>OY728164.1:1436521970-1437727595 GCA_963277665.1 Viscum album
CCTCACCATGGAGTTTTTGGACAAAACTATCACCCATTACATTTTTTGTCACATTTTGGATCCCTTCAAATGATTATTCCCTTATTACACATTCTTACATTTTATAATATCAACCCAGTGAATATCCCGGTAAGTAACATGAATTTTTAGCTTTATGAAAATGTTTAATTTTTGAAAATATGATGGATAATAATGTTATTTAAATATACAAAAAATTTATTTATTTTTGATTATAAGGGGTGGTATATTCTATATTATTTGATGTATTTGATTGTTTTTTACAATAAGAAGAATCTTATTTTACTTATTGTGTACAAAAAATCCAAGACTTAGAGGTGAGAAACCCTAAATATATTCCATCTCATGAACAATAACTAAATCATGAATTAAAACTACTACCAAGTAATTAGAAGTATGTGTACCTCATGGTGGGAGAAAAACAACAATTAATAATTACTAATAAAACATTGAAAATGATATATTATAAAATAATTTATGATTTAATGGAATATGAGAAAGAAAAATGTTATAGTTTTAGTGATATTCTATTCCTTAGAAAAAATATCTATGTGGAAAGAATTATTCTTGAGTATTCTTCCAATACAATTAGAAATACCTTAATAAGTCTAAATCCCACCATGATAGATGTTCTTAAGAAGAAGATAGAGAATATTTTAGAGGCAAAAATAATCATCCCTTTTTAGACCCAAAAAGCTCCAATCCCATTTAAATTATTTCCTATAAAATAGGACTCGTTATTATGAGGAATGACCAAAATAAATTGAACACTCTAATAAGTAAGAATATCTAGAGATTCAGTATAGACTGATGTAAGAATAATTTTTTTCACTGGGAATGGTAAATTCATCACACCCTTTATTTACCAGTTGTTGGAGATATTTATAGGGATAATTGACAAATTTTCCATAGATGTATGTTTTGATTATTTTTATTCAATAATTTCTCTAATGGATCAAAATAAATACACTTTTTCTAATACCATTATAATCCTTTATTATATTTTGATTCCATTTGAATTGTGTAATTCCCCAAGTAAATTTTAGATATGTATGGTAAATATCTTTTTTGATCACATTTAATATTTCATAGACGGGTTTTCTTGTTGAAATTAATGTTTTTAAAATTAAATTGATCAATACATAAAAATATAGTATAATTTTTTAATACATTCATCAAAAATAAATATTAAATATTTTTTAGAATTATAATTTTATTGTGGAAAGATGAATATTACTTGGGAATTTAATTTTATAAAAATGTATTTGTGGTAGAGAATTCTAAAATTGAAGTGATAAATTTATTTCCTTACATACCATTTCTAAAAAATAATATATCTTTTCTTGGATGTGTAGAATTTTACAAGTGCTTTATCATAGTATTTAGTAAGATAACACTTCACCTTTCATCTTTTCTTTTGAAAGACATAGTTTTTTATTTTAGTGTTTAATTTATGGAAGATTTTGATGAGTTGAAAAAGAGATTGATCTCACCACGGGTGATGAAACCACTAAATTTGTTCCAATAATTTGAGATAATTTTTAATTCTTTAATCCAAGATGTTATAGTAGTCTTAATCCAAATTATTTTATTCATGCCTCAAGTCTTTTCAAATGACTCTAAAACTATATATGTTACCTATATAAAAAAACTACACAAAAAATTAATTCTTTATTTTTTTCTTTTGGATAAATTCATATCTAATTTACAAGAAATAAATTAAAAACAATTTCATATCATTCTTATTTTAGATACATGAAAAAGAATGATAAAGTAAATTCATAGCTATGAGGAGGATGTTGTTACTTAAAGTGTTTAATATTGACATTAAGGAAAATAAAGGATTTGAGAACCCAATGGTCTGTCACCTGAGTATGATACCTAACACATTATAAGTGGAGATTATAACCCAATACAACCATAATGACCACATTCCAGGAGATCAATGATAATTTATTGAATTAGAAGATAATTGGTATGATAACATGGTAAATTTCATGGAAAAATCTATAAAACTATCTAATTTTACCCCCTAACAATTCGAAAATATTAAACCCGAATCGAAATATTAAATTTAGAATATCTAGATCATTTGAAATTTTTTCATGATCACGTTTTAAGAATATTATTATTTGAGAGTGAAATTCAATATTTGTTGTTATTTTTTCACACAATAGAATATGTAATAAAATTTAGACCACAAATGATAATATAAATAGTTATCGAATTAGGAATTTATAAGAAAATTTTATTTAGTTATGAACATACATTTTTTAAATATATTAATAAAATTAAATTCTTTAGAAACACCTCAAATAGATAAGAAATTCCCAAAACAAATGAAATATTTTGTGAAAATTATTAAGTATAAGGAATAGATTTCATCAGACCCATTCCCATTTCATTTAAAAACATTTATATATTTTAGGTATATATTATGTTTCAAAATGGATGGAATATAAGTCCATAAAAACTATTGATGATCATGTATTTGTTTATTTTTTCATAGTGATCATCTATTATTTTTTTAGAGTAGCAAGATTCATCATCAGTGATCTTCGGTAAACTTTTTTCGATAATAAAATTTATGATTTAATGATGAGGTATGGAGTACATAATATAAAATATAAACTCTACTATCTACATAAAAATAGAAAAGATGAATTTTTAAATAGTTATATAAAAGGTATTTTAGAGAAAGCTATTAAAAAAATCGAAAATATTGGATCCTAAGTTTGGAATATACCTTATGGCCTATCTAAAAATCCCATTGGAGTGATCACCTATTGAATGAATTATGGTATGGGTTTTCACCTACCTATAGAGTTGGAACACACTCTATATTTGGTTGTTAGAGATATGAATTTGGACTTAAACGTGTCTAGAAAATATAGAAAACTATATCAATTGGAGTTGGATAAAATTAAAAGAGATGATTTTTAAAATTATAATATTTAATAAAAAGTACTATAATAGATCATTAAAATATTATTCCAAAATAAAATTTCATCTAGGGGACCAATTGTGTCTCTATAAGTTAAAATTCATGACATTTCTTGGTAAAATTTTGTTCTAGATTGGAAGGTCTATTTGTAGTCACTCATGTGTATCCTTTTGGTGTTATGAATCATATTAAAGAGGGATAAGAAAATCCATTTACCATTACTAGGCACAAGATAAAATGATTCTATAAAAAGTTAACTAGTGGAGAAGATTACACTCATACAACCTATTTATCATAAAAACCCATTAGGTTGTCCCTCTACATGATATTTATTTGATAAATGTGATTCCATTTAAAATATTATTACATGAAAAATATTCTAAAATTAATTAATGTCACTAATAATTTATGTAATGGGGTGGTAAACCATATAGTTTTGGTCAAATCAATATTGATTTTTATTTCAAATTTTAATTCATTTTAAAATATTTATGTGATTCATTTTTATTTTTTGTGCTTTATTTGAAACGTTTTAACCTCAATTTGAAAACATATTCAAAATTTCAATGTTACATCCTAGGTATTTATAGAATAATAGGTTTTCATATATAATAATACATATGAATATGGTATTAATTTTTCATTTATGGGGATTCTTTTTCTGATAGCATACTCAACACGCAACAATTGGTTTCTTCTGAATATTTCATTGCACGCAATACAGAGTTATAATAATAAATAATATAATAATATTGTTATTATTTTAAATGGTTGTTAATGGAACGCACCGACCCCAGTTACCTAGAGTCGGTGCATTACTTCGTAACATTGGCATGATCACAAAAGATCATGTCTCGATAGACCGATTAGTTTAGTAGCCTTGGAAACACTAGATACATTCATAAATGATACGTTACACCATAAACTGAAAAACTAAAAGAACATAGTCTCCATTTTCCACACTCATATTCCCTTCAGACTATCCCTGCAGGTCATTCCTAAAAAAATTCTTCACATCCTGGAAAAAATTAAAACATTGAAAGGGGTGAGCTCAGATGCTCAGTAAGGATAACAATATAGAGGAAGCTTTCATAAATAAACATAAACATTTAAGGCAATGTATAACTAAAAAAAGACTTTTAAACTTGAAATTCAACATAATATGGAAAAAGTAAATTGAAATAATTCCATTTAATTATTCACATGGATATTCTACTGGTCGAATAATCACATGCAATATCAATAACCATTTTCATAATGATGGAATGCATAATTCCAGACTATCATAACCATGTAGCCAAGGCCTCGTGCCAAGACCACAAATAATATTTTGTCAAGGCCTCATGCCAAGACACTAGTTTGTCTCATTAGACCTACCGATGCATTGAGGAGCTATAGCGGTCTCCACCCATCACTTATTAAGTCCAATGAATTCCTCATATGAATAGGTTTAAACATATTATAAACCACAACATAATCGTATCACATAAAACATGCATAAAAGAAATATAACATTTCCACATTTCAATCACAAGATATCAATACAACACATTGATTTAATAAAAACACTTTCAAAACCATTTTCAATACCAAAATAAAAGAAAACTAAAACTTTGTTTTATTTTTCATTTAAAAAAAAGTTATGGCTTATAGGGGAAGCCGAAACTCAAATAATGGTCACGGCGGCGGAGAAGTCGTTTTCACCGCATACGTACAACAAGAAAAACATTCCTTTTTTTTGTTTAGTAAAACGCTTCGTATAAAAAGATTCCTTTTGAATAAACGTAAAAGCAAAGGGTTTTATATACCATATAAAAGAATGTTGTGTATAAAACAAAATATGCCTCAATGAAAGGAGATTGAGACTAAGTCCTTACCAAGATAATTTTTCTAAATAAAATAGATCTATTATGTGTATTCAATATAATTACACATATAGAAAGTACAAATACAAGATAGGACATAATAATATCATAACATAATTTGAAAGTAGGTGATTAACCCAAATAATGGAAATTGGGTTAAGAAATTCCCTTACCTCGTGTCCGACATGACTCGATCATTCTTTAACCTCCTGAATAATAAACTGGAGTAAATTTCTATTTACATAAGAACATTTTTCATTTTCATTATTCCTTTTATATCACTTATTACCATGTTACGTCCATTATGTAATTATTTATGTTAATAACGGTCATTTTGTCGATCTTTGGTAATTGAGTCAAAAATAAACAACTTATAATTACTAGTTGTTCATGTGGTGAAATATCCATTATATCCAAAATTATATTCAGGATGTAGATATAATATATATCATATATATCCAGTATATACATTCATTTATAATATTACATAACATTTAGAGGTAAGAAATGAAATGCACCATTCATGGAGACGGTAAGCCATACGTACGCATGAACGCTACTTTCATTTCTATTTCGTATTTAATGGAATGAAATCATAATGATATAAAGGTATATTATAATTCCAGTATAATATAATATATAATATCATTTACTCCATCCTTTACACATCCCACATATGGAATTAACGATTCAAATCACTTTGAGGGGGCGGTAGTCAACACTTCCTAAAATGAAAATATCGCGTTTACCCATAATAGAAACCATAAAGGTATGAAATAAATTAAAAGTACAGAATCTTAAGTAAAACATAAACATATTATATATCATATATAAATATAGTGACATCATAATGGCCACCTTGGAAGGTGTTATATGAGTGTTGAACAATCATCGTTTCGTGAGGTAGAAATTCTCCATCCATAGAAACAGTATGTTCGTTAACCATTAGATGTAGGTATGTGTAAGTGTAGCTCGAATCCATATTATAAAAATATCCTAGTATATTTAGGATACTTTTTTTGTTACAAAAGAAATTAATAAAAAGAGTTCAGGGGGTTGAAGAAGAAAAATAAAACAAAATAACATAAGAGAAGACGTTACCTTAAAATCGGGTAACTCTTTTTGATTTGAGCTAAAGGATTCCTTGGGAATAGTTCTACCCGAAGTGAGGCTTCTAGGAGTACGAGAGGGAAGTTGGGAGCGTATTTGGGCAGAGGTTGGCCGAGCCAAAAGGATTTGAAGGTGTGAGTAAGGTGGTAGTGGTGGGGGCCTTTTATAAGAGGAGAGAAGGGGCACTCTTGGAAAGATTGAACTATTACTTTATTATAAAATGATTTTCGGATTCTAAAGGTCTCACACTTATATAATTCGAGGATAAGGTGATAAGGGTTCGAAATATTCTCATCCAATAGGCTTTGGACAAGTGTAATTCTTAGATTTTACATTATCCTTCCATTTTATTAAAATTGTTAATTAATGAGGTAATCGATTCATCATCGTGGTGTCATAAATAATTTAATTTATTTAATGTCTAAAAATTATAAAAAAAATGATTATGTAGATTTTTTTTAGATTTCTAATGAATAATTATGGTAAAAAATATGACCTGTATAACCACATTTAAAAATTGTTTTCGTAAAACAACTCTTGTTTGTGACATTTTAATTTTATCATTAAATAAAACGTTTTTAATGTCATTTTCCTACCAAAGTGGCTCCATGGGGTCCCCAAGTTGACCCATGTATTTTATTAGTCGGCCATGACTCATCCAATTTGGGTAGGACAAGTGTAAAGGTATTTTCATATTTTTATAATATCATTTTTACCTTAAAATTCACTAATTACCTTTAATCGCGATTAATTAAACTTAAAAGTTACTATTCACCAAAAATTTATTTTCATCTCATTGAACCAAATTTTACTTTATAATGAAAACCATGTATTTCAGATTTTTGAAAATTAAATCACAGAAGTGGTAATGTTTCATTTAAACAAAAAATCAGTTTTTTAACTACTACTTAGTGGTTTCACTATTCATCAAAAATTGATGTTTTTCAGAACAATGCCAAAATTTCACCCTAAGCTATAATTGATATTCCGAATTCAAAAATGATGTAAATTTTACAAAATTACAAACATATAAGTTGCATTAAATAATTTTATAATTAATTTCTGTTGCCATAATAAATAGCGTGTTTTTATGAAACAGTATATATCAAAAGATTGACAATTGTTTATGTCCAATTTCAAAGTGAAATTAATTCTAATGACCACCATTGGATAAAATGGTAAAAATATATTCTAGTTATAATTTAAAACCACTAAATATTATAATTTATAACTATAAATTATTTTGATTAAAAAAGTTGTTTTTAAGTATTTTTCACTATTCAAAAAAAATTGAATGTTCTCAGAAAAATACCAAAAATTCAACATAGGGTAATTTCGATATTACAAATCCAAAAAAAAGTCCATTTGGAAGGATAAAATTTATAAAATTTCAAAAATTAGGTATTACTATTCATAAGGGCTACTTTGATTGGTTGTGGTGTGTGTTAGAACTCGAAGTTGCGTACAACACACGCTACTGTATTATTCAAAGAGAAGTGTACCGTGGAAGCTTGGGGTCTTACATTCTCCCTTCCTTCAATAAATTGCATCCTCGCAATTTTAAATTTTTCTTTGAAAATAAATTGTTGAAAATAGAAAATACCTTTGTGGAAAACCCACATCGGGAATGAGGTTAATAAAATTTAGCCTTAATAAGAGGGAATTGGAAATAAAAAATTCACCACCAAATTACGATCTCGATAAGAAGAACAATGGTGGAAATTAGAGACATATAATTATACGAAAAATGTAAATATTTGTAGGGAGTGACTGAGGTCATCAATCACAAACATGTGTAAAATTGAGGGCTTCAAATCCTTCAATCTATGGTGATTTAAAATATCATATGTTCAACAAGACATAAGGTGTTATGATAACAGATTTTTTTAAATATCCCTTTACTGAAGTTTAAGAATTAATTTATTAATAGAATAATAGATAGGTATATATATATATATTTATTCGTAACAAGTAGAGTTTCAACCTTCAACTAATTTATACCACAAACTCATCTTTCACTCAAAAAGATAATAGAACTAAAAAATATTATATTCATCCTAATCGTACAAGGTTCACAATATTAACACAAACCATTTAGATTAGGAAAACTATTTTGTAATAACCAGGGACTTCCTGTAGGCTAGTGGTAGGTAATAAAGGCCTGTCGCACTATGGTTGTGGGTTCGATTCTTGCAGCTTTGTCCGACGTGACGGGTTATGCCCCACCCTGGAGGTTGTCCTTTTCCTAAAACTATAGTATTATACTATTACAAAAATAATATTCAGAAATGTTTTAACCTTAAACAATACTATCCAAAGATCAACTTTATCCATTCCAACACTTATAGTTATCCAAAATACATCTTTTCCAAATCACAGTCCAAATTTTATAAGGTAAACATAATGAAGATCCTTTTTCCACATAACAACATGTGATCATCTTCATCTTGTATTCTTTTAAAACATTGAAACATACGGAATTACCATAAATCCTTATTGATTACATTCATGATCCCTTATTCCTTATAGAATACCAGATATACTCCTTCTATCCAAAAAATGTAAACAAATCATTAATCAGTTTCAAGGATGTTAAGAATATCCAATATAACTTATCAAAATCAATCATGTATTATTCCAAAATCACTATCTTGGTATCAAAACCATATTATGGTTTATCATTCTCTCAACCATATATTTTCCAAAAATTTATCCTGATGTGGAGTCACTTTTCTTGGTTCCACAAAATCACAAGTCCTTGATGAAATAGTACTGTAGTACAATCCTTATATACTCCATAATTATTATAACCAGTACATCATTGATACAACACTCAAATGAAAAAATTATTTAATAACAACATAAGAACTATAATCATTCCACCTCATCTGTGGTAGTATCATAACTTGATTATTATCCAATAACATCATTTGGGGCATACTCTGATGATTTGGACATTGGTTTGCATAGTGTCCCCACTCCTTGCAGATGAAGCATTGTACATTTGAACCCTTTTTCTTACCCTTGCAGTCACGAACTTGGTGTCCTTTTTCTCCACACTTATAAAAAACTCACATTCCCTTCAGGCAAGTTCCAAGGTGTTTCTTCCCACAGTTATCACATGTTAGAAAATTTTTCTTTTCCCTCATTCCTTTATCCATCATTCTCTCTTCTATCCTTTTCTTCTCTTTCATCCATTCAAATCCATAAGATTCAGAGAATTCTATACTTATCTTATTAACACATGATAATATTTCTTCATATGTTGAGAACACATGGGAGACCATTTCCCTTATAAATGTTGGCTTAATACCGTGAAAGATATGATCCTTCTTACTCTTTGGATCATACGTTTTGATGGAGTTCACATTCCTTTTACTGGGTGACATTTATATAAAATGGCATAAACTAGGTTAGTTTATGAATCAAAATACATAATAAAAAACTTAAAAAACACTAAACATAAATTGAAGTATTTATGGATATAATCCATAATCATAAAAATGTTATCTTTGGGGATGTATATATTCATAATCCCTTCATAATGGTTTGTAAGGAAAATTATAATTATCCTAAGCATATCTCCCGGGAGTTTCGTAACCAAGAGTGCAGCAAGGCCTGTTGTCATGCACCAGTTCCTGTTCGAGTCTAGCTCAAAGAGGTGTTTTCGAGTTTTTCACTAGGTACATCTATGCCAGATCCGCCTCTACCTACTCGTATCCAGACAAGGATGTATTGCTCAGAAAACTCAAAAAATCTCTCCAACAACAAAATTCTAGGATGTTCTTATATACTAATCCTCAATGTTTATCTTTGGACTATGTGCTCTAATCAGAGTTTATCTAAATCTAGCTTCCAAGGTTAGTACTAAACTGCCTCTGATACCAACTATAACGCCCCGACCCCAGTTACCTAGTGTTGGTGCATTACTTCGTAACATTGGCATGATCACAAAAGATCAAGTCTCGAAAGACCGATTAGTTTAGTAGCCTTGGAAACACTAGATACATTAAAAAAATGTTTCATTACATCATAAAGTGAAAAACTACAATAACATAGTCTCCATTTTCCACACTCATATCCCCTTCAGACTATCCCTACAGGTCATTCCTAAAAAAATTCTTCACATCCTGGAAAAAATTAAAACATTGACAGGGGTGAGCTCAGATGCTCAGTAAGGATAACAATATATGAGAAGCTTTCATAAATAAACATAAACATTTAAGGAAATTTATAACAAAAACAAAATCCTTTTAAACTTCAACTTCAACATAATATGGAAAAAGTAAAATGAAATAATTCCATTTACTTATTCACATGGATATTCTACTGGTCGAATAATCTCATGCACTATCAATAACCACTTTCATAATGATGGAATGCATAATGCCAGACTATCATTACCACGTATCCAAGGCCTCATGCCAAGACCACAAATAAGATTTTTCAAGGCCTCGTGCCAAGACACTAGTTTGTCTCATGAGACATACCGATGCATCTAGGAGCTATAGCGGGCTCCACCCGTCACTTATTAAGTCCAATGCATTCCTCATATGAAAAGGTTTAAACATATCATAAACCATAACATAATCATATCACATAAAACATTCATAAAGGAAACATAAAATTTCTACATTTCAATCACAAGATATCAATACAACACATTGATATAATAAAAAAACATTCAAAACCATTTTCAATACCAAAATAAAAGACAATTTAAACTTTGTTTTATTTTTCATTTAAAAAAAGGTTATGGCTTATAGGGGAATCCGAAACTCAAATAATGGTCACGACGGCGGAGAAGTCATTGTCGCCGCATACGTACAACAAGATAAACATTAATTTTTGTCATTTAGTAAAATTATACGTATAAAAATATTCCTTTTGAGTAAACGTAAAAGCAAAGGGATTTACACACCGTGTAAAAGAATGTTGTGTATAAAACAAAATATGCCTCAATGAAAGGAGATTGAGACTAAGTCCTTACCAAGATCATTTTTTAAAATAAAATAGTTATATTATGTGTATTGAATATAATTACAGGTAAATAAAGTACAAATACAAGATAGTACATAATAATATCATAACATAATTTGAAAGTAGGAGATTAACCCAAATAATGGAAATTCGGTTAAGAAATTCCCTTACCTCGTGTCCGACATGACTCGATCATTCTTTAACCTCCTGAATAACAAACTAGAGTTAATTTATATTACTTAAGAACCTTTTTCATGTTCATTATTCCTTTTATATAACTTCTTACCATGTTATGACCATTATGTAATTATTCAAGTTAATAACGGTTATTTTGTCGATCTTTGGTACTTGAGTCACAAATAAACTTCTTATAATTACAAGTTGTTCATGTGGTGAAATATCCATTATATCCAGAATTATATTCATGATTTAGATATCATATATATCATATATATCCAGTATATATATTCATTTATAATATTACATAACATTTAGAGGTAAGAAATGAAAAGCACCGTTCATGGAGACGGTAATCCGTACGTACGCATGAACGCTACTTTCATTTATATTTCGTATTTAATGGAATAAAATCATAATGATATAAAGGTATATTATAATTCCAGTATAATATAATATATATTATCATTTACTCCATCCTTTATACATCCCACATATGGCATTACCGATTCAAATCACTTTGAGGGGGCGGTAGTCCGCACTTCCTAAAATGAAAATATCGCGTTTACCCATAATGGAAACCATAAAGGTATGAAATAAATGAAAAGTACAGAAGATTAAGTAAAACATAAACATATTATATATCATATATAAATATAGTGACATCTTAATGTCCACCTTTGAATGTGTTATATGAGTGTTGAACAATCATCGTTTCGTGAGGCAGAAATTCTCCATCCACAGAAACAGTATGTTCGTTAATCACTAGATGTAGGTGTGTGTAAGTGTAGCTCGAATACTTCTTATAAAAAAGTACTAGTATATTGAGGATACTGGTGTTTTTACAAAAGAAATTAATAAAAATAGTTCAGGGTGTTGGGGAAGCAAAATAAAACAAAATAATATATGAGAAGACATTACCTTAAAATCGGGTAACACTTTTTGATTTGAGCTAAAGGCTTCTTTGGGAAGAGTTATGCCCAAATTGATGCTTCTAGAAGTAAGAGAAGGATTTTGGGAGAGTATTTCGGCATATTTTGGCCGATCCAAAAGGCTTTGAAGGTGTGAGTAAGGTGGTAGTGGTGGAGGCCTTTTATAAGAGGAGAGAAGGGGCACTCTTGGAAAGATTGAAATGTTACTTTATTATACAATGATTTTAAGATTATAAAAGTCCCAAACTTATATAATTTGAGGATAAGGTGATAAGAGTTTGAAATATTCTAATAAAATAGGCTTTGGACTAGTGTAATTCTTATATTTTACATTATCCTTCCATTTTATTAAAATTTTTAATTAATAGGGTAATCGCTGCATCATCGTGGTGTCATAAATAATTTAATTTATTTAATGTCTAAAAATTATAAAAAAATTCCATTATGTAGAAAATCGTTTTATATTTCTAATGAATATTTATAGTCGAAAATATGACCTGTATAACCACATTTAAAAATTGTTTTTGTAAAACAAATCTTGTTTCTGACATTTTAATTTTAACATTAAATAAAAAGTTTTTAGTCTCATTTTCCTACCAAAGTGGCTCCATGGGGTCCCCAAGTTGACCCATGGATTTTATTGGTCGTCCAGGACTCATCCAATAGGGTTAGGAAAAGTGTAAAGGTATTTTCATATTTTTATAATATCATTTTTACCTTAAATTTCATTAATTACCTTTAATCGTGATTAATTAAACTTAAAAGTTACTATTCACCATGAAATTATTTTAATCCCATTGAACCACATTTTACTTCCTAATGACAACCATGTATGTCGGATTTTTTAAAATCAAATCATAGAAGTGGTAATGTTTCATTTAAATGAAAAATCAGTTTTTTAACTACCACTTAGTGGTTTCACTATTCATCAAAAATTGAAGTTTTTCATAACAATGCCAAAATTTCACCCTAAGCTATAATTGATATTCCAAATTATAAAATGATGTCTATTTTACAAAATTAAAAACATATATGTTTCATTAATTAATTTTATAATTAATTCCCGCTGTCACAACAAATCGCGTGTTTTTAAGAAACAATATATATCAAAAGATTGACAATTGTTTATGTCCAATTTCAAAGTGAAATCAATTATAATGACCACCATTGGATAAAATGGTAAAAATATATTATAATTATACATTAAAACCACTCAATATTATAATTTATCACTAAAAATTATTTTAATTTAAAAAGTTGTTTTTAAGTATTTTTCCCTATTCAAAAAAAATGGAAGTTCTTAGAAAAATACCAAAAATTCAACATAGGTTAATTTCGATATTCCGAATCCAAAAACAAAGTCCATTTGGAAAGATAAAATTTATAAAATTTTAAAAATTAGGTATTACTATTCATAACTGCTACTTTGATTGGTTGTGGTGTGTGTTAGAACCCGAAGTTGCGTACAACACACGCTACTGTATTTTTCAAAGAGAAGTGTACCGTGGAAGCTTGGGGTGTTACAGTTAACTCCTAGATATTGTGTTAGAGATAATTAATAGAACTATTTAAATTATTATTATACATGTTTTGACATTTATCAAATAAATTTTAAAGGCTTAAATTGATATTGAATCCAATTTTAAGCATAAAATAGTAAAATGTTTTTAAAAGGTCTTTTTACTACATTTTGATGGAGAACCCTTTTTAATTATAGTTTTTCGTAATTATATATTATATATTTGAAAAATTATTTTTTTTATTTAGAAACGGGACATAAAAATTTACCATGGTTGGAGTTGAGGTATTTTTCTAATAATATCCAAATTTTGATGAATAGTTAACAAACTTCATTTTAATTCAAAATTTCCTTTTCATCTAATTTAGTTATATAGATATATTTTTATTTTTATTGATTTTAATGTTAATTGTTTTATGTTTTTGAAATTTAATACAATTTTGTTGGTTGAAAGTAATTTCACATTGAAATTGGACATAAACACATGTCAATCTTTTGATTGCTTTTACTTCTTAAAAACACACTTCATGGTTTTGACAAAGGGAAATAATTTCAAGTTAATTTTAGCTAATATGGTGTTTTGAATTTAAAAAAACGGATTCCATACTTCGAATCATAATTCCCAAATTGTGTAAATAGGTCCCATTTATTTTTGGATATTTGGAAATGTAACATCAGTAATTATTTATTTTTACCATGATAAAAAAAATAAATCAAGTAAATAAGGGTAAAAATTATAATAATAATATAAAATAACCCTAAAACGTGTTCTAATACTATTTTATTAGATCTTTCCGACCATGATCATAGTTGGGTCGATTTTAGGACCCCATGGAGTCACTTGGCTGTGGTAATGACCTTTTATAATATTTATTCTTAAAAAAGGGAAATATAACATAAACATGTATCTCCTTACTAAAACAATTATAATTTTGATTTGATAAATGATCATTTTTAATATAAATAATCATTATAAATATAAAAATATTTCATAAATATTTGTATTTTATTTATAATTTCTAGATATTATATAAATACATATACTTATGACACAATGATGATTCAATTATTACCTTATTAATGAAATATTTAAATAAAAGATATTATAAATAATGAAATAAATTTAATTTGAAATTTTTGATTCCAACCACAAATTTTATGTTTGAATATGAAATATTATATTTTAGTTAATCCATTTTGTTCAACTTAATGAAGCTAATATGACTTTAACAAAAATCAATTTCTAAATAATGTCAAAGTTGACATAAATGTGTTTTTAAAATAGATACTATTTTATTAAATGATATAATAGTCCTAAAAATTCATTATTCATAAAAATGAATTTTATAATGTTAAAATTTTCATTAATTATCCACTTGTGGTTCGGTGGGAATTTTATACTAACTATACTTACCATATATTATGAAAATACAACAAGACATGGTAAGAGTTAATGTTTTTTTAAGGATTGGAGCTCAAGTATAAGGATAATTTCATGACCTAAAACAATATAAAATATATTTATTAATAGTATTTAGACCCATCCTCATATTATACTAGAAATATATCACCCTGGTGTTATTAGATCGTGAATATCAATTTATAATGAAATAATATTTCAAGAATTTCCTAAAGTGCCCCTCCTCCCTCTTATAAATGTCCACCACTTTTACCCACTTACTCATACCTCTAAAACCATTTGGATAATAAAACTTATTCACAAATAATCTACCAATATCACCCAGTTCTTCTTTTATGCCTTACCTTGGTCAAAAGGAAACTCAATGAAGCCTTTTGCCTCAAATAAAGTGGAGTTACCCTATTTAGAGATAACATCTTCTCTCAAGCTCCTTTCCTTTATTTTCCTTCTCCAAACTACTACCTCTCTTTACTCCATTATTTTAGAATAAAAACATTATAATAAATATAATAGGATATTTTATGCTCTTAATTTTACCTTCACTTAACATCAACTCCATCTAATTAATTCAGAACATATTGTTTTTGTGTACAGTGAAGTACTGCCTCACGAAATGATGATGGTTCAATTTCCTCCTACCACCTATCATAATGTCTATTTTTATGGAATTTTATTGATGTATGATATAAGTGATATTTATATTATATCTTTTCTTCTTAATTTTTTTAAAAAAACATATCTATGATTTTTATGTCGTATAAATACAATAATTTCACTTGAGAAGTGTGAACTACCACCCCCTCAAAGTGATATAAATCATTCATGCTATAAATGGAATGTATAAAAAATGGATATAAAGAACCTTTGTGGCATATAAAACATAGATATTATAATGTAATTTTAATATTCATATGTATCAATTAGTTTTCATTCTTTTAATATGATAAATAAATGAAAGTAGTGTTCATGCATTCACACGACCTACAAATTCCATGAACAATACATTTAATTTATTATCTCCAAATATTATAGATAATTATAAATAAATAATTATTTATATGATATTTATATTTTATTTAAATCATGAATATTATTCTGTAGATGATTTAATTTGGACCATATGTCCGATTTTTAATCAAAACAAGTTCATTTCTTACACAAGTACCAAATATTGACTAAACATCCAATATGAACATAAAACCCTTTGAATCATTATATCATGAATTATTATATTAAAATTATATTTAATGTTATTTATAATTTAAATTATTAATGAAATGTATTCAAGTGTTTCTTATGTGGTAATGGAATTTTCAACTTCACTTTCCTTTTATGTTTTCGTTTATATAATATATCATTCAAATTTCTATTCCATGTTGTTTTTTGAAATTTATTATCTCTCTACTATATTATGATTCATTAATTCATGGTATAACCTTGTCCCATATATTTTTTAATTTTCATAAAACCTTGTTTCGTAACCGTTATGTTATAGAATATTTATATCAAAATTTCTATATTTTAATCAAGAACTTATTTTATTTTGTTTAAGTGACTATCCAAAACTATTTCATTTTAGATTTTATTCACAAAGTCATAAAGAATTTAATTTTATTATGTAATCAAAATTAATAAAGACTTATATTCAATTTTTTGTTATAAATAACATAATAATCATGTTTTTAAGCACTTTTTAAAATGCCATGATTTTGATATGAAACCCATTTATTTTATTATTTTTGGGATATTAATGAAATTTTTCATTATGATATATGTGCCTCACATGAAAAAAATTCATATTAAAGGTGTGCCCTGGTGGTTCTTCAAGGCATTGGGTTATGAAATTAATCACTAGAAATGAAAAAATTTAGGACACCCTGCTAAATAACCTTGGTATTTGTTTTGACACGTTGGAGACGGACCTCGGTGATATGAACACCATGGGGATGGAAATTGGTGATGTGCTTGTTAATTTAAAAATTAAATTTTGTAGCCTCATATTAATGTTATGATCCATGTATTTATTTTTATGATATTCCTTTTTCTCTTGCATTTACGAATATCGTTATGTTCTTATTTATACCTCCCAATATCACATGTCAAATGTTTCCCTTATTTTTCCTTACCCACCTTTTTTTCTAATACTATGTTTTTATTTGTTTTTCACATGTCTAAAAATTGGTAAGGATAAATAATATTCTATGATGAATTTTCTATATGAATTTTCATGAAAACAAACCATGTTTCATTTTAATAGTTTCATTTTTATGAATAAAAGGATGACTTTTAGAAATTTCTACATTATAATATTAAATGTTTAGGTATGATTTTGTCCCAAATATCTTAAATTGTAGACCTAAATATTCTTTGGGAATGAAAGAAAATAAATTCCAGTCAAAATTCACAATAATAAGTTATGTTTAAGGAGAATCCTTATAGTTGGTATCAAATAATGGTTTAGACATATTTGAAGATTATGATGTTGTATTAAGGGTTATGGATGTCATTAGGGGTTTATAATTTTAAGCATGATCACTAAAACATGTTATAGTTATTTTTAAGGATTTTATCCCACATTTTTAGTGTTATATGAATTATATAGTTATATAAAAAAGACATCCCACAAGATGGGTGACAACTCGTCACATCTGGTAAGGCCATTGGAATTGAACCCACAACTGAAGGGTGACAACGGTAAACCGCCTACCACTAGCCTACATGAAGTCCCCAGTCAGTATGACCTTTTCTTTTTAGCTGAAAATATTTATTGATTAATAATAAGTTTATTTGGAAGATAAATGTTTTTTGAAATGGATATACATATTATAGAAAAAGGATTTCTGATAAAGTGATAAATGTTATTTTGGAAGATGTTCACAGTTTTGGGAACATTATATGATTAAGGTAAATATAACTCTATGGGATTTTAATAGGGTTATAGTTGTTTTTTATTTTTGGAAGAATCTATGCTATAATATTTTAGTTATGTTGATTAAATTCATTTATCGAAGTTATTAAATTATTTTGGAGAATATGTGATTAGGTTGATTACTTTTTGGTATGATACATTAAGTGTGGTTGATGTTATTTTGAGATAAATGATAAAATTTATCTTGGAAGATTATGTGATAAAAGGCTTATGAATTTTGGGTTTAAAATTTAGTTTGTATTATGTTTGAATAATTATTTTGAAATTATTTGTGGAATGGTCTATGTTGGAATTTGTGAATTAATGTCTAATTTTGGAGATTAAAAGTAGTTTTTTCTTCTTATAAAGCACTATTCTTTTGGGGGGATTATGTAATCTAATACAAAACATTTTTTATTTGGTTAATGTATGAAGAAAAGATGAATATATATTTAATATTTTTGGATTATTTGATTATATAGAAGTTGATTAGAGTGCTTCAGGTGTTACCATGTCATCTTGAATACTCAATTTTTTGGAGAAAAGTTGAGTTTTTGGTCAAAAATTTATTAAAGGATGAAACTCTATGTTACAAGTAAAAATGTTTCATAAAATTCTTTGTCAAACTCACAAATACATTCCTCAACATTATAAAAAAGATATAATAATAATAATAATAATTTACTTTTCATACTAGTAAATCAAAGGCCATTTAACCTGTCACAAGTTTATGGTTATCTGGTTGTTAAAATTCTTTATATCGTATTTTTTATCACTCTCCATTAGAAAAAAGATGGTTAGTTTTTATTATATATCCTTGTTTTCCTACATTAGATCCCAGTATGTGTTATCTTGGGTTAATTTTTTTACTTATATTTATTTCTTTTAAAGTTGTTGTTTTATTAACTCTTTTCGGATGCGGGATTTTCAATGAATTTACCGAGCCAAATATTAAAATTGGGAGGACATAATTTCTAAGAGTTGGGGAAGATTTAACATCCCAGTTATTGAAAGAATATTTCATTTTCATATATAATAATATTTATAAATAAGTTATTAATTTTATGTTAAAGTGGATTCTTTGTCAGATAGCATACAAGACATTCAATAATTGGTTTCCTAGAAATTTTATGTTGTACACAACACTGATTTATACCAAAAAATAATACAATAATTTAATTATTATCTTAAATGGTATTTAATTCCTAGTCGTTGTTGTAACGCCCTGACCCCAGTCACCCAGAGTCGGTGTATTATTGCGTAACATTGGCATGATCACAAAAGATCAAGTCTCGAAATACTGATTAGTTTAGTAGCCTTGGAAACACTAGATACATTCATTAATGTTACATTACATCATAAAGTGAAAAACTACAATAACAAAGTCTCCATAGTCCACACACATATCCTCTTCTGACTATCCCTGCAGGTCATTCATAAAATACTTCTTCACATCCTGGAAAATATTAAAACCTCGAAAGGGGTGAGCTCAGATGCTCAGTAAGGATAACAATATTGCGAATGCTTTCATAAATAAACACTAAGATTTAAGGTAATGTATAACTAAAACAAATGCCTTTTTAAACTTGAACTTCAGCATAATATGGAAAAAAATAAAATTAAATAATGACATTTACTTACTCACATGGATATTCTACTAGTCGAATAATCCCATGAAATATCAATAACCACTTTTAAAATGATGGAATGCATAATGCAAGACTTTCATAACCATGTATCCAAGGCCTCGTGCCACGACCACAAATAATATTTTTTCAAGGCCTCGTGCTAAGACACTAGTTTGTCTCATGAGACATACTGATGCAATTTTTTAGAAGATACTTACTTTTAAAATTGTTCAAATATACTCCAGTGTTTTTCTGAAAAAATTATGCAAGCTTCTGAAAACAAAATAACTAATTTTGAGACTGCTCGACTAATTACTACCCATTATGGGTCCACGCCCAATCCCTTCCTGTCTACCACACTTCAGAGTCGGGTTTTATGAAATCATTTTTAAGTTTGTGTTAAATACGTATACATTTGCACTAGATTTTCATATATTTGAGAGAAATATCTCTCTCTTTTTTGAAATCATTTAAAAAAAGTTATGTCTTGTAGAGGAATCTGAAACTCAAATAATGGTCACGGTGGCAGAGAATTCATTGTCGTCGCATACGTAAGACAAACCATTCCTTTTGTCGTTTAGTAAAAACTCTTCATATAAAAATATTCATTTTTTTAAAATAAAATAGATCTATTATGTGTATTTGCTATAAGTATACATAAATAAAGTACAAATACAAGATTGGAAATAATAATATCATGACATAATTTTAAAGTAGAAGATTAACCAAAAGAACGAAAACTGGGTTAAGAAGTTCCCTTACAAAGATCATTTTTTTAAATAAAATAGATCTATTATGTGTATTCTCTATAAGTACACATAAAGAAATTATAAATACAAGATAGGACATAATAATATAATGACATATTTGAAAGTAGTAGATTAACCCAAAGAATGGAAATTGGGTTAAGAAGTTCCCTTACAAAGATCATTTTTTTAAATAAAATAGATCTATTATGTGTATTATCTATAAGTAAACATTAAGAAAGTATAAATACAAGATAGTACATAATAATATAATTACATAATTTGAATGTAGGAGATTAACCCAAAGAATGGAAATTGGGTTAAGAAGTTCCCTTACCTCGTGTCCAAATTCATTTGACCGTTCTTTGATCTCCTGGATAATAAACTAGAGTTAATCTCTACCTTCTTAAGAACCTTTTTCAAGTTCATTATTCCTTTTATATCACTTATTACCATGTCATGAACATTATGTAATTATTTATGTTTATAACGGTCATTTTGTCGATCTATGGTACTTAAGTCAAAAATAAACTTCTTATAATTACAAGTTGTTCATGTGGTGAAATATCCATTGTATCTTGAATTATATTCATGTTTTAGATATCATATATATCATATATAACCAGTATATACATTCATTTATAATATTACATAACATTTAGAGGTAAGAAATGAAATGCACCGTTCATGGAGACGGTAAGCCGTATGTACGCATGAACGCTAATTTCATTTCTATTTCATATTTAATGGAATGAAGTTATAATTATATAAATTTATAATATAATTCCAGTATAATATAATTTATAATACCATTTACTCCATCCTTTATACATCCCACTTATGGCATTAACGATTCAAATCACTTTGAGGGGGCTGTAGTCCGCACTTCTTAAAATGAAATTATCGCGTTTACCCATAATGGAAATCATAAAGTATTCCATAAATGAGAAATACAGAAGAATAAGGAAAACATAAACATAATATATATATCATATATGATAATAGTTTCATCAAAATGGCCAGCATTAGAGGTGTTAAAATAATATTGAACAATCATCGTTTCGTGAGGCAGTATTTCGCCTCCCATAGAAACAGTATGTTCTTTAACCATTAGACGAAGGTGTGTGTAAGTTTAAACCAAATACATATCATAAAAACATCCTATTATATTGTAGATACTTGTGTTGTTACAAAATAAAGGAATAAAAAGAGTCTAAGGGGTTGGAGAAGAAAAATAAAACAAAACAACATTAGAGAAGACATTACCTTAAAATCGGGTAACTCTTTTTGATTTGAGCCAAAGGCTTACTTGGGAAGACTTATGCCCAATGTGAGGCTTCTAAGAGTAAGGTAGGGAAGTTGAAAGAGTATTTGGTCAGATTTTGGAGGAGCCAAAAGTCTATGAAGGTGTGAGTAAGGTGGTAGTGGTGGGGGCCTTTTATAAGAGGAGAGAAGGGGCACTCTTGGAAAGATTGAAATGTCACTTTATTATGAAATGATTTTTCGGATTCTAAAGGTCCCACACTTATATATTTCGAGGATAAGGTGATAAGGGTTCGAAATCTACTCATACAATAGGTTTTTTACAAGTGTATTTCTTAGATTTTACATTATCTATTCATTTTATTTAAATTGTTATTTAATGTGGTAATCGCTGCATCATCATGGTGTCAAAAATAATTTAATTTATTTAATGTCTAAAAATTATAAAAAAATATATCATGATGTAGGAAATATTTTTAAGATTTTTAATGAATATTTATAGTCAAAAATATAACTTTTATAACCCCATTTAATTTTTTTTAGTAAAACAACTCTTGTTTGTGACATTTTTATTTTAACATTAAATAGAAAGTTATTTATGTCATTTTCCAACCAATGTGGATCCATGGGGTCCCCAAGTTTACCCATGGATTGTCTTGGTCGGCCATGACTCATCCAATAGGGGTAGGACTAGTCTAATGGTATTTTCGTATTTTTATTATATCATTTTTACCTTAAATATCACTAATTACCTTTAATCGTGATTAATTAAACTGAAAAGTTACTATTCACCAAAAAAATTATTTTAATCCCATTGAACCACATTTTAATTCTTAATGAAAAACATGTATGTCGGATTTTTGAAAATCAAATCACAGAAGTGGTAATGTTTCATTTAAACAAAAAATCAGTTTTTTAAGTACCACTTAGTGGTTTCACGATTCATCAAAAATTGAAGTTTTTTAGAATAATGCAAAAATTTCACCCTAAGCTCTAATTGATATTCCGAATTCAAAAATGATGTCTATTTTAAAAAATTCCAAACATATAATTTTCAATAATTAATTTTATAACTAATTCCCACTGTCACAACAAATAGCAAGTTTTTAAGAAATAATATATATCAAAACATTAACAATTATTTATGTCCAATTTCAAAGTGAAATTAGTTCTAATGAACACCATTGGATTAAATAGTAAAAATATATTCTAAATATACTGTAAAACCACTCAATAGTATAATCTATCACTATAAATTATTTATATTAAAAAAGTTGTTTTTAAGTATATTTCACTATTCATAAAAATTGGAAGTTCTTAGAAAAATACCAAAAATTCAACATAGGCTAATTTTGATATTCTGAATCCAAAAAAAAAGTCCATTTGGAAAGATAAAATTTATAAAATTTAAAAAATTAGGTATTACTATTCATAACTACTATATTGATTGGTCGCGGTGTGTTAGAATCTCGAACTTGGGTACAATGCAAGCTATTGCATTATTGAAAGAGAAGCATATCATGAAAGCTTGGGGTGTTAAATTCACCCCTCCTTAAATAAATTGCGTCCTCACAATTTGAAAATGTTCTTGAAAAATAAAAGGTTGAAAATAGAAAATACCTTTGTGGAAAACCCACATCAGAAATAGGTTTAATAAGAATATAACATTAAAAGGAAGAAAGAGAAGTAAAAAGGTCACCCGAGATAGACCATACTAGGATTATATGAAAATATAGATATAGAAGAAAAACAAACCAGCAAGGTCTGATGGAGAGTTGTAGAAAACATGATTAGGAGAAAGTTAACAATAAGAAAATCACAAACTTGTGATTTGTTAAACGGTCATTGAATCCCCATTTGGAAAAGTTAACCGAAAACGTTTTTGTTTTAGGTTACCTTTTATAAAGTTGAGGAATTTATTTAATAGATTTTGTAAGAACATAAGGAAATATACTTACTTGTCGTGCAGACTTTCATTCCTTAATAAAATTTTACCACAAACACATCTTTCACTCCAAATGGTAACAGAACTAAAAAATATTCTATTTATCTTAATTTTATAAGGTTCTAAATATTACCACATTCCATTTAGATTAAGAAAACTATTTTGTAATAACTAGGGACTTCCTGTAGGCTAGTGGTAGGTAATAAAGGCCTGTCGCAATATGGTTGTGGGTTCGATTCCTGCAGCTTTGTCCGACGCGATGGGTTATGCCCCACCCAGCAGGTTGTCCTTTTCCTAAAACTATAGTATTATAATATTCCAAAAATAATATTCATAAATGTTTTAACCTTAAACAATACTATCCAAAGATCAACTTAATCAATTCCAACCTTTATAGTTATCCAAAATACCTCCGTCTAGACTTTCTCTAAAGGGTCCTTAAATTCCAAAATCAATTGTAACATTAGATTCCATAAACAAAGTAAAGTTTCTCTTATTGTCACATACTAAAAATATGATTTCATTAATCATATTAAAACATTAATGATAACAACAAGTACTGCAGTACAATCCTTATATATATCACATTATTTTTATAACCATAATATAATCCTTGAGTCCAAAAGCACCAATACATTAATTATTCTTCTTCAACTGTAGTAACAACATAAGATTTTCATTGATCCCTTGGCCTTTTCTGAGGTATGTTTCCCTGACGCTTAGGAAATTCATTTGCATAATGCCCTATTTCACTAAAATTGTAGCATTCAACATTGATAGCCTCTTTATTTCCCTTGCAATCACGAGCCTAGTGACCTTTTTCTCCACATTTATAACAAACTCCCATTCCTTTTAGGAAAGCACCAAGGTGATTCTTCCCAAAATTATCACATAATGGAAAATACTCCATTACCTTTTTCCCTTTATCTGTCTCTTATTCCACTGTTCTCTTCTTCTCTTGCTTTACTTTGTTGTCATAAGACTTAGAGAATTCCTTTTTTGTCTTGATAGCACACGAGACAATATCTTCATACGATGAGAGGGATTGTGATACTAAAGCTCGACGGAGAAATGGTTTTAACCCATCCAAGAAACGATCAATCTTACTTCTTGGGTTACATATATAATCTACAGCATACCTCACTAACCTTGTAAAGTTTGCCTCATACTTTGCGACATTCTCATCCACCTTTTGTCTCACACTCAGAAATTTCCTTTCCATATCTGCTCGATGGTCCTGAGGAAAGTATTTTTCTATGAAAAGATCTTTGAACTCCCTCCATTCCATATTTGATACTTCATCATCTTCCTTCGTGTTTTGAATCAGTGACCAACATTGATCAGCATCTCCAGTGAGGCGGTAAACTGCCATGATGACCTTCTCCCTTTCGCTACTCCCCAAGGCGTGGAATATTTTCTCTAAGGAGTCTATCCATTTCTCAGAAACTAATAGATTTGTACCCCCATTAAATGTTGGTTGTTGTTTCCTCATGAAGCGGTCTAAAATTGATCCTCCATGTTGCGGATCAGGGTGCTCCATATGAGTATGGTTATTATTCATAACCTGAGCGAGTTGTTCCAGTATGGTGATAAGGTCATCAACACCAGTTTTGTCACCAGCTCCACTATAATTATCTTGAGAAGGAGGGAAATCTCTAGATAGAGTGTGTGCATTGATACTATCAGGCCTCAGCCTTAAACCTTACATAATCTTGAGTTATCACAAGATTACACGTTGAGGATCTTTTCAGGTTTAGAGTTTTAGAGAATTAGATCTTGAAACTTGCATTACATTCCACCTTTAAACAATGTGGTTACATAAAATATAGGATTCATTCTTCCCAACAATCGAAACATATTTAAAATAAAACTTGGATTCTTTCTTGACACATCCTTGACTCTATCATCTTATCATGTACCTTTCCCGTGACCTGTGAAAAACATTTCAAAAACTTGGGATGAGCATAAAAAGCTCAGTAAGGGTTATAAAAAAATTATGGATAGGAAACATGAGTTCATCTATACATAAGAATGATATCATACTTTACCCACTAAACATAGGCACTTTAACATACCTCATTAAACCATGAATAAATCATAGAAATCATAAGACATAAAGGTAACTTGAGGCATTCATAACATTCTTACATAGGGAGTAACCCTCTTGGTTACGTTTGGAATACCCATCACAGTATATTCCCTAAATCTCTTTGGAGAAACCTTAACGTTTCACTCCTTCGCGTTACCCAATGCATTGGAGAGCTATATCGGGCTCACCTGCCCTTAGTTTATCCCGGAACCACAAGTTTTCATAACAATTCCCAAGAACCATAACATAAACGTATCACATAAAACATGCATAATGAAAACAAAACATTTCCACCTTTCAATCACAATATAACATTTTAGTATTTTGAAATAATTAATCCATACAAAAAGAAACCATTTACAAAACCATTTAAAACATTTAATAAAGAGAGTTTTGAATCAAAGTGTCCCATACCACCTTGAAGCTTTTAACATTTTAAACCATTAATATCCATATAAATAAATCCTTAAAACCATTTTGAAAACATGGATATTAATAAGAACAAGTCATTAAAACATTTAAAGCGATATTTTTGTCAAAGGGTTTTTTACCAAAATTAGAGACACTTGAATACAATAATTGAGGAATAACATTTAATCAGAACTTTATAATATCATGAGAATAAATGGATTCATGATATAATATTCCAAAGGACATTATATACACTATATACGGGTGAATTGGTTCATAACAACAATGAAGTCTCAATAGGGATGTAAAATGTGATGAAATCCTTTATAAGGAAGGTATCCTTAAATTAAGGATAAATCAATATCAAAATTATGTGTGCCAAAACTAAATACACCCAATATAAATGGATATTAATTGTAAAAAAATAAAAGGTCATTCACACATATTCAAATGATGACATATTCAATAACTACATGTTGAACCCAAAGAAATCGAAATTGGGTTAAAACGTTCCCTTGGTAAAATTCGACATCCTAACGGCGTCACTTCAAAAATTCAGAAAATGAGTTGATGAGAGATAAAAAGGGAATCTCATCACTTGGAAATAAAATTTACATCAATCAGGATATATTAGAACATATCCCAACATAATAGTATGTGAATTAAAAGACATAACAAATGAAGTCTTTTAAAAAAAGGAGGGTGAAAGGTTCCTTTACTGACTTGGGTAACTTTTGAAAAGTACACCCCATCGAAGAAGTGTCATACAATGAATATGTAAATACCCATAAATTGAATTATATAACAAAAGGAGTGTAATAATGGGATGTACATAAACCACTCAAATGAAATTGTGGAAAATGTAGCATAAATCTCACAGGAATAAAAGTGAGATGAAAAATCCCTTACAAAAACTCGGTAGCCTAACAGCACCACTTAAAACATCCAAAATGGATTGATGAGAGGAAATAGGGTCTCTCATCATATGAACATAATAAGTACAGTGGGATTAATATAAAATAACATCCCAATCATATGAAAGATGAGCATAAAAGGAATGACATAAAAGAGTGTACTTAAAAAGAAAGAGAGGAGTAGGATCCCTTACCTCGGGTCCAACTTGACTCGATCATTCTTTAACATCCTGAATAATAAATTTTAGTTAATTTATAATTTCATATGAACCTTCTTAATGTTCATTATTCCTTTTATATCACTTATTTCAATGTTATAAACATTATGTAATCATTTAAGTTAATAATGTTTTTTTTTCAATATTTGGTTCTTTAGTCGAAAATGGACTTCTTACAATTACATGTTGTTTGTGTGGTCAAAGGTTCATTATATCCAGAATGATATTCATGATTTGTATATCATATATATCATATATATCTAGCATATACATTTATTTATAATATTACATAATCATTTAGAGGTAAGAAATGAAATGCACCGTTCATGGAGACGGTAAGTCGTACATACGCATGAACACTACTTTCATTTCTATCTCATACTTTAATGGAAAGAAACAATAATGATATAGAGGTATATTATAATTCCAGTATAAAATCATATATAATAACTTTAAATCCATCCTTTATACATCCCACATATGGCATTAACGAATCAAATCACTTTGAGGGGGCGGTAGTCCGCACTTCCTAAAATGAAATTATCGTGTTTACCCACAATGGAAACCATAAAGGTATGAAACAAATGAAAATAAAGAAGCTTAAGTAAAACATAAACATATTATATATCATATATAAAAATAGTTACATCATAATGGCCACCTTTGAAGGTGTTAAATGAGTATTGAACAATCATCATTTCGGGAGGCAGAATTTCACCATCCACGGAAACCGTATGTTCTTTAACAATTTTATGTATTTGTGTGAGAGTGTAGCTCAAATAAATCTTATAAAAACATGCTAGTATATTTAAGATACTGGTGTTGTTACAAAAGAAGTAAATAAAAAGAGTTTAGGGGGTTGGAGAAGCAAAATAAAACAAATGAACATGAGAGAATGAATTACCTTTAAAAGTGTAACTCCTTTTGATTTGAGCCTAAAGGCTTCCTTTGAAAGGCTTATGACCAGATGTAATCCTCTAGGATTAGGAGAGGTATGTGGAGAGAGTAAATGGGCAGGGTATGGCGGATCCAAAGGCTTGAGTAGTGTGTGAAATGAGGTAAAGGTGGGGGCCTTTTATAAGAGGAGAGGAGGGGCACTTTTGGAAATCATGAAACTATTATTTTATTTTCAAAAGTGTTTCGAATTTATAAGGTCGCACATTGATATATTTTGAATATAAGATGATAAGTATTAGAAATATTCCCATCCAATAGTTTTTGGACAAGTGTAGGTCTTAGAGTTTATATTATCGTTTCATTTTATTTAAACTGTTCATTAATGAGGTCATCGTTGCATCATCATGATGTCGTAATTAAATTAATTTATTTAATATCTAAAAATTATAAAAAAAATACTATGATGTATGAAAGCTTTTTATATTTCTAATTAATATTTATAGTCAAAATTTGGACTTGTGTAACCCCACTTAAAAACTGTTTTAGTAAAACAACTCATGTTTGTGTCAATTTAATTTTAACATTAAATAAATATATATTAATGTCATTTTCCAACCAAAGTGGCTCCTTGGGGTCCCCAAGTTGACCCATGGGTTGTCTTGGTCGGCCATGACTCATAAAATAGGGGTAGGTCAAGTGTCATGTTGTTTTAATGTTTTTATAATATCATTTTTACCTTAAATTACTCTAATTACCTCTAATCGCGATTAATGAAAAAAAGTTACTATTCACCAAAAAATTATTTTCATCCCATTGAACCACATTTTACATACTAATGACAACCATGTATGTCTGATTTTTAAAATTGAGTACACATTAGTGGTAAACTTTCATTTAACTGAAAAATCAGTTTTCTTGATTACCACTTAGTGGTTTCACTATTCATCAAAAATTAGAGTTTTTCAGAAAATTATCAAAAATTCAACCTAAGATATATTTGATATTCCGAATTCAAAATTGATGTTTATATTAACTAATTCAAATAATATAAGTAGAATTAATTAATTTAATAATTAACTCCCGCTGTCAAAACAAATAGCGTGTTTTTAAGAAACAATAAGTATCAACAGATTGATACTAGTTTAAGTCCGATTTAAAAGTGAAATTAATTCCAACGACCAATATTGGATTTAATGGTAAAAATATTTTCTAATTTCACTTTAAAACCAATTCAAAAGATTATCTAATCATATAAATAAATTAGATTTAAAAGAGGTTTTGAATTAAAACACAACATTTTACACTATTCATTAAAAAAATGAACTTTATCGGAAAAATACCAAAAAATTACACAAAGTTAAATTTGATGTCCCAATTCTAAAGAAGAGTTTTATTTGGTCCAAAATAATTTATAAGAGTAATAAAAACTATATTTAATGACAGTTCTCCATCAAAAGGCGATAACTGAACCTTTAGTGAAAACTAGGGCTTATACACCTAAAATTGAATTCTTTCCATATTTTAAGCCTTTATATTTTTTTGGATAAATGTAAAAACATTAAAAAAACCTATATAATCATATTTTAGTTATTTCTATCAATTCCCGCCAATACAACGACTAAATTTTAACTACCATTTAAAATAATATTATTTTATTATTAGAGTGCAACGTAAGATTCCCAAGATACTCGTTGTTGCGTGTTTTGTACTCCATCAAGAATAGCGTTCCCTTTATAGTCATATTAATATTTTATTCACAAATATGGATAAATATGAAAATGTCATATTCTTTATTTACCTGGGGTGTTACATCCTTCCCCCCTTTTGGGAATTGCGTCCTCGCAATTTTTAAAATTGAGCTTGGAAACATCTTTGAAAATACCACATCGGAACAATATTCGGTAAAACAATCACTTTAAAATAAATAAAGATAAGTAAAAAGGTCACCTGAGTTAACCCATTCTAGGATTCCATGTAGAAAAATATGGACATGGAGGAGAAAACATAGGGTCATGTTCTGATGGAGAGTGATAGAAAACATGTTTAGGAGAAAGTTAACCATAAGAAAATCACAAACTTATGATGGGTTAAACGGTATTCGATTCCCCAGTAGGAAAAGTTAATAGACAAAATTTTTGTTTTAAGTTAATTTTTGTTGAGGAATTTATTCATAAGGAAACATAATCACATATCATGTTGACTTTCAACTTTTACTAGTGAAGTGCATTGTGTTGCATTTGTTGTCAATGAGACATGTTGTTGTCTTAGAATGAATGGATGTCAAGAATTGTCAAGATGTGAATGCCAAAGGTTGTGATGGTGTTGGTGATGAAGGAGAATGGTCATGGTACTAAGATGCATGTCACTTAGGAGATTCACTAAGTGACATAGGAGATGATGGTTGAAACATTCTCTAAGAAAATCTGACGATTGTTGAGCTGATCTTTAAGTTCAAAGAACTTGTATCATGATGATACAATGTCACAACATTGTTTGAAGACCATGCATTGTCTTCACAATGCATGAGGAGATGAAAGGGATCCATTCACAACTTCTAAGTGGATGAAGTGTATTAATGAAGTCCATGCACTAACACTTAGTGCATGTGAATGTGAAGAAGATCCAACTTGATCTCTGATTAGATCAATGAAGATTATTGAAGAAATCTTTGATTCAGGAGTTCGGTTGAAGATGAAGAACCTTCAAGAATTCACTCCTAAGCAATGAGTATATGTTGAGGAGATTTGAGGAATTCAAATGAAGAAGAAGATGAGAAAAAGAAAGGAAGAAGGCTTGAAGTGGCTTGGCATTTGGTACTTGATATGGCTTGATTTCATGGAGGACTTTGTTTTTTACAAAGTCTTATTCAAGACTTAGCCAAAAAATATGGCCAGCCCGTGAGCAACTTGTGGGTTCAACCCCAAGGCTCATGTGGGCCTAAGGCGCCACGCCCAAGGGGGAACCCGTGGGGCGAGCTCAGGGCGGCAGGGGCGCACCTGCAGACACCACAGAGGCGCTGGGGCACGCACGGAGGAGCGCAGGGGGCCGTGTATAAGCCCCCGAGGGCACGCGGTGGTGAAACCCGCGCGCCGGAGGAGCATAGTGGGCGCTAGGAGCGCGCCCGCAGGAGCAGAGAGTGGGCGCAGAGCGCGCCCGCAGGGAGAACACGGTGCGGGGCGGCACCGTGGAGGGAGAGGATTCAACTGGCGAGTAGCGGTGAGTGCCAGGGTAATAAGCCGCGAGAAACCTGGGCGGCGTTTTGATGTGGGACGCGGGATTTTCCCGCGGAAGAGATCCTGGCTGTCCGAGCCATCGCACGCTTGATCTGCGCCGCACGATCCATCCGCGGCGAGATGATCTGATCCAGGCCGTCCGAGATCAATTGAATCGCCGATCCAACGGCTGCGAATCCGTCTTCCTCCTCGAGCTCGAGCCGAAGCCTCCCGCGTACCTCCTTCGAACCAGAGGCCTCCCGAAGATGGATTTCGAGCTCCCGGCCACCGCTGATCGAAGTAAAGCCACCCTCATGCTCGTCTGGCCATAACGAACCGAACCATGCTTAAAAATATACATGCATGCAATGTATGGAGAATTTCGAATGAGGCCGAGGCAAACGAAGGTGCGAGGCCACTCGGGTGTTCATGTTTTGCATGAATTGGGTTTAAACAGAGGCCGTGCATGCGTTATAAATCGCATGCACGAGGAGGAAGAAAATAATAAAAGAACCCGCGTGAAACAGAGGAGAAAACAAGATTTTGAAAGATTTTAAAAGATCTGAAATATTCGGGAGTTTAGATTTGTATCCCGCGGAAGAGGTGCAGCATTCCTTGCCTATAAAAGGTGCACCCGAGGCTCTCTGTTTGCTTGCTGAAAAACTTGAAGATCCGCGTAGAGCTTTCTCTGCCTCGCGAAGAAAGAAGCCACCGCACAAATACTTTGCGCGGCTATTGTTCTCGGTGCCACCCGAGGCCCGGAAGAGATCCCTGTGCGCCTCCCTTGCGCGACAGGAAGACCCGTGGCCGCAACATCTTGCGCGCCCACGGTTGAAGCCCGAGGTGCCTTTCACCCAATGCCTTGCGTGGCCCTTGTGCCCGAGACATAGGTTGCTCTTGCACCCCTGCGCGCTGGCCACAGTCTGGTGCCTTGAACCTTTGAGGAGCCCGCGCGACAGAACCTTTGCGCGGCCGATTGCACCCGAGGCCTTGTGCACCCAAGTACCTTGTGCTCTTTGAAGAAGAAGTGGAAGTGGCTGCACCCTTGCGCGCCTTCATTTGATATTTGGGCAGTGTGTGTGCAAAGAAGAATAAAAGAATGAACTTGTGTGTGCAAAGGAAGTGAAAGGCCGTAGCCTTGTGTGGGTGAAGTGAAGACCACACCTTAGTGTGTGTGTGCTAAATTGAAGAACCACCTATGGGTTAAGTGTGTGCAACAATAATAAGAACACACTTTAAGTGTGTGCATTTGAAGAGGCCGAGGGCTGTGACCTTGTGTGTGCATACCTTGAAGAACAAACTAAAAGAACACTAAAGTGAGTGTGTGCAACAAGAAGAGGAGAATAGGCCAAGTCTAAAGTGTGTGCAAAGTGAAGAACTTGTGTGTGCTTAACAAGTGAAGGCCGAACCTAGTGTGTGCACTAAAAGTGTGTTCACACATAGAAGAAGAAAGAAGTGAAAGACCCACACTAAAGTAGAACACACTCTAAGTGTGTAAACCAATTGGATAAAGTGTGTGAAGTTCAGTGAAGGTGTGTGCTTAAAGTGACTACACCCTTTGTGGGTCTACTGCACCAAGAGGAAGAAAAGGAGAGTGCATGCATGCATGCATGCATGCATGCACGTGCACACGTGAACAGTGCTAAATCAGTGGTGTGCAACTGAGACTGGACCAGACTGAAGATAAAGATATTATTTGTCTGAGCATTCAGTAATTGGAGAGAAGCCGAGGCATTCTTAGAAGAAGGTGATAAAGCCCGAGCAAGATGAGAGGACCTGTTCACCACAAGTGATCAGAAGAAGAGCAAGGCCAGCAGCCTTTATCCCAGGCTGCTGAGGATACTTGAAGAACTTAAAGTGAAGAAGAGCTACTCGTGTGACTCGAGGAGCCAAGAGAAGACCCTGTGGGACTCAGGGAGAAGAAGTCTTCAGTGGGATTCTGGAGCAGGCCAGTGGGACTCTGGTAACACTGTGGGACGCAGTATAAAGACCCTCCTGTGGGACTCAGGAGAGATACTGTGGGAAGCTGTATCGACCATTGTAATTTTAACAGGTTATAATGGAGAATCCATGCTGGGAGAACATGGCAAGGATGTAGGCCTTTGGTGCCGAACCGTGTAAATCCTTGTGTCCAGTGCCTTTACATTTACTGCATCATTCGTGGAAAGGTGAGAGATACAAGAAGAGTGGATCGAGGCTTTAACCATCCATAGAGGTTTAATTGATTAAGAATCAATTAGTAAAAAGTTTTAAAGGATCACTGATTCACCCCCTCCCCCTCTCAGTGATTCACACTGATCTGGGCACTTCAATTGGTATCAGAGGGAGGTTCCCTCTAAAAGATCCAAGAGAGTCTATATGGAGTGCAGATTTGAGGAAATGAAAGAACAACCTCAAATGGAGATATCTTCCAAGACTCTGAAAAACAGAATGAAGAAACAGGCAAAGAAGATGAGGAAGAAGGTTGCTGCAATCAGAGAAACTCCTTCTATGGAAAGAAATGTGAAAGTCACATCAGATGACAATTCCTTTTATCATTCTTCTGATGAAGCCTGTCCTAGTTGTGATGAAGATGGAAGAAACAATGACCTTCTAAATGAAATCAAATATCTTCAGAAGACAGTCCCCAAGGAAGTGGCAATGTGTATAGCTACAGGCATCCTTGATCTTCAAGAAGAAAAATCACAGTTAGAAGAAGAAGCCAATGCAATGGAAGATCAATTGGCTAAAAGGGTTGGCATAACCAACACTCTCAGAAAGCTGGTAAATGCCAAAGATGAAACAGTATCTCTTTGCAATGAAAGATATGAAGACACTTGTGAAGAATTGCAAAGAAGTCTTTCTGAGAAAGAAATCTTTAAAGTAATAATCAAAGATGTTTACCATGCACTGGAGAAGAGGCATAGAGTATCAATGGTTGTTAAAGATGCTCAACTTGAAGACAAAGTAAAAAGGGTGAAGGAGCTGGACAACTCATTGCTTGAAATGAAAAAGGTGCATGAAGACCAGATAAAGCAGCTGGAAGAGAAATGGGAAGGAAGGCTAAGAACTATTGAGGATGAGAAGTACTCCCTCAATATGAAATGCTTAGAACTGGAGGTGATATTGAAAAATTAGCAATCACCCAAAGCTAAAGCCTCCAAGTCAGCTGAAAGAAGAAATGTTGCTACTCAAGTGAGCTTTGAGAAGGATGATTCTAAAAGCAAGACATCCTCTAGTGAAAGTGCAACAACTTCTAGAAAGAAGGTACCATCCATACCATCTTGTACTGATGCTTCTAATTGTGTTTCCACAAAAAGTGCAGGATGGAAAAATAATTCCAAACAAGTATGGATGAAGACAATGAAGAAAGAAAGCTCTCCTGAAGCAGCACAACAATTCAAGACAAGTACCCTACAATCAGAAGGAATCAAGAGGACAAGATTTGTGGGTCAATGTTGGTGTTGTAACAAGTATGGGCATTATGCAAAGGATTGTTGGTACAATCCACTGAATTGTCACGACCCGCCCTCGGGGTCCGTGCCGTGACTACCCCAAGCCCGCCTTCCATAGGCCAGGGGTTGGCGACTAGCACCAAGGCGTAATACCCGGAAAAAGGGAAGGCATTGCCTTTGAAAAGTAAACACACACCACAGAGTAAACAAGCGGAAAGTAAACACTAAGCAAACAGAGTACGACTGAAAGTGCGGAAAAGTAAATGGGCCAGAATACAAACCCAAACTGAAAGTAAAGTACAACTCGAAAAGGGAAAAACAGCAACTGAAAAGTAAGCCGCTACTCCGAGCTGTCCACTGGAAATCCCACCTGAAGGGTGGGTACAGATAGCTCCTCTGCTCCACGGGTCCCGCCGTCCGCTCCGAGCACGTCCCGCCCAGTGGTCCACCTCCGGGTACCGTCCCGCTCTGCAAGCCTCAGCTAAGGTCAACGCTGTCCGTCGTCTGCAACCAACACAACGAAGTGCGGGCAAAGCCCGTGCAGGGGTGAGTATAAGCTACTCAGTAGGGACCCCGAGACCCCTGAAGGTCTCTCAAATCCACAAAGGATAAACCACGAAGAAAAGTACAATCACGAAGTAACAACCGACACTGCTTAGGTATATGCCCATACATATACCTAAGTCATCAATTCAAATACGCTCCAACCTCCGAGCCCAAGTACAACTCAGTCCACGCAGGAAAGTATACGTATTCCACATAGGAAAGCAAAATATAATCCACACAGGATTGCACAACACAATCCACACAGGAAAACAACAGGATTCAGCTCACACAGGTATACTTCTTCAAGGACGATAAAGATGATCACTGATCCATCTAAGTCGTCGGACCCACGAAGGATCGATAGGTAACTAACCCCCGCAGAAGACCCACACAGGATTGGGCTCACACAGAACCTGTAGGCGCTGGCTCACACAGAACCGCTGAGCGCAAGGACCCACACAGGATCGGGCTCACACAGAACCTGTAGCACTGATCCACGTAGGATCGCTGAGTGCTGTAGTCGTCGTCGTCGAATCCACACAGGATCTCTGTACTGTCGTCGTCAAATCCACACAGGATCTCTGAACTGTCGTCGTCAAATCCACACAGGATCTCTGCACTGTCGTCGTCAAATCCACACAGGATCTCTGCACTGTCGTCGTCAAATCCACACAGGATCTCTGCACTGTCGTCGTCAAATCCACACAGGATCTCTGCACTGTCGTCGTCAAGTCACAGTAGCAGTCGTAGCAGTAGAACAGTCGCAGCCAGCACTAGGGTTCCCGCACACAGCAAGCTCGTACGGAGGGTCCGCTCCACGAGCCGAGAGGCTGATACATCAACTGTCACGAAGACCAGAGTTGATGTATCCAAAAGTTCCGTATCGTCAACAGGAACTCAACGCAACAGACGGCGCGTCGATCGGACGCCCGGTCTGAGAGTTATTGGCATTTTCCTCTCCGGGGCCCGGTTGGTTTTTAAGGCAAAACCAACCCGACCGTACTCCACCTGCGTCCAAACCTCGGGCGGAGTATGCCAAAAGATCCGTCTCACTAAGAGGAACACTACGCGACTGACGGCACGTCAATCGGACGTCCGTAGCTCAAGATATGAGCGTTTCCGCTCCGAAGGCCCGGTTGGTTTAGTGAACGAACCAACCCGGCCGAACTCAAAGTAAACCGAAACCTTGAGTGCGATATACCGAAACGACCGTCTCGATCCAAGGATCGCGTTGCCGCAGACGGTTCGTCATTCGGAGGTCCGAGGCTCAAGTTATGAGCCAAAAACCGAATCTGGTCCGAAACGGGGGGGTCCGGGTCCGGGCCGACCCGGCCCGACCCCCTCCCTCTGGACGGCGCGGCGGCCGACGGCGGCGGACGGCGGCGGCGGACGGCGGCGGACGGCGGCGGCGGCGGGCCGCGTGGCGGCGGCGGCGGGCCGCGTGGCGGCGGGCGGCGGCGCGGCGGCGGGCCGCGTGGCGGCGGCGGGCCGCGTGGCGGCGGCGGGCCGCGTGGCGGCGGCGGAAGGCACGCGGGGCTGAGCCCCGCGTTTCACAAAAACGGCACGGCTTTAAGCCGTGCCTTGCTAAGAAACGGCCCCCGCAAGTGGGGGCCGGCTGAAGAAAACCGGGGGGCTTTGCCCCCCCCTCCTTAAATGAACCGCCCCCCTCATTAAGAGGGGGGTCTTGAAGGACCGGCCGGGGGTTTAATCCCCCGGTTTTTATGACATCCGGCCGGCCCGCTGGCCGGCCTGTTTTTACCAACGGGACCGGAATTTCCGGTCCCGCCCTCGACTTCCGACGCCGGCGGCCCGGCCGCCGGTCTTTCCTTCCGCCGCGGCCCGAAACCGGCCGCGGTCTCCTCGTCTCACCGCGGCCCGGAACCGGCCGCGGTGTTCGTCGTCCGGCGCGGTGCGACGGCACCGCGCCCCTTTCGCCGTGCCATGAATCCTCCCAACGCGGCGCGACGGCGTCGCGTTCTTGAAATCTCTCCTCGGCGAAGCGCGACGGGTTGCGGCAAAAAAAAAGCATGTTCATCCGCGTGGTGCGACGGCACCACGCCTCTTGCTTCCACCCGCATGAATAAAACGAGAACTAAGGAGGGGGGGTTCGGCCGTGTTCATGCGGTCCGACCCCCCTCACGTTAAATAATAACATAACTAAAGAATATACAAAAGCCTCACATTTAGTCATGCTAAAATCCATGATTCAAGAATGGAATAAAAATAATCAATAAATAACATCCCCTACCTCTGGATTCAAGAACGATGATCGTCAACGACCCGCGGAAGACGCGTCGCGGTGTTCGGCGTCACGGAAGAAGGACGTCGATGTCGTGAAGCGAGGATTCAAAGTTCTTTGACGACGATTTCGTCGTGGGAAATCGTCGCGGAAGAGATGACGCGGAAGAAGACGTCGTCGGTGTCGCGGGTATGGCGTCGCGAAAGACGATTCCCGAGAACGTGGCGTTCTTCGTCGATGTTCGAAGGTTCTTCGCGTTCTTCGTCAAAGCTTGAAGAAGAAGAAGATGAAGGCTCCAAATTCTCTCAAGGTGGCTAGAGAATTCTAACCCAAATAAAATAAGCTAAGTCTTATTTTATTCACACAATTATCAATTTGAATTTCAAAGGTTTGAAATTCAAACAATTCAAACAATTCAACTCCATTAATTAACAAAGTTGTCATGTTATTAAAAGAGGAGTTTAAGGGGGAAGTTGAGAGGTTACTAAAAGATTTAGGGGTTCGTGTGGGCCCCACCACACTTAATCCTCCCAAGGGAGGTTAAGTGGGTGTGGGTCCCACTTCCAACCCCCTTAGGTAGGTTTTTTTTTATTAAGTTTAAATAAAATTTGTTTTACACAATTTTATTTAACTTAACTGAAAAACCCCAAAACGTAACTTTCAACCCGCAACAAACGCAACTCCCGAAAAGGTCTCATTAAGCGAATATCGGCGCTGCGAGTTCATCGGTGCCCTCGGATTTCAATTCCGAGCACCGGATCAAAAGTTAGGAATTCCCGCTCGTTCGTTCACTGAACGTACCCGAGCCAAACTTCGGAAATTAATTCCGGGCACTCCGGGCCTCGGAATCAGGTGCCGTCTGAAACCGCGCTCTTGTAAAAATCCAAAGAAAATTAAGAAAAAAAATTCCCTTGAATTTTACGGTCTTTACATTACTCCCACCTCAGGGCTTTACGTCCCCGTAAAGCTACATCAAAAACTAGGGAAACAAAAAGAGGATACTGAGCACGCATCTGAGCCTCCCGCTCCTATGTGCTCTCCTAGAGATTCCCGTGCCGCCATCTGTTGCGCACAAGAGGAATCGATCGTCCATGTAGGACCCGCTCCTGGATGACATGGACCTCCTCTGACGTGGCCCGGACCATCTCCGGTCCCACCAGAGCTGCAAGATTTCTCTTTTGCCGAAAAGAGAAATCTGGTCTCATCCCCTGGATGAACCACATTCTTTGCCTAAAACAGTCAATCCTAACATGGATGATACTAATCCATACTAAGGATGACGTCGTAAGGCCTCGACGCTACTACTAAGAGATTCAACCGTTACTCTCGCCTCCAAGGGTTGAGTCACACTGTCGGCATCAGTGTGTGGTAACTGGGTCTCCTCCAGTAGATGTCTCACAAGTGAGGGTCAAGTCAACAGCCAAAACTGGAACCTCTTAGTAACATTACGATAGAGGACAGGAACGAAAACATCACAAGGTATGCGTCTTTTATTATTGCAGCTCGTAATACAAGACGCTACACAAAAGCAACAAGGAACCAGAAGTACAAAGGATGTATCCACTAGTTCTGCTCCTGTCCATCAGCTCCCAGGGCTCCATGATCGAAGGCCTCGGCTGCCTGAAGCTGAGCTCTCCCCTGCGGTCGGGGTGGACCTCCTGGTGGTGGTGGTGGTAGAGCCTCAAAGCGTCGTCCACCACCTGCTGCTCGGCCTGCTCCTCTGCCTCGTCCGCCTCCTTCCTGCAGACCGCCACGGTCGAACCTCTGCCTCTGCCTAGGTGGTTCCTCAACCGTCTGCTGCTCCTCCGCATGGCGGGTCGGGCAGTCACGAGCCATGTGGCCTCGCCCGCCGCATGCATAGCACTGTCTTCCACTCGAAAGACTGGCTCCGCGTTGTGTGCCCTGCACTGCTGAGCCAGTGCCCTGAGGTCTGGTCTGTCTGGACCCCTGAGTCATTCGCCGACTGCCAGCTGCAGATGACTCTGCCACGTGCCGTCCTGCGGTGGGTCTCTGTGCTGGTGTAGACTCAGCAAGGAAGCTCTCGATCAGAAGGGCCCGCTCCAGTACTCCTGTCTGAGTCGGTATGCTGAGGGAGATCAGCGATGCCCTGATCTCGTGTCTCAAACCCTGCTCGAAGGTCCGGGCCTGGAAGAATGGGTCCCGTACCATGTCGGTCGAGTAGCGCGAGAGATCGGTAAATCTCGCCGAGTACTGAGCGACCGTCATGCTGCCCTGCCGCAGCTGTAGAAGCTCCTGGATACGCACCGCACGAAGGGTGGCTGGGATGAACTCCGAGCGGAAGATGCTCTCAAAGTCCGTCCAAAGAAGAGATGCCTCATCGTGCACCTGGAGCATCAAGCTCCACCATCGTCCTGCTGCTGCGTGTAGTAGGCTCGCAGCGAGGATCACCATGAGGTCTGCTGGTGTCCTCACTAGCCTAAACACTTGAACCACTGCCTCCAGCCAGTCCTCTGCTGCCTGGGGATCCGTCTCCCCGCGAAACCTGGGCGGTCGCTGGCGCTGAAACTCATGCAGTGCGCTGAGGCGACGTGCATCGTCAGCGGCTGCTGCTGGAAGCATCGGGGAATCGGCGGGTAAAGCTACTGCCGGTGCCACTACTGGAAAAGGGCCCTGCACCGAGGCCTCGTCGCTCGGTGGGCTGTCGTCTCGCTCGACTCTCGGAACCCTAACTGGCTGCCGTCGTGGGGCCATCCTGAAAAGGAAACAGGTGCGCCACGGTTAGAACAGTATACCTGGTGAGCTGGCACAAGTAATCACAAGGAAAACTTGAGACTTTCATAGAGCAGAACAGTATACCCGGTGAGCTGACACAAGTAATCACAAAGAAAACTTGAAACACACACGCAATCAATGTTTTCGTGCATTAAGTCGGAAATCAGAAGTCAGGGTCCTGGTGTACGGATACGTCGGCCGCCGCACCAACACTGGACTCCCTGGACTGATAACCACACTCAATACGCTAAACATTGTTGCTTCATATAGAAAAGATCAGAGTTCGCGGTAGAACCGAACTGCTCTGATACCAATTTCTCACGACCCGCCCTCGGGGTCCGTGCCGTGACTACCCCAAGCCCGCCTTCCATAGGCCAGGGGTTGGCGACTAGCACCAAGGCGTAATACCCGGAAAAAGGGAAGGCATTGCCTTTGAAAAGTAAACACACACCACAGAGTAAACAAGCGGAAAGTAAACACTAAGCAAACAGAGTACGACTGAAAGTGCGGAAAAGTAAATGGGCCAGAATACAAACCCAAACTGAAAGTAAAGTACAACTCGAAAAGGGAAAAACAGCAACTGAAAAGTAAGCCGCTACTCCGAGCTGTCCACTGGAAATCCCACCTGAAGGGTGGGTACAGATAGCTCCTCTGCTCCACGGGTCCCGCCGTCCGCTCCGAGCACGTCCCGCCCAGTGGTCCACCTCCGGGTACCGTCCCGCTCTGCAAGCCTCAGCTAAGGTCAACGCTGTCCGTCGTCTGCAACCAACACAACGAAGTGCGGGCAAAGCCCGTGCAGGGGTGAGTATAAGCTACTCAGTAGGGACCCCGAGACCCCTGAAGTTCTCTCAAATCCACAAAGGATAAACCACGAAGAAAAGTACAATCACGAAGTAACAACCGACACTGCTTAGGTATATGCCCATACATATACCTAAGTCATCAATTCAAATACGCTCCAACCTCCGAGCCCAAGTACAACTCAGTCCACGCAGGAAAGTATACGTATTCCACATAGGAAAGCAAAATATAATCCACACAGGATTGCACAACACAATCCACACAGGAAAACAACAGGATTCAGCTCACACAGGTATACTTCTTCAAGGACGATAAAGATGATCACTGATCCATCTAAGTCGTCGGACCCACGAAGGATCGATAGGTAACTAACCCCCGCAGAAGACCCACACAGGATCGGGCTCACACAGAACCTGTAGGCGCTGGCTCACACAGAACCGCTGAGCGCAAGGACCCACATAGGATCAGGCTCACACAGAACCTGTAGCACTGATCCACGTAGGATCGCTGAGTGCTGTAGTCGTCGTCGTCGAATCCACACAGGATCTCTGTACTGTCATCGTCAAATCCACACAGGATCTCTGCACTGTCGTCGTCAAATCCACACAGGATATCTGCACTGTCGTCGTCAAATCCACACAGGATCTCTGCACTGTCGTCGTCAAATCCACACAGGATCTCTGCACTGTCGTCGTCAAGTCACAGTAGCAGTCGTAGCAGTAGAACAGTCGCAGCCAGCACTAGGGTTCCCGCACACAGCAAGCTCGTACGGAGGGTCCGCTCCACGAGCCGAGAGGCTGATACATCAACTGTCACGAAGACCAGAGTTGATGTATCCAAAAGTTCCGTATCGTCAACAGGAACTCAACGCAACAGACGGCGCGTCGATCGGACGCCCGGTCTGAGAGTTATTGGCATTTTCGTCTCCGGGGCCCGGTTGGTTTTTAAGGCAAAACCAACCCGACCGTACTCCACCTGCGTCCAAACCTCGGGCGGAGTATGCCAAAAGATCCGTCTCACTAAGAGGAACACTACGCGACTGACGGCACGTCAATCGGACGTCCGTAGCTCAAGATATGAGCGTTTCCGCTCCGAAGGCCCGGTTGGTTTCGTGAACGAACCAACCCGGCCGAACTCAAAGTAAACCGAAACCTTGAGTGCGATATACCGAAACGACCGTCTCGATCCAAGGATCGCGTTGCCGCAGACGGTTCGTCATTCGGAGGTCCGAGGCTCAAGTTATGAGCCAAAAACCGAATCTGGTCCGAAACGGGGGGGTCCGGGTCCGGGCCGACCCGGCCCGACCCCCTCCCTCTGGACGGCGCGGCGGCCGACGGCGGCGGACGGCGGCGGCGGACGGCGGCGGACGGCGGCGGCGGCTGGCCGCGAGGCGGCGGCGGCGGGCCGCGTGGCGGCGGGCGGCGGCGCGGCGGCGGGCCGCGTGGCGGCGGCGGAAGGCACGCGGGGCTGAGCCCCGCGTTTCACAAAAACGGCACGGCTTTAAGTCGTGCCTTGCTAAGAAACGGCCCCCGCAAGTGGGGGCCGGCTGAAGAAAACCGGGGGGGCTTTGCCCCCCCCTCCTTAAATGAACCGCCCCCCTCATTAAGAGGGGGGTCTTGAAGGACCGGCCGGGGGTTTAATCCCCCGGTTTTTATGACATCCGGCCGGCCCGCTGGCCGGCCGGTTTTTACCAACGGGACCGGAATTTCCGGTCCCGCCCTCGACTTCCGACGCCGGCGGCCCGGCCGCCGGTCTTTCCTTCCGCCGCGGCCCGAAACCGGCCGCGGTCTCCTCGTCTCACCGCGGCCCGGAACCGGCCGCGGTGTTCGTCGTCCGGCGCGGTGCGACGGCACCGCGCCCCTTTCGCCGTGCCATGAATCCTCCCAACGCGGCGCGACGGCGTCGCGTTCTTGAAATCTCTCCTCGGCGAAGCGCGACGGGTTGCGGAAAAAAAAAATAAATAAGCATGTTCATCCGCGTGGTGCGACGGCACCACGCCTCTTGCTTCCACCCGCATGAATAAAACGAGAACTAAGGAGGGGGGGTTCGGCCGTGTTCATGCGGTCCGACCCCCCTCACGTTAAATAATAACATAACTAAAGAATATACAAAAGCCTCACATTTAGTCATGCAAAAATCCATGATTCAAGAATGGAATAAAAATAATCAATAAATAACATCCCCTACCTCTGGATTCAAGAACGATGATCGTCAACGACCCGCGGAAGACGCGTCGCGGTGGTCGGCGTCACGGAAGAAGGACGTCGATGTCGTGAAGCGAGGATTCGAAGTTCTTTGACGACGATTTCGTCGTGGGAAATCGTCGCGGAAGAGATGACGCGGAAGAAGACGTCGTCGGTGTCGCGGGTATGGCGTCGCGAAAGACGATTCCCGAGAACGTGGCGTTCTTCGTCGATGTTCGAAGGTTCTTCGCGTTCTTCGTCAAAGCTTGAAGAAGAAGAAGATGAAGGCTCCAAATTCTCTCAAGGTGGCTAGAGAATTCTAACCCAAATAAAATAAGCTAAGTCTTATTTTATTCACACAATTATCAATTTGAATTTCAAAGGTTTGAAATTCAAACAATTCAAACAATTCAACTCCATTAATTAACAAAGTTGTCATGTTATTAAAAGAGGAGTTTAAGGGGGAAGTTGAGAGGTTACTAAAAGATTTAGGGGTTCGTGTGGGCCCCACCACACTTAATCCTCCCAAGGGAGGTTAAGTGGGTGTGGGTCCCACTTCCAACCCCCTTAGGTAGGTTTTTTTTTATTAAGTTTAAATAAAATTTGTTTTACACAATTTTATTTAACTTAACTGAAAAACCCCAAAACGTAACTTTCAACCCGCAACAAACGCAACTCCCGAAAAGGTCTCATTAAGCGAATATCGGCGCTGCGAGTTCATCGGTGCCCTCGGATTTCAATTCCGAGCACCGGATCAAAAGTTAGGAATTCCCGCTCGTTCGTTCACTGAACGTACCCGAGCCAAACTTCGGAAATTAATTCCGGGCACTCCGGGCCTCAGAATCAGGTGCCGTCTGAAACCGCGCTCTTGTAAAAATCCAAAGAAAATTAAGAAAAAAAATTCCCTTGAATTTTACGGTCTTTACATGAATGCCAAAGCACAGAGGAAGCCCATGCCTAGGGGGAGCAAGCCATAAGGAAAGAAGCAACATCCACAGGTCCAGAGACATCTGTTTACTGCAAATAGATTTGGATTACTTTACAACATCTGGGATGATTGCAAAAGTGGTCAACAAAAAGATACATGTCAATCTCCAACTGTATCCAGAGCTCAAAAGAAGAAAAGATCACAGAACCTGGCTAAGAGAGATTCCTTGGGAAGCAAGAAGAAAGTGGAAGATGCTCCCAAGAAGAGTTTGAAAAATTAAGAGAAGTCCTTGGAATCTAAATCCAAGAAGGGTGAGTCATCCAGAAGGACCACCAAGAAGAAGTGCTTCTACTGTGGAAGGAATGGTCATACCATGGATCTTTGTAAAGAAGCCATGGAAATCAATAGAAGCCAACTGAACTCAAACAGACAATCAATCCAAAAGAAGCCGAAGTGATTGATTGAAAACAAGTTGCCTAAGAGAGGTAGCTTGACAGCATCAAAAGAACCATGTGGAACTTCCAGAACTGAGGCCACACTTCCAAATGACTTGTTAGTCATATGGCCAAATCAGTTGCAACTTGCCAAAGATCTACAAAGAGCTGAAGATGAAGTTATGGCAATTGCTAAAGCAAAAGGGAAGAAGAAGGTTTCACATGAAGATGTTTTGAGAACCACACCAGCACAATCATCAATGAAGATCAAATGTGCAAGTGTGAAGACTGGTGAAAATGGGGCATCTCGGTTGAGAGAATCTTCTCAACCTTGTTGTTCACATTGATGAACCTAGGAGGTTCCATCTTATTCCCTTATACTATTGGTTTTTACATGTGCTGACATTGCAGGGAATTGAAGATGATGATCATTCTCAACTGGAGGATGGTTTTGACAAAATGGAGAGCACCCCTTGAGGGGGAGCCAATCTGGAGAAGATGGTTTTCTAAGATTTAATACTATCTTGAGAAAAGATGAAGGTATTCCAATCATACTTTCATCCCTTGTTTCTTAATTGAGTTTATCTTGTCAATTAAGGGGGAGTATGGATTGAAGACAAATGGATGAAAGGGGGAGATTTATCATTGCACTGAACTTTCTAATGAGTTTTGTGAAGTGTGAGCAGGATTTAGCAATTCATTGAATATCTGAAAATTTTCAATCCCCTTGAAGCATGATCTCACATGTTATAGTGAATGTGGACAGCATTGAGTTCCTTGGTCACATCACTCTTGTTTTCTACACCGGGTTAGCCCAAGTAGACTTAGAGCTGATTTACTAAAGGTTCATTGCTCAAGTGAACATGTGACATCATCCCTCTCTTAGTGCTTTTCAAGAAGATGCTATTCGAAGGGAGGAAGAGATATTTGTGAAAGAATACCACACCACACCTTTGCATTTGATTGCCAATAAGGGGGAGAAAATATTGGCACACATATTGACCCATTCATATGTGCTAAAGGAGTGTATTGACAACAAATACAAAGGGGGAGATTGAAGTGCATTGTGTTGCATTTGTTGTCAATGAGACATGTTGTTGTCTTAGAATGAATGGATGTCAAGAATTGTCAAGATGTGAATGCCAAAGGTTGTGATGGTGTTGGTGATGAAGGAGAATGGTCATGGTACTAAGATGCATGTCACTTAGGAGATTCACTAAGTGACATAGGAGATGATGGTTGAAACATTCTCTAAGAAAATCTGACGATTGTTGAGCTGATCTTTAAGTTCAAAGAACTTGTATCATGATGATACAATGTCACAACATTGTTTGAAGACCATGCATTGTCTTCACAATGCATGAGGAGATGAAAGGGATCCATTCACAACTTCTAAGTGGATGAAGTGTATTAATGAAGTCCATGCACTAACACTTAGTGCATGTGAATGTGAAGAAGATCCAACTTGATCTCTGATTAGATCAATGAAGATTATTGAAGAAATCTTTGATTCAGGAGTTCGGTTGAAGATGAAGAACCTTCAAGAATTCACTCCTAAGAAATGAGTATATGTTGAGGAGATTTGAGGAATTCAAATGAAGAAGAAGATGAGAAAAAGAAAGGAAGAAGGCTTGAAGTGGCTTGGCATTTGGTACTTGATATGGCTTGATTTCATGGAGGACTTTGTTTTTTACAAAGTCTTATTCAAGACTTAGCCAAAAAATATGGCCAGCCCGTGAGCACCTTGTGGGTTCAACCCCAAGGCTCATGTGGGCCTAAGGCGCCACGCCCAAGGGGGAACCCGTGGGGCGAGCTCAGGGCGGCAGGGGCGCACCCGCAGACACCACAGAGGCGCTGGGGCACGCCCGTAGGAGCGCAGGGGGCCGTGTATAAGCCCCCGAGGGCACGCGGTGGTGAAACCCGCGCGCCGGAGGAGCATAGTGGGCGCTAGGAGCGCGCCCGCATGAGCAGAGAGTGGGCGCAGAGCGCGCCCGCAGGGAGAACACGGTGCGGGGCGGCACCGTGGAGGGAGAGGATTCAACTGGCGAGTAGCGGTGAGTGCCAGGGTAATAAGCCGCGAGAAAACTGGGCGGCGTTTCGATGTGGGACGCGGGATTTTCCCGCGGAAGAGATCCTGGCCGTCCGAGCCATCGCGCGCTTGATCTGCGCCGCACGATCCATCCGCGGCGAGATGATCTGATCCAGGCCGTCCGAGATCAATTGAATCGCCGATCCAACGGCTGCGAATCCGTCTTCCTCCTCAAGCTCGAGCCGAAGCCTCCCGCGTACCTCCTTCGAACCAGAGGCCTCCCGAAGATGGATTTCGAGCTCCCGGCCACCGCTGATCGAAGTAAAGCCACCCTCATGCTCGTCTGGCCATAACGAACCGAACCATGCTTAAAAATATACATGCATGCAATGTATGGAGAATTTCGAATGAGGCCGAGGCAAACGAAGGTGCGAGGCCACTCGGGTGTTCATGTTTTGCATGAATTGGGTTTAAACAGAGGCCGGGCATGCGTTATAAATCGCATGCACGAGGAGGAAGAAAATAATAAAAGAACCCGCGTGAAACAGAGGAGCAAAACAAGATTTTGAAAGATTTTAAAAGATCCGAAATATTCGGGAGTTTAGATTTGTATCCCGCGGAAGAGGTGCAGCATTCCTTGCCTATAAAAGGTGAACCCGAGGCTCTCTGTTTGCTTGCTGAAAAACTTGAAGATCCGCGTAGAGCTTTCTCTGCCTCGCGAAGAAAGAAGCCACCGCGCAAATACTTTGCGCGGCTATTGTTCTCGGTGCCACCCGAGGCCAGGAAGAGATCCCTGTGCGCCTCCCTTGCGCGACAGGAAGACCCGTGGCCGCAACATCTTGCGCGCCCACGGTTGAAGCCCGAGGTGCCTTGCACCCGAGGCCTTGCGCGGCCCTTGTGCCCGAGACATAGGTTTCTCTTGCACCCCTGCGCGCTGGCCACAGTCTGGTGCCTTGCACCTTTGAGGAGCCCGCGCGACAGAACCTTTGCGCGGCCGATTGCACCCGAGGCCTTGTGCACCCAAGTACCTTGTGCTCTTTGAAGAAGAAGTGGAAGTGGCCGCACCCTTGCGCGCCTTCATTTGATATTTGGGCAGTGTGTGTGCAAAGAAGAATAAAAGAATGAACTTGTGTGTGCAAAGGAAGTGAAAGGCCGTAGCCTTATGTGGGTGAAGTGAAGACCACACCTTAGTGTGTGTGTGCTAAATTGAAGAACCACCTATGGGTTAAGTGTGTGCAACAACAATAAGAACACACTTTAAGTGTGTGCATTTGAAGAGGCCGAGGGCTGTGACCTTGTGTGTGCATACCTTGAAGAACAAACTAAAAGAACACTAAAGTGAGTGTGTGCAACAAGAAGAGGAGAATAGGCCAAGTCTAAAGTGTGTGCAAAGTGAAGAACTTGTGTGTGCTTAACAAGTGAAGGCCGAACCTAGTGTGTGCACTAAAAGTGTGTTCACACTTAGAAGAAGAGAGAAGTGAAAGACCCACACTAAAGTAGAACACACTCTAAGTGTGTAAACCAATTGGATAAAGTGTGTGAAGTTCAGTGAAGGTGTGTGCTTAAAGTGACTACACCCTTTGTGGGTCTACTGCACCAAGAGGAAGAAAAGGAGAGTGCATGCATGCATGCATGCACGTGCACACGTGAACAGTGCTAAATCAGTGGTGTGCAACTGAGACTGGACCAGACTGAAGATAAAGATATTATTTGTCTGAGCATTCAGTAATTGGAGAGAAGCCGGGGAATTCTTAGAAGAAGGTGATAAAGCCCGAGCAAGATGAGAGGACATGTTCACCACAAGTGATCAGAAGAAGAGCAAGGCCAGCAGCCTTTATCCCAGGCTGCTGAGGATACTTGAAGAACTTAAAGTGAAGAAGAGCTACTCGTGTGACTCGAGGAGCCAAGAGAAGACCCTCTGGGACTCAGGGAGAAGAAGTCTTCAGTGGGATTCTGGAGCAGGCCAGTGGGACTCTGGTAACACTGTGGGACGCAGTATAAAGACCCTCCTGTGGGACTCAGGAGAGATACGGTGGGAAGCTGTATCGACCATTGTAATTTTAACAGGTTATAATGGAGAATCCATGCTGGGAGAGCATGGCAAGGATGTAGGCCTTTGGTGCCGAACCTTGTAAATCCTTGTGTCCAGTGCCTTTACATTTACTGCATCATTCGTGGAAAGGTGAGAGATACAAGAAGAGTGGATCGAGGCTTTAACCAGCCATAGAGGTTTACTTGATTAAGAATCAATTAGTAAAAAGTTTTAAAGGATCACTGATTCACCCCCTCCCCCTCTCAGTGATTCACACTGATCTGGGCACTTCAATTGGTATCAGAGGGAGGTTCCCTCTAAAAGATCCAAGAGAGTCTATATGGAGTGCAGATTTGAGGAAATGAAAGAACAGCCTCAAATGGAGATATCTGCCAAGACTTTGAAAAACAGAATGAAGAAACAGGCAAAGAAGATGAGGAAGAAGGTTGCTGCAATCAGAGAAACTCCTTCTATGGAAAGAAATGTGAAAGTCACATCAGATGACAATTCCTTTTATCATTCTTCTGATGAAGACTGTCCTAGCTGTGATGAAGATGGAAGAAACAATGACCTTCTAAATGCAATCAAATATCTTCAGAAGACAGTCCCCAAGGAAGTGGCAATGTGTATAGCTACAGGCATCCTTGATCTTCAAGAAGAAAAATCACAGTTAGAAGAAGAAGCCAATGCAATGGAAGATCAATTGGCTAAAAGGGTTGGCATAACCAACACTCTCAGAAAGCTGGTAAATGCCAAAGATGAAACAGTATCTCTTTGCAATGAAAGATATGAAGACACTTGTGAAGAATTGCAAAGAAGTCTTTCTGAGAAAGAAATCTTTAAAGTAATAATCAAAGATGTTTACCATGCACTGGAGAAGAGGCATAGAGTATCAATGGTTGTTAAAGATGTTCAACTTGAAGACAAAGTAAAAAGGGTGAAGGAGCTGGACAACTCATTGCTTGAAATAAAAAAGGTGCATGAAGACCAGATAAAGCAGCTGGAAGAGAAATGGGAAGGAAGGCTAAGAACTATTGAGGATGAGAAGAACTCCCTCAATATGAAATGCTTAGAACTGGAGGTGATATTGAAAAATCAGCAATCACCCAAAGCTAAAGCCTCCCAGTTAGCTGAAAGAAGAAATGTTGCTACTCAAGTGAGCTTTGAGAAGGATGATTCTAAAAGCAAGACATCCTCTAGTGAAAGTGCAACAACTTCTAGAAAGAAGGTACCATCCATACCATCTTGTACTGATGCTTCTAATTGTGTTTCCACAAAAAGTGCAGGATGGAAAAATAATTCCAAACAAGTATGGATGAAGACAATGAAGAAAGAAAGCTCTCCTGAAGCAGCACAACAATTCAAGACAGGTACCCTACAATCAGAAGGAATCAAGAGGACAAGATTTGTGGGTCAATGTTGGTGTTGTAACAAGTATGGGAATTGTGCAAAGGATTGTTGGTACAATCCACTGAATGCCAAAGCACAGAGGAAGCCCATGCCTAGGGGGAGCAAGCCAGAAGGAAAGAAGCAACATCCACAGGTCCAGAGACATGTGTTTACTGCAAATAGATTTGGATTACTTGACAACATCTGGGATGATTGCAAAAGTGGTCAACAAAAAGATACATGTCAATCTCCAACTGTATCCAGAGCTCAAAAGAAGAAAAGATCACAGAACCTGGCTAAGAGAGATTCCTTGGGAAGCAAGAAGAAAGTGGAAGATGCTCCCAAGAAGAGTTTGAAAAATGAAGAGAAGTCCTTGGAATCTAAATCCAAGAAGGGTGAGTCATCCAGAAGGACCACCAAGAAGAAGTGCTTCTACTGTGGAAGGAATGGTCATACCATGGATCTTTGTAAAGAAGCCTTGGAAATCAATAGAAGCCAACTGAACTCAAACAGACAATCAATCCAAAAGAAGCCGAAGGGATTGATTGAAAACAAGTTGCCTAAGAGAGGTAGCTTGACAGCATCAAAAGAACCATGTGGAACTTCCAGAACTGAGGCCACACTTCCAAATGACTTGTTAGTCATATGGCCAAATCAGTTGCAACTTGCCAAAGATCTAAAAAGAGCTGAAGATGAAGTTCTGGCAATTGCTAAATCAAAAGGGAAGAAGAAGGTTTCACATGAAGATGTTTTGAGAACCACACCAGCACAATCATCAATGAAGATCAAATGTGCAAGTGTGAAGACTGGTGAAAATGGGGCATCTCGGTTGAGAGAATCTTCTCAACCTTGTTGTTCACATTGATGAACCAAGGAGGTTCCATCTTATTCCCTTATACTATTGGTTTTTACATGTGCAGACATTGCAGGGAATTGAAGATGATGATCATTCTCAACTGGAGGATGGTTTTGACAAAATGGAGAGCACCCCTTGAGGGGGAGCCAATCTGGAGAAGATGGTATTCTAAGATTTAATACTATCTTGAGAAAAGCTGAAGGTATTCCAATCATACTTTCATCCCTTGTTTCTTAATTGAGTTTATCTTGTCAATTAAGGGGGAGTATGGATTGAAGACAAATGGATGAAAGGGGGAGCTTTATCATTGCACTGAACTTTCTAATGAGTTTTGTGAAGTGTGAGCAGGATTTAGCAATTCATTGAATATCTGAAAAATTTCAAGCCCCTTGAAGCATGATCTCACATGTTATAGTGAATGTGGACAGCATTGAGTTCCTTGGTCACATCACTCTTGTTTTCTACACCGGGTTAGCCCAAGTAGACTTAGAGCTGATTTACTAAAGGTTCATTGCTCAAGTGAACATGTGACATCATCCCTCTCTTAGTGCTTTTCAAGAAGATGCTATTCGAAGGGAGGAAGAGAAATTTGTGAAAGAATACCACACCACACCTTTGCATTTGATTGCCAATAAGGGGGAGAAAATATTGGCACACATATTGACCCATTCATATGTGCTAAAGGAGTGTATTGACAACAAATACAAAGGGGGAGATTGAAGTGCATTGTGTTGCATTTTTTGTCAATGAGACATGTTGTTGTCTTAGAATGAATGGATGTCAAGAATTGTCAAGATGTGAATGCCAAAGGTTGTGATGGTGTTGGTGATGAAGGAGAATGGTCATGGTACTAAGATGCATGTCACTTAGGAGATTCACTAAGTGACATAGGAGATGATGGTTGAAATATTCTCTAAGAAAATCTGACGATTGTTGAGCTGATCTTTAAGTTCAAAGAACTTGTATCATGATGATACAATGTCACAACATTGTTTGAAGACCATGCATTGTCTTCACAATGCATGAGGAGATGAAAGGGATCCATTCACAACTTCTAAGTGGATGAAGTGTATTAATGAAGTCCATGCACTAACACTTAGTGCATGTGAATGTGAAGAAGATCCAACTTGATATCTGATTAGATCAATGAAGATTATTGAAGAGATGTTTGATTCAGGAGTTCGGTTGAAGATGAAGAACCTTCAAGAATTCACTCCTAAGCAATGAGTATATGTTGAGGATATTTGAGGAATTCAAATGAAGAAGAAGATGAGAAAAAGAAAGGAAGAAGGCTTGAAGTGGCTTGGCATTTGGTACTTGATATGGATTGATTTCATGGAGGACTTTGTTTTTTACAAAGTCTTATTCAAGACTTAGCCAAAAAATATGGCCAGCCCGTGAGCACCTTGTGGGTTCAACCCCAAGGCTCATGTGGGCCTAAGGCTCCACGCCCAAGGGGGAACCCGTGGGGCGAGCTCAGGGCGGCAGGGGCGCACCCGCAGACACCACAGAGGCGCTGGGGCACGCCCGGAGGAGCGCAGGGGGCCGTGTATAAGCCCCCGAGGGTACGCGGTGGTGAAACCCGCGCGCCGGAGGAGCATAGTGGGCGCTAGGAGCGCGCCCGCAGGAGCAGAGAGTGGGTGCAGAGCGCGCCCGCAGGGAGAACACGGTGCGGGGCGGCACCGTGGAGGGAGAGGATTCAACTGGCGAGTAGCGGTGAGTGCCAGGGTAATAAGCCGCGAGAAAACTGGGCGGCGTTTCGATGTGGGACGCGGGATTTTCCCGCGGAAGAGATCCTGGCCGTCCGAGCCATCGCGCGCTTGATCTGCGCCGCACGATCCATCCGCGGCGAGATGATCTGATCCAGGCCGTCCGAGATCAATTGAATCGCCGATCCAACGGCTGCGAATCCGTCTTCCTCCTCGAGCTCGAGCCGAAGCCTCCCGCGTACCTCCTTCGAACCAGAGGCCTCCCGAAGATGGATTTCGAGATCCCGGCCACCGCTGATCGAAGTAAAGCCACCCTCATGCTCGTCTGGCCATAACGAACCGAACCATGCTTAAAAATATACATGCATGCAATGTATGGAGAATTTCGAATGAGGCCGAGGCAAACGAAGGTGCGAGGCCACTCGGGTGTTCATGTTTTGCATGAATTGGGTTTAAACAGAGGCCGTGCATGCGTTATAAATCGCATGCACGAGGAGGAAGAAAATAATAAAAGAACCCGCGTGAAACAGAGGAGCAAAACATGATTTTGAAAGATTTTAAAAGATCCGAAATATTCGGGAGTTTAGATTTGTATCCCGCGGAAGAGGTGCAGCATTCCTTGCCTATAAAAGGTGCACCCGAGGCTCTCTGTTTGCTTGCTGAAAAACTTGAAGATCCGCGTAGAGATTTCTCTGCCTCGCGAAGAAAGAAGCCACCGCGCAAATACTTTGCGCGGCTATTGTTCTCGGTGCCACCCGAGGCCCGGAAGAGATCCCTGTGCGCCTCCCTTGCGCGACAGGAAGACCCGTGGCCGCAACATCTTGCGCGCCCACGGTTGAAGCCCGAGGTGCCTTGCACCCGAGGCCTTGCGCGGCCCTTGTGCCCGAGACATAGGTTGCTCTTGCACCCCTGCGCGCTGGCCACAGTCTGGTGCCTTGCACCTTTGAGGAGCCCGCGCGACAGAACCTTTGCGCGGCCGATTGCACCCGAGGCCTTGTGCACCCAAGTACCTTGTGCTCTTTGAAGAAGAAGTGGAAGTGGCCGCACCGTTGCGCGCCTTCATTTGATATTTGGGCAGTGTGTGTGCAAAGAAGAATAAAAGAATGAACTTGTGTGTGCAAAGGAAGTGAAAGGCCGTAGCCTTGTGTGGGTGAAGTGAAGACCACACCTTAGTGTGTGTGTGCTAAATTGAAGAACCACCTATGGGTTAAGTGTGTGCAACAACAATAAGAACACACTTTAAGTGTGTGCATTTGAAGAGGCCGAGGGCTGTGACCTTGTGTGTGCATACCTTGAAGAACAAACTAAAAGAACACTAAAGTGAGTGTGTGCAACAAGAAGAGGAGAATAGGCCAAGTCTATAGTGTGTGCAAAGTGAAGAACTTGTGTGTGCTTAACAAGTGAAGGCCGAACCTAGTGTGTGCACTAAAAGTGTGTCCACACTTAGAAGAAGAAGGAAGTGAAAGACCCACACTAAAGTAGAACACACTCTAAGTGTGTAAACCAATTGGATAAAGTGTGTGAAGTTCAGTGAAGGTGTGTGCTTAAAGTGACTACACCCTTTGTGGGTCTACTGCACCAAGAGGAAGAAAAGGAGAGTGAATGCATGCATGCATGCACGTGCACACGTGAATAGTGCTAAATCAGTGGTGTGCAACTGAGACTGGACCAGACCGAAGATAAAGATATTATTTGTCTGAGCATTCAGTAATTGGAGAGAAGCCGGGGCATTCTTAGAAGAAGGTGATAAAGCCCGAGCAAGATGAGAGGACCTGTTCACCACAAGTGATCAGAAGAAGAGCAAGGCCAGCAGCCTTTATCCCAGGCTGCTGAGGATACTTGAAGAACTTAAAGTGAAGAAGAGCTACTCGTGTGACTCGAGGAGCCAAGAGAAGACCCTGTGGGACTCAGGGAGAAAAAGTCTTCAGTGGGATTCTGGAGCAGGCCAGTGGGACTCTGGTAACACTGTGGGACGCAGTATAAAGACCCTCCTGTGGGACTCAGGAGAGATACGGTGGGAAGCTGTATCGACCATTGTAATTTTAACAGGTTATAATGGAGAATCCATGCTGGGAGAGCATGGAAAGGATGTAGGCCTTTGGTGCCGAACCTTGTAAATCCTTGTGTCCAGTGCCTTTACATTTACTGCATCATTCGTGGAAAGGTGAGAGATACAAGAAGAGTGGATTGAGGCTTTAACCAGCCATAGAGGTTTAATTGATTAAGAATCAATTAGTAAAAAGTTTTAAAGGATCACTGATTCACCCCCTCCCCCTCTCAGTGATTCACACTGATCTGGGCACTTCAACTAGATTCCTTAGTCAAACTCATATTTTTTTCCAAAAGGCGAGTATTTAGGGAGACTTGTTCGCATTAAGAGTTCTATAATCAACTTTTAGGGAATCACATAATCCAAAAAAGTGAACTATATACGTCCCATGTCTTCAGACTTTAACCAAAACCAAAACCAAAAAGGCTAGTAAAATATCAGATAATCCAGAAAAGGATAACCCTTTACAAAAAGAAAATCTATGCTTAATCTCCAAAATTTGTACAACAAAACCCAAGGTTCAACAAGGACCATCCGATAAACAATTTGTCCATAAAATTCTTCAAAGTACACCTATATAAGATTGAAACCCAAATATTTGAAGGATTTAGTCACATAGTCTTCCATGTTAAATCGTAACATTTATCTCCAAACAACATTAGTTGCTCCTAATGTCTCGTATTGAAAAGTAATTAACCTAATCACATATCCTCCATGATAGGTTAATAATTTTCATAAATAACCAAAAATCAACTTACTCTTAATTCATAAAATAATATAACTAAAAATAATCAGTCAAACTAACGAGGGACTTCACGTAGTCCAGTGGTAGGCGATAAATACCATTCGCACTTTGGTTGTGGGTTCGATTCCCGCAGCTTTGTCTGACGCGACGGGTTGTTACACGGTCTGTGTGTTGTCCTTTTTATAAAACTCCAAAAATAACCCTAACATGTTTTAACCTCAATCGTTTCCTTATACCTTTAGTGTTCATCCAAATTCATTATGATCCCAACATCTTAATTCTTGACGTCTTATTTCACCACCATAAGATAAAATAAAACGATTCCCAAAATGAATAACATCATACCTTGATCATGGCGTCCACTCGGTTTCATCGTCATCTTGATCACGTAGGTAGAAGTCCCATGCATTACAACAATGATTTAGAGATCCTTCAAAATCATTTGCTTCCTCCATCCAAATACACCTCGTACAACATGGGTCATATGGGTGTTCACAGAAAAACAGTTTTGTAAAATAATCATGTATGACGTATAATTCCAAAACATCTGATAAAACATGATTTCTAAAAAATTGTCGGACCGAAATTGAGTTGAAACATTCTATTATTGGCCCTTTTAAAATACCATAAGTATGTGATGTGAGACTATATTTGAAAATCAAATATAAATAGGTTGCGCAAGGGTCTCCTTCCTCAGCACCATTTTTAAAATCATAATATGCTTCAAATTCTTGTGATAAGGTAAAATATTTGAAAATACCTTGATAATATTTACCTTTCTTGAAAATATGAGAATATTGTGAAAATAATATTTGTCTAAAAACAACCCATGATCCACGATGATAACGAGGTATAGTGGAGGTGTTTGATATCTCAAACAACTGCTTGCAAGTGAGTTGTATGCTAGAAAAAGTTTCACAATCATCCGAAGATGACTTTGCAATAATTATTGCAAGCATGCCATCAGGAAGAGATAGGAATGTCGTTTAAGATCCTTCTCTTTCCATTCGTAACCTACTATACTTGACCTGAAAAAAAAAAGTTATAAAACAAGGATTTAACTAAAATAATAAATATAGGGACTAATCATGTGTCTCACAAGAACTCTTAATCCCTAAAGTTGTCTAAACCGACCTCTGATACCAACTATAAGGCCCCAGCCTTAAACCTTACATAATCTTGAGTTATCACAAGATTACATGTTGAGGATCTTTTTAGGTTTAGAGTTTTAGAGAATTAGATCTTGAAACTTTCATTACATTCCACCTTTAAACAAAGTGGTTACATAAAAGACAGGATTCATTCTTCCCAACAACGGAAACATATTTAAAATAAAACTTGGATTCTTTCTTTACACATCATTTACTCTATCATCTTATCATGTACCTTTCCCGTGACCTGTGAAAAACATTTCAAAAACATGGGATGAGCATAAAAATATCAGTAAGGGTTATAAAAAAAATATGGAAAGGAAACATGAGTTCATCTATACATAAGAATGAAATCATACTTTACCCACTAAACATAGGCACTTTAACATACCTCATTAAACCATGAATAAATCATAGAAATCATAATACATAAAGGTAACTTGAGGCATTCATAACATTATTACTTTGAGAGTAACCCCCTTGGTTACGTTTGGAATACCCATCACAATATATTCCCTAAATCTCTTCAGAGAAACCTTAACGTTTCACTCCTTCGCGTTACCCAATGCATTGGGGAGCTATATCGGGCTCACCCACCCTTAGTTTATCACGAAACCACACTTTTTCATAACAATTCCCAAGAACCATAACATAAATGTATCACATAAAACATGCATAAAGGAAACAAAACATTTCCACATTTCAATCACAATATAACATTTTAGTATTTTGAAATAATGAATCCATACAAAAAGAAACCATTTCCAATACCATTTAACACATTTAATACGGGGAATTTTGAATCAAAGTGTCCCATACCACCTTGAAGCTTTTAAAATTTTAAACCATTAATATCCATATAAATAAATCCTTAAAACCATTTTGAAAACAAGGATATTAATAGGAAAAATTCATTAAAACATTTAAAGCGATATTTTGGTCAAAGGGGTTTTTACCAAAATTAGAGACACTTGAATACAATAATTGAGGAATAACATTTAATCAGAACATTATAATATCATGAGAATAAATGTATTCATGATATAATATTCCAAAGGACAGTATATACACCATATAAGGGTGAATTGGTGCATAACAACAATGAACTCTCAATAGGGATGTAAAATGTGATGAAATCCCTTATAAGGAAGGTATCCTTAAATTAAAGATAAATCAATATCAAAATTATGTGTGACAAAAATAAATACACCCAATATAATTGGATATTAAGTGTAAAACAATAAAAGTTCATTCACACATATTCAAAGGATGACATATTCAATAACTACATGTTGAACCCAATGAAATCGAAATTGGGTTAAAACGTTCCCTTGGTAAAATTCGACAGCCTAACGGCGTCACTTCAAAAGTTCAAAAAATGAGTTGATGAGGGATACAAAGGGATTATCATCACTTGGAAATAAAATTTACATCAATCAGGATATAGAAGAACATATCCCAACATAATATTATGTGAATTAAAAGACATAACAAATGATGTCTTTTAAAAAAAGGAGGGTGAAAGGTTCCCTTACCGACTTGGGTAACTTTCGAAAAGTACACCCCATCAAAGAAGTGTCATACAATGAATATGTAAATACCCATAAATGGAATTATATTACAAAAGGATTGTAATAATGGGAAGTACATAAACCACTCAAATGAAATTGTGGCAAATGTAGCATAAATCTCACAGGAATAAAAGTGAGATGAAAAATCCCTTACGAAAACTCGGCAGCCTAACGGGGCCACTTAAAACTTCCAAAATGGATTGATGAGAGGAAATAGGGTCTCTCATAATATTAACATAATAATTACAGTAGGATTAAAAAAAATAACATCCAAATCATAAGGAATATGAGCTTAAAAGGAATGACATAAAAGAGTGTACTTAAAATGAAAGAGAGAAGTAGGATCCCTTACCTCGGGTCCGACTTGACTCGATCGTTCTTTAACGTCCTGAATAATAAATTTGAGTTAATTTATACTTTCCTATTAACCTTATTAAAGTTCATTATTCCTTTTATATCACTTATTTCAATGTTATAAACAATATGTAATCATTTAAGTTAATAATGTTTGTTTTTTCAATATTTGGTTCTTTAGTCGAAAATGGACTTCGTACAATTACATGTTGTTTGTGTGGTCAAAGGTTCATTATATCAAGAATGATATTCAGGATTTGGATATCATATATATCTTATATATCCAGCATATAAATGTATTTATAATATTACATAATCATTTAGAGGTAAAAAATGAAATGCACCGTTCATGGAGACGGTAAGCCGTACGTACGCATGAATTCTACTTTCATTTCTATCTCATACTTTCATGGAAAGAAACAATAATGATATATAGGTATATTATAATTCTAGTATAATATCATATATAATAACTTTAAATCCATCCTTTATATGTCCCATGTATGGCATTAACGAATCAAATCACTTTGAGTGGGCGGTAGTCCGCACTTCCTAAAATGAAATTATCGTGTTTACCCACAATGGAAACCATAAAGGTATGAAAAAAATGAAAATACAGAATCTTAAGTAAAACATAAACATATTATATATCATATATGAAAATAGTGACATCATAATTGCCACCTTTGAAGGTGTTAAATGAGTATTGAACAATCATCGTTTCGGGAGGCAGAATTTCGCCATCCACGGAAACCGTATGTTCTTTAACCATTTGATGTAGTTGTGTGAGAGTGTAGCTCGAATAAATATTATAACAACATCCTAGTATAATTAATATACTGGTTTTGTTAAAAAATAAGTAAATAAAAAGAGTTTAGGGGGTTGGATAAGCAAAATAAAACAAATGAACATGAGAGAATGAATTACCTTTAAAAGTATAACTCCTTTTGATTTGAGCCTAAAGGCTTCCGTTGAAAGGATTATGCCCAAAGGGACTCCTCTAGGATGAGTAGAGGGATGTGGAGAGAGTAAATGGGCAGGGTATGGCCGAGCCAAAGGCTTGAGGAGTGTGTGAAATGAGGTAGAGGTGGGGGCCTTTTATAAGAGGAGAGGAGGGGCACTTTTGGAAATCATGAAACTATTATTTTATTTTCAAAAGTGTTTCGAATTTATAAGGTCCCACATTGATATATTTCCAAGATAAGATGATAAGGCTTCGAAATATTCCCATACAATATTTTTTGGACAAGTGTAGGTCTTAGATTTTATATTATCGTTTCATTTTATTTAAACTGTTCATTAATGAGGTCATCGTTGCATCATCATGATGTCACAATTAAATTAATTTATTTAATATCTAAAAATTATAAAAAAAATAATATGATGTAGGAAATCTTTTTAGATTTATAATTAATATTTATAGTCAATATTTTGACTTGTGTAACCCCACTTAAAAACTGTTTTAGTAAAACAACTCATGTTTGTGTCAATTTAATTTTAACATTAAATAAATATATATTAATGTCATTTTCCAACCAAAGTGACTCCATGGGGTCCCCAAGTTGACCCATGGGTTTTATGGGTCGGCCATGACTCATCCAATATGGGTAGTACAAGTTTCATGGTGTTTTCATATTTTTATAATATCATTTTTACCTTAAATTACACTAATTACCTCTAATCGCGATTAATGAAAAAAGTTACTATTCACCAAAAAATTATTTTCATCCCATTGAACCACATTTTACATAATAATGAAAACCATGTATGTATGATTTTCAAAATTCTATACACATTAGTGGTAAACTTTCATTTAACTGAAAAATCAGTTTGCTTGATTACCACTTAGTGGTTTCACTATTCATCAAAAATTGGAGTTTTTCAGAAAATTACCAAAAATTCACCCTAAGCTATATTTGATATTCCGAATTCAAAAATGATGTTTATATTACCAAATTCAAAGAATATAAGTAGAATTAATTAATTTAATAATTAACTCCCGCTGTCAAAACAAATAGCGTATTTTTAAGAAACAATAAGTATCAAAAGATTGATACTAGTTTAAGTTCGATTTAAAATTGAAATTAATTCCAACGACCACTATTGGATTTAATGGTAAAAATATTTTCTAATTCCAATTTAAAACCAATTCAAAATATTATCTAATCATATAAATAAATTAGATTAAAAAGAGGTTTTGAATTAAAACACAACATTTTACATTATTCATTAAAAAATGAACTTTAACGAAAAAATACCAAAAAATTACACAAAGTAAAATTTGATGTCCCGATTCTAAAGAAGAGTTTATTTTGTCCAAAAGAATTTATAAGAGTGATCAAAACTATATTTAATGACTATTCTCCATCAAAAGGTGATAAGTGAACCTTTAGTGAAAACTAGGGCTTATACACCTAAAATTGAATTCTTTCCGTATTTTAAGCCTTTAGCTTTTATAGGATAAATGTAAAAACATTAAAAAAACATATATAATCATATTTTAGTTATTTCTATCAATTACCACCAATACAACGGCTAAATTTTAACTACCATTTAAAATAATATTATTTTATTATTAGAGTGCAACGTAAGATTCCCAAGAAACTCGTTGTTGCGTGTTGGGTACGCCATCAAGCATAGAGTCCCCTTTAAAGTCATATTAATATTTTATTCACAAATAGGGATAAATATTAAAATGTCATATTCTTTATTTACCTGGGGTGTTACAAATACAGTTTCCATTCGTCCTACTAGGTTCCATTTCTAAACAATGGGATAATCTATATTAGTTTATGAATCAAAATACATAATTACAAACTTACAAAACACTTGACATAAATTGAACTATATATGGATATAATCCATAATCATAATAAATGTTTTCATTGTGGAAGTATATACTCATAACCCTTCATAGTGGTTTGTAAATAAAACGGGAATTTATCATAAGCATATCCTCCGGGAGTGTCGTAACCAAGAGTACAGCAAGGCCCGTTGTCGTGCACCAGTTCCCGTTCAAGTCTAGCTTAATGTAGTGTTTTCGATTTTTACCCCTAGGTACATCTATTCCAGAGCCACCTATTCCTACTCGTATCCAGATTGGGATGTATTGCTCGGAAGACTCACAAAATTTCTATAATACCAAAATTCTAGGATGTTCTTATATACTAATCCTCAAAGTCTTTCTTTGGGCTATGTGCTCTAATCAGATTTAATCTAAATCTATCTTCCAATGACAGTACTAAACCGCATCTGATACCAACTGTAAAGCCCCGACCCCAGTTACCCAAAGTCGGTTCATTATTGCGTAACATTGGCATGATCATAATAGATCATGTCTTGAAAGACCGATTAGTTTAGTAGCCTTGGAAACACTAGATACATTCATAAATGTTACGTTACATTATAAAGTGAAAACTACAATAACAAAGTCTCCATAGTCCACACTCATATCCTCTTCTGACTATCCCTGCAGGTCATTCATAAAATACTTCTTCACAACCTGGAAAATATTAAAACATTGAAAGGGGTGAGCTCCGATGCTCAATAAGGATAACAATATTGTGGATGTTTTCATAAATAAACACTAACATTTAAGGAAATGTATAACTAAAAAAATCCTTTTTAAACTTGAACTTCAGCATAATATGGAAAAAATAAAATTCAATAATGCCATTTACTTACTCACATGGATATTCTACTAGTCGAATAATCTCATGCAATGTCAATAACCACTTTCATAATGATGGAATTCATAATTACAGACTATCATAACCACGTAGCCTAGGCCTCGTGCCAAGACCACAAATAACATTTTGTCAAGGCCTCGTGCCAGGACACTAGTTTGTCTCATGAGACCTACCGATGCAATTTTTTAGAAGATAATTAATTTTAAAATTGTTCAAATATACTCCAGTGTTTTTATGAAAACATTATGCAACTTTTTAAAACAAAATAACTAATTTTGAGACTGCTCGACTAATTACAGGCCATGATGGGTCCACGCCCAATCCCTTCCTGTCTACCACACTCGAGAGTTGGGTTTTCTGAAAACATTTCTAAGTGTAGGACCCCGGGACACCCTGAGAGGGGAGGGGTGAATCAGGGTGGCAACTTTTTCTACTTTAAGTTGTGGATCTTGTTCCCACGTTGGTAGGAACAACTAAAACCTGTATGATGGATATGAACAGTAATGAAACATTCACATGCAGAGAGATGACACAGCTGTTTTTACTTGGTTCACCACTAAGGGCTACGTCCAAGGAGCATACGCCGACAGGTTGTCGGTCGTACCTAAATCCACTAAGCTTCACTAGCTGTAGATTACAATTGTTCGGGCAAAGTCACTCTGTCCCTGGCTCACTGCCTTTACAAATGTTCAGGGATAGCCCACTACTTCCCTCGGGTCACTCCCGTTGACTCCCCCTGGCTCACTGCCGTTGGTGAAGTCCCACTCAGTTTATAGACGTGAAGGTCTCTTCAATAGATGTGCATTGAAGTTCTTTGTCTCCTGTTCAGCATGAGACTTTGCTCGCATCAGGGTTCAGAGTTGATGCTCGTTTCAGTTCAATCCTTCTTTAGTGCAATGACTGAATGCACTAGATCCCCTTGTCTTCGTCTGCCTGAATCACAATCACTTATGCGATTGCTCAATAAATGATGTTCAGCTTACTCGGCATTCGTCAGAATCAATTCACCATGTATGCATGAGATCATGCATGTACCATTTAGATTTCTTCTTCAATCTCGCTTTGCACCAAAAGTATCAGACAATCTTCAGCTCTTGTGCAGCTCCAGAAAGGCGGGCGTGCTTCAACAGTGTCTGGGTCTCCTTTTCATGCCCGGCGCGCAAGCCTCCCGGTGGCGCGCAAGTATAAACTGGCGCGCAAGTGTCACTGAAGCACCTGCGCGACACTGCCTTATTGAACTTAATACTTGCGCGACACACTTCCTTCCTTGCCCAAATCACCTGGGGCGCTCAACCATCAGTCGGCGCGCAACCTCTACTTGCGCGACCCAACTACCCCTTGCGCGGTTCAACCACCTGCATGACGAGAGCTCGAACAATCTCAAAGTCTTGAGCTCCGTGAGAAACGAGGAGGGGTGGTCCAGTATTTATAGGCAAACTGGACCCCCTGCGCGGCGGCGCGCAAGTCATCCATCGGCGCGCAAGTCTTGTCTCCAGTAACCTATGTCGCGCAGCTCACTTGCGCGACCAAACCAACACTTGCGCGACCTTCTTTCCTTAGCCAAATTTTGATGTTCTGATCCTCAAAAACATATGGCGCGCAAGTCTTTTATCCTCCAAGAGTATGGCGCGCAGGTCCCTTTGCCAAAATCACTATTCTTCATCTGTTGATTTTGAGGCCCTGAAATTTGGCAAACACTGGAAAACAGCGCCACCTTGTATCTGCTCTTTTTGTACCGCCTCCAGATCATCCATTCCTCTGTCGATGTTCTTGAATCAAACATAGATCATTGACCACAACTCTTGAACTCGACATGTCACCATGGAATCTTCTTTGTCAACAAATTTGTATGTCGTTTGTTTGCTTTGTCGACAAGCACGATCACCTCAACATCACTTCTTCTTGGTGATCTGTATCCTTCAGCAACTCTTCTGCTTTTATCACAAACTCCACTATTGTGATATGTATTCTTTGAAGGAACAGCTTTAGCATCATCATCTTCTATGACATTGTGATATGCATGACTATCTCAGAATTCCAATCATTGCACATTGTCTTCTTCATCAACTGTCATGATATACTTCATGCAGACCAGCTCAATTCATCAAGAAGTCTCTTGCATGGTTCTCATGCAGTCATGAGTAATTGCGTGCTATTCATCAAACTCATGGGTCTCATGCAATAATGAGGAATTTCATGGAATTCATCAAAGCCCATGGTTCTCATGAAATAAGGAGGAATTGCACGGACTTCATCCAAAAACCTCATTATTATTTAGTCATCCTTGGATGGATCCTCAGATGGATTATACCTCAAATTCTTCATTGTTGTAAACAATGTATCACCATTGACACATGTTCTTTGAACTTACGATCAGCACAACAATCTTCTGAATCACTACTCCTCTACTCCATCGGAGTACTTCATGATCTCCCTCATTGTGAGCTTCCATTCCTCCATTTTATTGGAGTACTTCTTGATCTCTTTCATTTTGATATTCCATTGACAACTATTGACAACAGATACAAACCTATACACAAAGTGGTTCCAACACTAAGCTTGCGTTAAATACGTATACATTTGCACTGGATTTTCATATATTTGAGAGAAATATCTCTCTCTTTTTTGAAATCATTTAAAAAAAGTTATGGCTTGTAGAGGAAGCTGAAACTCAAATAATGGTCACGGTGGCGGAGAATTCATTGTCGTCGCATACGTAAGACAAACCATTCCTTTTGTCGTTTAGTAAAAACTCTTCATATAAAAAGATTCATTTTTTAAATAAAATAGATCTATTATGTGTATTTTCTATAAGTACACATAAAGAAAGTACAAATACAGGATATGACATAATAATATCATGACATAATTTGAAAGTAGGAGATTAACCCAAAGAACGAAAATTGTGTTAAGAAGTTCCCTTACAAAGATCTTTTTTTAAATAAAATGGATCTATTATGTGTATTCTCTATAAGTACACATAAAGAAATTATAAATACAAGATAGGACATAATAATATAATGACATAATTTGAAAGTTGTAGATTAACCCAAATAATGGAAATTGGGTTAAGAAGTTCCTTTACAAAGATCATTTTTTTAAATAAAATAGATCTATTATGTGTATTCTCTATATGTACACATAATGAAAGTATAAATACAAGAAAGGACATAATAATATAATGACATAATTTGAAAGTAGGATATTAACCCAAAGAATGGAAATTGGGATAAGAAGTTCTCTTACCTCATGTCCGAATTCACTCGACCGTTTTTTGATCTCCTGAATAATAAACTAGAGTTAATCTCAACCTTCTTAAGAACCTTTTTAAAGTTAATTATTCCTGTTATATCCCTTATTACCATGTCATGAAAATTATGTAATTATTTATGTTTATAATGGTCATTTTGTCGATCTTTGGTACTTGAGTCAAAAATAAACTTCTTATAATTACAAGCTGTTTATGTGGTGAAATGTCCATTATATCCAGAATTATATTCATGTTTTTGATATCATATATATCATATATATCCAGTATATACATTTATTTATAATATTACATAACATTTAGTGGTATGAAATGAAATGCACCATTCATGGAGACGGTAAGTCGTACGTACACATGAACACTACTTTCATTTATATTTCATTTTTAATGGAATGAAGTTATAATTATATAAAGTTATAATATAATTCCAGTATAATATAATGTATAATAGCATTTACTCCATCCTTTATACATCCCACATTTGGCATTAACGATTCAAATCACTTTGAGGGTGCGGTAGTCCGCACTTCCTAAAATGAAATTATCGTGTTTACCCATAATGGAAATCATAAAGAATGCCATAAATGAGAAATACAGAAGCATAAGGAAAACATAAACATAATATATATATCATATATGAAAATAGTGTCATCTAAATGGCCACCATTAGAGGTGTTAAAAGAATGTTGAACAATCATCGTTTCGTGAGGCAGTATTTCGCCACCCACAGAAACAATATGTACTTTAACCATTAGACGAAGGTGTGTGTAATTTTAAGCCAAATAATTATCATAAAAACATCCTAGTATATTTTATATACTTTCTTTGTTACAAAATAAAGGAATAAAAATAGTTTAAGGTGTTGTAGAAGCAAAATAAAACAAAACCACATTAGAGAAGACATTACCTTAAAATCGGGTAACTCTTTTTTATTTGAGCCAAAGGCTTCCTTGGGAAGACTTCTGCCCAAAGTGAGGCATCTAAGAGTAAGGGAGGGAAGTTGAGAGAGTATTTGGACAGAGTTTTTCCTATCCAAAAGGCTTTGATGGTGTGAGTAAGGTGCTAGTGGTGGGGGCATTTTTTAAGAGGAGAGAAGGAGAACTCTTGGAAAGATTGAAATGTTAATTTATTATGAAATGCTTTTTCGGATTCTAAAGGTCCCAAACATATATATTTCTACTATAAGGTGATAAGGGTTCGAAATCTACTCATCCAATAGGTTTTTGACAAGTATAAGTCATAGATTTTACATTATCGTTTCATTTTATTTAAATCGTTAATTAATAAGGTAATTGCTGCATCATCATGGGGTCAAAAATAATTTAATTTATTTAAGGTCTAAAAATTATAAAAAAATATCATGATGTATGAAATCTTTTTAGCTTTATAATGAATATTTATAGTAAAAAATACGACTTGTATATCCCCATTTAAAAATTGTTTTAGTAAAACAACTCTTGTTTGTGACATTTTTTTAACATTAAATAAAAAGTTATTTATGTCATTTTCCTACCAAAGTGGCTCCATGGGGTCCCCAAGTTGACCCATGGATTGTATTGGTCGGCCATGACTCATCCAATAGGTTTAGGACAAGTGTAACAGTATTTTAAAATTTTTATAATATCATTTTTACCTTAAATTTCACTAATTACCTTTAATCGCGATTAATTAAACTTAAAAGTTACTATTCACCAAAAAATTATTTTAATCCCATTGAACCACATTTTAATTTTTAATGACAACCATATATGTTGGATTTTTGAAAATCAAATCACAAAAGTGGTAATGTTTCATTTAAATGAAAAATCAGTTTTTTAACTACCACTTAGTGGTTTCACTATTCATCAAAAATTGAAGTTTTTCAGAATAATGCCAAAATTTCACCCTAAGATATAATTGATATTCCGTATTCAAAAATGATGTCTATTTTACAAAATTCCAAACATATAAGTTGCATTAATTAATTTTATAACTAATTCCCGCTGTCACAACAAATAACGTATTTTTAAGAAACAGTATATATCAAAAGATTGACAATTGTTTATGTCCAATTTCCAACTGAAATTAATTCTAATGAACACCATTGGATAAAATTGTAAAAATATATTCTAATTATACTTTAAAACCACTAAATAGTATAATTTATCACTATATTTTATTTTGAATAAAAATGTTGTTTTTAAGTATTTTTCACTATTCATAAAAATTGGAAGTTCTCAGAAAAATACCAAAAATTCAACATAGGATAATTTCGATATTCCGAATCCAAAAAATAAGTCCATTTGCCAAGATAAAATTTATAAAATTTCAATAATTAGGTATTACTATTCATAACTTCTACTTTGATTGGTCGTGGTGTGTTAGAATCTCAAACTTGGGTACAATGCAAGCTATTGCATTATTGAAAGAGAAGCGTATCATGAAAGCTTGGGGTGTTATAGTTGTATTTGAAATAATTAATAGAAACAACTAAAACATTTTTATAAATTCTTTTATAATTACCCTATAAATTTTATAGGCTTAAAATGAGAATGAATCCATTTTTAATCATAAAGAACTCTAATATTTTTAAAATGAATTTTTCACCTTTTGTGGGAGAACCCTTTTAAAATCTATTTTTTCTCACATTATATGTCCTACTTGAAAAAATAAGATTTTTTTAGAAATGGGACATAAAAATTTACTTTTTCTTGAAATTTTGGTATTTTTCTAATAAAATACATATTTTAATGAATAGTGAAAAATTTTGAATTTTAATTCAAAACTACAATTTCATATAATTTATTTAAATCAATAGATTTTACTTTTAATTTGTTTTCAACTATAATGAATCTTTTTTATCATTTAATCTAATGATGGTCATTGGAAGTAATTTTTAATTTAAATTAAAAATAAACACATTTCAATCTCTTGATATCTTTTACTTCTTAAAAACCTCCTTTCTAGTTTCGACAAAGGGAATTAATTTTAAATTAATTTCTTCCAATTTTATGTTTGGAATTTAAAAAAATGGATTACATATTTTTTTATCATAATTCCCAAATTTTCTAAATAGTTCCCATTTATTTTTGGACATTTTGAAAAGTATCTTCAAAAATTATATCCTTTAACCATGGTTAAAGGGTAAATCATGTAAATAAGTGTAAACAAATAATATTATAATAATATAAAACTACGATAAAACATATCCTAATTATATTGTATGAGATATTTCTTACAATGAACGTCCTTGTATATATTTTAGGACCTGATGGAGCCACTTGGGTGTGATAATGACATTCTGTAATATTTACTTTAAAGAGAATAGAAATATATAATAAACATGTATATCTTAACTAAAACAATTTTAATTTTGTTTATATAAATTATTTATTAGAACATAAATATTATTTAAAAATATAAAACTATTTTATAAATTTTTTTTATTTAAAATTTTATACCTTAAATAAATAAATTTATTTATGAAATAATGATGTTACCACTACTACAAAAACAATTTTTCGCAGCCCCCCCCCCTTTATCAGCGCTAACAAAAAAGCGCTGATAATGGGGAGGTGCCTTTATCAGTGCTAAAAAAAGCACCGATAAACGCACCCCTTTATCAACGCTTTTTTTTGTGCTGATAAAGTGACCCCCCTTTATCAACGCCTTTTTTGCTAATAAAGGGACCCACTTTATCAGCGCTTGTTTAGTAGCCCTGATAAAGTGTCGACTTCAAAAAAAAATTAAAATATATATATTAATATATAAATATTGTTTCATTGATATAAATATAATATATAATTTTTAAATATATTTTAGATAAGTATAAATGTACATTTACACTTAATATACTTAATATATAAGATATTTAGTTAAAATAGACTCTTAAAAAATTTTAAAAATTATTTTTAATAAATAATTTGCTAATTATTGTGGAGTAATAGTCATTTAGTAACAATTTTAAGATTAAAAATTTACAAAATATATAAAAAAGATCCAAAATATGTTGAAAATGCAACTAAACTTCAAACAGCCATAACTTTTGATCCGGTGGTCCGTTTGAGCTCTACCGCAAATCAAATCGATGCATGAGATGAGCTCTACGTCGCTGTGACATAAGAAGACCCTGGTCAGGGGTGTTTGGATGCCAAAAGAGGCCCAGATGGCCTTCAAAATTGAGTTTTTAGTCGGGGTACCCCGATTTTGTAACACTTTGTGGATTTTTAGCCTCATTTAAGTGGGGTATTATTGACTTTTTTTAGTGGGGAATGAATTTATTTCAAGGTATTACATTCATATTGATATTATTTAATTGAAATTTCATAGTTTTTTATAATTCACTACTATTTATAATCAAATATATAACTATATGTACATATTTTTTATATATTCAAACATAAAAATTTATTTATAAATATAAATAAAAAAAATATTTACATATAAAATATATTAACTTTATCAAAATAATAACTAACATCGATTTTATTTAAAATACAAATATATGAATATTTATATACCTATATATGAATCTAACTATATATATATATATTAGTATTACTATAAATATATATGTTAATATCACTATAAATATATATATTAATATCACTATAAATATATATATTAATATAACTATATATATATTAATATAACTATATATGTATTAATATCACTATATATATATTAATATAAGTATATATATGTTAATATAACTATATATATGTTAATATAACTATATATATGTTAATATAACTATATATATGTTAATATAACTATATATATGTTAATATAACTATATATATATATATATTAATATAAATATATATTACTATACGAATAAGTATAACTATATATATATATATATTAATATAACTATATATATATGTATATAACTATATAAATATATATATTAAAATATAACTATATATATTAATATATATATATTACTATATGAATAAATATAACTATATATATATATATATTAATATAACTATATATATATTAATATAACTATATATATTTTAATATAACTATATATATATATTTAAATATAACTATATATATATACTAATATAAATATATATTAATATACTAATAAATATAACTATATATATATATATATATCATGAATTGGAAGACAAATCTAAAAAGAGTAGTGGTAAAGGCTTTGGCGCACAGGGGGAGGTCTCGAGTTCAAATCCTGGTGGAGGCAAGGGCACGCACGCATGGGGGAATATGGGAGAAAGCGATGTTAAAGGGTGAAGGGGGTGTGTGGGACACTGTACAGGGGAAGAAAAGCACTGTAAAAAGGGGGCTCAAGCGCTATAAAGGCCCCCTGATTGGCAGTGTTTTTAAATTTTTTAAATTTTTTTTAATTTTGTTTGATTTTTTTTAATTTTTTTAATTTTTTTACCTTTTATCAGCGCTTTTAAAGAAGAGCGGAAAAAGGGGTCCTTTATCAGTGCTAAAACTAAAGCGCTGATAAAGTAAGCGCTAATATAAGGGTCTTTTATTAGCGCTTTTTTTAGCTCTGTTAAAAGGGGTCTTTATCAGTGCTTTTTGGAGCACTGATAAAGGGGACCCTCACTTTATCTTCGCCGACTTTATCAGTGCTTTTTCTTGCGCTGATAAAGGCCATTTCTAGCGCTAATAAAAGCCGTATTTGTAGCAGAGTGCAATGATTACCTTATTAATGAAATATTCGAATAAATGATATCATAAATATTAAAATAAATGTAATTTGAAAATTTTGATGGAAGAAAAGAATTTTATGGATCAATATGAAATTTTATAATTTATTTAATTATTTTTTAGAATTAATCATGTTTTTGTGACTTGAAAAAAAAAAATTTAAATAGTGTCAAAGTTGTCATAAATGAGTTGTTAAAACAAATATTATTTTATTAAATGATATAATAGTACAAATAATAAAAAATAGACCAAATAACTTATAGAATGTTAAATATTTAATTAATGATCCACTTGTGGTTCTCTTGATATTTTACAGTAACGATAGTTACCATATATTATGTAAATACCAGAAGACATGGTAAGAGTTATTGTTTTTAACTAAGGGTTAAAGCAATAAGATAAGGTTAACTTTGTGACCTAAATTTGTCTAAAACATATTGGATGAGAGGATTTAGACACATAATCATCCTATACTCTAAATATAGTACCTTGGAGAAATTATAATTCTAACATAAATTTATAATAAAATAATATCTTAAGACATTCCAAAAGTGGTCATCCTCTATGTTATAAATGGCCACCACCTCTACCCACTTACTCAGACCTCTCAAGCCCTTTGTCTTATCCAAATTCTGCTAAAATAATCCCCAAACCACCTAAATTACTTTTATAATTAATTACTTGTGCATAAGGTGACTCAATGAATCCTTTTCACTCAAATCAAAATGATTTACCTTATTTAGAGGTAGGGACTTCTCTCAAGCTCCTTTACATTATTTTCCTTCTCCAACCCCTGATCTATCTTTATTAAATTATTTTATAACAAAAATAGTATAATAAATATACTAGTATGTTTTTATTCTATTATTTCAACCTAAAATTACACACAAATCCATCTAATGGATTAAGAAGATATTGTTTGTGTGTACGGCGAACTACTGCGTCACAAAAATATGATTGTTCAATTATCTCCTACAACTTCTCATGGTGGTCATTATGATGGAATTTTATTTTTTGTATGAAATATATGATATTTATATAGTCTCTATTATTCTTTAATTTCCATTTATAGCATACCATTATGCTTTTCATGTTGTATAAATACGATAATTTTATTTTAAGAAGTGTAGACTACCACCCCCACAAAGTGATATGACTCATTCATGTTACACATTGAATGTATAAAGGATGAATTTAAAAAACCCCTGTAACATATGTTAAATATGTATTGTACTATGATTTAAATATAAATATGTATCAACTATGTTTCATTATTTTAATACGATAATGAAATGAATGTAGGGATCATCAGTATGTATGACCCATCGTATTTATGAACAGTGCATTTCATTTCTTATTGCCAAATATTATGGATTATTATATATACATACATATATATATATATGATATTTATATTTTATTTAAATCGTTAATATAATTCTGTTGATGATGGAATTATGACCATATGAACAACTTGTAATCATAAAAAGTTCATTTTTGACTCTAGTACCGAATATTGACTAAGCATCAGATATAAAATTAAATCATTAAATAATTATTATGACATGGTAATAAGTTATAGAAAAGGAATTAAAACCCTTAAATGGTTCTTACGAAAGTAAAAATTAATTTAATTTTATTATTCTGAAAGAAAAAGAATGAATGAGACAAGTCGTGCTCAAGGTAAGGGACTTCGTCTCAATCCCCATTCTTTGGGCATATCTAGATGTCATGCACCTTAATTTTCCAATAAAATTTATATACAACTCTTTGACTAATTATACCATGAATTATTTTATTATCATGATATTTATGGTTTTTTGTAATGTAATTAATTAATGATATGTATTCAATTTTTTCATAAGTGGTAAGGAAATTCTCAACTTCTCTTTCCTTTAATGTTCTCTTTTATGTGGTATATCTTTCAAATTTCCATACCATGTTCTTATTTTTATTTCATTATGTCTCTCAACTGTATTATGAGTAATTCATTCCTGGGATACCCTTGACCCCTCTATTTTTAATGTTTTATAAACCCTTATTTCATAACTGTTATGATGTATAATTTTCTTCTCCAAATCTACCTCTCTTTCTCATGAACATATTTTATTTTATTTATGATTACCAAAAAAAATTCATTTATAGGTGTATTAAAAAAGTCATAAAAATTATTTATTTTATTTTTAAATCAATATACATAAATACCCCTTTTCCTTTTCATGGGTTATAAAGGACATAATGATTGTGTTTTTAAGAAATTTTTAAAACATCAGAATTTTGATATGAAACAAATTTCTTTTATTCTCTTTGGGTTATTTATGAAATGTTTGATTATGATCTATGTGTATCACAAGAAAATAAATATATATTAAGGGTTCACCCTGATAGCACACCAATGCATTGTGTAATGAAATTAATCTCTATAGATAATAGTTTTATGATACCTTAGCGAATAACCATGGTGAATTTTATGACACCTTGGGGATGGAACTTGGAAATATGACACATTGGGGATGGACCTTTTAGATATTCATTTGAATGTCACAATTAAATTTTTTAGCCACATTTTTATGATATGATCCAATTTCTTATTGTTATGATATTCATCTATCTCGTTCCATTATAAAATTCTCATGTTATTATTTATACCTCTCAAAATAACTTGTAAACGGTTTCCCTTGTTTTCCCTTACGGTTCTTTTTTTTATCATACCATGTTTTTAATTATTTTTATCATGTAATAAGATTGATAAGGATAAATAAGATTCATTGATGAATTTATTTGTATAATTTTCTTTAAATTAAAGCATGTTTAATTTTAATAGTTTTTGACTTATGAAAAAATAGGATGGTTTTTAGACTTATCTACATTATAATATAGAATATTTGTGTAATTTTTTTCTTGATTTTATAAAAATCTATACAAACATGATCTTTGGGAAAGACTGAAAATAAATTCTTATCAAAAGCCAGTTGAATATGTTTTGTATAAGGGTGATTCCCTATATTTAATATATAAATTTTTTTAAGAACTCATTTGACCCATTTATTCCCCTATTCAAATGCTGAAATAATTTTTTTTTTCAGATTCTTTGCTAGGGAACGTCATGAAAGGACCGCTTGTTTTTTAATCTAATTCCATGAAATACTATGATAAATTTTAATCACTAACTTGGGAGTCATTTAGATATAGTTTGTAAGCATTTATAAAATTATATTTTTTTTGAGGTAATCAATGTATATTTTAATAACCATAATTTTTTAAATACTTATGTTTAAACCATTTTGAATTTATGGACTTAATATTATACCAGATTGATGTATTATCTTTATTTTAAAATCCGTTTTAAAATTAATTAAATTTATAATCCTACCTTGATATTTAACCAATATATCCCCTTTAAACCATCAAAATAATTATTATAAATCCACATTAATATCCAAAAATATATGTCTACATTTCTTTAGAAGACGATATATGATGTAGGATGAATTCAAGTGTGTGGTAAGAGAGATTCTGAGATGGAAAATTATGTTTTGAGGAATATTCTTAAGTTTATTTTAGAAATTATACAAATTTTTTTACAACTAGTCATTAATGATAAAAAAATGGGGAAATGTCTTACATATCATCCAAATATTGTCATGTAAGTACACCACTATTTATGTAAAAAATTAATTCTCTATATCTTAAAATTCAATACTGCATAGAAATTAAATTATTTGAATTCAATATGCTATATTTCTACAATGTAGTAATGAGGGAAGAAATATATTACTGATGCTGAATTTATATATGGTGTACCACCTAATAAGAAGGTAATGAGTTTTGGAAGGGAAATAGGTTTTTTAAGGGAGTTAAAATGTACTTATAATCTACAATATATTTTTTCTCCAACATATGATGTTTTCAATGTATTTATAGATTTTCATGAAGAATGTCCATAGAAAAAATTTATGTAATGGTTCATTTATCTTAATTTGGGGAAAAATATGTAATACCTAATTAAGGAAATTCCAAGACCCTATGTTCAATTAAAAGAATAAATAATTAAAAAAAATTGAAATATTCCTTGTTGAAGGAAACTAAAATAGGATGTGCTAGATACTTCTATGATTAAAAAGGTGTTAAAAAATAATTAAAAATCAAATGTGGTAAATTTTCATCAATGGAATAAAAATATAAATTTTTTTCCTATATTAAAGAAAATTTTAAATCATATATTATTTTTCAAAAAAACATCAAAACATCTAAATATTCATAGAATTTTCCCAACAGAAAAAATCCAAATTTTAGATGTAGAAAACCTTAAAAACACATCATGATATGAACAAATAAACGACTCATTAAGTATATATGAAAATATTAATCAATACTATGGAACAATCATTCATAGTATTTGAATTAAAAAAGATTTTATTAAAATTTTAACATTAATTTTGAGTGAGAATTTATTGGAAGGTATGTATAAGTGTGCGTGAGAGAATAAAAAAATGTTGAAATTAAATTAGTTAATATATTTATATAAAATTGACTCAATAACATCATGGAGTCATAATAACAATTAGAAACATGGAATTGGAAAATGGATTCATACTCAATAGTGTTTGAAATTTTCTTTGGAAATTTTTTTCAGGATTACTTGTACGAGAGTCCATGGGTTAAGAGAGGGATAATTGAAAGAGACGTTATTTTCAAATACTCATATCAAACCCCAATATTTTAGTATATATGTATCTTTAAACAAATTAAATTTATTTAAAATATTGTATTACATGCAACACCAAGTGTAAATGACTAATGATATACTATAAAAATATTATTATTTAATGTAATAGTTATCACATATCTGTTGAATTAGTGGGTTTTACTTTTATTAAAAAAATAGTAATATATATATAAATTCAATAATAAGTAAAAATTAATTCATTAATACTTATGAAATAAATACTTATTTTTTAGTAATCTTATTTTGGGCTTTAGAAGTATGTTATCTTAAAAAATATGTTTATAGGACAATATTAAATTATTTTTTTATTTTATATAATTTTTATACTATAAAAATTAAGTGATTTCTGAAATAATTATATCAAATTTTTCTTAGGTTTTCAATTTTATATTTTTTTGAATAGATTTATTTTTAACTGGATAGTTGAAAATGATGTTTTTATTGAAACCTGTATTTTTTTATTCAAGGATTTAATGATTTTAATTTGGTTTTGAAATTATTAAAAAGATAAATTAGTTTTATTATATATTAAATAATCCAATTATTTCCATTGGAATAATTTTTTGTAGGATTCTATATAAAACTATTTCATATGTAAAAGGATTTTTATGAGAAAACTATTTTTATACGCGCCATTTATTTTTATATTAACAAATTATATTAATAACAATTTTTGAATTATTTTAATTAAATTTATGTATTATCTATTTCATAAAATATTTTGAAATAATTTCATATTTTACAAATAATAAGATAAGAATAGAAAAAAATTATATGCGTAAAAATATAATTATCTAAAAAAATTATTTATCACATTTTCCAAGTTATTTTTAAAATAAATTCCCCTCAATTATAGGTATTTAATTTAAAAACCATTATACCATATGTTTAATCTTGAGGATAAAATTTGGTCACTAGCCCCTTTTTATTTTATAATCAATATAAATAGTAACAGTGGTAAAGTATATTACCTTAGTAAATGGAAAATCAATATTCATCTAGGTTTGAAATAAGTTATAAGGTCATTAAAATTCATCATATTCTTATTGGAGGAAGTTAATTCAAAACATATAACCTTCTTATTGAATTTTATTTGATTAATGTACACTTTTCCTTGAAAATGACTTATATAATATTTAAGTGAATGTATGTAAAAAAATATCACCCTCTTAGTTTTAAATATCAATTACGTGTTCAAATAAGGACACAATAATAAGAAATTTTTATTTTAATTTTAATATTTTTTACATAATATAGTAATATTCATGATTGAAATTTATTTCTAATTTTTGATGTTTAAATAATTTCCTTAAATAATTGTGCAACGCTAATAAAATATTTTTTCAATTAACAGAAATATAAAATAAACGAATTTAAAAACATTATTTGGATATAATTTTAATTATTTAATACGTCCCACAAGTTTTATATATCTATATAACATATTATGATGTTTTTAATGAATTGTATTCAAATTAACCAGTTTTCATGATGTATTTAAAGTAAAATTATATGAATAGTATTAAAAATGATATTTGTGATATTTTATAATAAATAATATATTTTTAAATTATTGAAAATTATTAGAAATATTATATTAAAAAACAGTAATGGAATATTACTTTAAACATTAACCATTTTTCATTCATGGGCCTTTTTTATTTTACAATAACATTATTGACACATAAAATATAGAAAATATTAATATAACAGTAATTGTCAAAAGGGTCAACTATGAGTTAAAACTAAATGTTTAGGGTGAAAACATAAAAATAATTTTTTTTTAAAATTACAATTGTATTTATACACATATTTATTTTAACTTTTAATTATATCAATTTTTTTTATTTTTAAATGAAAAATAATTTATATTATTTTTTTACTTTAGGAAATTCCAATAATTCTATTCCCCTTGATTATAAAAGGAAAAATCTCTTTTTTATTATTTACAAAATATGATCCATCTATTTTAAAAAATACATTCCCATTAAAATTCTAAAAATCCTTTTAAAAGTTCAATTTGTTCTCGTTATTCAAAAACACCAACTCTAAGTAACATTAGAAGAATCTAATAGAAGTCCACCAAAGAAGAGCTAATCATCTTAATCAAGATTATTTTTTCTTGTAATTCCGCTTAATGTGTTGTAACCATCATAAGATTATATATATATATATATTATGATAAATATTATTAGATGTTATTTTGATTGTGGTAAATTCATTTTCCATCCCCTTTCCATCCTATAAAAAGTGGAAAAAAATCATCGCATGTGTGTACATATGGCATACCATATCCAAATTGTTGTGTATTTAATTTTTCATCACAAATTTATATGGATGGTTATAAAGATATAAATAATTAATATTTTTAAAATTTATGAAATAAATATTCGTTTGGATTTAAAATATCACACACACCTTCTTACTTTCAAATCCATTGGAAAACTACAATTTCATTCGTGCGTACCTATGGACTACCACCTCTAAGAAGGAATGTGATATATTTTTCATTTATATTTTATATGAAAGATAATAAGAATTAATTAAACTAATATAAATTATTTATATTTTACAATAATTATTCTATAATGTTTAATTATTATTTTCCTTTCTTTGGCTCCATCAGTCAAAAGGTGAAATCAACATTCATGCGTGTGTACTTGTTACCATCTGCCTATTATATAGATTAATATTAATACACCTATAGTGAATATATATGATACTTATTTCATGTTTATAATTATTTATTTGATGGAACCATATTCAAAATACAAGGATCAAAACAAAAAAACAAAAATAAACATGAAAAAATGCACTTATATTTGAGAACGATGAGTTTTACAAATAATTGTTAATAAAATACTGATAAAATAATATAAGTATATCATGAATATTATATATGAGTATTAATCATTAAAACACTAACAATAAATATATATTTAATATATATGAGGTTTTATAAACATATGAAATAAGTCTATCATGAGGTAAGGTCTTATTTCCAAATCTCAACTTTATTTAGGATTGTTTTAAGTCTCCATTGAGAAAATTATTTGATCATTATATCCTAAAACTATAAAATTTTCTTATCCTATGTAAATATATATAAATTAAAAAAAACCCCATATATTTTTATTCTATTTAAGGGCTAAAAATCCTGAAATAATGGTTTAATGGAAAATTGACTTCATTTTTTTCTTATAGAATATCTTATTTCATCCATGTCCATGTTTTTTAAAACTATTATCAAAAATGTTTTTACTGTTTTATAATTATTTAATAAAAAAATTATGAACTTTTTATTTATTTTTAGATTATTTTTTAAAAATAATATTATTATTTCCAAAAAACTTATTTTTTTACCTTTTTATGAAAGTGTGAAATGAGTATTCTTTTATCTTATAAAGCATGAACAAAATTCCCCACTGTCAAGAATTCTCAATGAATTTAAGGTTACTTTAAATTTTTAAAGGGATATTGTAACATCCAATGTATGTAATATAATATATATTTTTATCTATGTCTATTAATGAATTAGATAGTGTTTTAGATGCTTAAAATGAGAATAAATCCAATCTTAAGCATGGAATTCACTAATATTTTTAAAAGATTGTTTTACTACCTTTTTATGGCAAACCATTTTTAAATCAAACTTTTGAAAATTTTATAAGATCTATTTGTCTAAATACACATATTATTTATGATTGGGAAATTGAAATTTACTCTGGGTAAATGATTTGTATTTTTCCGATAAAGTTCATTTTTTAATGAATAGTGAAAACTGTTGTATTTTAATTCAAAACCTCTTTTTAATCTAATTTATTTATATGATTAGATTATCTTTTGAATTTTATTTAAAGTAAAATTAGAATATATTTTTTCCATTAAATCCAATAGTGGTCATTGAAATTAATTTCACTTGGAAATCGGACATAAACTAGTGTCAATCTTTTGATACATATTGTTTCATAAAAACACGCCATTTGCTCTGACAGCGGGAATTAATTCTTTAATTAATTAATTATACTTATATGTTTTGAATTTTGTAAAATAGACTTCATTTTTGAATTTGGAATATCAAATATATCTTAGGGTAAAGTTTTGGTATTTTTCTGAAAAACTTCAATTTTTGATGAATAGTGAAACCACTAAGTGGTACTTAAAAAACTGATTTTTCGTTTAAATGAAATCTTACCACCTCTGTGTTTTGAATTTCAAAAATCCAAAATACATGGTTGTCATTAAGAAGTAAAATGTGTTTCAATTGGATTAAAATAATTTTTTGGTGAATAGTAACTTTTAAGTTTTTAATCGCGATAAGAGGTAATTAGTGTGGTTTAAGGTAAAAATAATGTTTTAATATTATGAAATGACCAAGACACATGTACTACCCTAATTGGATGTGTCATGGCAGATAAAGAAAACCCATGGGTCAACTTGGGGACCCCATGGAGCCACTTTGGTAGGAAAATGACATTAATACCTTTTTATTTAAAGTTAAAATTAAAATGTCACAAACATGTGTTGTTTTACTAAAAAAAAATTACATGGGGTTATACAAGTCATATTTTGGACTATAAAGATTCATTAGAAAGCTCAAAAGTATTCCTACATCATGATATTTTTTTATAATTTCTAGATATTAAATAAATTAAATTATTTATGACACCATGATGATGCAGTGATTACCTCGTTATTTAACGATTTAAATAAAATGAAGCTGCAATGTAAAATCTAAGAACTAAACATGTCAAAAACATATTTTATGTCTATATTTCGAACCCTTATCACCTCATACTTGAATTATATAAATTTTGGACCTTTTAAATCCGAAAATCATTTTAAAATAAAGTAACATTTCTTTAAATTCCAAGAGTGCCCCTCCTCTCTTCATATAAAAGGCCCCCACCACTACCACCATACCCACACATCCAAAGCCTTTGGCTTGGTCAACCCCGGACCATTTTGTCTCTCCACATCCCTCTCTTACTCCTTGAAGCCTCACTTTGGGACGAAGTCTTCCCAAGGAAGCCTTTGAGCTCAAATCAAAAAGAGTTACCCGTTTTAAAGGTAGTGTTTTCTCTTGTGTTCTTATGTTTTATTTTGCTTCTCCAACCCTCTAAACTCTTTTTCTTAATTTCTTTTTTAACAACACCAGTTTCCTAAATATACTATTATGTTTCTATAAGAAGGATTTGAGCTACACTTACACACACTTTCATCTAATCGTTAAAGAACATATTGTTTCTGTGGATGGCGAATTTCTGCCTCACGAAACGATGATTGTTCAACACTCATATAACACCTTCAAAGGTGGCCATTAAGATGAAACTATATTTATATATAATATATAATATGTTTATTATTTACTTAAGCTTAGGTATTTTTCATTTGTGGCATACCATTATGGTTTCCATTGTGGGTAAACACGATAATTTAATTTTAGGAAGTGCGGACTACCGCCCCCTCAAAGTTATTTGATTCGTTAATGCCATATGTGGGACGTATAAAGGATGGATTTAAAGTTATTATATATGATGTTATACTAGAATTATAATATACCTTTATATCATTATTATTTCATTCCATTAATGTATGAGATATAAATGAAAGTATCGTTCATACGTATGTGTGGCTTACCGTCTCCATGAACGGTGCATTTTATTTCTTATCCCCAAATGTAATGTACGATTATAAGTAAATATACATAATTGATATATATGATTTATGTTACATATATATGATTAATATAATTTTGGAATTAAAATATACATATCTCTCATTTAGTTTTAATTCCATTAATATGACATTGAAATGAATATAGCGTTCATGCGTACGTACGGCTTACCGTCTCCATGAATGGTGCATTTCATTTTTTCCCTCTAAATTATTATGGAATATTATAAATACATGTATATTTTGGATTTATATGATATATATGATATCCAAATCATGAATATCATTCTAGATATAATGAATATTTGACCACACAAACAACATGTAATTGTAAGAAGTCCAATTTCGACTTTAGAACCAAGTGTCGAAAAAACAAATATTATTAACTTAAATGATTACATAATGTTTATAACATGGTAATAAGTGATATAAAAGTAATAATGAATTTTAAAAAGGTTCTTACGAAAGTAGAAATTAACTCAAGTTTATTATTCAGGACGTTAAAGAACGATCGAGTCAAGTCGGACCCGAGGTAAGGGACTTCATCTCAATCTCCTTTCATTGAGGAATATTTCATTTTATACACAACTATATTTTATACGGTGTATAAAACCCTTTGATTTTAATTTTATACAAAAGGAATATTTTTCTACGAAGCGTTTTACTAAACGACAAAAAGGAATGTTTCTTTTAATTTACACGGTGACAACGACCTTTTTTGCCACCGTGAGTATTATTTGGTCTTTGGCTTTCTCAACAAGCCGTAATGTTTTTAAAGTGAAATAAATACCATATACTCTTTTATGTATTTTGGTATTGAAAATGGTTTTTATAATGGATTTCTTATGTCAATATATTTATGTGATATATTGTGATCAAAGTGTGGAAATGTTTTCTTTCCATTATATTTGTTTTATGTCTTGTGATGTATAATGGTACTTGGACATTTGTCAGGTGGTTACATGATAAACCATATGACGGGTGGTGCCAAGAATACCAGGACGGGTGGTTACATTATAACCTCCAATGCATTGTGTATGGAAGTCGGCCATTTGGCTATTCCATTAATTGATATATGTGGAAGTCGACCGTATGGTTATTTCATTTAAGTATGTTTATGTCCCAAGTTACCTTTATATGTTATGTGATCTTTAAATGGGTTTTATAGTAATCTTTGGGTTACAAAAGGGTAAGTAATGATCTTTTATTCATGGAAGAGTTTTTACTACTTTATAAAGGTGAAAATAATTACTTTGATAAAGTATACATGGTTTACTTGTTGTTTTGAAAAACTAATAGTTTTCATTCATTGTGTATCCCTTACTGAGTTTTTTATGCTCACCCCAAGTTTTTTGAAATGTTTTTCACAGGACATAATATGGAATAGGTTCAAGGATGGGATCAAGGGAATGTCATGCTATCAAAAACATGGAACTAGACATGTTTCCTTTTAAGAGTTTTTATTTTATGGAAACTTATTAGAAGTTTATACTTTGTAACCTTTTGAGATGTAATAGTTATGTCCTAATTCTCTAAAACTCTAAAACAGAAAAGATCCTCAATGTGAATTTTTTATTTAATTCAATATTAAGTAAGGTTTAAGGTTGGGGCCTTATAGTTGGTATCAATTATTGGTTTAGAAAACTTTAGGAGTTAGAAAATTGTTAAATTATAAATTAATGATTGAAATGATATTGCATTTAAAGATTACCATGTTGCTTCTCCGAAGATATTTCTGTGTTAAGAATGGTTTTCCATAGAGGAAACACAACAACTTTTCTGGGAAGGCGTATAGAGGTAAATGACCTTTCAAATCAGTATCCTAAGATGGTTAGAATCAGAACTAAACAGTTTGTTGCAGTGATAGCTCAGTTGACTCAGGTGAAAAATGTTGGTTGTTTTTATTGATGATATTTTGGTGTTTTATAAAAGTATAGAGGATAATGAAAGACATTTAATTGTTATTTTTCAAACCTTAAAAGAAATGAAATTGTATTGGAAATTCAGCAAGTGTGAGTTCTGGTTGCAGAAAATTTATTTCCTTGGTCACATTGTTTCTAAATATGGGATAACTGTTGATCCTGCAAAAACAAAGGTTGTTGAAGAATGGCCAAGACCCACAAATGTAATAAATATTCATAGTTTCCTTGGTTTGGCAGTATATTACCAATGGCTTGTAATTAATTTTTCACGGTTATCTAGTCCAATGACAAAGCTAACTCGGAAGGGTGTTATGTTTATCTGGACAAAAGAATGTGATGATTGTTTTCAAGAGTTGAAAAAAGGATTGGTAAATGCTCCAGTTTTGGCACTTCCTTCTAGTAATGGTGATTTTGTTATCAACAGTGACGCTTCATTAAAAGGACTTGGTTGTGTCCTAATGCAGAATGATCAGGTAATTGCTTATGCTTCACGTTAGTTGAAAACTAATGAGGTAAATTACCCTACACATGATTTGGAATTAGCTGCTGTTGTTTTAGCTTTAAAAATTTTGAGGCATCATTTGTATGGAGTAAAGTGTGAAATATATGCTGATCACAAAAGTTTAATGTATATATTCACTCAGAAATAATTGAACATGAGACATAGGATATGGCTAGAATTAATCAAGGATTATGATTGTACAATTCATTACCATCCGGGAAAAGCAAATAAAGTGGTTGATGCTTTGAGTCAAAATAGTAACGCTTCATTAACAATATTTCATTTGAAACGCGATCCTTTGGTTAAGGATTTGATGAAATTTGGAAGAGAAGTTGTTGTTGTAGGATATTCTTCTGTTTTGTTTTAGGTATCAGTGAAATATTCTCTATCAGACAGAATTAAGCAAGCACAGAAGAAAGACAGTGAGTTGCAGGAAAAGGTAGAGATGGTTCAGAAGGGTAAGTTTCTTAAAGTCAACATTGAAAATGTTTGTGTTTTGAGATTTGGGAAGAGATTGTGTGTGCCTTGTGATTCACAGTTGAAGAGAGAGTTGTTATGTGAAGCTCATAGTTCTCTGTTTTCAGTTCATCCTGGAAGTACTAAGATGTACAGAGATCTGCGAGAGTATTACAGGTGGGATGGAATGAAAAGGGATATTGCTGATTTTACTATGAAGTGTTTGACTTGTCAGTAGGTTAAAGCAGAGCGGCAATTACCGAAAGGGATGCTTCAGCTTTTACCAGTTCCAGAGTGGAAATGGGAAAATATATCCATGGACTTTGTTGTGGGATTACTGAAGACATCTCGAGATAATAATGAAATCTGGGTTATTGTTGATCGCTTGACTGAATAAGCTCATTTCCTTGCTATACGAGATACATTTTCTCTAGAACAACTTTCCCATTTGTATCTTAAAGAGATAGTCAGGTTATATGGAGTTCCCCACTCCATTGTGTCTGATCGTGATCCCAGGTTTACTTCTAACTTTTGGAAGGGCCTTTAGAAGTCGTTGGGTACTGAATTAAATTTTAGTACAACATTTCATCCGCAATCAGATGGGCAGTCAGAACGAACAATTCATACATTGGAGGATATGCTACGTTCTTTTTCAATGGATTATTAGGGTAGTTGGGACTAACATCTTTCTTTGATTGAGTTTTCTTATAATAACAGTTTTCATTCCAGTATACAGATGGCACCATTTGAGGAATTATATGGGAATCGGTGCGGAACTCCAGATTTTTGGGATGAAGTGGGTGAAAGGAAGCTGATGGGACCAGAATTTGTAGAAGAGATGGCAGAAAAAGTTCAGTTGATTCAAAAACACATGAGAACGGCTTAGAGCATATAGAAAAGTTATGCGGATAACCGGAGGAAGGATCTATCTTTTGAGGTAGGAGATCATGTTTTTTTCAAGGTTTCTCCATGGAAAAGTGTGATGCGATTTGGTAAGAAAGGAAATCTGAGTCCAAGGTTCATTGGACCATATGAAATTCTGGAGAAAGTTGGATTAATTTCTTACCGAGTGGAATTACCTCCGAGTTTATCTTAGGTACACAATGTTTTTCAGGTTTCGATGTTGAGAAAGTATATGCCAGATTCATCTCATGTTTTGAGCCCAGAGGTAGTTCAGTTGGAAGAGAATCTCTCTTATGAAGAAAAACCAGTCCATATTCTTGACCAAAGAGAGCAAGTGTTGCGAAATAAGGTAATTCACCAGGTAACGGTTTTGTGGAAAAACCATATGGTTGAAGAGGCAACATGAGAATCTGAAAATGCAATGAGGGCTAAATACCCCACTTATTCGATAAGTAAATAAATTGCGGGGACACATTTTTCTAAAGGGGGGAAGGATGTAACATCCCAAGTAAGTAATGAATAATAGATATTTTTATCTATGTCTATTAATTAATTAGATAGTGTTTTAGATGCTTAAAATGAGAATAAATCCAATCTTAAGCATGGAATACACTAATATTTGCAAAAGATTGTTTTACTACATTTTGATAGAAAACCATTTTTAAATCAAACATTTGACAATTTTATAAGCTTTATTTGTCGAAATAAACTTATTCTTTGTGATTGGGACATTGAAATTTACATTGGGTAAATTTTTCGTATTTTTCCGATAAAGTTCAATTTTTATTGAATAGTGAAATATGTTGTATTTTAATTCAAAACCACTTTTTAATCTAATTTATTTAAATGATTATATTATCTTTTGAATTTTTTTAAAGTGAAATTAGAATATATTTTTACCATTAAATTAAATAGTGGTCATTGGAATTAATTTCACTTTGAAATCAGACTTAAACTAGTGTCAATCTTTTGATACTTATTGTTTCATAAAAACACGCTATTTGCTCTGACAGCGGGAATTAATTCTTAAATTAATTAATGCAACTTATATGTTTTGAATTTTGTAAAATATACTTTATTTTTGAATTCAGAATATCAATTATAGATTAGGGTGATGTTTTGGTATTTTTCTGAAAAACTTCAATTTTTGATGAATACTTAAACCACTAAGTGGTACTTAAAAAACTGATTTTTCATTTAAATGAAATTTTACCACCTCTGTGTTTTGAATTTTAAAAATATGACATACATGGTTTTCATTAAGAAGTAAAATGTGTTTCAATGGGATTAAAATAATTTTTGGTGAATAGTAACTTTTAAGTTTTTAATCGCGATTAGAGGTAATTAGTGTGGTCTAAGGTAAAAATAATGTTTTAATATTATGAAATGACCTAGACACATGTCCTACCCTCATTTTATATGTCATGGTTGACCAAGAAAATCCATGGGTCAACTTGGGGACCCCATGGAGCCACTTTGGTAGGAAAATGACATTAATACCTTTTTATTTAAAGTTAAAATTAAAATGTCACAAACATGTGTTGTTTTTCTAAAAAAAATTTAAATGGGGTTATACAAGTCATATTTTTTACTATAAATATTAATTAGAAATATAAAAAGTTTTCCTACATCATTATATTTTTTTTATAATTTTTAGAAATTAAATAAATTAAATTTTTTATGACACCATGATGATGTAGTGATTACCTCAATATTTAACGATTTAAATAAAATAAACATATAATGTAAAATATAAGAACTACACCTTTAAAAAACCTATTGTATGGGTATATTTAGAACCCTTATCACCTTATCCTTGAATTATTTCAATGTCTGACTTTTTAAATCCGAAACTCATTTTAAAATAAAGTAACATTTCTTTACTTTCCAAGAGTGCCCCTCCTCTCCTCTTATAAAAGGCCCCCACCTCTACCACCTTACCCACACTTACAAAGACTTTGGCTCGGCCAAAACCTGCCCATTTTGCCTATACACATCCCTATATTACTCCTTGAAGCCTCACTTTGGGCGGAAGTCTTCCCAAGGAAGCCTTTGATCTTAAATCAAAAAGAGTTACCCATTTTAAAGGTAGTGTTTTCTCTTATGTTCTTATGTTTTATTTTGCTTCTCCAACCCTCTAAACTCATTTTATTAATTTCCTTTGCAACAAAACCAGTTTCCTAAATATACTAGGATGTTGTTATAAGATGTATTCGAGCTACACTTACACACACTTTCATATAATGGTTAAAGAACATACTATTTCTGTGGATGGCGAATTTCTGCCTCACGAAACGATGATTGTACAACACTCATATAACACCTTCAAAGGTGGACATTAAGATGACACTATATTTATATATAATATATAATATGTTTAGGTTTTACTTAATCTTTGGTATTTTTCATTTGTTCTATACCTTTATGGTTTCCATTTTGGGTAAACATGATAATTTCATTTTAAGAAGTGCGGACTACCGCACCTTCAAAGTGATTTGATTCGTTAATGCCATATGTAGGACGTATAAAGGATGGATTTAAAGTTATTATATATGAAGTTATACAGGAATTATAAAATACCTTTATATCATTATTATTTCATTCCATTAAAGTAAGAGATAGAAATGAAAGTAGCGTTCATGCGTAGGTACGGCTTACCGTCTCCATGAACGGTGCATTTCATTTCTTATCCCCAAATGTAATGTACTATTATAAGTACATATACATAATAGATATATATGATGTATGTTACATATAAATGATTAATATAATTCTGGAATTAAAATTTACATATCTCTCATTTAGTTTTAATTGCATTAATATGACATAGAAATGAAAGTAGCGTTCATGCATACGTACGGCTTACCGTCTCCATGAACGGTGCATTTCATTTATTACCTCTTAATGATTATGTAATATTATAAATACATGTATATGCGGGATATATATGATATATATGATATCCAAATAATTAATATCATTTTGGATATAATGAATATTTGACCACACGAACAACATGTAATTGTATAAAGTCCACTTTCGACATAAGAACCAAGTATCGAAAAAACAAACATTATTAACATAAATGATTAAATAATGTTTATAACATGGTAATAAGTGATATAAAATTAATAATGAACTTGAAAAATGTTCTTAAGAATGTAGAAATTAACTCAAGTTTATTATTCAGGATGTTAAAGAACGATCGAGTCAAGTCGGACCCGAGGTAAGGGACTTCGTCTCAATATCCTTTCATTGAGGCATATTTCGTTTAATACACAACTTTATTTTATACGGTTTATAAACCCCTTTGACATTTACTTTTATAAAAAAGGAATCTTTTTCTATGAAAAGTTTTACTAAATGACAAAAAGGAATGTTTCTTTTAACATACGTGGTGACAACGACCTTTTCCGCCGCCGCGAGTATTATTTGGTCTATTGCTTCCTCAACAATCCGTAATGTTTTTAAATTGAAATAAATACCATATACTATTTTATGTATTTTGGTATTGAAAAAGTTTTTTATAATGGATTTTTTATATCAATATATTTATGTGATATATTATTATCAAAGTGTTAGAATGTTTTATTTCCATTATATTTGTTTTATGTCTTATGATTTTATAATGGTACTTGGACATTTGATGGGTGGTTACGTGATAAACCATATGACGGGTGGTGCCGTGAATACCAAGATGGGTGGTTACGTTATAACCTCTAATGCATTGGGTATGGAAGTCGGCCATATGGCTATTCCATTAATTGATATGTGTGGAAGTCGACCGTATGGTTATTCCATTAAAGTATGTTTATGTCCGAAGTTACCTTTTTATATTATGTAATCTTTATATGGGTTTTATGGTAATATTTGGGTTACAAAAGGGTAAGTAATAATATTTTATTCATTGAAGAGTTTTTACTACTTCATAAAGTTGAAAAGTATTACTTTGATAAAGTATACATGGTTTACTTGTTGTTTTGAAAAACAACAGTTTTCATTCTTTGTGTATCCCTTACTGAGTTTTTTATGCTCACCCCAAGTTTTTTGAAATGTTTTTCACAGGACATAATGTGGAATATGTTCAAGGATGGGATCAAGGGAATTTCATGCTATCTAAAACATGGAACTAGATATGTTTCCTTTTAAGAGTTTTTATTTTATGGAAACTTAGTAGAAGTTTCTACTTTGTAACCTTTTGAGATGTAATAGTTATGTCCTAATTCTCTAAAACTCTAAACCCGAAAAGATCCTCAATGTGAATTATTTATTTAATTCAAATTAAGTTAGGATTAAGACCGGTGCCTTTTATATATTTTCAATGAAACATTATTCCTTGATATTTGATAAATATTTTTGTGATAAATTAAAAAAGGTATTTTCCTCAAGAATGTTCCCAATTATCTTTTTAAAGTACATTAATCTATGACAACATCCTTTGTTGAATATTATGATAAGGATAAAATATAGTGATTCCATTCACCATATTTGATTTATTGGTTTATAAATGGTTTGACTGGGGATGTACTATTTTTATACCATTCACCATATTAATCAGGATATTTATGATTAGGTTTGTCAATTGGTGAATGTATTAATTTTTCATATGATTTTAATAGTATTAATGGTTATGTTGATTATGTTTCACCTCATTTTTATGGGGAAGGTATTATAATTATAATGTTATTTTTGGGGGCCAGTAGTACATAATCGATCAATGTATTAGTATGTATCATGAGACAAACTTAAATTGGGTTTTGGTTGAGGCCTTACCCTTTTATGTATGATTTTTTGGAATTATTCACTTACAGTATGTTTAAGATGTCTCAGAACGAGGCCGCAACTGATATTTATAGATTTATGGTTTTTTATTGTGTCATTATTAAATAATTTATTGATTTTCATATGATTATTTTAATAATTTTTTACATCCATGGATATGTTTTTTCTCATGTGGTTGTTTATATGTAAAGACTAGATTATTATTTTTTTCCTACCATATTATTCATGAATTATTTGCTTCATAAATATTCATACCCTTATTGAGAATATGATCCCACCCATTTCTTATGTTTTCTTTCCCCATGATCCTCGAATTTTTATTATTATTAATATATATAGATTTTATAAAGGTAATAATATAATTTTAAAATAAAATATTATGTTGCATTTTATGTTTTCAAATATAATTTTGAATTTATGTTGTATATAGTTTTCCAATTCTAATAAACTATTCAATCCTTCAAGATGAGATTACATATGTCTAGTGACAATGTAATAATGTAACCAATGACTATGGGATACTAGGTATAAGGTATTTATAGTCAGTATTATAGGATGTCTAGATGAAACCATGGGAACTATATTTTAATTAAAAAAACAAACAAGAGAATTTTGATAATAATCTACTGTATTTAAGACCATTTAACATTAAATGGATTTTATTTTTTTATCAATATTCTGGAATATTATCATACATCTCTGTGCATTCCATTATTTAATGTTGGTGGCTAACGAAATATATGGAATAAACACCCATATACAATATAGGGATTGTCTTACTCTGGAAACAAATATAGATGGTGTGGGATGTGAGAATACCATGGTTATATTAATATATTTGACTCAGTTTATGAAAAATAACCCTAACCATATAGAAAAACATATTTTTTCACGAAATGAAATTCATATATTTGATTGATCCATGTGTTAGCAAAATCTATCATTAAATAGTTCTAAAAACCAAATTGTATCTAAGAATGAAAATTATCCACTGAAAAGATATTACTCACTTTTGGAAGTAATGAAATAGAAAATGTTTTTAGGATATTTTATCATCTCTCCGGGGATGCAGATAAATAGTGGTTAATGATTTAAAACAATAAGTATTGGGTTTAAATATGAATAATGTGATGGAATGATTCTAGAGATATTTTCTTAGAAAAGTACTTTCCCCGTGAAAAATGTGTAGATGTGGATAAAAAAATACCAGGTCTATGACAAAAGGAAGATAAAAATTTTTCTAATTATATAGTAAACATTAAAATGTTATCATGAAATCCTACAGACTACATATTTAATCAAAATATATAGATTGGCCATTTCTTTTAGGGTTTAAAACCAGTCATTATAATAGAACTAGTCTCCCAAAAAATATCATCATATGATGATATAGTATTATCTTCTATCAAGTAAGAGAATTAATTTTCCAAGCCATATAGTCTCAAAGAATTGTAAAAGATTAAAATGAATGTAGAGGAAAAATTGGATAAGTGAATAAGGGAATGAAGGTTTTTCCCACTTGTGGTAATTTTGGAAAGAAATACAATGATGAGTACATGAAGGGAAAGAGAGTTTTCTTCATGTGTGGAGAAAAATTATATCAGGTGTGTGATAGCAGGGGGTAAGAATGGGGCCTCTAATGTTTAGTGATTCGACTATAAGGATATCGGGAACAATGAAAATAAATTCCCCAATCATCAAGGGAAAATACCTCAGAAAATATAATAGATCAAGGTCAAGCCTATAAAATTAGTATAGTATAAGTATAATTATTAATGTTCTTGTGTATATTAGTTCAATTATTGTCTTTTATAATTATTTTATCAATGATATCTTGTTATAAGAATCATGAAATGTATAAGGAACATACTACAATATTTTTTCATTAATGATTAAAAATCATATGTTGAATGGTTCTGATAACCAAGAAAAGTGATTTAGTTATATGTTGATATTTATTTATGTTACATTAATAACAGTAAGATAACCCTTAATATAATCCTTATTTTCAGTAAATTTTCATTGAAGAATTAAATGTCATAGTATTGGTGACTATGAAAATGGATAGCGATTTGACGACAATGTAATTCAGGTTCAAGTTTACTACATTTTTTTATTTATGAAATATATTCAATGGTATTTAAAATTGTTGAAGGAATAAAGATATAATTAACAATTTTAAGCATTAATAATTTCCTTAAAATTTTATAGTGATTTAGGGTTATTACCCCATTTGAGGAAAATATGTGATCAATGAATTCACATGTGACATTAAGAGCTATTTTATGTGGTATTAATGGTAATTTGATTTTAGACATTTAAAGAACTTGTTCCGAAATTTATGGACTTTTTAATTCGATCATATATATTTTATAGGTTCCATAAGATTAACTACTTATAGAATGTAATAATTATAACTTTGGATATTATTTATTGATGTTAATATTTGATTTATCATATTAAATAACCTAGGAAAGCCATTTTTGATTTGGTAAATAGTTAGAGGGTGATGGAATGAATTTTATATCTAGTGATTTGTTTAATGTGATTCAATCATAAAAAATAATCTTGAATATCCATTTTTGTTTGTAAAATATGAAGTTGAAATTTTACAAAGGAAAACAAAGGATGATATTGTGCTTATGACACAGAATGAGACAAGGTAAGTTTATTTTCTTGAGTGATTTTTCTATATAGAAAAATAATACCTCAACCATAGGAAAATGACATTGAAATATAAATATTATTCATTTACATTACATTTCGGATGAATGCATGTTCATTTATGTCATAAACAATTTAAGGTTTTGTTTTGGTTTACATTCTCAAGAACATGTTATATATCACTCTATAATAATCTCTAGAAATTATGATTTCTCTTCAATTTCATTATTTTAACTTCTAACTAATATTATACTATATAGAAACCTAGTTTTTTGTCATCCTTAGTATTTCGCCTCCCCACATTAAAGAGGAATTATTATTAACACTTGTTATGATTTGGGATTTCCATAAATGAGTTTTATAATAACAAACTGCTGATTATTTAGTACACGTTCATATTGTGAGGTATAAATTTATTTAATGGGGGTATAATGTAACAACCAAATATTATAGAATATATTTATCTTTAAATTAACTTAATTTCTTATATTCCTTGTGTTAAAAACAACCCTAATTCAAAAAGAACCATTATATACTTTTAAAATATTATTTTTTTAATGTAACTGTTATCATATAGCCATTGAATTAGAGTGTATAAATATTATTAAACAAATTATTATATATATATATATAGGGCTTACCCAATTGAAAATCCTATATTATTTTTTTGTGTTTGGGGATAAATACAACCATTATTATTAAAGAAAATACTTATTTTCTGGATAGGGTAAAGGGGAAATCATTACATAGCTCGAATGATTGGGGGAAAAAAAGGCCAAATACAGGGCCTGAAAGCCCATTTTTTGGCCCAAAGGTACCTCTAGTAAATAGCAATTCTATAGTACCCAGTCTTCTATAGTACCTTCTATAGTACCTCCACCATAACAGTCCCTGCAACATTACCACCACCATTATAGGGTCATCACTACTACAGTTCCGCCGCTTCGATAGTACTATTACATTGTTTTACTATAGTAACATAGAAATTCGACCCATCCTAGATTTGATCATGGGTGTTTTAGATTCCATAAAGGATCCTTTACCACATGGTTATAGGATTTGTTGGAATAAATTCAATGATTAATGTTTCGTAAATAAGTACTTAATTTTTAGTATAGTAATTTTATGCTTTAGAAATACTTTTTATTAAAAAATGATTTATTTATGGAAAGATAATAAAATTAATTTTAGTAATTTCTGTTAATTTTATGTTATAAAATTAATATCATTTTTTAAATCATCATATCCAAATTATTGTAGGGTAAAATATCATATTTTTTATACAAATATTTAATTTTATGTTACTAGTGAACACTATAGATTTTTATTGAAAATTGTATTTTTGATTCAAGGATTGACAAAGATTCATTTTGTTTTAAAATTATTTAAATGTAAAATAAGTTCTAATATATTTTAAATGATCCAATTGTGTTCATTTTTTATATGTAAAAAGGAATGTTGTGGAAAAGAAACTATTTTTATATCCATAATGTATTTTTTATCATAATTAATTAAATTAATAACAATTGGTGAGTGATTTTCCTATATTTTATATATTATACAGCCAAAAAAATATAACATTTATTTAATATATTTATAAGCATCAGATAAGAATAAACCATGTTTTACACATAAAAATGTATTTTTCTGAAATGGTTTTTTTCATCACGTTTTACACAACAATTTTTAAAATTAATATCGAAAAATTATAGTTTTTGAATTTTAAAAAATTTAATACAAATTTATGATTATGAGGATAATACTTTTTCAACAAGCCAATTCTATTTACTTTCAATATGAATAGTAACCCTAGTTAAATTTGTCACCTAGATAAATGATAAATCAGGTTAGTCTCAGTTAAAAGTGATTGATAAGGTCATAAATTTTCATTCTAATTAATATTGGTTGAATTTAATTCAACCCTTATCACCTTATTCTATAATTGGATTTTTTAATAGAAAATTTACTATTACAATAACCTATATAATATTTATTCAATGAATGATCCAAAATGTCAGTCTCTTAGTTTTCAATATCTCATATGTGTTCACATAAGGACAAAATCAAGTGGTGATTCATTGGTATATTTTTAATAATGGAATTGTATTAATTATGTTAATTTATTTATAATTTTATGTGATAAATTTATTAGGATAAATTCTAGTGGAATGATATTACATTAATTTTTGAATAAATATAAAAATAAAATTAATTAATTAAAAATATTAAAAAAGAAATAATTTGAATGAGTAAATTTGTAACAAAAATTTTAATATATATATATGTAATATTTGTAAGGTTTTAAAAAATTATACTCTGATCCTCCATTTTTATTGATGTATTTGTTGTCAAATTAAATGAATAGTGTTTAAAATAACCTAAATGATATTTTATAATAAATAATATTTTATAAAATGATTTATAATTTATAAAAATATTATATTTTTCCAAATTAATCATATATGGTTTTAAACATATATCATTTTCAAATTATGGGTCCTTCTTCATTTAATAGTAAAAATATTAACACTAAAAGGGTAGAAAATTTTAATATTATGGTAGTTGTCAAATTAGTTAATGGGGGTTAAAACTAAACCATAAGGGTAACATAGCCAAAACATGTAAAAAAAATATTTTATTAGGTAGTTTAGATATACAATAATCTTTTAATTTAAATTTATTACATTTTTTAAATCTGTGAATTAAAAATAATTTATATTAATTTTATACATTAAGAAATTCCAAGAATTCCCCTCCCTTTGTTTAAAAATTGACACCTCTCTATTCTCTTATTTTCGACACATTGAGCCATATAGATCAAATAAACCCTAACCATTCCTATTAAAAAATTTATTATACAATTTCCATAGGATCTTTTCATTCCATATAACAACTCTAAGTCTCTTAAGAAGAGATGTAAAGGAATTCTAATGATGATGAGGTAATTGTCTGTATCTATTTTATTTCTTCTTATGAATATTCTTAATTTGTTGTAACCATAATCAAATGATAAATATAATATCATAAATATTATTATATGTTATTATGATAATTTTCAAACCATGTTTCATCTCTTTTCCATCCTATGAAATGTAAAAAAACATCTCTCGTGCATACTTACGTGATACCGTATCTACATAGTAGTGTAATTTGGTTTTCATCTACCCATTACATGGATGGTTATAATGATTACAATAATTAAAATATAGAAAATTTATGAAATAAATATTCTAATTTATTTATAATACCATATATAACTCCTTATCTTCCAATCCGTTGGAAAATTAAAACATCTCTCATGTGTACATGTGGTCTACAACCTCCACGATACGATGCGAACTGTTTGTTCATTTGAATTTTATATGGATGGTTATAAGGAGATATTTAATATATATGTATCATTTATCTGTTATTTTAATTATTTTATAAATTTTAATTATTATTTACCTTAATGTTTAACTATTTGACAAAAATTCACAATAGAGTCCATGCATACGTATGACATATTATCCCCATGATGGGTGTAATTCATTTTTATATATATATATTTTTTGGATTACTCTAATTACATATATATTGAAAACATATGATATTTATATCATTTTTATTATTACTTATATTATTTAATCATAATCAATGTACAAGTACCAAAACTAATGAAGCAAAATAGACTTGAAAACAAAGTGATTATTACATGAAAATGTTATTTTAATAAAGATTTGTTAATAAATGGGTGATATAATATTATAATCATATAATATATGATATACATTACTATGTATACATAATATATTTATTAAAAGTTTATATTTTATATACAGTATATTTGAACACATTTGAAGTAATTTAAACTTGAGGTGATAGTTTATTTCACAATCTCGTCATTATTCAAGACTGTTTATGTTTAAGACTACATTGGGGGAATTATTTAATATTTATATCTTAAGAATAATATATTTTATTCACCAATAGTAATTTATATAAATTTAAAAAATTTATTTCACTTTTACCTCTTTAAATTCTGAAGATCCAAAAATAATATTTTTTTAATGAAAACTAACTGCATATCTCTCATCGGTCAAGAAACATTTTTCTTCCTTGTCAATGGTCCGTAAAAAGGTTTCCAAAAATGTTTTTATAATTAAATAATAATTTCTTAAATATATTTTTTCTATGTTTAATTTTTTTGAAATTTATTTAAAATAATTATTCCTGTTATTTTCGAAAAGTGTTGATTTTTGGCTTTTTAACAAAAGTATGAAAGGAATGTTTTTTAAACTTATACAGTATTAATGGAATTACCTGCCACCATGACCCCTAAATTATTCGAAGAATAATTTAAAAAATTTCATTGTTCATTCAAATAAAATCATTTCCTAAATATATATTTAAAATATTTTAGATTTCATAGTAAAAATTTTATTTTCAACATGAAAATTTCTTGTTATATTTTTAATTTTTTTCATCTATGTAAACATTATTTGATGAAAATTATGATGTGGTTATAATCTAATGATACCATCCACGTTATTTATCATGATGGTTTATTATTATTTTTACTATGGATGAAATAATTTAATAAAATTATCCATATTACTCTGGATGGTTAATGATTATGTTTATTTATTGGGGAAACTATTAATATTCTATAAGTTAGTTTTTTTTAATATGAATTATTACATAGATTATCATTCACCAATTTTATATGATAAATGAATTATAATTGTTAAGTGTTGTGTGGGGATAAAAATTAAATATACCCTCAATGTATTGGTAGGTCTCATCAGACAAAATAGGTTGGGTTTTGTTTGAGGGCATACCCATTTATATGTGATTCCTTGGCACGAGCCTCAGCAGAATGATTAGGATGTCTTGGAACAAGGCCTTGATATTATTTTTTTTATGAATTACATTTTATATTAAATTATTGATTCTCGTCTAATTAATTAAATAGTTTTTTACCCGTGTATATTTTTTAAATCATGTAATTATTTATATATAGTTGTAGGAATATTAATTATTTCCTTATATATTATTCATGAATTATTAGCTTTAACTATATGTAAACCCTTATTGACCAACTAAGATCAACCATTTATTATGTTTCCTTCCCCTATGATACTATGATTTTTTATGATTGAAATATAGGGATATGCTATAATAAATAATTGAGTTATCAAAGAATATAATATTCTATATTTTATGCTTTCAAATGTCATGTGTAATTTAAGTGTGTATCTTGTTTTCTAATACTACTATACAATTTTGTCCTATACGATGAAATTCCTTGTACCTTGTTCCAATGAAATAAAGTAACCACTATGTTTGGGCTACTAGGGTCGGGGTATTTACAATTTCACTTTGGATATTAATGTTCATAATCCCACAAATTTATCAATATTTGGATAATTTTCACATTTCTTAGTTATAAGAAAAAATTTGGGTTCAATTATCAAAATAGATTAAAAATGATTTTTATTGACTTATCTAACATTGAAATTATTAGAATAAATCATAAATTATGTATCCCATGGTTTCAATTTCATTTTTTTCAATATTGTATAATTTTTATATTTTAGGAGATGCTTGAACTTTGTAATCACTAGGAAGTTCCGAAACATGTATGTGTAACTATGAATCTAATGTTGTGTAAAAATAAATTCAAGTTTTATAACAATAAACCAACAATATTTGTAAACTTCATCGCAACTCCCAATAATAGTCATCCAACAATTCATTAAACTTATTCATTTTAATCATGCATGAATATATCCACCAAAAGAGTCAATAAATCCATATAAATTTCTCCATAACAATCAATCAAGTCCAATTTAGGTCTCTATAAACCTAAAACATGTAACCATAATAATTAATCTTGACCTATGAAGATATGGATTTCCACTTACATACACATCATCCAAACTTCATAAGAATTATAATTAGTTTTGAAAACTATTGGAATGATGATGTGTTAAAGGGACTACATAAAGATCAAATTCAATTTATTTAAAGATAATGGATTCCACATCAACATTTATACATATGATTAGAGGCCTCCACACAGATCATAACATGAATAATATTTTGATAATGATACATGATAGAATTTTTTGGATATCATGGAATTCTACATCATGTAAATATTTTGAATCTATAAGGATGAAGAAAATTTTATACTATATAAAAAATTTATATATCATTGGGGTTAAACTGGTAGAAAGAGAAAGAAAATAGATATCTTAAAAGGTGGATAAGGAACAATAAAGAGATTAGTTCACATATTTGGGAGTTTGAATATTTTTATAGTTATACAATATTGTTTCTACAATTTACTATTCTGGTTCTATTTTTTTATTTAATTTTTTTCATAATGTAGTCTTCTTATCCATTTATCTCTTTTACCCATATAATAAATGGGAAATTATATTGGTTCTCAGGAAAGGGAAGGTATCACTTTTGTAATTCTTTTCTTTTCACACTTCAATGAATTAAACTATATTTCTTTCTAAATGTTTTCAATATTCAATAGTAATATTTAAATTTTAATTATTTTGTATTTGATTTAATTTTGATTGATTTTAATTTAGTTGGTAGATGATCCATAATCTCCCTCCACTCAGTTTTAAGATATATATATACAACGAAATTATCTGAGTGGATTCGTGAAGTGGTTGGTGTTTGTTGGCATGTGTGGAAGGGGAAATAGTTACTCATGAATTTATTAACATACACAAGAAACATTTCAGTATTTAATAAGTAAAATATGAGTGGTACTTTTTATACCATACACACATAATATGGATATTTGGTTGAGAAATGTTTTTTGTTTACTAAATTTATACCATTACCAACCGTCTAATAGTGAGATGGGAAATAGCTCTTTAGTATCTAAGTCATTAGTTTATAAGAATAAAATAGAATAATTATGGGACAAAAATAAAATTAATTTAAAATGAAAAAACTTACCCAATAAACCTTGTATCATCATATTGCATTAAAAAAATATGTTTCATTTCTTTTTTGTACCCATCAAAACAAAAACAAATCAGAACACATCACTTTTATAATGAAAGTGACAACGAATTTTTTATACTCCCCTTTGGAGAAACCTCTAGGGTTACCACTACTACTAATTTTAATCTATGAAATAATTTTTGTTTACACACCCCATGAAATTTCATCTATGAATTTACCAACCACATTTTCCAATAAAAAACATATAATTAAGGTGCAATACTCCCCTGATACTTCTTTTGAAATAACCATTATCAACATATTCATGGTATTTTGAACTCCTTCCATATTCAAAAGTTCTGACACACTATCCTCCAAATAATTTTGTATTAAGTGTTAATTTATCTGATTTTTCTTCATATGAGAATGGAAAATATAATATCTAGATATGTGAATCATGCATTGTGAATCAAAAAAGAAATGTTCGGACTCCTAGTGTTCTTCTGAGGTCCTCCTAAAACTATTTTATCCTAACTAACATTTTTTATAGATTTAATCAATGAGACTTACTATGATTAAATTTTAAATACTAAAACTACATGTTAAATATTTTACATCCGATGAAATAAAATTATATCAAAAGAAAACACATATTTATTACTTCTCTTCTATGTATCTGAATCAGCATTGAATTCTGAGACTAAAAAACATTTCAAAAATTAATATGATATGAAGAAAGGTTCTACAAAAATGGACCCACTATGTATCAATGAATCCATTTCACAACCTCCTAATTCTTTATATTGAGATTTTACAGAAACCTACTAATAACTCCAGCTTCTTACATAATGGCATGATAAGTAAGAACTGTCATATATATCAATATTCTGACAACTAATGCATATAGAACCTTCTCCATATGCCTGACCTCAACATCTATTTATGTTGATTACTCATTTCTAAGAATAAATTGAACATCTAGTCTCGTGGGAATTATATTCAACTCTACCATATTAAATCATTCCATATTCTTCTAGATTAATTCTTCCTAAGATAGATACAATGTACCAGGACATAAGTTTTGAATGGTTCTAATCTATAAAATTCTCTTCAATAGACAGTGGACCTTTATATCCTTTTTTGAATAAATATTGATTTATTTTATCATTAAATTTTATTAATTTAACTAAAATTATCATTTCATTAATGTAGATAAGTATAATTATCTATCTCTCGTCACCAAAATCCTTTCCATAATTAATATTCTTGGAACTGCACCTGACAAATATTCTCTCTTTCATGAAGTCATTGAAAATATTATTCCAATTCCTAAATAATGGAATCCAACCATAATGGGATAGTTTTTAGTTGTCACAGAAGTATCTTGTTTTAATGAATATATAAACCACTTATATGTCGTATTAAAATTTCTGCATCCATGGTTTAATACCTGAGATCCTACTATAACATGTAAACACTATATCCCCAATATATTTCCCAATACATATCCTATTATTTTATCATTATAATATAAATATTTCATATTTATTTTCAAAATTTATATTTTATATAATGGAAATAATTTTTGAGTTTATATCGTATAATTTTGCATTGGGTTTTTTTTTATTTTTCAGAAAGATTTTTTTTGTTGAATAGTGAATAATACCTCTTTTATAAATACTATCACTTTTATGACATCATTGTTGTAAAATAATGCCATTAATTTATTTAAAACCATTTTTATATACCAAAAATATATTTAATAAGTAATTTAAATAATTTATAAAATAATATTTTGTATTTCTAAACCTATCTTTTACATTTTCAATCTTAAGTGATTTTTTATTTAATATAAAAACTATTTTTTATCTTTTTAATTAATAAAATAAGTAAAATGTTACATTATCTTTTGGATTGGTTTTAATGTTACTGTAGGGTCTGTAAAGGAGATTGGGAATCCACGTAACTCGAGGAAGGATTCTACCCAATTTCCCTCAAAGAATTGGACGAAAATATGGAGAATACTCAAGATTGGCGAAAGAATGACTGGTCAGTGTATCTGTCCAATATTGTTGGTACACGGCCGATTCAGCGAGCTGCCCCCTCCGCAGACCAACATCGTTCGCCAAACGGAGGCAAGAACCCCTCCGCGGGCGCGAAGTATGACGGACACCATGCCAGTCCACCGTTACAAACCGCCCCAGCCGTGAAACGTGCCAACTGACCCAGACCGCATGCGCTGTGGTTTGCGGAATGGAGGCAAAGCCTTATGCAGTTGCAAAGTACCCCTGAACCGAATTGGTTCGCGGGTGATTTCCATTCAATGCCCACTGCGATTTACGGATTGGCCGAGTCATCCTTAAACCGGGATTTCAGTCATAGGCCTCCACAAAAGGTGTCGGATGACTAATGATACATCTTTCTCCCCCCTCTCTAAAAGGACATCGTGGGGAGAAGAAAAATATCAAATTTGGGTGGAAGTATTCTTGAGGAAGGAGCATAGGATTTCACAAACCGTGATGTTCTAATTCGTGAAATAGAACAGGTATGAAACTGGAAACGAATTAATAAGGAACAGAAAAATGCATAACAAATTGGTGAACTAAGAACGTAAAATAAAAAAAACACCAACCGTGGCCCCTCTACGGATGTACTCCCCGCAGAACAGGGAGATTATTTCTCTCTTTCAATTCAACGCACCACGTAGTACCCTCCTACACAAGAGAAGCCTTGACCGGTGAACCCCCGACCGACGTCGCCCCTAGCCAACGCTGCTCACGTGGACTCCATCGCGTACCAACCTGGTACACAGTCGGAACCCGAAGCCACATACCACCCTGGTACGCGGGATTCCTATCATTCCGCATACCACCCAAGTACGCGGATGCCCTCTCCAGCCATGTATCACCCCCAACACAAAGGGCACCGCTCCTCCTACACTCATGCGACCTGCCAGCTCGTTCGGTGTTCTAGTTCCCCAAGCCAGATAGACCCCTTCCAATCTGGCTCGATCCTTCCCAATCCCATCATTGTCCTATTCATCATCCCCGAGCCAAGGCCTCAAACGAAGCCATTGTACCTATATGATGAAATCTTCTGGCGCATCAGTGCGCCACTTTGTGTTCACATACCCATGGTAGGCGAGGACAAAGGGGTCACCCCGTCCCTTGAGCGGGTTCCCAAAGCATTCTTTGGTTGACATCCCCATGGTAGTGTAGGGTCCAAGCCCAGGAGTCCCCTTTCTACCTCTCCACTTTCCAGGATTCAGGGACACCACTCGTGTTTCTTTTTGATGAGCACCAGCGGTAAGTACATCTCCCCTCTCCTGGGAGTGGTCGGGCATCCCTTTTAGAGTAAACCACACACCATCATCGTCGGATGCCAATGGACCTTACCCTCTCATCACGGACGGTTTATTACTCTGCTGCACGACTTCTAAATTCCTCCAACATCAGGGAGAAGGAGAGTCCAGTGGTCCATAACTTCTCTTCCACTCATCGTCTTCCACTCATTCCCTCTATAGGAAGAATGTGTGAGGCTTGCCAAGTCTGCCTCATTCTCTTGTTTCTCACACCGAGCATGACTCACAAGGGATTATAGATTTGTGATTGTCATGGAGTCCTCACAATGACACCCCTCAGAATGAACTATGTGGGTTTTTATCCCTTTCTACTTTTCACGGTATGTAGGAAGCCTCCCCGAGGTTCTATCCCAAAAACAGACAACTCTCACATGTAAGCCCTAATCTTCCAAGAACTATGTGGTATCTGATTCTGGACCAATGAAGGTATATAGGAAACCTCCCTGAGGTGAAAGCCTTATATCTATGTCTGATAAAAATCTTTCCCTATCGTACCATGTCCCTATACTCCAGCAGGACCATCTTCGGGCCGAGAAACTCACTTCCCTTGGGTCTTCCGGGCCACTTTGGTGTATGTCCCGCAACAACTTTGACCAGGAATCTCTCACCCAGATGTCCTTGCCACATGACAATAAACTATATGTTTGGGTACGTGTCGCATGACCTTAAAAGGTGATGTGTCCCATCAAGTGGAACCAAACTATGTGGATTCTGATTCCTCTCACAAGGATACGTAGGAAGCCCATATCACTAGTTTGAACCAAACACTCAAGTCATTATCTGTCCCCCATGGATGAAAATAATCTCTAGAGCGCCCAGTTATGAGGCTTCAAACTAGTTTCATCTCAATGATCTGAAACTCCTCGGAGACATTAATCCATTGAGGGATGGTAAAACTCGGCCCTAAATGATTATGAACCACTGTGTTTAGCTGACCATTGCCAACCACGAGTAATCCATGGATACTATTCTTGGGTGTAAACCAAATATTCGAGAACATATGAATACATATAAAATCTATAAGAGAGTCCCAGAACATGCAATAATTCCCCCCAAAAAGTGTGAGATGAACCCGACTTCCCATCCTCTCGACCAATGTGAGTTCTTAAGCTTCGCTGGCCAAATAACCCAATGAATGACTGCCTTTGGAAAGCATGTCCTCGTATAATTGGATATCGAAATATTTGGAATTTAGAAACGAGAATGGTGCACTTGATATAAGTGATTATGTAGGACCTATACTTCTATAATCAACCGTCGGGCAGCACATGTCTTCCCACACCCACTGGTTCAAAAGAAAAAATGGTGAACCTGACGTGAATCTTTAACCAAGCATGATGGATTTAACCTAATCCCACTATGTGCCCCATTATACTCACAAGGAGGGAAAATAAAGTTCATTAATTATGCTTGGTATTATGAGATGCTTCTTTGACGAGTTTTCTGTTTGTATTTGTTAAAATATTTTACAAGTACCAATCAGAACTCCCTTCGATGCAATGACATCACTGAGGAACTCATAGACACGTAATTCAAGCAACGCAAAGACTAGAAATCCTCAACAACAAAAGGAACCCATAACCTACCCCGCGTCTTCAACCCTGGGTCTCAGATGCGTTGATCCGAGAGTACCACTTGAACAGTACTCTCCTGGCTGTGGAGGCGGCCATGCATGCCCTCCAATCCACCAAGACCCACTGGTCGCCTGCCCAGCAGCGGCCGCGAAAGCAGATCTAGATGGCTCCTGATGCCTTCTCAAACAATTTCAGGAGTCTATCCCCAAAATGAGACAACTTGTACCTCCCATATCTTACGGAGGAGGATGAGGTTGACACCATGGACTTCATCCCTGCTTAACGGGGGTTCTGCTCTAAGGCCCCTGCTGAAATACATCATCGCGGTTACACCGCAACTCAATATCCTCATGCTACAGAAGATTTTTACCCAAGTATCCAGGCCAATGCTCCCCAATATTTTTCCCCTCGGACCACCCGACGAGGGAGGAAAACATACAACCAGGTATCGGTCATCACCCTTGTCCCTGAGAAGGTTCTCCGCTGCCCAGTCACAGAGACGTATTGCGAGCAGGCACATACACCTGTCTACTCAGTCAAAGCCCTCCATCCAGACATAGTGTCATTATAAGAGCCGGCACACATCCCCACCGATCTCCATCAAGCCCATCACTCACATAGGACAACACCTACCCGGCAAACACCTATCCCTTCTCAAGGTTATGAAACCCACCAACTAGACGTGGTGGCAACCCAACGCCTGCATAATCAGATCCTAGCAGACGCTCCTGATGCCTACCATCCCAATGTGGTGGTGATCAACAAATCTCTCCACCCAGATGTGGAAAAAATTAATAGGTCGACACGTCTCTCTGTCAACCAAGGACATCGAATCAATATTGTGGGGAACTAAAATATGCAGGGCCAGCTCCCTGCGGATGCAACTAATGTTCGCCATCCCGATGTGGTAGCAAATGGAGAGATAAACCGGTATATCCCAAAACTTGGGTAGACTCGTTCACCTACCCCGAAGAAAAAGAATTTTCTATACCCACTGACCACCAGAGGACCAGATCAGGATATTCCTACACTAATACTGGAATGATCCTTCAAACCCATTCCAGCCAAACTGTCTCTCTCTGTATCCAGGTAATGATGGTGGAGCAGGTATCGATCCGAGATCATATCTTGAGGACTTGCCAGAATGTAATTTCATCAGTGGAAACATCAAGGAAAGAGTCCCATAAACCCGTCTCCCCAAATGCGTCGACTCACTTCAGAGACGAGATAGATGCTTTGGAGCAGATCTGCATCCCTACTTCTACCCATGAGGGTCGTTGGCCATATTCCGCGATACAAGGGCAACCAGATCGGGCAGATTCACTCATTCCAAATGGGGGACACCCGTATATCATGGTGGATGCTCCAAAGCAGGCATATATCCCTGCTAAAAGTCAAGATGTGGGTCAAAATATCCCGATAGGATCACGAGACACAATTAGAAAGGGACCAAAAGGTGAAGGCCATTATCAAAAGTAGACAGTCCCCTCTGCCCGCAAGAAAGCACCTCGAACGCGCCGAAGGTAGTCGAAAAATAAAGACTGGGTTCATGACTCCACTATGCTAGAAGCTAGGGTTCCCAATGCTTCTAACAACATATCGAAGGCTCAAAACCTTGCCCACCTATTACCATATTATGGGAGTGGATGTAGAAGTTGTGAAGGTCCTCCCCGCAATGTCTCTACTAGCAGCTCTGAAGGTCCTCCCTAGAGAACCCACGGGGGCCTCCCCCAAGGGAATATAATGATCGATCGCGAGAGATTATCTTTTGATGCGAGCCATGGAAGCCCTCCACGTGACCAGAAGATCGAGTAGAAAAAAGGCGTTCCACTTGTTGCGGTTCACCCTGAAGGTCCTCCCCGGGGTATACTCTACAAACGCTCTCCGTGTAGTGGGACCACAGATTATGATAGTATCCCTCGCTATCGTAGTCGCAACAACAGAGGCCCTCCCCGTAGTGATGTCTCCTCATGACAAGAAGGCCCTCCCATTGTCGTGTTATGCCTTAAAGGTTCTCCCCAGGGGTTACGTTGCAAAGACACTCTGCGCAGCCCGGCATCAGATCACGATGGTAGTCCTCGCCACTCTTATAACGGAGGTCCTCCCCGTAAAGATATCAACCAACGAGAAGTCCCTCCCCTAATTTTGGTACATTTTGAAGGGCATCCCCATGGTGTACCACGTCGACATTCTCCCTACGGCAGTTGTGATGATATTCCTCACCATTGCGGCAGCTGGGACGGTAGTCCTCACCACCACGACCTCCATTGTGAAGGTCCTCCTCGCAACGGACCCAAGCAACAAGAAGGTCCTCCCCATGTCGTAGTGTGTCTTGAAGGTCCTCCTCAGAATACACATTGAACGTCAATCAATGATTTTCATACTCACCATGATGGAATTTAGTACGAAGGTCCACCCCACATTGACATATCATATCGACAGGAATTTCATCCCCTGTCGAATCAAGAACAAAAAATCCCTCACATGCCGAGGCACTTAGAAGGATGGGATCAAGCATGTCAGATTCTCAGATAGTCACCAATGAAACCCCTATTCAATCAACAGACAATCCGGTGCCGCATTCATCTTATAAGCCACCTCGGAATCTCCCACATGATTATTCAACACCTACCGGCCCCACGGGCGCCGACCACACCATTGGTGAGTGTCTTAGTTGGGTTGACCTGGTAGAGGAATCACTAGCGTAGGATAATGACAACATGTTTCACCTGGGGAAACGACTGGCTATATATGATGTACCAGTTATGTTTTGGCCCACGACCACCTCTCTATTCGACAAACCTAGAAATTCGCCAAAACAATGGGTGCATGAAATCTGCTCCAATATATTGACAACCCTCCACCAGTTGAAATCCAGATTCCTACCGTATGATGGGTATGTGGACCATGTTTAGACAATAGAAGACCTCCTGCATCACATCGATCTCGGAGCTCTTCCATCGGCGTGACAACCGTGACCTGAGAGGTGTAAAGGAAACATTGAGTTAGCCTGCCTCTGTGCACTGCACCAGCTGCAGTGCCTCATTGGTGATGCACCAACAGGAGTCCATATCATAGGATAGGGAGAACATGGAGCTCTACATTTCACTCATCTCCCCTCCTAGAAGAACCTGTTCGACATAATGTATTGCAACGTCATCACATCAAGGAAGCAATAGAGTGTGGTCCCTTTTTAGGAAAGGCGACACACCCAAAAGAGACTGGCCTTCAGTAAGTCCTAGAAGCGTCAAGACCAACTGGAACAAGCCATTCAAGAACTCTTGAATCTGTCCACCAAAATCATACAACATTCCTCTCACCTAAGGGAGGACAATCAGTTATCATTTCTTGCCTCTCTAGAGAGGATTAATTCACAGGTGAACGCATCATCAAATCCAGTTCACCCCTGAATGGGGGCACGCAAGATCAGGAAGGTAGCGATAGCATCAGCCACTACAGAAATCCATGGTCAACCCCATCCTATAGGGCTGGGGGCATTTTTAACAAAAAATTACCCAGTAAGGCCAATAAAAATGGGAAGAGACTCAACTTACAAGGAATGGATCCAACCCCATCCCTCATGGCTGGGGGCCTTTTTACAACCTCAACAACAACCTCCCCCACGAGAATCAGTATTCTCTCATCTAGGGAGGAGAGTCAGAAGAGAAGGTTCCTACCAAATCCTTTCCTTTAAATCATCATCCCCTTCAAGAGGGAGGCATACCGTATGGTCACCTAAAAGAACTCTTCGCGTCACCCTTCATCATGGAGTCCGAAAGTAACCCCGGGATAAGAAGGGGAAGACTAGTAAATGGCGCGAGAGATCCTCTTCCTATTTAGAAGATAACATCTCCTCCACCCTGTGATATGCGTCCATCAATTCCATAGAGCCTAACCCCACGAGTGACACCAAATATGATTCTAATCAAGATGGATTAGGAGACAATGGTTCAATTCAAGCTCTGATTCACAACGAACCATTAGGTGTGCACACACGGAACCAGAAGGACACACTAAATATGGCCGCCCCTCCAGTTAACCATCCTTCAATTACCCTGAGAGCTTCCAACAAGGATAAGAACAAAGGACCAGTTACCCTTAACCCACCTCCTTCTCTCGACAATAATGGGCCCCTTACGCTAGAAGAGAGATTTGCTCGATAGGAAGAGGAATTGAAAGAATTGAGGCGGCTTAACGCCGAGCTACTCCAGAAGAACCGTCTTATTGAAAGTGCTTCCCAAGAAGATCCACACCTTGAACTCCTAGAAGGTGCACCTCAAAGACCACGGTTTTCTCTGGAAAATGTATCACGGTGGGGTTCCCTCATCCAATGCGGCGCCCGACCCATCCAACTACATAAACATGGATTCATATGAATACCAAGACTTCCCTTCACTCAGAATGGAACCAAATAGAGTACGTCTGAATGCTCTGAAGGTGTCACAAATGGCATATTCACCCTTTGTGTCGGCTGATCCGGATCCTCAAGAAATTCCTTGGGCTACACTTACCCAAGACAGGGCTCAACAGGATGTAAACCAGGGTCTCAAAAACACCATTGAGGCACTGAATTCTCGATTAGAAGCAATAAAAGGACAACTCACTCATGTACAGCCAGAGTGAAAGCCCTACCCCGATTGGGTGAGCACCCCGCCTCCTCCACACAATTTTGGGAGCCCTATATTCCCTATTTTCAATGGATAAGGTGATCCGGAACGGTATTTGATGCACTCTGCCTCTTACTGAGACCCTATGAGGGGGTATCTGGAACATCAAGAAGCAGTGAAGCTTAGATTCTTCATGAGGACCTTGCAAGGATATTCCTTCGTCTGGTATACGAATCTGCCAGCTCCGTCAATAAAAATTTTTAAATTCCTTCGGCAGTAGTTCCTATTGCACTTCAGATCAATGCTGCCTCAAACAACGGTCAGCGACCTCATGAATTGAAAACAGAGCAAGAACGAGAGGGTCTCGTATTTCATCACCAGATAGAAGGGTCTGACCTACTCTCTGAACAGGCCAATGCCCCAAGATATGATGCTTTCCATATGCATCGATATCCTTTGAAATGAGCTATGAACAATTCTCATACTAGTGGAGTACACCACTAGATTCTGAAATCTCCCTACCATTTCCCAGAGAATTAAAGACTTCTTACAGCAGGAAAATCTGAAGTCCTGAATACCATCAAAGGCTCCCACAAAGAGGGAAGCTAGAGCTGAAGCGTCCTCTTTCACACTCAAACAAGCCCCCGTGCCTACTCCACTGTACAGACCTCCACCAAATTGTCAAGGGTCCCATGTATATTAGCGGCCACCTCTGCCCATGCAGGACGATCAGAGAGGATCAAAGCGGAAACAGTTCGAGGAATAAAGGCACAAAGTATAATCGTGCTGAGAGGACCAAGTCCACATATACTTCATCACCGCCATGAATTGCAATTTTCTCCACCTCCTGGAGCCACGGAAGCCTAAAGAAGTCATTCGTGATGACCGGACAGATTATTGTCCCTAACATCGAATGTTGGGGAACAATATCAGAGAATGGTTCATCTTTAAGGACCTCCTGCAAAGGATGGTAGACTTCGGGCAGGTCGAGCTGGGACCACCCCCAGAACATGTGATGTATATTTCTACCACCGACTCCGAAAAAGGGGAGGGGTGGCAGGATGTCACCAGCAAAAAGGGGTAGAAATTTTAAGAACAGATGACTCAAAAGAGTGGCAATCAAGCTCAAGGCATACTCTAATCTCAACTACAGCAGCCAGTGTATCCGCCAACAACCCCTGATGATGCACAACGGACAATATCAGCCTCACAGCCCTCCACGATCTAGTCATACAGCAGTAATCGAAATGGGAGGAGACAAGCGCAAGAGGAGCAGTCCGCAATGAGGCTGATGTTAGCCCCGACACTGTCAGATTTTATGCCCCCAAACAAGGCACCATGGGCACCGACCCACCAAATGGCACCATTAGAGACAACTGTCCAGGTTGACCTGTCACATGACAAGGAGCTAATATTTGGTTCCATCAACGTCATCCATATAATGGAATCTTTCCCTGACGAAGGGTATGGTTACGATCCCGAGTTCCCAACACGAGGATCTAGGAGGAGGAATTGTAGAAGCAGAGGATATCAGGGGAGGCACAGTCACGACCGAAACCATCCCTATCGTCTTACCCCGGCCCAAACCGTTAATATCATGGAAACGCATGGGAGATCCCTTCAACGGACTCAGCAGAAGAATGAATATCCCTCCTCCTTCACAAGAATCCACTCTGGCCCCATCATTCTGCAGTACCCATTAGAGGAGTAACATGTGTGTAGGCACCTAGTGTACACAAATAGACTGACCGAGCTGAGCCCCCAGAATCTGGGAACACTATAAACATTCGTCCCCATGGCTGGTCCCTCCTCATCACAGACTCTAGCTCCCAAGGTTCATGTTGAAACTTTCCCGTCAATGGAGAAGCGTCGGCCACTGGAGTAGAAATACAACATCCTTAAGCAACTGGTGTCAGTACCATCCAAACTGTCAATCTTGGATGACCTAAGATTGTCAGCAGATCTTAGGGATGCACTTATAGAATCCTTGTTCAGCACCCAGAAGTTTCAAGATGAGGTAGTTGCCGCCGATATTTACCAGATGGAGACCGGCCTGGAAGAATGCAATGCAGTGATTTCCTTTACTAATCATGATTAACATGACATCATGTAAGGACACATCAAACCACTATATGTTTCTGGACACTAAATGATGTTGAGATCCGGAAAGTCTTTATTAACAACGACTTAAGAGTTAACCTCTTTCCCCTACAGACACTTCATAATTTGGGCTATAGTGAGGATGATCTAATACCCTCAGCCACAACATTGTTGGGTTACGATAAAAGAGAACAAAATCCAATGGGAAAAGGCAATATAAAAATCCATTTTGGATACCTTGTGGCCTACTCAGTACCATCCTAGAAAATCATGGATCCTCATAATCATTCATGGCCATTGAAAGTGGAAAGTCATCGACTCGTGGAAACCTTCACATGACTATGCATTCCATGCCCTTAGTGGATCTACATATTGATAGCCCATGGCCCATTTACCAAAGGCAAGATCTCCTCAGGTGATACTCTTCTCGCTCTGTATGCTTACCGGCCTCAGAGTCCCCATATCATCTCTCTTAATCCAAGATTCCCTAGAACCATAGTTTACACCATCAACCCCTCTCCACGTCTTGGAAATGCCAAGTTATTTGAGCCCATTTACATTCAAATCAAGAGTGGCCTTTTCCACTACACCCTTACTACAGGATGATTAAAATTACATGGAACATATCTATGCCACATGGCGTGAAGATACAAAGACCAAGTATTAAACATCCTGGGAAATGCCTCCAACCACAAGCATTTTCATGGATTTAAAAATGACCCCCGTCCTCACTGCACGACGTTAAACTGCATAGTATCCTTAATAACACTCCCCTTCTTTACCGCATGATGTTAAACTACACGGAAGTAATCTATACTGCATGATGTTAAACTACATGGAAGTCGTCCTTACCGTATGAAATTAAACTACATAGAATTTAAAATGCCCTCCGTCTTTGTCGCCTGATGTTAAAATGCATGGTCAAACCTGTTATGGGTTCAGTTAGGAATGGATTCTTTATATTGTCCTTCAGTGCACGGGCTATACCTGCACAGACCACCTTCTCACACCAGAATGAGAAGGGATGACTTTACCCATTACAGGGAAATTGACACTAGATGTTTTTCCCATATCCCGACACCCTCTCCTCATGAATCACACTATGTACCAAGAAAAATCCAAACACTTGTAATCCACACCTGGTGGTACCGAATCTCAACTTCCCCAAATTTTCTCAGCCATTGGGAGAATACAATCATTGACCTAAGGACACCTTTACATGAATGTGCATACCATGCCCTCAGTTGCTCTGTATATTGATCACCCCTGGTCTGTCTACCAAAGGCCATATTTCTTTAGGCAATTCTTCTCTCCGTACACCTCTTGGCCTATGAGCCCCCATATCTATCCTGGGATTCAGAAATCCTATGAGATGTAGTTTACCAACGTCATTCACAACCCTACCTGAATAAGGTGGAACGTCCCTAACAAGATTACCGAGAACCAGGAAAAGCTATTCCATTTTAAAGAATGTCCCAGCTACCTGACTTTAAACTGCATCAAGCTCCAACCATCCATCAAGCTAGCTAAATTCATAGTATAGGGACTCCTCGTCCACACTTCTAATTAGTATAGATTTTCCAAAACCCTTTTATACGTCACATACCCTTTTCGAGCCACCCCTAGTGGTTTTTGTGATTCTCAAAGAAACCCATGGTGGTTTCCATAATGCAGACTTCCATTAATTCCTCAGGCCATCAGAAATGGATAGTCATTGACTTAAGGACACTGTTTCATTACTATTCATACCATTCTCTTAAGGGATATGCATATTGATCGCCCCTGGACCATATAACAAAGGCAAGTCTTCCTTAGGTGATGCTTTTCCTACCTCTGCACACCGACATAGCTCACATTCCTTGTGACATGCCCTGCATGTTGTTCAAATCTAAACATGTTCCCCACATGTGCGTCAGAAATGTATTAAGACATCTTTTAATCAACCAAACCTTGTCGGGGCCCTTTCCCCACCATATATGATCAAAATTTTTCAACCTAAAACATTAGTAATGATAGTCTTGTCGGTGGGACATTAAACCACTCACAAAAAAGAGAGGCGCAATGCTTGTTAGGTTGAAAACCCGAAAAGGGTGACCTTAGAAAAAGTTGGGCTATACCCACTGGGTCCACACTAAATGGACCCAGGTAAAATTAGGGCATTAAAAAAAGACAAAATGTTTGTGGGGTTTTCTAAAAAACACTATAAATATTCAAACTATGCTCGTTGGATCCCACAGTCCTGGAAAAAATTAGAGCTCATTTCTATTTTATCATTTTTCTGAACTATGATTAATTCTAATTTAGTGAGTTGTTATTTATACAACAGTCATTATAGTAAAAATCAAATTTTACATCAAGGAAAGATCGACAGCAGATTGTATTCCATTTGGACAAAAAGGGAGAACGTCTAAGAGCTGGAGTCTCTCCTTAACAGTAACAAAAGAGGTAAAAAAAGTGTATAGAAATAGCTCTAGCAATCATAATGGATCATGGATCTCTCCCTCCATCAGATCAGAAACTGTGTGGTGATGGTTATTATAAGTTTTCTCCAGCACATCCTTCTCCCTAGACTCAACATTGGCCACCGAACGAGTATGCCTCACCGTGGTTTGGAGATCATTGATCCCTTTCCTGGTAGTTTCAAGGTCACCAATCAAAAATGAAAATTGATCCCACAACAACACTGATCGAGCTTTGCATTCATGCTACTCGGTAGATTTGGTGGTCTCCTGATCTTGAGACCTTTCCTCCAGTGCTATCAGCTGAAGGAGCGTCATCATAGCTTCCTCAGAAGCTCAGGTCCTATAATGAGAGTCAGCAGGGTGAGCAAGATGGTGTTCACTAGCGACAGCCTCCCTATAGGCAATGACAACCACGAAGGAGGGAAAATCAATTTGTCGATAGTCAAATCCACCTGACCCAAATCCTATGAAGAGTTGAAAAAGGGATTCAGTTTTATTCGCCATCTCATAAAGAGGAGTTTCGCCAACAATCTCACAGATTGGGGCCAGGCCAACCATCGCACTGCTCGATGGTCTTTCATGAAAAGAGGGTCTTTGGTATCCTCGCTACATAACATAGGAATGATGTCTGGTATTGCGGTTAGTGCAGTCATGTGCGCACTAGAAGATGATACCAATACTGGAGGGTCAGAAGCTTCTAGCCCTAGTTTAATCTTGGGAGTTGTGCTGGAATGTCCAGTATCAACCAGCGGAGCTTCGGGAATCACGGCATGGGGGCCCGAGGTCACGGGGTCATCCCCATTTACATCCAAAAGGGTTTGATCCATATGAACTTCGACCACAGAGGGAATGGAAGAGGAAGATCCCTTGAGCCACTTCAACCTGTGAGCCATCAATGGGTCCTCCCTCAAAGCCGACGAGGAATGTGTGGTAAGCACAGTGGCCGTAGTAACCCCCGATTTGGGAAATTTCCGGACAACCTTTCCCAGGATCCCATCTGGATAATACATTATCCACATTCTCGCGTACTCTAAGGATTTGCTAGTAGCCGATCCTTTGTCAGGAAACGGAATACCTATGCCAGATCACTCTCGTATCAATAGAAACAACCATTGACAGAGAATGGATGGGTTCAGTCTTTGGGCCCGAGGATGGGGAAGGGAAACCTAGAGTTTCTTGCATCCAAACTTGCAAGAAATACGATTAGGGGCATACAACTCACACAGGGAAACCCCATCAATCCACGCAGATAAAAACCCACCCTGTAGTGAAATCATGTAAGAACACTCATCTAAGATCCCCTTGCGGGTGTCAACCATGACGCCAGAAGGAGTGGGGTAGGGAGTGAAAGCGAACAGGGAAAAGTCACTCAGAAGCATGATGACTTCATCAGAGATGAGGGACTTTAGACGAACTGCAGCTATATCAAGTAGGGTAGGCTGAAGATTAGGAAGTCGAATGACTATGTTGTGACGATACTCATAATAGACGCAATGATCCGCTACCCATCAATATAATAATTTAAATGTCCCACTTTGACGATATAGTGACCCACCCTCCTACATGGGGCTCAGTAATTCGTAAATACGAGCCAATGTGGCCATGACCAGATTCACCAGGCTGCCTCCCGCCAGCTCAGCTGCCATCATCAGGGTGCAAGCCCTGACACCTGGGTTGATATCCCAAGATGGGAATAGCCACCCGCTCAAAAATATGGCGAAAAGTCCTGCCAGCCAGATCATAGGCGGCACATCGGGACGCACCTCATAAATCCATGAGAGATGGTCATATGCCTCCAGAACCGCCTAGTAGGAACCGGGGGTAGTTCGTGATTGTTGAGATGGGCGAGTCCCGGGACGTTGGACCTTCGGCATAGGACCGGTGGCCCTCATAGATAACCCTATCCAAGTGTTGTAGGGAATAAGTGAGTGGGCACACAAGGGCTGACCCTGTGACCGCTCCGCCATAACAAGTAAGTCCCTCGCCAATGAAGACACTCGTTCAACATCATCCCATGAGTCATGAGTAGGAAGAAACTCATCATACATCTCACCAATGATCGGAAGCCCTCCCATTTTATATATGTACCATAAAATAATACTAACTTCACCATGGGTGAGGTGGAAAGTGTTAGTGCTCAAACACTATTGACTGAGCAAGTCAGGAAGGATCGAAGATGGTGAGTAAATAGTAAACTGGGAATCCCACACTATGGAGTATAGATTTACTACTCCCAGTGGCTTGGGAAATTCCCTATAAAAATAATGTACCCCGAAGGCACAGGCCCAGTCATTTGAGAAAATCTCACCGGACTGAGTAACCCACCTGGGAATCCATCCCACATAAGGATCCACTCAATAAAGGTTGATCAAGGAGGGGTAACTCTTGAGGAATGCCTCTTGGGAGAGGTTCTGAGGGTACCGATCACTTTGAGTCCAAACAAAGCCTCTCAAAATAAAAGTTTCTTTCGGATCAGAATCCGAGATCATCTCTTCTGAATGGGTGAGGTTCACTTGAGCACACTTTGGCGAAGCTTCCAAACAAGAAGATGGAAGACCTAATAATACGGGGATCAAAATGTCATCTTGAAGGAACAAACTATAAAGGGGAAGAATATTCGATAATGGATAGCCCAGAAGTTTGGGAGAGAGAAAATCCTTCAAAACACCCTCGTTGGGAATGATGATTCATCTAGGGTCCTCTTTGATGCTCTTGGCTCTATGGATCATAGATAGACATCACCTTGGACCAATCGGAAGAGGATCAGTATCAGGCCTATTCACAGGTCAAGGAGGAACCATATTTTCTCCCTGCATCATGAAAACTAGACAGATGGTTAGTCCAAAATAATAAAATTTGGGACAAACCACCAATTATTTGGCAAAGGACTCTAAGGATCCGTCATGAAAAAATCCACAGGGCCTCAAAAGGCTGTCTGCGATAGCTACATCCCTTGAACCATACCTACACAGAAGAAGTCCGTGATGCTCTGGCCTACAGAGCATTAGCCAGAAAGCTGTGAACCATGCTGCATCACGGAATCCCAATTCCAAATTTTAATGTTTAATGATTGGAAAACATTTAATATTTTCAATGTCTGAAAGATTTTCAGTATGCGGACAATCCAAAACCACGTAGAGATTTCTTACACGGCCCATCATGACTTAATTTTTAATTGATTAAAAGGTTTAATATGTGGATAGGAGATTGGTCCATGGGTGAAGCCTAGCACGAACGAAGAATGGTTCGCAAAAACGGAAGCCGGTTCTTGGATGAGGTGTTTCACGAAGGAGCAGGCATGTGGTGACAAAAAAAGTGAGAGCTCTATTTTCTCAAAGAATATGGTAAAATAAGAGGGTAGGGGATCCCTTATTTATAAGTGTGGCCCCCTATTAGGTCAACTTATCTACCTCAAACAATCCATGTTTTAGGACCACTTTACATCAGAATAACCTCCTGTTCGTTCCGATTGGACCCCATTCCGATGGGGGCATTTGTATGGTCTAGAAAAATTCGCAAAGGATAATGGGTATCCCTTTAATTTGATAAAGGGTTCTACCAATTTTTCCTCAAAGAGTTGGATGAAAATATGGAGAATATTCAAGATTGGTGAAGGACCGAACGATCCGCGTATCGGTCCAACATTGATGGTGTGCGGCCGGTTCAGCGAGCCGCCCCCTTTGTAGACCAACATTATTTGTGAAACAGAGGCGGGAACACCAACACGGGCGCGAAGCAGGATGAGAACTAGCCTAGTCCACCGTCACGACCTGCCCCAACCGTGAAATACGCCAACCAGCCCAGACCACATGTGTTGTCATTCGTGGAATGGAGGCGGAGCCCTGCATGACAACAAAGTACCCTATGAACTGATTTGGTTCACGGGTGAGGTGCATTCAATACCCCATGCGAGTTGCGGATTGACCGAGTCATCCATAAACTGGGTTTTCAATAATGGGCATCTGCAAAATGTGTCATATGACCTTAGATACATCTCTTTCCCCCACTATAAAATGGCATCGAGGGGGAGAAGAAAAATATCAGATTCTGGTGCAAGGATTCCATAGGAAAAAGCTTAGGATTTTGCGAACAACAAAGTTCCAATTCATGAACCAGAATAGGTATAAAACTGGAAATGAATTAATATGGACCCGAAAAATGTATTACAAATTGGTGAACTGTGATCTAAAAATAAAAATATGCGAGTCATGGCCCCTATGCAGATGTACTCCTCGTGGAACAGGGACTTTATTCCCCTCTTTCAATCAGACACACTGCGTAGAACCCTCCTACGTGGGCGATGCCCTGACCGGCGAACCCCCGATCGTCGTCGCCCGTTGCCACCACTGCTCGCGTGGACTCCACGGCGTACCAACCTGGTATGCAGTCCGAACCCAAAGATTCATACCGCCCTGGTACGTGGGATACCTAACAGTCCTCATACCACCCTGGTATGCGAATGACCTCTCCAGCCATGTAGCACCCCCCTACGCGAAGGGCGCCGCTCCTCCTGCACTCATGTGGCCTACCAGCTCCTTCGATGTTCCCGTTCCCCGAGCTTGATAGAGCCTTCCAATCTAGCCCGATCCTTCCCAATCCATTCATTGGACTATTCATATGCCCCGAGAAAAGGCCTCAACCGAAGCCACCGGACCAGTATGATGAAACCTTCAGGTGAATTATCGCACCACTTTGATTTCACATACCCATGATAGGTGAGGACAAAGGGGTTGCCCCATCCCTTGAGCGGGTTCCAGAAGCATTCCTAGGATCACATCCCCATGGTAGTGCAGGGTCCGAGCCCGAGATTTCCCTTTCTACCTCTCCACATTCCAGGATAGAGGGACCCCTCTCGCTTTTCCTTTTGATGATCAACTGTGGTGAGCACTTCTCCCCTCTCCAAGGAGTGTCCGGGTATCCCTCTTGGACTAAGCCCCACACCATCCTCACCGGAAGCCAATGGCCCTTCCCCTCTCATCATGGAAGGTTTATTGCTCCGTTGAGCAACTTATACCTTCCTCCAACATCACGGAGAAGGAGAGTCCAGTGGTCCTGGCCTTCTCTACCACTCGTCGTCCTCCACCCCTTCTCTTTGGTTGGAAGAATGTGCGACGCTTGCCAAGTCTGTTTCATTCTCTTGTTTCTCACACAGAACATGACTCGTGTGGGCTTAGAGATTTGTGATGGTCATAGAGTCCGCACAACGTAGTCCCCCAGAATTAACTACGTGGGTTTTGATCCCTATCTCTTAAGTAGGGTACGTAGGAAGCCTCCCCGAGGTTCAATACCAACATCTGGCAACTCTCATGTGTAAGCCATAATCATTCAAGTACTACGTGGACTCTGATGCCCGACCAAACGATATACGTAGGAAACATCCCCATGCTGAAATACTAATATTTATGTCTGATACGCAATATTCCCTATCATAAAATGTCTCAATACTCCATCAGGACCATCTTTGGGCCCATGAAATCACTTCCCTTGGGTCTTCTAGGCCGCTTCGGTGTATGTCCAACACCAAATTTGACCACGAATCTCTCACCCGGAAGTCCTTACCACATGACGTTAAACTGTACAGTTGGGAAGACCTTAAAAGGTGATGTGCCCCGTCAAGTGGCACCGAACTACATGGATTCTTATTCCTCTCACAAGGATACATAGGAAGCTCGTATCACATGTTCTACCCAAACACTCAAGTCATTATTTTTCCCCCCTGAATAACAATAAACTGTAGAGCCCCCAGTTATGAGGCTTCAAACCAGTGCCATATCAATGTGTCCAAACTCCTCTGAGTCATTAATCTAATGAGGGATGGTAAACCCCAGGCCTAAATTATTCTGAATCCCTGAATTCAGCAGACCATTTCCAACGAGCAGTAATTCATGGATACTATGCTTGGGTATAAAACAATGATTCACAAACATATGAATACATCTTAAATCTATAAGAGGGTCCCATAAAAGGCAATAATTCCACCCAAAAAGCGTGTGATGAGCCCGACTTCCCATCCTCTCGACCAATGTGAGTTCTTAAGCATCACCGTCCATGAATTTAAATTTTATCCACCTCCTGGAGCCGAGGAATCCCAAAGAAGTCATCCGTAATGACATGCCTAATTACTGTCCCTACCATCGAATGTTGAGGCATAATATCCAGGAATACTTCGTCTTCAAAGACCTCCTGCAAAGGATGATTGACTCCGAGCAGGTCGAGCTGGGACCACCCCCAGCACAAGGGACGTATATTTCTACCACCAACTCCGACATAGGAGAGGGGTGGCAGGGAAGTCACCAGTAAGAAGGGAAGAAATTTGATGACTATATTACTCAGAATAATCTTAATCGACCTCAGGGCATACTTCGATCTCAACTACAACAGCCGATGTTGCCGCCAACAGCCTCTGATACCACACAACAAACAATATCGGCCTCACAATCCTCCAAGAGCCGGTCATCCTGGCATAATCGAAAAGGGAGGAGATAAGCACAAGAGGATCCGTTCGCAATGAGGCTAAAGATAGCGTCGATAGTGTCAGATTTTATGTCCTCAAATTTGTTGCCACAGGCACCGACCCCAAAAACGACACCATCAGGGACAACCAACCTAGTTGACCCATCACAGGATGAGGAGCTAATATTTGGTTCCGTAAACTTCGTCTATCTAATGGAATCATTTCTTGAAGAAGAGTATGGTTATGAGCCTGAGTTCCTAACACATTGGGCCAGGAGGAGGAATTGCAGAATCCTGGGATACCAGGGGAGGCACTGTCACGGCCGAAACCAACCCTATGGTTTTACCCTGGCCCAAACCATTAATATCACAGAAACCCTTGGGAGATCCCTCAATGGAATCAGCAGGAGAAAGAATATCCCTCCACATACACATGTGTTCACTCTGGCCCCATCATTCTATGGTACCCATCATTGGAGGAACAAGTGTCTAGCCGCCTAGTGCATACAAAAAGACCGGCTGGGCTGAGTCCCTAGAACGTGGGAATATTGTCAACATACAACCTCACGGCCAGTCCCTCCCCATCATAGACTCCATCTCCCAAAGTTCCTGTTAAAACTCTCTCGCCAATAGAGAAGCGTCGGCTGCTGGAGAATAAATACGATATCCTTAAGAAGTTGTCATCAGTACCAACCCAACTGCTAATCATGGATGCCCTGAGTTTGTCATCATATCTCAGGGAGGCGCTTATAGAAGCCTTGCTCAGCCCCCTGTAGTTTCAAGCAGAGGTAGCCGCCGCCGAGATTTACAAGACGGAGACTAGCCCAGCTGAATGCAATGAGGTGATTTCCTTCACCCATCATGATGATGATGCCATCATGAAAGGACACATCAAATAACTATATGTTTCTGGTACTCTAAATGATGTTGAGATCTAGAAATTCATTATTGACAATGGCTCTAGAGTTAACCTCATTCCCCTACGGACACTTCGTAAGTTGGGATAAAGTGTGGATGATCTAATACCCTTAGACACAACACTGTTGGGTTACGACAAGAGAGAACAAAATCCAATGGGACAAATAAAGCTAAAAAACCCTTTTTGGAGACCTAGTGGCCTACTTGAAATTCTTGGTGGTCCTGCAGAACACAACATTCAATGCCCTGCTGGAAGGCCGTGGCCCCATAAGCACCTGACCGTTCTTTAATCCTACCACCAGTGTATTAAGTATTTCATCAATGGAAAAGGTGGAACATTTCACGCTGACAAGGCCCCTTTAGAGCTCTCCGAGTCACACTACATTGATGCTGGGTTTTATGAGAAAAAGATGAATAAGCCTTCGGTCGATGGTGTCAATTTGATCCCCGCTCCAAATGGTATAAAAATGGTTCATGATATCACCCTCAAGAAGCTTGGTGGAGACTACATACTACCCATCAACCATGTTAAGAGTAGGGGTTCAATCCCAGACACACACTCACCAATCCTCATGAATTTATCCATAACGGTTGGGTGAGAAAATGTAGAAATGATAGCTAACCCTCAATTTGGTGGAAAATACTTGAGCGAGGATGCCCACAATGCCTAACCTCTGGAATCCAAAGATCCCATGCCGAGAACTCTCCCCCGTCGGTTCAAGAAGATGAGAATGTGGGGGAAGAAGTGGAGGAAGATATAAGGGACGCACCTCCCTCATTTGAGGAAGGTATATCCACCACTATGGACGAGATCAGGGAAATAAACCTGGGTACCGAGGAAGACCCAATGCCCACTCTCATTAGTACAGCCATGTCTCCTGAGGAGCACGAGGTGTATACCTCTTTCCTGAGGCAACATCGAGGTGTTTTTCCAGGAATTATAGACAAATGTTGGGGCTCAATCCCAAAGTGGAGATACACCACTTAGGTCTGCTAAAGGACCACCAGTGCTATAAACATGCCACCAGAATGACGCACCCCACACATGCTGCCAAAATAGTGGCTGAAGTCGATAAGCTAATTAATGAAGGCTTCATTTGGGAGGTCCAATACCCCATCTGGATAAACAAAAGTTTACCCATTATGAAAAACAATGGACAAATACACATCTGCATCGATTTCAAATATGTTAATTGGAATTTCCCAAAAGATGATTTCCTAATCCCAATCACCGAGTTATTAATTGATGCAATGGTAATGTATGAGGCTCTCTCCATCAGGGACGATTATTTTGGGTATAATAAAATCAGGATGGCCCGAGAAGACGAAGAAACCATTGCCTTCAAATCCCCTAAAGGAGTATTCAGTTTCAGGGTCATTCCCTTTGGTCTCATGAATGTTGGCACCACATATCAGTGTGCCATGCATCGTATCTTTAAACCATTCATGGGGAGATTAGTCGAATGTTATGTGGATGACTTGGTGGTCAAGTCCATAAAACACTCATATCACCTGTTAGACCTTGAAACTGTCTTCAAAAAACTTCAACAACATAGTCTGAAGACGAACCCCTTGAAATGCCCTATTGGGGTCACCTTAGGGAAATTCCTTGGCTTCGTCGTATTCCATCATGGCATCGAAGTTGGCCCTAAAAAGTAAAAGGCTATCCTTGGTCTACCACCTCCCCAAATTCTCACTGAGTTGAGAGGATTCCAAGGACACCTGGACTACATCAATCGGTTCAAACCAATGGACAAATTATTTCCAAAAGGCATTCGACAGAATAAAGAAGTACCTCTTAATCCCACCGGTGCTCATGCCCCCAATTGAAGGAAGACCTCCTATCCTATACGTGACGACCCTAGAGAGGTCACTGGGAGCCTTCCTCACACAGAAAAACAACGCCGACAGTGAAAACAGTCTATATTCCCTCAACTGAACCATGATCGGTGTTGAAACTCGATACTCAATCATGGAGAAGAGTTGTTTGGCCTTGATCTTTACAGTTTAAAAATTGTGACATTGTCTGCATCATCATGAAGTTTATTTGGTCTCACATAGTAACCCGCTCATGTACATCCTCAGCTGCCCAATGGTGACCGGGCACCTATCCCGATGGGTAGTAATCCTGGAACAGTTTTACATCTGGTTTGGGCCTCAAAAATCCATCAAAGGCAATAAATTATAATATTTTTAGGCAGAACACCCCTCGATAGGGACCACCGCACTAGACGTCGATCTACCTGATGAAGACATCTCCTTGGTTCGAGAGGAGTTCCCAATATGAGAAATGTACTTCGATAATGCATCCCTAAGCCCAATTGGGAAGAGGATAGAGGATACCAAATTTGGCAAGGTGGGTTTGGGAATCATACTCATGTCCCTAGAAAAAGAAGTCTTTCCGTATTACATCATCTACTTAGAAGGATGTACAAACAATGAGGTGGACTATGAAGCCCTCATTGCAGGCCTGGAGCTCGCACTCCAGGAACAAGTACAACACCTTAAGGTGAAAGGTGACTCGGAACTGGTCATCAAGCAAGTCAATGGTTACTATTATATTAAAAAAGAGGGGATGATTCCCCTATTTGACCATTTCCGAGGTTTAATGGAATGATTCTCCATCGAACCAACATTGACCTATATTCCTCGGTATCAGAACACCTAGGCCGATGCATTAGCTAATGTGGACACAACCTTAGATGAACCAGACCAGGATGAAACAATTATCAGTATTGTTCATCGTTTAATGGTCTTGCTATTTTTTCAGACTAAGACAAATGAAATCAACGAAGTCAGTCCATTCCCAGAGCCATATGATCCGGGCATCGGCTGGATGACCCCCATTATGAAATAACTTCAAAAGGGAGAACTTCCATCAGATAGGGCTGAACGATAGAAAATAAAGTGAAGGGAAATCAACATTGTCCTATATGGAGGCACAAGTAATCAAGAGGTCCTCTATAAATGAGGCCTCAACAGAGTTCTCCTTAGATGCATTGATGGGGAGAAACTGCTGCCGTCAAGAATGAAGTACATGTCAGAGTATGTGGAGCACATCATTCGGGATCCATGCCTTCCCATCAGGTTTGAAGGCTTTGGTACTATTGGCCAGCAATGGCATGAGATTGCGAGCACATTACCGCAAAGTTCCATTCCTTCCAAATTCATGCCAACATCATTCACCAACCCCTGGAGTTACTTCATCAGGCAAATTACTCTTCGCCATTTTCCATCTAGGGATTGGACGTTGTGGGAACATATCCTCCTGCCATGCCCAAACAATTGAAGTATATCCTTACAGTAACCGATTTCTTTTCCATATAGGAAGAAGTTGTACCCCTCAATGATGTCAGAGCAAGAAACATTGTCAGCTTTGTGAAGCATAATATCATCAGTAGATTTGGAATCCCTCATACTATACTAACAGATAACATCACCAACTTCTACTCTGCTAAATTGGAGAAACTGTACCAATAATATGGCATCAAGGCTAACCACTCATCCCACTACCTTGCAGTGTCCAACAGACAGATAGAAGCTTTCAACCAGACCATGTCCAACATTCTCACGAAAATGGTGGAAAAAGACAAGAAATCATGCCCAGAAACACTCCTTCCAACATTGTGGGCTTTTCGAACCATAATCCACACCGTTACCCGGGCTACTTTGTACTCATTAGTATACGGAACATAAGCGGTCCTACCCATTGAGATACAATTTCCCTCGCTCTGTGTTGCCATTTGTGATCAATAGTCCAATGATGAGGAATCAGAAAAATGGCTAGGTGAATTGGAACAACTTGATGATAAACGGTTGCACACTTTTACCATCTGGAAGTATATCAAAACCAGATTGTATGATCCCTTAATAAAAATGTTCATTTTTGGTCTTTCATGGAAGGAGATTTGGTGTTGGTCCTCCGGACCCCAATGATACCCGGAAAGAAACCTCCAAATCTAGAGCCCAAATGGTAGGGACCATATGTTATACACAAGGTATTCTCCAATGGAGTGTATGCCCTGATCTCTATGGATGGGTAGTTCACTACCTCTCCTACGAATTAGGGATTTCTGAAGATGGATTTTTCATAACCAGAAGCGTCTATCTTCCAAGCTGTAGAACATTAAACTGCCATGCCCCAATGGTCCAAACTTTATGACCCTAATCTAAGAGTAATTCTTCATCACCGCACGACATTTAACTGAACAGATTCCAGAGAACTACAAACGGCTTGATTCATTCCCTTCCAGGATACTTAGCGACGCCAGGGTCCTCCATCCTAGACTAGCCACCCCGGATGAGGATTAACAAATATCCCCTTTCCCCCGTACGGACTAGACCTACACGGGGTGTATTCCACAAAAGAACTATGTGTGGCTTGATTCCTTCCTTTGCAGGATACACAGCGATGTCAGTATATTATCTCCTAGATCATTCGCCGATAGAAGAAAACACAGGTATATATACCTGTCATCCTTACTGCATGACATTAAACTGCATAGTCTAGTGTCCTTACCGCATGACATTAAACTACACAGAATTCCCTTTTTCACGTTGGTTGATCTACGTTTTCACCACACGACGTTAAAACTGCACAGACGTCATCCTCACCACATGTCGTTAAATTGCACAGACTTTGTCACTACCCACTAAAGATATACAGCGAAATGGGATGGGAATACTCCTTGCGCATTTGGATGTATCCTCTCCATTCATCAGACTCAGCGACCCAGATAATTATTGATCTTCATAAACACCCATGGACTTTGGAAGTGGAAAGTAATCGACCCATGGACACCTTGGTATGACTATGCATACCATGACCTCCTAGCTTTGCATATTGCTAGCCCCTAGCCCGTCTACCAAAGGCATGATTTCTGAAGCGATACACTTCCTATATATATATCCTTACCAGCTTTAGAGACCCATATCATATCTCCTAATCAAAACATTTATGGAGTAGTGGTTTACAAGTTCATTTACCACTCACATCAAACCATTGTCAGGGTATCTCTACCTGGTTATCCTATATATCCACCCATGGTTCACATGATGATCTGCATGAACAAATGTCAAGCCAGGGCTGGGCTACATTGACTCGATGGGCAATAGTGGTGAAGATGTTTCCTGTATGCTTAGATATCATTATCCACATATGGTGAAATCTGTGCTATGAGCAATCCCAGATTTTCATAATCAACCATGGCCATCAGAAGTGGAAAGTCATCGACCTATGGATACCTTTGTATGACTATGAATACCATGCCCTCAATGGCTCTGCATAATGTTAGCCCCTTTCCCATATACCAAAGGCAATATTTCCTCAGTTGATACTCTTCCTAGCTCCGTACGCTTACCGGAATCAGATCCCCCATGACATATCTCCTGATCCGGGAAACCCCAGAGTTACTGTTTACACCCTCATTCCCACACACTTGTTTAGAGTATACCAGAGTGTCCTAACTCAATTACCATCTGGGTGGTTTTATCAATAGTCACGCAATGGTCTGAACTCTATGACAGTTAAACTAAGAGTACCTCATCATTACCACACAATGTTAAACTACATGGAGTAAAGGTACACTCCATGTGCAAGATAAATTATCACAGTGAACTCTTTGAGTTTTAATAGCAACCAGGGACGAACATCCCCAATATTTCAAGATATTTCCTTACCCAATGATAGACTTCATGGCCCAAACAATCACGAATCCTCATAGTCATTCATTGCCATCGAAAATAGAATTTCATCGACCCATGGACACCTTTGCATGACTATTCATTCCATTACCTCAGTGGCTCTGCAAATTGATAGCCCCTGGCCCGTTTACCAATGTCAAAATTTCATCAGGCGATACTCTTCCTAGTTCTGTACGCTTACTGGCCTTAGAGCCCCCATATCATCTCTCCTGATCCAAGAAGCCCCAGAACCACGGTTTACACCATAAACCCCTCTCCACATTTTGGACATGCCAAGATATTAGAGCCTAGTTACATTCTAATCAAGAGTGGCCTTTGAAACTACAACCTTAGTGAAGGAAGATTAAAATTACACGGAACATGTCTTTTCCTCTTGGAGTGAAGCTGTAAAGACCAATCATTAAATATACAGGGAAATGGCTCCAACTACAAGAATTTTTATGGATTTAAAAATTCCCCCTGTCCTTGCTACACAACCTTAAACTGCATAGTGTCTTTAATAATTCTCCCCATCTTTACCACATGGTTTTAAAATACACAGACGCCGACATTACCACATGACGTTAAACTACACAGAATTCGTCCATACCGCATGATGTTAAACTCCACAGAACTTAAAATGTCATCCATATTTTCCACATGACGTTAAACCGCATGGTCAAACATGTTATGGGTTTAGTCAGGAATGGAGGATTTACTCTGTCCCTCGAGGCTTGGGCTAGACCTTCACAAACCACCATCTCACAGTAGAATGAGAATGGATGACTTTGAACATTCCCAGGAAATTTATCATAGATGTTTCTCCTATATCTAGGCACCCTCTCCTCATGAATCAAACTCTGTACCCAGAAAAATATGAACTCTCATAAGCCACCCCTGGTGGCCTCGAATCTCAACTTCCCCGAAGTTTCTCAGCTATAGGGACAATACAATCATTGACCTAAGGAAACCTTTTCATGATTCTGCATACCATTCCCTTAGCATCTCTGCATATTGATCTCCCCTGGCCCATCTACCAAAGGCCAGATTTACTTAGGCAATTCTTCTCTCCATACGCCTCTTGGCCTCTGAGCCACCATGTCGATCCCAGGATTCTGAAATCCTTTGAGTTTTAGTTTACCAACCTCTTTCACAACCCTGCCTAAATATGGTGGAACGTCTCTAATGAGATTACTGAGATCCAAGAAAATCCATTCCATTTTAAGGAATGTCCCAGCTGCATGAGCTTAAACTACATGAAGCTCCATCCATCCTTCACACTAGTTAAATGCGTAGGATAGCGACTCTTCGTCTACACTCCTGATTAGTACAGATGTTCCCAAACCCTTTCAAACATCACATACCCTTTCCAATCCACCCATGGTAGTTTTCGTTATTGTACAAGCAACACATGGTGGTTTCTATAATCCGAACATCCACGGAGTCCTCAGGCCATCAGAAATAGACAGTCATTGACTTAAGGACACCTTGGCATGACTATGCATACCATGACCTTAGTAGATCTGCATATTGATCTCCCCTGGCCTGTCTAACTAAGTCAAGTCTTCTTTAGGTGAAGTATTTGCTACCTCTGCACACCGACACAGCTCCCATGCCTGGTGACAAGGCCTACATATTGTTTAAATCTAAACATGTTCCTCCCACTTTTTTTTGAAAGGTATTGAGACATATTTTAATCAACCAAACCTTATCGGGGCCCCTGACCCACCATATCTGGTCAAAGATGTTCGACCATAAACATCAGTAATGATTGTCTTGTCGGTGGAACCTTAAAACACTAACAAAAAAAGTGGCGCAAATCCCATCAGGCTAAAAACTCGAAAAGGGAGACCTATGAAAAAGCTGGGCTATACCCGCTGGGTCCACATTAAATGGACCTGGGAAAAAATAGAGAATTATTGGAAAAGAAAAAATGAATGTGGGGTTTTCTACAAAACCCTAGCTATAGTCATACTATGCTCGCTAGATCCCATGGTCCAGGAAAAAATTAGAGCTCATTTCTATTTTATCATTTTTCTGAGCTATGGATAATTCTGATTCAGTGAGTTGTTATTTATACAACAGTCATTCAAGTAACAATCAAATTTTACAACAAGGAAAGATCAACAACAGAATGTATTGCATTTGGACAAAAAGGACGGATGTCCACAAGCTGGAGTCTCCCCATTGCAGCAAAATAAGAGGTAAAACAGAGTGTATAGAAATAGCTCTAGAAATCACAAAGGAGCATGGCTTGCTCTCTCTATCAGATCAGCAACCGTGCGGTGAAGGTTATTGCAAGTTTTCTATAGCAAGACCTCCTCCCTGGCCTCAAATTCAGCCACCGAACAAGTATTCCTCACCTTCATTTGGTGATCGTTGATCCCTTTCCTGGTAGCTTCATGGTCACCAGTCAAAGATGACAACTAATCCCTCGGCATTGTTTCTCAAGATTCACATTCATGAAGCTCGGTAGATAGGGCACTCTCTTGATCTTGAGATCTAACCTATAGTGCTATCAGATGATGGATCTTCATCATAGCTTCCTCAAAATCTCGGGTCCCGCAATGAGAGGCAGTAAGGTGAGCAAGTTGGTGTTCACTAGCGGCAGCCTCCCCACAGGCAATGACAACCTGGCAGGCGAGAAAATAATGTTTTTGAAATTCGATTCCACCTAACCCCAAACCTAAAAATATTTTCCTAAGGGCTTCAGTTTTAGATGCCATCTCAGTAAGAGGAGTTCCAGAAAAAATCTCAAAGATCCGGGGCCAGGCCCCCCGTCGTATTACTTGTTGGTCTGCCATGACACGAGGGTCTTTGGTATCCTCACTAGATAAAACAAGAATGAAGTCTGGTATTGAGGTCAACACAAACATGTGAGCACTAGAAGATGATTCATATACTAGAGGGCTAGAAGCTTCTAGCTCTGGTTCAAGCTTGGGAGTTGAGTTGGTAAGTCCAGTATCGACCAACCGAGCTTCGGGAATCACAACATGGGGGCTCGAAATCATGAGGTCATCCAAATTTACATCCAAAAGGGTTGGATCTGTCTAAAATTTTCCAAAGAGGGGTTGGAAAAGGATGATCCCATGAGCTGCTTCAACCTACGAGCCATCAATCGGTCTTCCCTCAAAGCCGACGAGGAAGGTGTGTTAAGCAAATTGGCCGCAGTAACACCCGATTTGTGAAATTGGCAGACAACCTTCCCCAGGATCCCATATGGATAATGCTTAATCCACATTCTCACGTACTCTAAGGATAAGCTGGAAGCCGCTCCTATGTCAGGCCAGGGAATACTTGTTCCATATCCATCTCACAACAACATCAACCACCATTAACAGAGAATGGACAGGTGTTGTCCTTGGACCCGAGAATGGTGAAGGGAAACCTAGATTTGCATGCATCCAAACTGTTAAGAAAAACTATAGGGGGTGTACAACTCACATAGAGAAACCCCATCAATCCACGCAGATAAAAACCCATCCTATAGTGAAATCATGTAAGAACGCTCTTCTATGCTCCCCCTATAGTCATAAACCATGGCTCTAGAAGGAGTGGTGTAGGTAGTGAAAGCAAACTGGGAAAATTCACTCAGAAGCTTGATGAATTCATCAGAGATGAGGGACTTTAGATGAACTCCATCTATATCAAGCAGGGTAGGCCGAAGAGTATGAAGCGGAAGGATTGTGTTGTGACGATACTCATAACAGCCGCAATGATCCACTACCAAGCCATATAATAAGTTAAATGGCCCACCCAGATGATAGGGTGACCCTACCTTCTACATGTCTCTCATAATTTTGTAAATACGAGACACAGTGGGAACGACCAGATTCCCCAGGTGGCTTCTAGCCAGCATAGCTACCATCATCAGGGTGCAAGACTTGACACCTGGGTTTATATCCGAAGATGGGAATAGCCACCAACTCAAAAACATGGAAAAATACCTACATGTCTACGCATAGGCGACACACCGAGACGCACCTCATAACCCCATGAGAGATAGTTGGCTGCCACCAGAACCGCCCAGTAGGAAACTGGGGATGTTTATGATTGTTGAAAAGGGTGAGTACTGGGATGCATGGCCCTCGACACAGGACCAGTGGCCTTTAGAAATAACTCTATCCAGATGTTGTATGTAAAAAGAGAGTGGGTGCACAAGGCCCGCCCCAGTGACCCCTCCTCCGTAACCAACAGGTCCCTCGACGAAGAAGGAACCCGTTCAACATCGTCCAATGCGTCAGCATTATGCAATAACTCGTCATACATCTCAGTAATGATCAGAATCCCTCCCAGTTGACATATGTACCTTAAATAATACTAACTTCACCATGGGCGAGGTGAATAGTGTTAGTGCTCGAACACTAGTGACTAAGCAAGTCAGGCAGGATCAGAGAGGGTGAGTAAATAGTAAACTGAGAAGCCCACACTACGGAGTACTGATTTACTACTCCTAGTGACTTTGGATGTTCCCTACAATGATAATGGATGCAGAAGGCCTAGGCCCAGTCATTTGGGAAAATACCACCAGGCCGAAGATCCCACCTGGGAATCCATCCCGCGTTAAGATCTAATCAAGCAAGGCTGATCAAGGAGGGGTAACTCTTGAGGACGAACTCTTGGGAGAAGTTATGAGGGTACTGATCACTTTGAGTCCAAAAGTTGCTTCTCAAAATAATAGTGTCTTTTGGATCAGAATCATAGATCGTCTCTTCTGACTGGGTGAGGTTCACTTGAGCACACTTCGGTGATGCTTCAATACAAGGGGAAAGAAGACCTGAGAGGACGGGGGGGGGGATAAGAACGTCATATTGAAGGTCAAAACCACAAAGGGGAAGTTGATTCGATAATGGATATCCCAGATGTTTAGTAGAGAGAAAATCATTCAATAACCATTTTCTGGAATGATGAGTCGGCTAGGGTCCTCTTTGATGCTCTTGGATCTATGGATCATATCTAGATGCCTCCCTGGACCAATCGAAAGAGGCTCAGTAGTAGGCCTAATCACAGGTCGAGGAGGAACTATATTATCTCCCTACATCATGAAAACCAGACAAATGGATAGTCCAAAATAATAAAATTTGGAATAAAACACCAAGTATTTGGAAAAATACTCCAAGGAGAATTTATGAAAAAATATATGGGGCCATAAAACGTGGTTCACGACAACTGAAGCCCATGAAACAGCCCTATGCGGAAGAAGACGACAATGCTATGGCCCACAGAGCATTGGCGAGAAAGCCACGAACCATGCTGCCCCATATAATTCCAACTCTGAATTTAAATTTTTAATGTTTGGAAAACATTAAATATCTTCAAGGTCTGGAAGATTTCTGGTCCCCGCTCTGTGGGTGAAGGCCAGCATGAACGGAGAATGGATCGTGGAAATGGAAGCTGGTTCGCGGATGAGGAGTTTCGAGAAGGAGCAGGTGTGTGGTGACACAAAATACGAGATCTCTGTTTTGCGAAGAATCTCTTAAAAGACGAGGGTAGGGGGACCCCTATTTATAAGCATGGTCCCCTACTAGGTCCACTTCTCTACCGCAAACTTTCCAAGTTTTATGATCAGTCTTCATTGGAATAGCCTCCTCTTCATTTTGATCAGACCCCATTCCGATGGGGGGAATTTGTAGGGTCCTGAAAAATCCACAAAGGAGAATGGAATTCCCCATAATTTGAGAAAGTATTCTACCTAATTTCCCTCAAATAATTTGACGAAATTGTAGAGATTACTCAAGATTGGAAAAGGAACGACCAGTCTGCGTACCGGTCCAACATTGATGGTACACAACTGTTTCAACGAGCCACCCCCTCCGCGGACCAACATCGTTCGCGAAACGGAGGCAGGAACCCCTCTGCGGGTGCAAATCATGATGGGAACCAGGCCGGTCCACCGTTATGAACTGCCCCATCCATGAAACACATCAACCGTCCTAGACCGCATGCGCTGTCGTTCGCAGAATAGAGGCAGAGCCTTGCGCGACCACAAATTACAACCCGAAACGATTTGGTTCACGTGTGTGGTGCATTCAATGCCCCCCGCGAGTTATGGATTGACTGAGTCATCCGTAAACTGGGTTTTCATTCATGGGCCTCTGCAAAAGGTGTCAGAAGACCAAAAACACATCTGTTTCCCCCCTCTATAAATGGACATTGAGGGGGTGAAAAAAAAGATCAGATTTGGGTGGAAGGACTCCAAAGAAAGGAGCTTAGGATTTCATGAAAAGTGAAGTTCCATTTCACGATCCAGAACAGGTATGAAAATGGATGCGAATTATTAAGGAACTAAAAAATGCATAACAAATTGGTGAACTTCATACTTAAAATAAAAAACCATGATCCATAGAACCTCCACGGATGTACTCCATGTGGAACATAGAGTTTATGCCCCTCTTTCAATCTGAAACACTGCGTAGCACCCTCCTACACGGGTGAAGCCCTGACCGGTGAACCCTCGACCAGCAACGCCCCTAGACACCGCTACTCACGTGGACTCCACCGTATAACAACCTGGTACGCGGGCCGAACCCGAAGCCATATACCGCCCTGGTACACGGGATGCCTACCAGTCCACGTACCACCCGGGTACGCAGACGACCTCTCCAGCCTTGTAGCACCCCCTTACGTGAAGGGTGCTGCTCCTAAAGCACTCATGTGGCCTGACATCTCCTTCAGTGTTCTGGTTCTACGAGCCAGATAGATCCCTTTAAATCTGGCCTGATCCATCCTAATCCCTTCATTGGCCTATTCATGGGCCTCGAGCCAAGGCCTCAACTGAAGCCACCCGACCCGTATGATAAAACATTCAGGCGCATCAGTGAGCCACTTTGAGTTCACATACCCACAGTAGGTGAGGACTAAGGGGTTTCCCTGGCCCTTGAGCGTGTTCTTGAAACATTCCTTGGTTCACATCCCCACAGTAGTGCAAGGTCTGAGCCTAGGAGTCCCCTTTCTTTCTCTCCACTTTCCAGGATTGAGGGACCCCACTCACATTTCCTTTTGACGAGCACCAGTGGTGAGAACTTCTCCACTCTCATGGGAGTGTCTGGGAATCCCTCTTGGAGTAAGCCCCACACCATCCTCACTAGAATCTAATAGACCTTACCCTCTCATCACAGAAGGTTTATTGCTCTGCTACGTGACTTCTACCTTCCACCAACATCTGGGAGAAGGAGAGTCCAGTGGCCCCGCCCTTCTCTTCCACTCGTCGTCTTCGACCTCTTGCCTCAGTAGGAATAATGTGCAAGGCTTGACAAGTCAGTCACATTCTCTTATTTCACACACCAAGAATGACTCACGTGGGATTAAGGATTTGTGATGGTCATGAATTCCGCACAAAGACACCATTCAAAATGAACTATGTGGGTTTTGATCCCTGTCTCCTATGTAGGGTATGTAGGAATCCTCCCCAATGTTCAATCCCAACAAAAGGCAACTCCCGCGTGTAAGCCCTAATCTTCCAAGAACTACATGGACTCTGATTCCCGACCAACCGAGATACGTAGGAAAACACCCTGAGGTGCAAGCCCGATATCTAATTCTGACACACATATATCCCTATCATACCATCACCCTATACTCTAGCAGGACCATCTTCAGGTCCAGAAAGTCACTTCCATTGTGTATTCTGGGCCGCTTCGGCATAAGTCCCGCACCAACATTGACAGAGAATCTCTCCCCCAAAAGTCCTTGACACATGACGTTAAACTGTATGGTTGGGTCTTGTCACACGACCTTAAAATTTGATGTGTCTCATCATGTGGCACCGAACTACATAGATTATGATTCTTCTCATGAGGATACATAAGGAGCCCGTTTCACAAGTTCGATCCAAACGCTCAAGTTGTTATCTTTCCCTCTGGATGACAATAAACTCCAGAGCACCTAGGTATGAGGCTTAATACCAAGGTTATCTCAATGTTTCCAAACTCCATGGAGTCATTAATCCAATGAGGGATGGTAATCCTCATGCCTAAATTATTCTGAACCCCAGCGTTAAGCTGACCATTCCCAACTAGGAATAATTCATGGATAACATGCTTGGGTATAGACCAAAGATTTGCTAGGCAATTTGGTCAGCGATACTTAGGAACTCACATTGGTCGAGATGATGGGAATTCAGACTCATCGCACCCTTGGGGGGGGGGTTATTTCCTATTTTTGGAATCTCTTATAGATTTATGACGTATTGACATGTTCATGAATCTTTGGTTTATACCCAAGCATAGTATCCACAGATTACTCATGTTTGGAAATGGTCAGCTGAACGCTACGGTTCAAAATCATTTAGGCCTAAGGTTTACCTTCACTCAATGGATTAATGACTATAAAGAGTTTGAACACATTGAGATAGCACTGGTTTATAGCCTCATAATTGGGTTCTCTTGAGTTTATTGTCATCCATGGAGGACTGATAACAACATGAGCATTTGGATTGAACCCGAGATATGGGCTTCCTATGTATCCTCTTGAGAGGACTCAGAATCCACGAAGTTCAGTTCCACTTGATGGGACACATCACCTATTAAGTCGGTGCCACTAGGAACCAACCGTACAGTTGAACGTCATGTGGCAAGGACTTCCAAATGAGAGATGCGCGGTCAAAGTTGGTGAGGGACTTACGCCGAAGCAGCCTAGAACACCCAAAGGAAGTCATTTTCTAGGCTCGAAGATGGTCTTGCTGGAGTATAGGGACATGATCTGATAGGTACCGATGTGTATCAGACTATGATATCGGGATTTCACCTCAGGGAGGTTTCCTACGTATCTAAGTTAGTCAGGAATCATAGTCCATGTAGTTCTTAGAAGATTAGGGCATACATGTGAGAGTTTCCTATTGTTGGGATCGAACCTTGGGGAGGCTTCCTACATACCCTTATTAGATGATAGGGATCAAAAACCACATAATTTGTTCTAAGGGGTGGTAAACCGTGTCCATCACAAATCTCTAATCCCACGTGAGTCATGCTCGGTGTGAGATACAAGATAATAAGATAGACTTCGAAATCCTCGCACATTATTCCTACTGAGGGAAGGGGTGGAAGACGACGAGTGGAAGAGAAGGCCGGGACCACTGGACTCTCCTTCTTAATGATGTTAGAGGAAGGTAGAAGTTGTGTAGTTGAGCAATAAACCTTCCGTGATAATAGGGGAAGGGGCATTGGATTCCAGTGGGGATGGTGTGGGGATTACTCCAAGAGGGATGCTCGGACACTCCCAGGAGAGGGGAGAAGTGATCACCACTGGTGCTCGTCAAAAGGAAATGCAAGCAAGGTTCCTCAATCCTAGAAAGTGGAGAGGTATCAAGGGAACTCCTGGGCTCAGAACCTACACTACTGTGGGGATGTGAACCATGAAATGCTTCGGGAACCGTCTCAAGGGTTGGGGAAACCCCTTTTTCCTCTCATATTGTGGGTATGTGAACTCAATCTGGCACACTAATGTGCCTGAATGTTTCATCATATGAGTCAGGTGGCTTCGATTGGAGCCATGGATCAGGGATGATGAATAGGCCAATGAAGGGATTGGGAAGGATAGGGCTACATTGGAAGGGCTCTATCTGGCTCGGGGAATGGGATCCCCGAAGGAGCTGGAAGGCCGAATGAGTGCAGGAGGAGCGACGCCCTTCACGTAGGGGGGTGCTACGGGGCTGGAGTGTCCACTGCGTACTAAGTTGGTATGCGGACTGATAGGCATCCCACGTACGAGGGCGGTACGTGACTTTGGGTTCGGCCCATGTACCAAGTTGGTACACAGTGGATTCCGCACGAGCAGTGGTGGCCTGAGGATATATCGGTCGGGGGTTCCCCGGTCTGGGCTTCACCCACATAGTACTGTGATATGTGGTGCGTTAGATCAAAAGAGAGGCATAAACTCCCTGGTCCACATGGAGTACTTCCTCGGAGGGGCCCTGGCTCGCGGTTATTTATTCTATGTTCACAGTTCACCAATTTGTTATGCGTTATTTGGTATCTTATTAATTCGTTTCCAGTTTCATACCTATTCTGGTTCACGAATTGGAACTTCATTGTTCACAAAATCCTAATCTCCTTCCTCCAAAATCCTTTCACCGAAATCCGATCATTTTCTTCTCCCCCTTGATGTCCTTTTATAGAGGGGGAAAGAGATGTATATCTGGTAGTATGGCACATTTTGCGGAGGGCCTTGACTGAAAACCTAGTTTACAGATAAATCGGTCAATCTGAAACTCATGGGGGGAATTAAATGCACCCCACTTACAAACCTTATAGGTTTAAGGGGTACTATGTGGCCGTGCAAGGCTCCGCCTCCGTTTAGCGAATGACAGCGCTTGCGGTCTGGGCTGGTTGGAACGTTTCACGGCTGGGGCGGTTCGTAATGGTGGACCAGCCTGGTGCTTGTCCTGCTTCGCACCAGCAGAGGGGTTCCCACCTCCGTTTCACAAAAAATGTTGGTCCATGGAGGGGGAGGCTCGCTGAACCAGCCACATACCATCAATGTTGGACCGGTACATGGACCGGTCGGTCCTTCACCAATCATTAGTATTGTCCATATTTGCATCCAATTTTTTGAGGGAAATTGTGTAGAATCATTTCTCAATGTAAGGGGATTCTCATTCTTCTTTGAGGATTTTTTTGGAGCGTACAGTAACATAGCTATAATTTCTTTATTCAAAAAAAAATTCATTAAAATCAATTATATACATGATTTTAGTGAAAAATCATTTTCCTAGATAATAAAATCCATAAAAACCGATTTTTGTTGTGTATTGTGTACTAATATAATAATTAATTTCTACCAATTATTTAAATATAATAATTTAAAAATTATTCCATCTTTATAATTATAATAACTAATATTATTTTATATGATTTATCTAATTTTGTTCATAATAAATAGTTACCAAGATAAAATATTTTCAGCATAGTTTAGTGTAAAAGTGTTAAAAAGAGGGGTGAAACAAATAGATAAGGGTTCACATATCTATTAAAAATTCCCAAATTTTGATTGGTTACGTTTATTCATATGTTTTATTATTATATAATATGAATTTGACTAAACCATTTCCACTTTCCATGATTAATAAATTTATTATATTTAATAGTTTTTAATACTTTCAAGGGTTCCACGCATCTCACTTATAAAAGGACACATCATATCCTAACATATATACACTATTATCACCCCTTTCTTGAAAAATATCTGTCCAAATACCTTCCAAACACTCTTATATATGACATAGTATTTTTGGTATTCCTAAAAAACCTATCCACGAATCCTTAAGGTGTTTTCCAATAGGGATTATCCAAGTAAGAGATATATGATCTTACCAATCATTTAAAAGTTTCGTTCCTATAAAAACTAATTAAAATATTATAAAATTATATTAAAATAATTAAAAAAATATATTAACTATAATATAATGTTTTTTATTTCGTTTTTAAAACATTTTTCTATTTGATTTCTATTTAATGTAACATGAAAGCATTGCACATGCATACATGAAAATTACCGCTTCCATGAAATGATGTATTTAATTTTTTATCATATCCACTCATGGATTGTGATATTTATGTATTTAATAAATATATATGATATTTATAATATAATTATGAATTTTCCAAGATAAACTACAGCCTATTCACTACAATAACTCTGGTACTTATAATATAATTTGGTTTCATTCTGGAAGTCAAATAGTAAAATTCATTATAAATGTATAATGAAATAAGTGGTATTTTAAAAAATCAATATATAAAAATATAATATTAAACTCAAATATGAAGGAATAAATTAAATTTACATATTTTATACATGAAAATATGTTATATTTATATCTTGAAATAAGTAAATAATTGTTTTCAAATTATTAAATTAAGTGATTGTATTTTTAAGACACATAAATTTTAATATACTTTTTTATAATTAATATATTGATTTAAAAGATATTTATTTTTATAAAATAGAATAATAATTTAATAATATATTATCTTATGATTCTAGTATATTTTTATGAGATCTTAATTAGTTTTTCAGAGTGTTCTAAAATAAGTGATAACTTTAAAATAGGTATTTTTTGAATAAATTTTATTTAAAATAAAATTAAATCTCTAATTATAATAATTATATTTTCAAAAAAGATTGTTAATTTTTTAATTTTAAATGTTGAAAATGGTCAAGGTGAATGTTTGGGATTTTTTTGATGTACTAGAATTTTTGGTGAATAGTGAAAAACAATAATTTATGATATATTCAAAATACAATTTTTTTTATTCATAGATGATGTAAGGATAATGTATGCCCAAAATAATAAACTCTACTTTATTATTGTAATATACTTAGTGATAATTCTAAAAATATTCATATTATTCAGCCAAAATAATAACCTACTAAATTAAATAATCAAAAAAACACTCCTCTCCTCCACTACAAATACCACCCCGCACCACCTATTATCCTCTAACGTCAAATACATTAATTGTGTTTAATTTCTACCCAATTACCTTCCCAAGACTCTTCCCCACATCCATGAACATTGGGTCTCACAAAAAGTCAAAAACCATGTTTGTAAGGAGGTTCTCAATGAGAAGAATTCCAGAAGTAAAATCCTCTTTCATTTTATTTTATTTTCCTTTTAATTTCATTAATTTTCTTAATTTATCTTCACCTCCCATTATGGATGAGGCATAAAAATTACAATATCTTATATATATAATAATTTTATATTTTTTATGGAAATATTAAAAATCAAACTCATTATCCCCTAACTTTTATTCTAAAATTAGAATATAATCTGTGAAGTATCGATTTAACTCCATCATGGACAATGCTATTTTATTTTCCATTACAGCCTTCAATGATGGTCATAAAACAATTATGATATTTAAATATGATTTTATTATATAAATTATATGTTATATAAATTTTTTGATATAATATATAATCATGATATTAAATAAAATGATAAAATTTTGGGATGGTTGTAAAAACTACCAAAATAAATTAAATCATTTTCATTAATGTTTTATCAAATGATTCATCTACATATCAGAAAAAAATTATATGCGGTATCATATAAAATTATAGAATCATAATTCCATTTCCTTCCACATCTATTGTTTTTATTCGATTATAGAAGATAATCTATAATGAACAAACCAAGGAAACCATCAAAATAATGCATCCAAAACAATGGAAATAAAAAATATTACTCATAAATGGGTTGAAAGATGTTATAATATGATCATATAAAGAATTATAAATATCAATATGGTTAGTTTATATATTGATAAAACTTTTTAAACCATTATATAAGAGGTTTTAACACGTTTTAAGTAAGACAAACCCATGGTAAGGGTCTTTAATTTAAATATCATCTTTTAAATTTATTTCTTACAGAATTCAAAGGAATGTTTTTATGATGAAAATATTCATGTTTAATGATTATGTTATTGTTGTTAAGAATTGTTTATGATGAATTTGAAGACCTATGTATACCTCCAATGCAATGTTTATGTTCATTTTGTAGGTCAATTGTGTGGTCACTACAAGTGTAACTGCGATGGTTAAACTATAATGTATTTATGAGGGTTGCATCATTAGGTATCCATGGGAGTTACATTATATGGTAGATGTGATGGATAAAAAACATACAGTAGTTGTGAGGATTCAAATATTATGTAACTAATTCACAAAATTTCATTTATTTTTTTCTTTATGTTTTCTATGTTTTTTGGAAACCTTTGGGTTTCAAAAAGTAAGTATATGGTGAATTATGTGTGGGAAGTATTCCCTTGTGAAAATGATTTCATATCTTTATAAGTATTCATGGACTAACAATATCTTTCCTTATTTTTTGGTTCATCTAATTATATTTTCTGTTCATTCCAAGTATTAAAATGTTTTTTCAAAAGTTTTATGAATGGGTAAGAGAAAAAAAGAAACCAAGATGAATATTGTGAAGAATTTCAATGAAAAGTATTCATGTTTTATTAAAAACATTATATTTACAATGAAATAAGAACTTTATTAGTAGTACCCACTTCAATGATTTTGGATTGATATGTATGACTTATGTCCTAATTATCTAAAACTATAAATTTAATATATCTTTGGTAAGGTATGAAGGTGAATTGTAGTTGAATTAATTTTATTATGTAATGTTTAAGGTCGGTTTCTTATTATAGGTAATATAACATAGTTTAGATAAATTTTGTGGTTATGATGATAATAATAGAATACCATAAATTATTTTTAAATTATAGATATCTTTAAATGATATATATTTTAAATATAACCATGTTTTTTTATCTAAGATATGTATGGTCATAATTGTTTTCGTCCAAGTGAGTAGGGAAGCAAAAGCAGGAGGACACCAAGACAATGCTATCTTTCTGAATCTGAAACATGGAGTGTGAAGATTGGAACCAAACTGTTTTTTAATAGTAATGGGTTTGTTTATAAAGGATATAAATGGAGGTGGCATCCATGTAAGTGAACAACTAGATCTACCACAAAGGAACATGATGATAGTATAACATTTTATGTGGCAACACCCTCCTATATTCAGTGGATATTCTAACCTAGTGGTGAATGAAGGGTGGATTAAATACCTTGAAAATATATTTTATGTCATGGGGTTTTCATATAATCAAAAGTAAAATCATACAATTTTTCGTTTTGATGGTGAAGTCGACCAGTTTTGGTCAATGGTCCAGAGTATTGAGGATAGAGAGGAGATTGATTCTTAATAATTGGATGAATTTAGGAGTATATTCCATGAAAAATATTTTCATAAAGTGGTTGTACTTAAGATGGAAAAAAATTCCTTGAATTGAAATAAATAGAAGAAATTTCAATGGTTGTGTATGTACCAAACATCACTCGATTATAAAGGTATGCCCTAAATCGTATTCGGGATGTTGATATTAAAATCAGACATTTTTACTTAGGATTAAATCCAATATCCTGAAGTTCATTGGACTCCCATGAATTCAAATGTTATGATAATATTTCCTAATGTGTTGAGTGGGTATCAATGGAGTTTTATAACGATCATGTTTACTTTGAAAATAACTAGATGAAGAGGTATAATTGGCAATAAATGAGTTATATTTAATCATATAAATCTAAAGTTATGAGAATTTAGTTTCTATTTTGTGGATAGTGTGGTATAAAGAATCCAGGTGAATACCATACATTATTTCTGAAGTCTTTCTTATGCTATATTTTAGGGAAAATGGTCTGAGATTTCAATGATAAAGATCATTTTGATGGCATGTCTAATTCTAAAAAAACAACTATAATGTGTTTTAAATGTGGACAGATGATTCATTAAGAAAATACCTACCTAAATAATGATTTTAAAGATAGGAAGCATCCAGATTATAAGAAAAAAGTTGTAGTTAAATCATTTTCTATTATGCCAATAGATGATGGGACAACCATGTAAATGGTATTTGTTACATTGTTTGTTTTCTCAGATTTTTCTAATGTTTATTTTGATATAGGGTTAATATATTACTTTATTTATGATAACTTCTTTAATTGGTTATTTCACCTTTAGAAATTAAATCATAACATATGGTGAAAATAATGAGGTAAATATTATGGAAAATTTAATTATAAAAATATTCTTGTTTTTTTATATGGAATGACATTACCTACAACGATTGTTATTTTTTCCTTAGTGGATTTTCATGTTACCGTGGGAATGTAATGTCTTTATTCTTATAAATCTACGACTGATTATAGAGTTAAAGTTGTTTCTCTTAGAAATAGTATCAGTTTGTATATAGGAATGAACTTATACTCTTGATAATGTATTCGGATGTTGAGAAACTATTAAAATAAGGAAATGAAATTTATCTATCACATACTATTGAAAACAAAGAAACGTTTTAGATTGATGTTGCGCCAATGGTAAATGAATACATGGATATTTTTCTTAAAGAGTTTCCAGTATTATACCTGATCAGGAAGTTGAATTTACTTTTGGTCTAGTTTTTTAAGCTAATATTATATCAAAACTCCCTTTATCAAATGGCACAACTAGAATATCTAGAATTCAAAAATCAGTTACCGATGTTTCTTGATAAAGGATTCATTCATCCTAGAACTTCCCTATGGGGTGGTCTTATTTTTTTTATTAAAAAAAGAAGTTCCTTGTAGATTATTAATAATTATAGATCTTCGAATAATGTTACTGTTAAGACTAAGTATCATTTTCCTCATATCGAAGACTTCTTAGATCATCTCTAGGAAGCTCAATATTATTCCTAGATTTAATTTAGTTTTATATACCATCAGCTGAAGTTAAAGAAGTATGGTATCCTAAAAGTAGCATTTTTTGCACTAGATATGAGCATTATGAGTTTGTTGTTATTCCCTTTGGTTTAAAAAATTCCTTTACAGTATTTATGGATCTAACAAATAATATAGTCTTTGAATATTTGGAAAAGTTTTTAATTTTCATATTGATGTCATTTTTGGTGTTTTAAAAAATTTATGAGGATCATGAATAACATTTAAGGAGTTCCCTATAAAAATCATAAATAATTGAAGAAATATAAAAATTTTATCAAATGTGATTTTTTGTTTTAATAGATTTCTCTTCATAGGAACATTTTAAAGAAAGATAACATAGTAGTTGATCCATTTTAAACCAAATTCGCTCATGAATGTTCAATACCAACAGATGTTAATATGTTTTTAGCTTTCTTGCATTATAAGGTCATTAACAATGATTTTTTGAAAACATTGCACATTTATATATCCCATCAAATAAGTTAAATTGAAAATGGATTAATTTATTTGGATAGAAAACTATGAGGATTATTTTCAAGAATTGAAAAGAAGATTGGGTAATGCTCTAGTTTTGGTACATCCTTCTGGAAATGGTGATTTTATCATTTACAATGATTATTTATTGAAGGGACATGGTTGTTTTCTCATGTAGAATTGTCAAGTAATTAATTATGCTTTAATACAACTAAAACCTACTGAGTTAAATTATCCCACACATGATTTAGAATTAGAAGATATGGTTTCAACTTTAAAATTCTAGAGAAAACAATTATATAGATCCAAATGTTAAGTATAAACTGGCCATAAAATTTTAAAGTATATATTTACTAAAAAATAATTGAATATGAGGAAAATAAGGTGGTTGGAATTGATAAAGGAGTATGATTACACGATCAATTACCATCCCAGAAAAGAAAAAAATCTAGAGGATTCCATAAATCGAGAAAATTAGGATACATTAATCATTTTTATGTTTGGAATATGACCCCATGTTTTATTATTTGATTAATTCTTGATTTGAAGTTGTTGGTGCTAGAAATTTCTCAATTTTGATTCTGGTGTCACTTTAGTTGTCTATTTAAGAAAAAATTACTCAACAATAAAAGAAAGACTGTGAGTTATATGAAAATGTAGAATTTGTGAAAGGGGGTATGATTAAAAAATATAACATTGATAGAGATTGTAATTTGACATTTTAGAAGAGATTATGTGTGCCTTATGCTTCCCAGCTAAAGAAATTTTTTTTATGTGAAGCTCATAGTTCTTTGTTGTCAATTCACCCTGGCTAAACTAACATGCACAAAGACCATCGAGAGTATTTTTGATGGGATGAAATGAAAAGATATTTCACTTATTCTACCATAAAATATTTTAAATATCAATAGGTTAAAGTAAAGTAGAAACTACTAATGTGTATGATTCATCCTTTTATAGTGTGATAGTGTAAATGGGAAAACATATCAATGGACATTGTAGTGGGATAACCAAAGAAATTATGTGGTGACAATGTGATTTGCGTTATTGTTGATCGGATGACTAAATCTGCACATGTATTTGTATTCTAGATATTATGTATTTGGATCATAATTCTTAACCATACCATAATGAGAATGTAAGGATACACGGATTTCCTCTTTCCATTATCTCAGATTGTGATCCCATGTTCACTTCTAACTTTTTCAAAAGAATTAAAAATTCATTGGTTACAAAATTAAATTTTAAAACTTCCTTTTATCCATAATCTAATGGACAAAACAAGTGAACTGTTCAGATATTAGAAGAAATGTTATGTTCTTTTTCAATGGATTACCAGGGCTGTTGGGATCATTATCTTTATTAAAATAGTTTTATTATAAAATTATTTGTCATTGTAGTATACATATATAAAATTTGGAGGAATTATATGGGAATCATCGTCGAACATCAACATTTTTGGATGAAGTCAGGGAAGGGAATATTATTCAACTTGAATTAGTATAGGAAGTTGGTGGGAAATTGAAGATGATCCAATAACACATGAGGAAATATTAGATCATGCAAAAAAGTTATGCAGATTACACCTAAAAGTAATTTTCTTTTGAGGAAGGTCATCATGTATTCCATAGAATTTCACCTTCGAAAGTAGTTAATAATTTTGGTAAGAAAGAAAATTTAATTCTATGGTTTGTTGAACCTTTTGAAATACTATAGAATGTTGAACCAGTTTCTTACCATATAGCATTGCTACTATGTTTGTTGTAGGTACAAAATGATTTTCATATTTTGATGTTAAAATGTACGTTCCATATTCATCTAATGTATTGTTCTTAGAAGTAGTTCAACTATAATACTACCATTCTTATGAAGATAAACTTGTTCAGATTTTTTATTATAGAGAGCATGTATTTTACAATACGATAATTCACAAAGTCATGGTTTTGTGTAGAAACCAAATTGTTTAAGAAGAAACATGGGAATCTAAAAATTATATATTGGAAAGGTCCCCTCACTTATTATATATGTGAATAAAAATTGTGAGGACAGAATTTCCTAAAGGGGTAGATATTGTACCACCCCAGGTAATTATAACATAATTTGTTTTCATTATGGAAATCAAATACTTAAATTTAGTATAAATGTATAACGGAATAATTCGTATTTTTCGAAATAATGGAATCTTTACCAATATTATTGTATCATAACCTATGAAAGTATAAATAAAATTTTCACATCATATAAATGAAAATATTATCAATTTATATCAGTGACTATATAAATAAATGTTTTGAAAATAATAATTTATGTTTTGGTATTTTTGTGACACATAAATTGTTATTTATAATTTTATAATTAATTTAATTATTTAAAATAAAATTTACATTCATAAAATAAAATAATAAATTGATATATTTTTTTCTTATGATTCTAATATAATTTTATGATACCTTATATAATCATTCAAATTGTTATAAAATCAGTTATAATTATAAAATTGGTATATTTTGAATAAATGGTATTTTTAATTCTAAATTTAATTTTTCATATTTATAAAGTTATTTTCCAAAAATGGAGTTCTGTTTTGAATTCAACACATTGATAAATGGTTAGAGTGGATTTTTTTAATTTTCTGAAAGAAAAAGTTTAGTGAATTGTGAAATACAATAATTTAAGATATAAGATAAATACATGAATTATTGATCCATAGATGATGTAAGGATAATGTAAGACCAAAATATCTTAAAAAGATTCATTATTTTAATATATTATGTCATAATTCACAACATATTCATAATCCTCAACCAAAAAAAAAGATAATGAATAAAATATTCAAAAAAACTGCTCTCCTCCATTATAAATTCCACCAATCACCACCTCTTCTCCTCACACCTCAAAGCCTTGTATAATTTTAAATTTATACCCAATTACCATCTCAATACTCCTACCAAAATATGATACCATCTGGTACCACAAAAAGGCAAAAACCAAGAGCCTTAAAGATGTTCTCAATGGGAAGATTTCAAGAGATAAAATCAACTTTCATTTTCCATTTAATTTATGTATTTTTCTTATTATTTTTTCAACTCCCCTCATCCAAGTGGAATGAAAACTATAGTATCTTATATATAGGGGAATTATATCATTTTTGTAAAATAATTAATCATGAAACGCATTATCCTCATCCTTTTATTAAAAAAATGAAAACATCATCTGGGATTTGTTGATTTACCGCCATCGTGGACGATACTCTTAGATTTTCCATTACCACCATCATGGTTAGTTAGAAAACAATTATTATTCTTAAATAAGATTTTATTATACATATTATAAGTTGTATAATACTTTGGATCCAATATATAATATTAATATAATATAAAATGATACAACTTCATGTTGGTCGTAAAAATCACCAAAATAAAATAAATCATTTTCTGTAATGTTTTTACAAATGATTCATCCATATGTCAGAAAGAAAATGATATATGATACATTTACAATTAGGTAAACATAAAAATTTAATTCCCTTACTCTATTATATTCTTACATCCATCTCAAAATAAAATTCACAATGAATAATCCATTGAAACCTAAAGAAACACACTAAAAAATGCAAATAAAAAAATATTATTCATAAATGAGTGGAAATATGTTCTACAATGATCTTATAATAAATTGTAAATATAAATGTGTTTCTATTATATATTTACAAATCTCCTTAAATAATTATACAAGAGTTTTTAACATGTTTGAAGTAAGATGAACCCAAGGTAAGGGACTTTTGTTTAAAAATACTCTTTTAAACTTTTATTTTTAAAAAATTATATGGAATATTTTTAGGATTCATATATTCATGTTTTATGATTATGTTCTAGTTATTTCTCTTTTATTATGATTAAGGGTGGGACTTATATTTCCCTCCAATTAATTTCTTATGTTTATGATGGAGGAAGACCGTATGGTTACAACAAGAATAACTTTGATGGTTACACCATACGGTAGAAATGATGGTTACATCAAAAGTTAGTTATCATGGTTATATTATAAGTTTTCCTTGAGGGTTACAAATTATATGGTAGCTGTGAGGGATAAAATCATAAGGAAGTAATTCCCTAAGTTTCCTTTATGGTTTTATTTATGTTTTCATTTTTTAGAGATCACTTCTTTTTAGAAAGAAAATTTATGATACATTAGGGGTTAGAAGTTTGTATTTGTGAAAAATAATCCATAAGTTTATAGGTATTCATGGAAAAATTATTTCATTCTTCATTTTTTCCCTTACTAATATTTTTTTCTCATTACGTGTTCTAAAAAATCATAAGGTTTGAGGATGGGTCAGAGAAAAGAAGAAACCAAGATGATTTTTGTGATGTATTTTTATTAAAATATTCTATGTTTTATTAAAAACATTGTATTATGAAAGAAATAGATATTGTTTTAGTAGTTTCCATGTTTTATAGTAATGGGTTGATATTTATGAATTATTTCCAAATTCTCAAAAACTCTAAACTTAAAATATATTTGGGAAGGAATGAAAGTGAATTATAGTTCAATTAAATTAATTATGTAATGATAAAGGGTGGGTCCTTATATTATCTTTTCTTATCATCAGTTAGAAAATATAAATGTCGTTAGTGTCCACATGATGACTGTCTTCTCCATGATGAAATATAATTCATTTTTCATAATTTCCTTAGATAGATGGATATAAAAGTTAATTTTATTTATAAATGTGACATATATTATACTTTTACCATTCTTCTGGTGATGAAATCATGACTATTATCCAAGTACCAAAACCGTCGAATCAAAACATGCATAACAAATAATATTGTTAACACATAAATAATTGATTTTTAATAATGAATTATCAGTAAATGGGTAAATATGATTTATTAATAAATTATATATAGTAATATAGATATAAATATATACCATATATAAATATATTAATTATAAATACAAATTTATTACACAAGAGGATTGGAACGTGTCTGATAATGCTGAGATCAAAGGTAAGGTTTTATTCTACAATCTCATTTTTATTCATGATTGTTTATATTTAAAAATATATTACGGAAAATTATTTAATATTTACCAAAAACTATATATATTTTATTCTACTAATTTTATTTATGTTGTTTTCTTGTATTAATTTCATTTTAGATCATTTGGGTTCTCAAAACCACTGAAATAATATTTAGAAGAAATACCAAACATATTTCTCATTTTTTGGTCACGTGTATTCTTAATCCATATCCATATTATTCATTTTGATTCAAGAATTTCATTTTTTATTCTTAAATTATTTCTTAATGTTTATTGTATTTAACTTCTTATTTTTATTCAAAATTTTAAATGGAATCATTTTATAGTTTTGAGCATAGGTCATTTTTTACTTTTTATAAAATTGGGAGAAGAATTTTTTTTAAATGTTTATTTTTTGACTAACTTTTTCTAACATCACTGATATTTTTCATTAAAAAATTCATCTACAAGTTTTTATGGGTTTTAAATGAAAATAATATTTCAATTTATACTGTGGATTTTAAATTTAAAATGTTTCTTAGATAAAGGATATTTATTCTTATTTTCAATGTGACATTTAATGGTATTAATAAAATAGTTTCAATTTTATTTTAACAAATTTTAAGGATCTTTATGCTCGACTAGAGATATTATATAATGATAAGATCCACTTTATTTATCTAGATGGATTAATATCATGTATTTCTATTTACATACTTTGGAAAATATTAACATGTTTAATTCTAGTTGTCCAATATTGTTTTTTATTGATTACTAGGGAAAGTTGAGTATGTATTTTTTTGTTACTAATTTATATCCTAAGACATATAAATTTCAATTATTTAGTTGTGAGTGGTTCACAATATTAGATATCCCCTCGATGCATTGATATGCCTCATGATATAAACTGACTTGGTAATTTTGTGTACACCTTACCTATTTTTTATAATGTCTTTGAATAATGACTTGACATTATGATTATGATGTCAAACATTGTTAATTCTATTATTATGAAATCTTTTATTATTATAAATTTTTTTATTTATCATTATATATCATCTAGGGATATATTTATCTTCCATGATATTAGTTATATGGAATATCTAGTTATTTTATTTCTCTCCCATATTATTCATTATTTATTTGTTCTATGATTTATTCTGTTATACCATTTCCCTTACTGTCAATCTAAGATCACCCATTAATTTTTTTTCTGTATCCATATTGAACCATTATTTTATACTTTAATTATTTTCATGGATATACTAAAAGAAATAATAATATTCTCACTCGAATATATGTTTTACTACATGTCTTTGAATGTAATGTGAGAATAATATATGTATCTAGTCTCTTAACACTATCAAAGTGTTTAATACTATGGGATATAATCTCTTGTATCTTTTACTAATGTAATATAGTAAACATCAGCTATGAGTTATATTATTCGTGGTTATTATAGTTGGTAGAAGAGAAAATGTTGCAAAAACCTTGGGAAAATTATATAGAAGGAAATAGTATAATACTTCCACAAAATTATGATACATATTACAGTATTTAATAAAATATTCTTCAAAATTTGACATGTTTAGTAATCATGTTATATAATTAAATATTCATTATTTTAAAATCTAATCGAGTATATTATATTGTTTAAAAATGATGCCTAGTATAGGGAATGAAAACTCTATCAACAACACTAACCTATAGTGGGATTTCTCTCTTGATGAAGATAGTGAATTAAATGAAGATGGTGTTATATACTAATGGATTATAAAGATATTATGTTATTTAAATTAGGTCATGTCCAAGAAACCTATCTATATAGAGCAACCTACAGATCCCTATTATGGTTTTACAATCATAAAGAGCTTTCGGATACAAAAACCTGCATCGCTCAATAGAAATAGTGGTCTTTTTTATTTATTTAAAGGGAATGTATTATCTTAAAATTTTATCATCTAAATTATGATACATTTCAATGGTGGTCATCGATCTAGCGAACTATGGAATCTTAAAGGATAAAGAGTATATAATGAAAGAATTTAAGGTGCTATTATTTGGTAAATACTTTATTAATGATAAATTCTCTATTATATAAATATTATTATTCATTTTAATAAAAAAAGAAATAGGTAAATTTTTATTAATATGAATCTAAAATTATATGGATATCAACATAATATATGTATTTTGTCCATAATTCAAAAATTAATATTTATCACATATTTTATGGTATAAATCCAAGACTATTAATGTAATTTGCCTCTAAATATATGTTATCATACAAGGATATTTTTTCATGTTCAACAAAAACATTTCTCCAAGGATTTTTCTTTTTGTGGAAATCGATTAAATGAGTGGGTGGTTGAGTAATTTGTAAAAATAATTATTGATAATTAAGGAAAAAAAGATGGGTGGATTCCTTACATGTGATGGTTATATATTGAAACAACATGGAAAATTCGTGGAGGGAATGATATTTTTATTCATGTGTAGAGAGAACGGTTTTTGAGCTCATGAAGTTATGGGAAAAAAGAATCCTCCAATGTATAATGCTTCAACTATATGGAAATGGAGAACTATAAAAATTAATTCCCTAATAATTAATTGTATTTACCATAAAATATTCTATGGGATTGATTAAAAGATTATGTGATCGCTGCAAATGGGGTTTAATTCCGAAATGATTACATAACAAGTACTTTGAATATAAACTCAAAGTTAGCTAATTCTTTATTTTATTTCTGATCAATGAACTATTTTATATCTTTTATGTTTGTTTAAAACATTAAATCATCACTTAACACTCTAAGGGAAGTGTTTTCAATCAATCCGCCTAGTTTTAATATTACTACAACATGGATATATTGATTAGTATTTATTTAGATGCACATATATTCCCTATTTATAGGCTTGATTTTTGTATTTATGATTGACATTGAATAAATATTTGGAATTGTTTTTATTTCAAAGTATAACATAATATATTAATATCAGGATAAGGATGTTACTATTTATAAAGCGTAAATGATCCCTTACTTTTAAGGTATATACTTAAATAAATAAACATTTTACAGATCTACCTCTAATAGCCTAGATTAATGAAATACTCGGAGAAAAGGAAGATTAAAATCAATCTATGGATAATAAAGAAGTCCAATGGAGAGATGATGTGTCTATAGTAAAATAATACATAGATTTATTTGATGTGAGCATTTTTGTCGTGAAACCCTCAATCAATATTTTCCCTTTTTATGTAGCACAGTGGTGACCACAGGGTTGTCTCTCGAGGAGGTTGCAGTTCGAGTTGTAAAACTGTCACTTTTGTTGTTTTGTTTGTTTTTAATGAAATGAAAATGGGGGTTTGATTAACAATTTGAAAATAAAATTTTAATTAAATTATAAACTTAAACAATTTTAAAGGAAAGATAATGTGGGTTTGAAATCAAGAATAAAAATAGCAGTTGCAGACAAGCTTCACCCTCTCGGACACTCCCCTCTTCCTTGTATATAAAAAAATATCTCTTATTTTAAATTCCTAAATGTACCCCCAAGGACCCCCAGGTTTACACTCAAATTTGAAAAGAAACCATATTTAAGACATCAATATGATTGTTGTCCCGCCTATAGAAGTGATTCAATTACTTAAATACCTCCAAGTAATTGAACCTAATTGAATTCGCTATGCTCAATGACAAAACCTCACAAAAGAATTTTAAATAGCGAAGTAAATTGTTCTACTTTATAGATGGAACAATGGTCAAAAAAAATTTGATGAAAATATATTTCAGAAATAAAATGACCAGATTCATTCAAAAACATAGGTTCAAGAGAAATTCAAAAAAAGAGATTACACATTAAAATCCAAACTCGGAAGAGAGTGTCCGTCGGGTGTCGTCATCCGCAACCACTTGCCGCTTAGCCTTCCATCACTTGAAAAGCCTTCCTCTTTTCTATTGAATATTCAAAGAATGTCATCTTCTTAAGGATCAAAATATCCACATTCCCCTTCACTCTCTCAAGCCAACTCCCTTTTGTGATGGATGGTGTGGTGAAAAATAGAATATCTTGAGAGGTAGGAGCTCCCCTCCTTTTATAGGCAGATTTAATCTTCACCATGTTGTCGCGTTTTTGACCCATTAAATGGAGGATTCACGCGTGGACCTCTTCATAAATATTTTTCATCAATGGCTTGGCCGTCCACCCTAAAACTTTCAGATTAATTGGACGCATATTGAAGGATTTATGGTTTTTCTATTGAAAATAGATTTCTCTGGATGAAGCTTCCTGGAAGCTTCCTACAAAAATCATTCACTACACGACCATCATAAAGGATTTCAAACGGCTTGAAATTTATTGAGGAGATGCGTCTTGGAGTCCTCTGTCATATCCAGGTATAATAGCATCATTTGGAGTAGTGTAAGCCGAAATTTGCTTCCATTACTCTGGTGGAGTCAATGCAGTCCGCCAGGAAAAAATTGTCAACTTCATTGATTTTTTTGGGCACAATTAATATCGATTCAACCCCTGGTCCTGAAGCCAAAGTTGAAGGAAATAAAATAAGGATTCAAACAAAATACTAATCATAAAATTTGGAAATATATTTTATAAGAAATGACCAAAATACCCCTGTGATAAAAATCTGTTAAAAATCCAGAATTATGAAATTTAAACTTTTTATCCCAAAACACACTATAAATCCAAAATTGTTACAAATAAGATCAAATTGTTAAATTTGTGAGGTTTAAATCATTTAAATAGACATTAAAAATATTGGAAATATTATCTCTATCAATTCCCCCCACACTTGGCTCTTGGACTCCTGAACAAGTGAGCACGGTATCAAGAAAAATAAAACACATACCAATAGAGTTTACCAATTTACCACAATGAATTAAAAAGATATCATGCCTCATTAAAGAAAAATATTTAAAATTCTAAATTCAAATCATTCAATCCATTTCCACTTATTTTGTCTTCTCATGGACACAACACACTTACCTCACATTCGTTTTTCTCTCAGCACACAATATAGATTTGCAACAAGGCTTTTCTCATCCAACTCATGCAAGAATTACCATAGGCTTGATAAATTTCTACATCTCCACCCGATGTGAACCAAGAACATGTGATTATCATGAGGAATTTACAAGGTTTTTCTGTGGCTTGGGGTTGGTAGGTTTCAAATGTGAAATATTTTGTGGCTGAATAAGGAGGGTTTGGCTCTTTTTGAATTAGAAATGCATGATTCTAATTTTTAATCAAGTATGGTCTCCTCCATATTCTCTTAAAATAATCAGCTCTGATCTTCTGTTTTCCACCCCATTCCATCAATATTTCAGTAGAAAGTATGTTTTTTTTAAAAGCTCCAGATAGGCACAACTTATTTCCATTGCGAGCTCCAGATAGGCACAACTCCATTTCATTTGAGAGCTCCAGATAGGCACAGCTCTCATAAAAATACATTCCAGCATCACAAATCCGCCTTCAATGTTTAAATGTTCTCCCAAAGCAACACCAAATGAGGTAGCACATCATGAGTCATCTTCCCCTCCACACTTAAGTTCAACTAGATCACGCATTTATACTTCCAGAGCAGGTTGGAAAGGGAAATTTGTCTTGTAATGTGGCTAACCTAACAGGCTATACATGGTTACTAAGGGCTCATGAAGGATAAAATTTTCAAGGAAGGCCAAAATAAAAAGGATAATCATGAAAAGGATGCTCCAATATTCAAACAAATGCCTCAATCATTTTAATCACACGTATCTCAGCCCTCAAGTTCTGATAGAAATAAATCAAGTTCTGGTTTAAGAAAACATGAATTGGTTCTCTCAAGAAAGAGGTAAATGTGAAGAAGATATAAAAATGGGTCCAGAGGCCTCAGAAGAATGAGAATTTCAATCACAATGCCAGTGATATGTGCCATGATATTTAAAAAGCAGTGGTCATTTTAAGAATTTTCCAAATTTTTGAACTTAAAACAATGTCGTATTCAGAATTCATTTATCTTTAGTTTCAAATGATAAGTTGGTTCACTCCATGGCATGAGTTTCAAATGAAATTCAAGAAATTCCAAAACCCCCTTTAAAAAAATAAACACGAAGAAAGAAGAAAAAAATGGAAAGAAATTTTGACAACAAAAAATTTCAAAAACAAAGTTCGTAAAAAAATCTACTCTACCCAGCATTGTGTCCCCCCATACTTATTCTATGAAATGTCCTCATTGTGTAGTTTTTTTAGCATGAAATTCGGGAAATTAAAGACAAAGCAAAAATAAATGATAAGGAAAGACACAACCTGGAATCAATTATATTCTGTGTCATGAAGTTGAATTTCCTCCCCTGGAGGATCATGAAAATTTTCTCGAAATAGCTTCAACCGTTGCCCATTGACAGTGAATGATGTCTCTTTGTCTGGATCATTAATATGTATTGCACCAAAAGGAAAAACATGAGTAACAATGAATGGTCCAGACCATTTGGAACGAAATTTACATGGGAAGAGTTTCAATCTGGCATCAAATATCAGAACTTTGTCTCCCTCCTTGAAGTTTTTGTTGAGAATTCTCCCATCAGGAAAGGCTTTGCTTCTCTCTTTGTATAACCTGGAGCTTTCGTATGCATTATTTCTGATCTCCTCCAACTCCTGCAAACAATATTTTCTTTCTTTCCCAGCAGAATATATGTTCATGTTACATGCCTTTACAGCCCAAAAGGACTTGTGTTCTAACTCAACTGGTAGATGACAAGCCTTTCCATAGACCAATCTAAATGGTGACATTCCAATGGGGGTTTTGAAAGCAGTTCTATGGGCCCAAAGAGCATCATCAAGTCTCAAACTCTAATCCTTTCTATTTGGGTTCACTGTTTTTTCTAGGATTTATTTGATCTCCCTATTAGACAACTCATCCATTCCATTTCTTTGAGGATGATAGGGCGTAGAGACCCTATGAATAACACTGTATTTCTTCAAAAGTGATTCCAAAGTCATATTACAAAAATGGGTACCTTGATCTGTAATTAGAAACTTTGGAAATCCAATCCTTGAAAACAAATTTCCTTTCAAAAATTTAGACACAATCTTGGCATCATCAGTTCGGGTGGGGATTGCCTCTACCCACATGGAAACATAATCAACAAACAAAAAGATGTAGAGATATCCAAATGAATTAGTAAAAGGCCCCATGAAATCCATTCCCCATACATCAAAAACATCACAAAACAAAAGTGGGTTTTTGTGGCATCTCATTCCGCTTGGAAATGTTTCCTTGGAATTGACAATTTTTACAGGTTTTGCAAAATTCGAAAGCATCTCTAAAAATGGTGGGCCAATACAATCCAGAATCAAGAACTTTTCTTGCTGTTCTTTGTGGTCCAAAGTGTCCTCCACAGTTTAATGTGTGGAAGAAATGTAGGATGGATTGAAATTCAGAGTTCGGAATGCATCTTCATATCATTTGATCACTACCAATGTGCCATAAATAAGGATCATCCCAAATGTATTTCTTTGAATCGCTCCGAAGTTTATCAATTTGATTTTTGGAAAACCAATTGGGGTGTTCATCAGAAGACAAATAGTTTACAAGATTAGCGAACCATGGTATTTCACTTTGATCAGCAAATAAATCCTCATCTGGAAAGGTTTCCTTAATTGGGGAAAACAACTGAAATTTCCTATTCCCAATAGATGGTATCCTGCTCAAATGATCAGCAACAAGGTTCTCACATCCTTTCTTATCTTTTATTTCAACATCAATCTCTTGTAAAAGTAAAATCCATATCAGAAGTCTTGGTTTTGCATCATGTTTCTTCATCAAGAATCTGATTGCAGAATGATCAGTAAAAACAATCACCTTGGAGCCCAGCAGATAACTTCTAAATTTTTCTAGAGCAAAGACAACAGCCAGCAGTTCTTTCTCAGTTGTTGTGTAGTTTGATTGGGATTGATCAAGAGTTCGGGAGGCATAGGCAATCACATGAGATTTCTTTTCTATCCTTTGACTCAATACTGCCCCAAGAGAAAAATCAGATGCATCTGTCATTATTTCCAAGGGAATGTCCCATATAAGAGGTTGAACAATGGGAGGGGTTATCAATCTTTGTTTTAGATCATGAAAAGAATTTATGCAATTCTTATCAAAGACAAATGGGACATCTTTTTGGAGTAATCTGGACAATGGAAGTGCAATCGTACTGAAATATTTAATGAATCTCCTATAAAATCCAGCATGCCCGAGGAAGGATCTCACATCTCTGACAGTTTTTGGGTATGGTAATGAACAATTGACCTCAACTTTGGATTGATCAACTTAAATTCCATCACGGGACACAACATGTCCAAGAACGATCCCTTTAGCAACCATAAAATGGCATTTTTCGTAATTTAGAACAAGGTTCTTTTCAATGCATGTTATCAGGACACGTTCCAAGCTTTTCAAACAACATTCAAAAGATGATACATACACAGTGAAGTCATCCATAAAAACTTCCATGCATGTTTCCAAAAATTCTGAGAAGATGCTTATCATACACCTCTGAAAAGTTCCTGGGGCATTACATAAACCGAAGGGCATCCTTCTGTAAGAAAAAGTTCCAAATGGGCATGTGAAAGTGGTTTTCTCTTGATCCTCAGGTAAAATGTGAATCTGAAAATATCCAGAGAATCCATCCAGAAAATAGTAGTGGGTTTTTCCAGCTAGTCTTTCAAGGACAAGATCAAGGAATGGTAGCGGGAAGTGGTCTTTCCTTGTAACCAAATTGAGTTTCCTGTAATCAATGCACATTCTCCATTTATTTGGAATCCTTATGGGGACAAGATCACCAAATTCATTCCTTGAGATTGTAAATCCACTTTTTTTAGGAACAACATGGACTGGACTTACCCATTGACTATCAGATATGGGAAAAATAATTCCAGCATCCAACAAGGTGCTGACTTCTTTCTTCACAACCTCCAAAAGTGTTGGGTTTAGTCTTCTTTGAAATTGTCTTACCGGTCTAGTGTTCTCCTCTAGTAAAATTATGTGCATGAAAACTGAGGGGATGATTCCTGTTAGATTAGAGAGAGTCCATCCTATGTCTTCCTTGTGGGACTTGAGAACTTCCAACAATTGGTTTTCCTGGACTTCTGACAATTCTTTTGAGATTATTACAGGGAATTGTTCCTTATGACCTAGGAAGGCATACCTGAGGTTATCTGGAAGGGGTTTCAATTCTACCACAGGTGGGTTGGTTTCATTGATAACTGGGAACTCTTCAGAAGTTTGATTTTTTGGTGAAGCTTCATGTTCATCATAGTTATCTCTTTCTATGATATCAAGACTTGTTTCATGTGAAAAATTGGAAACCTCTCCTGGAATACCACTAACATATTCAATGGTTTCTAGAAATTCATCTTCATCATTTCTCAGATATCCAGTCTCAACATCCCAAGACTCTTCATAGTCTCCAATTTCATCCTCATTTTTATCTGATTCGGTATCATACAAATATCCCTCTTCTTCCACATCAGTTGGTATTTCATCACAGAAAAAATTAGGTAACATGCCAGAGGAAAACCAATCAATAATGTTTACATGGGGAGTTGAATGATCCTCAACTGGGTGTTTCATTGAATGAAAAATGTTGAAATGAACAACATCTCCTCCAAATTCCAGTGAAAGTGTTCCCTTGTGAACATTGATGATAGCTTTTTCCGTTTTTAGAAATGGCCTCCCTAGGATGAGGGGAGAATGTGTGCTGAACTGATCATCTTATATACCCAAAACATAGAAGTCAACAGGAAAAATCATGTCTCTCACTTGAACGAGAACATCCTCTATAACTCGAGCAGGTTTGGTGGTACTTCAGTTTGCGAGTTGAATGATAATTCCAGAGGGTTTTAAGTCTCCAACCTGAAGAGATGAGTAGATAGAATGTGGCATGACATTGATGGAGGCCCCTAGATCAAGCATCACATCTTTGAATTCACATTTCCCAATGGTACAGGGAATGGTAAATGTCCCAGGGTCTTTACACTTGACCGGAAGGGAATGTTGAATCAACGATGAGACATTCCTTCCTAAGTTTACTTTTTCTCCCCCTTTGAACTTCCTCTTGTTGGTACACATGTCTTTCAGAAACTTAGCGTACCTTGGAATTTGTTTCACATCATCGAGCAATGGAATATTGACTTGGACTTTCTTGAATGTTTCCAAAACCTCCTTATCCAATTCTTTTTCAGCACTTGACTTTGGTGGTGGTTCACACATTGGATAAGGCAGTGGAGGTTTGAATGTTTCTGGGGTATTCTAAGTATGTTTTGGAGGAACATAAGGGCCAGACATCCTCTTCCAATCATTCTTTGTTCTTTCAAACAAGATTTATTCTCTTGACATTGAGGTTCTATCAACTTCAGATTTTTCATCATTTTTATCAAGGGTAGGATTTTCATCAACAGTATCAGAAGAAGGCTTGATGTTCTCAATCTGAGGATTTTTTAATTTTGTTCCACTCCTATGTTCAATTGTACTCACATTTTCCTTCCCATTATTCCTCGGATTTACTTGTGGCTGTGAGGGTAAACCACCACTCATTTGATTTGTTATGCAATTAATACCAGAGGCAAGTTGACCCATTTGAGTCATCAAGGTATTCATTTTGTTATCTTGCTGTTTTGTGTATTCTTTTAGTTCCCTCATTTCCTCTTGTTGTTTCCTCATTGCTTATTCAAGGTTCCTATCCGAGTTTTGAGTGGGAGGGGTAGGGTGAAAATTGCTTCCAGAATGAGCATTGGCTTGCTCATTGAAATATCATTGTTGATAATTACATGATTGTCCTTGGAATAATCCTCTTAGTTGTTCAGGTTGACGAAATCTTTCATTTGAGTTGTTGTTCCATCCTTGATTGAAATTTTGGTTGTTTTGAAATGGTCTTTGATGGTTTGGTTGAAATGGTCTTCCAGGAAAAACTACATTGCAGTTCTCAGGAGGCTCTTTCATTTGCGGGCATTGGTCACTAAAATGTTCATTCAAAAAACAAATCCCATCGTGGACATGTAGTTGGAAAGCCTCTTCAGGTTTGGGTTGAGTTGTTGGGGTGTTAGACAACATTATTTACCTTACCATGATGGTGAGATCAGATAGTTGACTTGCAATTGTGTTGTTTTCGGGACTAGTAGTAGGGAATTCTTGTGCAGCTTTGACATGAAGAAGGCCTCTGGTTCCAAATTGTTGGGAATTCTGGGCCATGTTTGCAATTAAAATCCTAGTAGTAGCTGGTGTCTTATCAACTAAAGCTCCTCCTACAGCAGCATCGATCATACTTCTATCTGTGAGACACAATCCTTCATAAAAGTATTGAATGAGAAGCTGGTCACTGATTTGATGATGGGGGCAACTAAAAAAAAGACGTTTGAACCCTTCCCAGTATTCGTGAAGCGTTTCTCCTTGTGTTTGCCAAATTCACAAATCTCTTTTCGAATGGAGGTAGTTCTAGACGCAGGGAAATTTTTTTCAAGGAAAATCTTTTTTAATTCATTCCAATTTCTAATCAAGGTTGAGTGAGAATAGAAAAACCATTCCTTAGTAACTCCATCTAGAGAAAAAGGAAAAGACCTAAGCTTCATTTGATCTGCATCAACTCCATGAGGTTTCATATTGACACACAGATAACTAAATTCTTGGAGGTGTTTTTGTGGGTTTTCACCGGGAAACCCATGGAATTTGGGAAGCTGGTGGATGAAACCGGACTTGATTTCAAATCCAGTAGGGGCATCAGGGTACTCAACAGGATTCTCGTGATTTTCATCATAGGACGAAGCCAGTTCTTTCAAAGTTCTATTTTCAGCCATTTGAATTTCAGTTTCAATTAAGTCCCTCCTAGGTGTATTGGTGGAAGATTCACAACTTGAAACTTGTGGATTATTACCTCTAACCCTAGTGTGAAAAGTTCTATCAATTTTTGAATCTAAAGGTAACAAGTTCGGTTCAGAAGTTCGGGTCATGCAAGAGAAAGGACAATATATATATATATATAACTAAAATAAAATCAACTCTAGCAACCTCCCCGGCAACGACGCCAATTGATGTGAGCATTTTTTTCGTGAAACCCTCAATCAATATTTTCCCTTTTTATGTAGCACAGTGGTGACGACAGGGTTGTCTCTCGAGGAGGTTGCAGTTCGAGTTGTAAAACTGTCACTTTTGTTGTTTTGTTTGTTTTTAATGAAATGAAAATGGGGGTTTGATTAACAATTTGAAAATAAAATTTTAATTAAATTCTAAACATAAATAATTTTAAAGGTAAGATAATGTGGGTTTGAAATCAAGAATAAAAATAGCAGTCACAGACAAGCTTCACCCTCTCGGACACTCCCCTCTTCCTTGTATATAAAAAATATCTCTTATTTTAAATTCCTAAATGTACCCCCAAGGACCCCCAGGTTTACACTCAAATCTGAAAAGAAACCATATTTAATAATTCAATATGATTGTTGTCCCGCCTATAGAAGTGATTCAATTACTTAAATACCTCCAAGTAATTGAACCTAATTGAATTCTCTATGCTCAATGACAAAACCTCACCAAAGAATTTTAAATAGCGAAGTCAATTGTTCTACTTTATAGATGGAACAATGGTCAAAACAAATTTATTGAAAATATATTTAAGAAAGAAAACAACCAGATTCATTCAAAAATATAGGTTCAAGAGAAATTCAAAAAAAGAGATTACACATTAAAATCCAAACTCGGAAGAGAGTGTCCGTCGGGTGTCGCCGTCCGCAACCACTTGCCGCTTAGCCTTCCATCACTTGAGAAGCCTTCATCTTTTCTATTGAATATTCAATGAATTTCATCTTCTTAAGGATCAAAATCTCCACTTTCCCCTTCACTCTCTCAAGCCAACTCCCTTTTGTGACGGATGGTGTGGTGAAAAATAGAATATCTTGAGAGGTAGGAGCTCCCCTCCTTTTATAGGCAGATTTAATATTCACCAAGTTGTCGCGTTTTAGACCCATTAAATGGCCGATTCACGCATGGACCTCTTGATAAATATTGTTCATCCATGTCTTGTCCGTCCACCCTAACAAACTCAGATTAATTGGACGCGTATTGAAGGATTTATGGTTTTTCTATTGAAAATAGATTTCTCTGGATGAAGCTTCCTGGAAGATTCTTTCAAATATCTATCACTAAACGGCCATCATAAAGGATTCCAAACGGCTTGAAATTTATTGAGGAGACGCGCCGTGGAGTTCTCTGTCATAGCCAGGTAGAATAGCATCATTTGGAGTAGTGTAGGCCTATAGTTGCTTCCATTACTATGGTGGAGTCAATGCAGTCCGCCCGGAAAAAATTGTCAACTTCATTGATTTTTTTGGGCGCCATTAATATCGATTCAACCCCTGGTCCTGAAGAGAAAGTTGAAGGAAATAAAATAAGGGTTCAAACAAAATTCGAAACACAAAATTTGGAAATATATGTTATGAGGAATGACCAAAATACCCCTGTGATAAAAGTCTGTTAAAAATCCAGAATTATGAAATTTAATCTTTTTATCCCAAAACACACTATAAATCCACAATTGTTACAAATAAGATCAAATTGTTAAATTTGTGAGGTTTAAATCATTTAAATAGACATTAAAAATATTGGAAATATTATCACTATCAGTATTTAAAAAAATAATAACCCAGACATCCACCAGAGTGTGAAGTTGAGTTTTTTATTAAACTCATCCCTAATGTAAAACCAATATCCATGGTATCCTATAGAATGGAACAAGTGGATTTGGTAGAGTTGAAGAAACAACAAGAATAGTTGTGTGATAAAGGATTTAAACAATTATGTTCTTCAAATTGAGGATCTCATATTTAATTTTTGAAATATAAGGATGATTTAATGATGTTGCGAATCAATTATATAGAGATAAATTCCAAACAATAAAGAATAAATACACTTTTACATGTAGTGATTACTTATATGATCAACTCCAAGGAGATAAATATTTTTCAAATATAAAAATTTGTTTTGGCTATCCTTAATTAATGATGAAGAGGGATAATATAATATATATGACATTTCATATGAGATATGAAAATTATGATTTTAAATAATTACCTTTAGATTTACTAATTATCCTCCCTTTGATTTTATAAATCCTAAAAATAAATAATTCAAGTGTTATCTTGATAACTTCATGGTAGAATTAATTGATGATATCAAGATATACTATAAAATTGATATGGATCATGAGAATCACATTAGTATTATTCAAAAAACTGTTCAAAAAAATTAATTATATCTAATATATATTAAGTATTAATGGTGGTTCTTTGAAAATTATTTTCTAAGTCATATTGTCTCCAAGGATGTAATATCTTTTGATCCTATAAAGAAAAATTATGTCAAATAATGGGCCACATTAATTAATATAATTGAGATGCTTATGTTACTTGGTTAGTAGGATGATATTAGTTTTTGTTAAAAACATTTACCGATTGCGAAACCTTTAACAATGTTTACATGTAAATGGGTTAAATTCACATGGTCAAGAAAATGTAAAAAAATTTTGGGGAGATAAAGAGGTTGTTGGTTAATGCACCGGTATGGAAATTGTCATTAGTAAATGAATAATTATTAATATATAGTGCTTCATCAATAGAAAGATATCAGCATGAAATTATATAGAATGATTTAGTGGTTATGGATGCATCCAGGCAATTAATGATCCTTGAATAGGGCTATCCAACTCATGATCTTCGGTTGGATCCTGTAATCTTTACATTGAATATATGGAAGTGTTATCTCTATGTTGAAGGATGTAGCATATATACGAACCATAAACATTTTCAGTATATTTTATCCTAGAAATAGCATTTCTTGAAGGAAAAATGATAAATTTAGAACTACTAAATAATAATTATTTTTTAATAGACTACCACCTTGTGAAGGAAAATAAATTAGTAGATGAATTGAAGAGGAGGTACTCTAGATTAATGACCACGGTGAGGATTAAAAATAACACTATATTCAAGTATTCAGTAAGTTTGAATACATTAATATTTAGTTATGTAAAAAATTCATTCATTTTATAAGAAACCGATTAACAATATTTACTGGAAATGATATAGATGACCTAGGAGGTTAATAAGGATTTATAAGGGATGATAAAACGCATGAGTAATGGGAAATTTTCATAATGAATATATAAATATAGAGTGTTGATGTTTGGGAAGTGGTTATGTGTTCTATAAATACTATAGTTGGTGATGTATCTATAATATGAATAAAGTATATCAAATTTATCTATACACCCTAGTGGCACAAATATGAAAATGGATTGAAGAGAAAAGTTTAGGTGAGATGGTATGTGGAAGAAAATTTTGTACTATGGGTCGAATTTTGTGGTGTTACAATAGTTAGTGGATGAAGGTAAACATCCTAATGGATTTATACAACATCTATGTATACTAATATGTAAACGGGACACTGTTATAATGCACATTGCCATTGGACATCCAATGAATCCTAGGAATAATGATGTTATATGGTCCATTATTGATTGTCATACCATGTCTACACATTTAATAATAGTAAGATTAGATCCACCCCATGAGAACCATTACTAGATATATATTTATGATTTTTTGATAAATCATGATGTGCCTATATTAATTTCATCTAATAATTAACCTAAATTCATGTTGAAAATTTGTAGTAGTTTTCAGGAGTCTCTCAATACAGAGATACATATGAGCACCACATATCATCCTAAAATTTATGGGTACTGTAAAAGGACTATAAATGCAATATATTATATACTAAGATAATTATCTATTAAATTTAAATGTATGAAGGATTAAAGTCAACCTCGTATTTTTTTTTAAATAATAGACTTCATTAATGAATCTAAATGGAAACATATAATTCATTGTATTGGAAGATATTTTATACTCTAACTTATTGGGAAGAAGTTTTAGTAGGTATTCTAGTAGCCCTTAGACATGTTGTAGATAAAACTCTGAATGTGCATGTGACATCATAATAATTTTTTAAAGGGAAACACTATATGCATAAATTAACTTCTAAATAATATGTGACATTTATAAACTAACAATAAAATATAATTTTTTCAATTATATGTTTCTAATTTCAAGAAACTATCATCTATGGTTGTGATAAGTAATTTATTTACAGTCAGATAGAACCAACTAGATTTTTTATGAATAGTAACATAATCTTTTGAATATTAATATGAATAGTAATATGACCCTAATGAGTTGTAAATTATATATTTTTTCATTTATTGAAGGGTTTAATATAATGACATTTTGGTAATTTTTTCAATGCCATATAAAAGTAGTTGTATTTTTAAAATTGTAAATTTTTGAATAATTTATGATTTTATTTAAAAATTAATTTAACAACATTTAGAAATTTATTTTCAAAAAATGGATTTCATTTTTTAATTCTAAATTGTGAAAAATGGTTCTGGTTAAAATTTTGTATTTTTCTAAAATTCATGGATTTTTGATGAATGGTGAAATATAGTAAAATAATGTATACTCAAATTATAAATTAAATACAGTATTTATGACATCATAAGTGATTTAAGGCCACAAGGTTCTAACTTACAAGACGTTATTACAATTTGGGATCACATTAATTAATACTATTCACATTATTGAGAAAAAATTTTATAATAATAATTAAAATAAAAAAAATATCCACTCCTCCTATATATATACTAACCTCAGTCCCCTATTCTTCTAACACCTCTAAATCCATTATCCATACCTAGGTTCTATAGAATACTCCTCTCAATACTCTTTACCACGTCTTAGAGCTACTGGTCTCACCAAAAGTCCAAAACCATAGGCCTTATGAGGGATCTCAAGTAGAAGAGATCTAGAGGTAAACATTATCTTTTGTTTTCTTACTTTTCTATAATTTTATATTATTATTTTTAATTTTATTTTTATTATGTTGAGATATGTAATTCTGAATCCCCCTTACTTCCAAAATTATATAAGACTTATGAGTTACTCCTTTTCCCTCATCAAAATATTTTATGAAATTTTAAGCGATGTCATTAGGCTGCAAAAGTTTTGTAACAAATTTCTCAACTTTTATTTTATTTCGAGATTCCTTTTTTTAAATTTTATTTCCTCATCTACCATTATCCAATAGGGAGGAATAATACAGTATCTCACATATTATGTATTTCATCATGTTTTGTTAAGACACACCATTATACTTCTTCTCCTCTCCCACTTACTTAAGAAATTAAAACACCATCCGTGATGTGTCGAATTTCCAATATTATGGATGATGTGATTTCAATTTCTATTATTTTATTCAAGACTAGCCATAGAACAATTTTAATTGTTGAAATAGATTATTATTTATTTATTAAATCTTATATAAGGTTCTAGAATAATTTTTTACACATGTTATTAATTTATAAAACAAAATGATTTAATTACAATCGAAGAATCGCTACAATGACCTAAACAAATATCAATAATGTATTAACTTATGAATCATCTTCAAGTAAGAATTCAAAATCATAAATAGTAAAATTTATGGTTCTGGAAATATTTAAATACCACTCCAATCCAAATATGTATAATTAATTTCAATCGACAAGAACATCCATCAAGAACCGATCATGGAAAACATGTAAAGAATGCACCCACAACAATTCAAGGAACATAATACTAACAATTAAAGGGTAAACTCCTGTAATGAAATGATATTACAAGGTATTATAAAGATGGATATGTTTTTATATCAACTTAATAACACTATTTTAACCATTATATAAGAGGTTTAAATTAGTTTCCTGTAAGACAAACTCGAGGTAAGGATATTCTTAATCGGATTTCCATTCATTGTGTTAACCTTCACTTCATTATTTATGTGGTATTAAAATAGTTTGTGTGATTGGTTTTGTTTATATTATATTTAATTATGTTTAATTATAGTGTATATAAATATTTCATCCACTATATTACATCTCTCTATAATTGAATGATATTAATAATTGTCATTTCTTTTAAAATCGTCTTTTAGTAATCTATTTTACAAATTATAAGGAATTATTTTTATGCAATTATTTGATTTGTAGGATTATGTTATGGTTATTGGGGATTTTTTATGATAAAGTGTAGGACCTATATATCCCTCCAAGTAATTATGTATGTGTTATCTTGAAGCTGGTTGTATAGTTACTCCACCTATAACTACGATGGTTACACAAATTGTAAGGTAGTAGATAGGGTTATAAATTATAAGGTAGTCGAGAGGATTAAAGGATTATCTTTTTAATGCCCCATGAATCCATGGTTGTTATATCTATGTTCTATATATTTTGTATAAATATCATTGATATTTCAAGTTTCTAAATGTATATTTATATGGGCATCAAGTTTGTTTCTTTGAAAAATATTTCGTTCATTACAAGTATTCATGGAATAATGTTTTCTTTTCTTCTTTTTATATCCCTTACTGAGCTACTTTACGCATCAAATGTTTTTAAAATGTTTTTCATGGGAATCCATATAATATAAAATGGTAGTTACAGTGATAATTTAGATGAATCCAGTTATTTATATTCATTATTATTTGTTTGTAAACTCTATTTTAATAAATGTATATTGTTGTCTAATTCTCTAGAACCTAAATGGGAAAAGGTCCTTATTTTTATAATGTACTGTGTATTTTTTAGTTATCTATTATAAAAAAAATACATTTCATGTTTTAGTACCTAATCTGAAAGTGCAGGTTTAAGGAAATTTAGTTTAGGATATTTGGAATTATATAAACAGAGTTCATAGTAGGAAAAATTGTTATGTTGATTATCAAAGGAAGGATATTGAAATTAAATCGGGGAGTCATGTATTTTTATAGGTGTCTCCATTGATAGGAGTTATATGATCTGGTAAAAAGGATAATATAAACCCTAGATACAAAAATTCATTCAAAAATTTAGGTAGAATTAGAATTGTGGAATATCTGTTTTCTATGCCAAACAACCTCTATAAAGTACACAGTGACTTTCATGATTCATTATTAAGTATATACATGTCAGATCCAAATCAAAAATACACATTTGTGGGAATAGAGTTAGAAAATGAATAATTCTATAATAAAGTTCCACATTAAATACTTCACACTAGAAAATAACTATTTTCAAATTAGATAACTTAGTTGGTGAAATTACATTGGATAATTAACAAACAAGAGGAGGCAACATGGGATCACGAAGAAGCTATGAGGAAGGATTACTCACATTTATTTAGGAATTAACACACATGAACACACACATGATATATATATATATATTTATTTAATTTTTCATTTGAAATTATTTAAGGAGGAGGAATTTAATAAATATGATCCCCCTATACATGACAAACACTACACCCCCAACTTTTTCCAATGCACATCTTACTATTATATCATTATAATAGAAATATTTCATGGTTATATTTAAAAGTAAAATTTATTAATTTTTTTAATTTTTTTGTTACAATTTATACCATTTTTGACTTCATAAAGTCAAATTTATCTTAGACTAAATGTTTTAGGTTTTTCTAAAATAGATTATTTTTGGGTGAATTGTGAAAAATAATATTTTTTAAAATACTATCACATTTATGACATCGCTATAGTACAAGAATGACATTAATGTTCATAAAAACATTTTTATATAAAAATATATATATTTAAAAAGTAAAATAAATAATTTAACAATATAATAAGGTATTTATAAACTTATGTTTAACATTTCAAGTCCCAAGTGAATTTTATTTTAATAAAATAACTATTTTTATCCTATTATTTTATTAAGTAATTAAAAGGTTATAATAAATTATGATTGGATTAAAAAAATATACCTTAATTATTCATAAACTAATAACTTCAATAATACGAAATAATGTTCATAATTTTGGTCAAAAATAAATTTTTTCACAAAAATGCATTCTAGAAAAATTATTCCTTTTTGTGTTTTGTGTTCGTATATTAAAACTGATTTTTACCACCTATATAAATTCTATATTATAAAATATATTCCATATTTGTAAATATAATAATTTTTAATTTTTAATTTTTTAAAAAATGGTTTTTATTAATAATGAATAGTTACCATGGTAAAATTTTATCAACATAATTAAGGGTAAAATGGTGGGGGTAAAACTAAGTGAAAAATTTCAAATATATCTAAATATTTTATAAATTTTATTGGTTGAGTGTATTTAGACATGAAATTATCCTTTATTTTAAATTGATTTTTATTTTATCCACATTCAACGAGAATAAAATTTATATTTAAAATCTATTAATATTTTAAAATGTTTGACTCCACTCACTTATGGATGGAAACAATCTCTGCTCACTTATCCACACAGTTTGATCCCATTATCTTAAAAAATATCTACCAGATACCTTCCTAAACACATTATACATAACCTATAGATTATTTTCTAAAAAAATACACATCCATTGAAGCCTTAAGGTGTTTTTTAAAGGATATTATACATGGAAAAGGTGAAGGATCATTAAAAGTCCTTTTAATTTTCATTCTTTTTAAACCTCCTCAAAATATTCTATAACCATATTAACATAATAAGATAAATATATTTACTTTATTTATTTTTTATGTTATTGGTACAAGCATTTTATATCTTTTTCTATCTCATGGAAAATGAAATCTAACCTCACACGTACGTGAAGACTACCTCATCCATGAAGCGATGTATTTAATTTTTCATAACTTATTTGTGTGGATGGAAATAAGGAAGGATTAAATGAATATATATAATATATAAAAAATAATAATTATTTTTGAGATTAAAAATTGTCTATTTTTTTCCTGCTCATCGATTGAAAAATGGAATCATCGCACATGTGGACTTCCACGTCAATGAATAAATGTATTCATTTTTCATAACCACCTTACATAGGTGGTTTGAAAAGTGTAATATATATTCATATATATGATATATATGATGTGATTAAAATTATTTAGTTGATGAAACCATGACCAAGGTTCAAGTATTGGAACCGTTGAATCAAAATATGGATAATAAGAACAAAACAGTTAACACCTAAATAAAGGATTTAAAAAAAAGAGTAAGTGAGGGAAATTAATTAATTAATAAATTTTATACATAAATATAAATATAAATATGTATCCTATATATATTATTAATAATTATAAATTTATTATATTTTAGGTTGGAACACATCGGACCAAACATAAATTCAATGTATGATTTATTTCTACAATCACATTTATATTTGATATTTTATATGTTTATATTTAAATTTTAGAGAATTACAAAATATTTCTCTTATAAAACCCTAATATTTTATTATCCTATGTTTTTTATTTAATATTTTAAATTATTCATTCCATTTTAATGTTTTTGGTACTCCAAAGCATAAAAATAATGTTTTTTAAGAAAATCGAAACACATTTTTCCTTTTGATCTAGAATAATTATTTTCTATATATATAATTTTTAATTTTTCATCAAGTATGTTCTCTTATATAATTATTTGATGTGTTAAGATAAATTTTACCGATATTTTATTTTTTATTGAATGTTTTAAGATTAATATTTTTAATGTTGTATTTACAATTAATATTTGACTTTTTATGAAAGTGGAAAATGAATTTTTTTAATGATTACCGCATGACCACATTTTCTTTGCATCATAGAATTTAATCATTATGAATATTAATTTACATTTTTCCTTATTATTTTAAATATTTTTTTCTAGGAATTTTTAGTTTTAAAATGTTTTAAATAGAAAATGATATTTCATAATCCTTTTAAAGTTTCTTTATAATGATTTTATAATGGGGGTTTTTCAGCTATGTAAAAATATATTAATGATTATTCTACTTCACTTGGTATATACTCTAATGATACCCTCCTCTGTCTTTCTCAATATGGATAATATCATTTTGTTCCATTTATTAAGTATGAACCTATTTACTTTCTAAATGTTAGTTCTCCAAATTATATTTTTATTTATTACACTAACATGTTTTGTATGAATTATTTTTTTATTGAATTTATTCATATGATGAATGCATTGGACATGGTAAGTGATGAGTGAGGGAGGATATTGCATTTCCCCTCGATTCAACAGAAGGTCTCAAGAGACAAACTACATTGGCTATTTAGTGTATGCCTTACATATTTATGAATGACGCCTTGGCATGATTTCTTGACAGAAAGATTATGAAGTATCACATTATGATTTCTATCATTATGAAACTATTTATTGATATCCATGTGATTATTTCTGTTTCCATACCATCTGTGGATATCTTTATCCTTCAAGATATTAGTTAAATAGAATATTTGATTATTTTTTATCTCTTCTATATTATTCATGACTTATTTACTCAATTATATACTTCATTGTACACATTCCATTATTATGAATCTACGATCACCCCTTTAGATTGTTTTTTATCCCTAGGTTACCTAATGATTTTTATGGATATACTAGAATAAATAATGAAGTTATCAACATAATTTATGTTTTACTTCAGGTTTTCAAATATATTGTTTGAATCAATTATATTTATATATGATATCTTAGGACTAATAAAATATTCAATATTGTGGGATGTAATCTATTTCATCTTGATTCCATATAATATATTAAATACCAGATATGGGTTACTTATGTCGAAGTTGTTACATAAGTTCCCATTAAGTTATTTTTCATTAAATATAACTATTTAAGATGAATACCTTCAAATGAAGCCTTTCTAAAATCATTTTAAATAGTCACATGATTAAATACCAATGAAAATATATATGAGAAAAACACATCTTTTGTTTTCTATTTTTTTACAATCTTGGACTTGATCCTCCTCTAAAATAACTATTTCTTCATGTAATAAGACTCTTAATTTATAAGACATTATTTCTAGTTGGAATTTTCATTACTCCCATTTTCTAGACAAATGGAATGAATCCAATTCATCTATCATGATAAAATTTCTCTTTTATGAGTCATTCAAACTCATTACCGATTTTGGGCTCTCAGAATCACTATCAGCTACATCATGTATGTAATGAAAACAATCATTATACCAATTCACTGTGTGCCTCTCACTTGAATATCTCTAAATTTGTCCATATTTATGATTTTCATTTGGTAAAATAAATTCTAGAGAAATAAGTTTCAGTTCTCTAGATTCAATAGTCCTTAAACTCTATAGTATATATATTGAGGGAAACAATATCAAAACTTTACCTCTTTATCCTTGTAACTCTACAATATGGTCTAGTGTTTCTAGTACTGATGTTATCAATAGATTATTTGTTGCATCCATAATATCTAGATGTCCATCCATCTAAAATATATATTATGATGATACTTTTCATTCATAAAAACATTCTATTAAGCTATTATAATTCCATAGGATCCGTCCAATTAAGATGACATTTATAATTTTGATGTATTTCGTAGAGTCATTATCTCAAATTAAAAATCTAAACTCTCCATCACCATAACCAAAAAAGATACATGCAGAGACGTAGCCTCCATCTTATAAGATTTGTTTCCATCAATATGGGATTAAGGTAATTCTCCAAATACATTGACATAGTTTTAATACATATTTTTTTAAGAAAAAAGATATATAGATGTTTATTGAAACATAAAAATGATGGAATTTGATTGATTAATTATTCTACGTAGTTCATAGCTTACAACCAAAATGTCTTGGGCAATCCTTCATGGATTAATATAGTCCTCACCTTTTCCAGTAATTTATTTTACATCCTCTATGATTACCTATTATTTTCATGATTCCCTAATATGGTCTTCTCAAATAGAATCCTCATGCACCAAAAAACATGTGTACCTCTTTATATCTATACAATCCAATACGTTTTGACAATAGGAATGCAAAAATATATGAAAACCCTTTCTCCCCCATGGATCATTTCTCAAATAAAGTCGTAGACACCTTTTAATAGGGACTTAAAAGGAACAAATATAGTTTTCTTGTAGAATCATCAATGAATATCACATTAAAGAGTGGCCATTTAGGACAATGCACTAGATATGGACCCCAAACATTTATGTTAAACAACTCCAACCTCTACTCATTTGGTTTTATCCCCTCCATTTGAAAGGATATCATTTATTTTTCTCAAAATACACAATCCTCACACATTCTATACTATATTATTCTAGAATTTAGTATTCCTTGTTTTTCTTTTATCTACATCCATTTATGACTATGGTTACCTATATTCCATAACATTCTAAAGGTTTACTCTCAAGTGTGCATCACTCCCTCTGGTGAAATAGGTAGGTAAAGCAAAAAATACCTTACACCTTTTCTAATGTCCATGTTTTGACAAGGAAGTTTCCTTGGAATATTTTTAAATGAGTAATAAAAATACATATAATCATGCTCTTTAATGAAAATTATGTTCTTAATTAACCCCATGATCGGCCACATGTTCTTTATCTCTATCATCCTTTCATTCCCTTTATAGACCAAAATTTCACCTTTACAAAATATTTCAAGAGGTATGATATCAAAAATATTCACCTCTACATGTAATTTAGAATTATACTTATTCTTATTTGTTCTCTTAGATTTTGAGTTTAATGATACTCTAGAGTTTATTACCCAAGACCATAATGAACTAGTAAAAATTAAAATCAAGAATATCTTAATTTCTAGAATAGGATTCATAGAACCATTAATGAAAGAATATATTATTTATTTATCCCCCCATATAATATAATATTTCATAAGTTGTACCTTTCTATAGAAATGTTGGCACATTGAAGAACCATCCACTGAGCTACTACATTTGTGGATCATCCTTCATTTTCCCTTCCTATGATTTTTCATATAAGGTTATGTATTCTTCCTTCCACATAGGATTCATTTTGAGATGATTCCTATATATCCGTTAGATAAATATTCTCATTTAGGATTATATATATTATATCTATGAACATTAATTATACCTTTCATCTTGAATTTTTACATCTATCATTATCACATCCCAAGATACTGGGAGTTGTGAGAGCAATAAAAGAACCCAAATCAGGTCTTCAATGGTTTTCTTCACCAATTACATCTAATATAAAATGACAGTGAAGTCATTTAAATGATTATCATATTAATTAACTTCTGATATTATCAGGTCTTACAGTATCTTTAGAAATAACATATTATTCATAACTATGGTCTTTTCCAACATTTCAGTGAGGGTATTCATGAGTTTTGATTCTATTTTCACATACTAGATGTTGTATTCCACATTCCAGGAAAGATACATTCACATAAAATCAAGTGATTCCTTATCAATATTATCTCATTATAATAATATCATCACGTCTATCTTGGAACCATTCAATGCAACATAGTGTTTTTTTCTATATAAGGAAATCCACCATTTGTGCCTTCCACAAACAAAAATAAATTCCATAATACTTCTCCACCAAGACATTATAGTCCTAGAATTCCATCCCACCATAAATTGTAAACTCCAAACACTATTTTAAAATGTAAGTAAATAGATATTTGGGAATACTTATTAATATTTTCATACAAGGAAAAGCGTAGAAAAATGAAAGTGAACCGATCTCAAAAAATCCCTCACCATTGTGTGATCCCCCAAAAATCACTCTATCCTTGATATCTAATACAAATTATTGGTCCCATGGAAATTTTATTCTATATCACTATAAACATTAACACTAGAATATTAAATTCATAAATAATGTTTATAAATGAAAACTCATACTATGTTGACCGTAACATGTAAATCAAAGTCCCTCCCAAGTTGCATCACCATAATGCACAACATATGTAATCCTAATATAATAAATATTGACTATAATGATAGGAAAAAATGTGCCATATGAAAAAAATAGATAATGTGGTTTATACATTTATTTACTTCACAAGGAAATGATGATTAATATTTATTAATGTGAAAGAAAAGTGATTGAAATTATCATAAAATGTAAATACTAATGTGATCACTCCCTACTAATAAATTTGTGTCCATATAGTTATTTTCATCGTCCCCACGATTCTATATTTATGGGTTTCAATGCACCTAATGTGATATTTACATATGATACTCTATTTGGTCAAAGGCTCTCGTCGTGTTATCTGGATCTTCTAGTGAAATGTTCCCACTTAGGATGATATCATAACATATGAATCCTTGATTGTCCCCTAATAATTACATTAATATTATCCAATTTACCTAAACATTCTTATTTGATGTATGTAACATCTAATGATCCTGACGTATTTCATTTTTGTTCCATCAACCTATTTCTTTATTGGGAATTTATCCTTTGTATTTTCTCTTGGGGGTATTAGTTTCCTTACACAGAAAAAATGTTCATCATAAGGATTGATCACAATAATTAAATTGAGTTACTATGTGAAAACTAGAATTGGAATATACATATAGTCTTGGATGGATTCATTGCATCAACATTAGTCTTTGGATTAAATTTAGGTGATTCTGGGGTGAGTTGTTTTAGGGGAATGTTGTTAATAAGGGTGAGATAATGGTGTCCATTATGGGTGGTTGGTGATAAAACATATAATTACACATACCCTAAAGTTTTTACATCATTTTTAGTGTTTAGGAGATCTCATGACATGTCTGCGGGTTTGGGAATTACAATCAGGTGATGAGATAGTGCATTGGCACGTATGGCTAATACATTCTTGGAAAATCTACTAGTTGAGGAGCCACTAAATTTTATGCATGGAATTTGATGTGGTGAGGGTGAAACTACATCAACCATGATAATAGAGTACAATAGATATACATCAGTAGGTGATTCATACGATAGGGATCCCTATGGCTTGGAATGGGAATTTAGGTTTATTAAGACCATATGGTCTGTAAATGAAATTTTATTTTCAAGTAAATAAATTCCTTATTATGTAATGATGTCATAAATAATAGATGAAATACCTACATTATTCTGTAACATTATAGGTTATACACTATCATATTTAAAACGCCATTAATCATCCTAAACATTAATAATATATACATTGTACTGTTAAAATCATTATTAGTATATATTAAGTGTTATGATAAATACGATTGAAGAAGAAAGAAGTGATATCCTCAACCAATAGGATTATTACCAATGAAGACCTTTTATCAGAGCTTCTAAGGGATATGGAATCATTGGGATTTTCCCTTGACCAATCCCACACTAGGATTCAAAAACTATGGAATGAGTGAAACCATTCACAAAGGGAGTTCATTCTTATCTTGATCATGACCAAAACCATTTTTTCCGAACCACCCCAAGAAAGTATCTCCATCACATACCTAACCATGAAGGAATATGTTGGTGTAATAAGTGGTTATATATATAGAACACAATTTTATGAACATTTATATATACATATATTTATTAATAAAATAATGAATATATTTATCCCTTTTTTTACATTATAAATTACTATAAAATGAGTTTGATAAAATTTTTATTTTAATATGATGAAACATAAATTATATTTTTGGGATATATATAGTTTCAATAATGGAACAATATAAGATGAAATAAATAAATTTTCAAATGATCATATATAAAAATATTATTATTTAATAATTTGTTTTAAATATAAATAATAATAAAATCTTATAAGGTCAAATGTAATTTTTATAATGGTTAGAAAACTGTTATCGATGTAACTACTAGTATTTTTCATAAATGATGATTTTGATTTAAAATTTAAGTTATAGTATTTATAGATTTATTTTGAAAAAATAATTATTATTTCTAAAATAATAACATACAAATTATACAAGAGTAAAGTTTTCATAGTTTTCTAGGATAATTGAATTTTTGGGTAAAAATTAAATGAGGTATGAATATATAATATATATTATAAAATCCTAAAAGCACAAAACATATGTAATAAAAACTATAAAGAAAATAAATGACCAAAATTATGTTTCCGATTTAGGGTAATATGTTTATTATGTTTTTTATGAATTTCATAAACTATTAATTGACCCTCCAAAACATATATTATATTCTATGGTTTTAAAGTGAGTTATTTGATGTGAATCAGTTCCACTTATCCAAGGGTATTATTTTAACAATTTAGATTCTTATACTTATAAAATATTTAAAACCACTGATTTTTGGTTCAAACCATGAAAAAAAATAATGGAATGTATTTTTATTTTTTATGAATTTATCATATAGAGTCCAAACCCTATGGTTTGAAATTAATAAATAATTCCCCTCTCTTTGGTGAGAAAAACACACACAAACTCTCACTAATCTTCATTAAAAACCACTAAAAAATTATGTTACTATTACCTTCCCTTTATATATTCCTCCCACAGTGTTCCCTCGCTTTTAATAAGAACCTTACATGATGTTAGAAGTAGCCACTCAAGGTAAGGGGTCCTCTTCATCTCCCCCTTATTTAAGCATCTTATTTATATAATGGATTTTAATTTCCAATTATTCATGATGGTATTTGATTTTAAAAATAATTATTATAATAATCATGTTGTATATGTGATGAGGTACCTATTTCACTCTCATTAAACACTTTCATTATTATTTATATACCCCTATTATGAAGGTGAAATTATCTTGTTATTTTTCATGCCAAAAATTTTTGTAGAGAATACCAATCCCCATTTATAGTCAAAGGTATGAAAATAAATTTTAATATAATTAATTTATTTTTGGATTCAATTTATATAATCGAAACTTATTAATCATGGGATTAAATTTTATGTATTACATATCTATGTTGTAAAATCAATGTGGCACACTATGCATGTTTATAAAGTGAATGTGATGGGTGGGCCTAGAATTATATTGCCCTAAAATACCTTTGGTATTGTGTTTATATCATGAGATACCATTGATGGTTCATGTAATTTTATCCAAATCACAATATCTTATTATTTCTTGATCATTATCCATGGATTATGTTTATGATTTCATGTTTTATGTTGCTTCCGCACTCCCATGTTTCATTAATGTTATCATATAATATCATGATTCAATGTTAATTTTTACGAGTCGAACCCTTCTTATATTTAAATGATATGAAACTTGACAGAATTTTTTTAATCTAACTTATTTTGTACTTATATTATTCCATTAATTGGCTTTATAATTCATTCCATTCTTATATACAACCCTAGGATATTCCATATAGTTCTATAAGAAGAATTAATGTTTAAGGGAATGCTATGGAGTTTTTAAAAGGATAATGTTATATCCATGGTTCAAGTTATTATTATATTTACCTAATTTACAAAATAAAATCATCCTCATTATCTTCTATGTTTTTTTTGTGAAAATTTATATAATAAATAATGAAATAATTTGTATTAAAATATGAGTTATCATAGTTGGTATCAATGGAAAGTATAGTTTCTTGGGGATTATGAATATAAAACCCTAATTAAATCCTTAGGGATATGAATTAACATAGGAAAAAATTCCTAAAATTTAAAATAAGAATAAAAAGTAAATCACTCTTAAATGTTGTTAAAGTATAGAGCTATTAGTTTCCATGAAAATACATCCATGTCAGGATACTATAAGTTGATTTGTGGATCTAGCACAGTTATACGTAAGGGTAATAACACATGAAATTGAGTATTGAGATAGATTCAATATTTACCATGTTAATGAAAATTGGGCTTTCTACAAACTAATTTTTAAAAACACACGGGATATTTTTTTGGTAAATTTATAGGATTCTTATGAATCATTTTTAAGGGAACATAATTCTCCTAATATTTTATGTTAGGAATTTAATCATGGATAAAAAAGATTTCAACCCACAAAATTCAAAATTTATTTAATATATATCATTTCTGATTTATTCCTTTCATATTAATAGTGTATAATTTATGTGTTTAATAGTTTAAAAATTCTCATCCGAAATTTTCCATTTATTTTACTAAATGGTTCGAAATCTGACAATTTTAGTCAACAACCAACATTATGGGAAATGTGTTGACTGTCTAAATGAGATTCCCAACATGATAGGATAAGGATTTAGGATATTCCTGAAAATAGTTTATTAATTAATTGATGTTATGAACATAAACCTTAATTAGGAGGAACAACTACACCCACTAAGAAAATGAATGTTTGAATTGAGACCTTTATGTGACTATGGCCTCTGACATTTAGTGGATATTATATTCCCTAAATAATAGAGAATGGACCAACACCATTGAAAATATATTCAATATCATTAAATTCTCTAAGAAACATAAGTTCATGCTAGCTATTTATCATATAGAGAAAGAATCTGATCAATGGTGGATGCTGATAAAAAAATATGAAAATCAAGGAGGTGATATAGCGATGGAGTGGAAATAATTATATAATGTGTTTTTTGATAAATATTTTCCTCACATTCTCCGAAATGAAATGGAGAGGGACATACTTATGATCAATTAAAAGGATGATAAATCAATTAAGGTGTATAAGCCAAACTTCACAAGGATTTCATCTTACACTTTCGACATTTTCATTGATCTCAAATGTAAATTTTACTGATTCCTTTCTTGGATAATGCTAAGTTTATGATTTTTTTGACACTATTAATAATATGGGGAAATATTTTATTTTCCCTCAAAGTCGAAATGGATATCCATAAATCTAAAGGGTATCATGAGTCTATAGATTGAATAAAAATGATGGATTAGAAATCTGGCATTATGATGTAGAAATATCAAGGGGGAATGAAATTCCATAATATTTTTAGATAAAGGTGTTGGAAGAAGTATCTAGAAAATTAAACAATGTGGAAGAGTATATTATTTAGGAGTGGGAAGGAAGGTAACCTAACTAGCAATTTTCGCTGAGAGAGATGCCCCAATGTGATAAGAGAAACGAATATTCCATTCAACCCCTATCTATTAACCAACGTTTCAACTACAGGTAATAGGTAAAATATGTGACTCAATAACTAATCCATGGGTTGTAAATTACAACTAATGAATCCAACCTCCATGACCCTAAGATAATTGATGATGTTATTCCATTAAAATTATAGAGGTGGATCCTTATCATGATGTAATGAAACTTATTCTAGTTATTAATTCACAGATAGTGACCATACTGTTTGATTTTTATTATACCCATTATTTCATATCACACAATATTTGTATAACTATTATAACACCACCTCAAAACATAGAATTCAATTTATCAGTGTAGATGGAAAATTTGGAAATTATTTCATCAGAATCATATAACTCATTCACTATCATAATATTCAGCCTAAATTTTATATAAAATCAATTGATACTCCAATAAATGGAGTAAATTTCAATTATAAGAATAGATTATATTTATTTTTATAAATACAAAATATCTTTTTATGAGAATTAAATCATCCTCTATATCACAAATTGTCCAAGGTGTTTAAAAATCTCAGGTAGGAGGATTAATCAGTTTTGGTAACATAATGTCAAGAATGGATATTATTACCTTTTGATCAATAATATGTATCTCAAATGATTTTACAGAAGTAAAATAACATCACTGGTGACATGGCCATTTTAAGGGGATTTTCGGTTGTGTTTCTTGAATAATTGGATTTTCTTCTTCTATACTGAGTTCCTAGTTTTTGATTAAACATATACCTAGAGCATTACTAGTATTCAATACTCCATAGGGAATGACCATTTTTTAACATAAATTGATGAAAAATAATTTATTTTAGAATCTAGATAAATGGTTTGTGTTCCCAAATTTTGATTCCCTCTAGATCACAGGTATGCCTCAGTTTACCCTTTATTTATATATTATTGGTTCCAAGATGATTCAAGTGATCTAATGGTGGAAAAATGGATTTTTTGAGAATGATGGATAGACATATGGTTATGGTGTATTGCTATTTTACCCATTTGGTTACCATTTTTCCTTTCTCAATGACATTCTAGTAGAATTTCACAAGTCTGGTGCATGGTTAAACAAACCATATGACATGCCCATAGAACTAGGAACAATATGTTTTTTGTCCAGAGGTGTCACATGATTATGGAAAATGGCTATTTTAACCATTTGTGCACATTTAAAACCATATCACCCCAAAAATATAATGTACTGTACGGGTCCAAAGTTAAGATGCACAGTAAGTTTAAAAACACCAAATCCTTTGGGAAATTGTGTGACCCTATAATGAACCAATAAAAAGTTGTACTTTACCCCTTTATATTTTTCTTTTTAAGACTAATCAACCACTAATATCATATTGTATTTTCAATATTTATACCCCAAAATTTGAAGGTATCGCCCATTATATTATCTTAAAAATTCCTCCATTCTTGAGGTATTTTTTCAAGGTATATTTCATTTTATATAGTTTATCATATTCTTTTTAGAACTATAATAGAGTTTTACTCATATCATCTTGTGGAAACCATAGGGGTTGTTTATACAAGATCTAATTGGTTTTATGGTGTATTTATGTTGTCTTTTATGGATCTAGGATCATTATAACCCAATCTATCCTTACATGGCCTCAATTTGTTAGGGAAATTTGTGCTACCTCTGATTTGAGATATGTGTTTCTATAAAATGCATAAAATCTATGAATTACTAATTTTTCATTTATTTTTTTTGTGTTATTCATTGAATATATGTTTTTTTGGTTTCAATGTATTTTTTTAAAGCCAAATGTTTTAAATTAAATTTTTATTAAAAAATTGTTTCATGAACAAAAAATGATTGATTAAATGATTGAATGGTGGATTTGAATTTGAAATGGATTTTCAAACACCAAAAAAGATTATCTTAGATATTATTTTTTTTTATAAATTGTTAGGATCATTTTAAAAATGGATTTTTTTACTTTGTAGAATTAGGAATCATGTATTTTTTGGGAGATGGACATTGGTGACTGTAGTGTATGTGGCACTACTAGGGGTTACTTTCAAGATAAAGATGGGATGTGAAAAGAATCAGTATTAGTTGGAACCAAAATTATGCCATTTAGGGATCTATTATTTCTAGTACATATTCTTATTGTCTAGGGACCCATAAAAAGTTCTCTATCATTTATGTTTATCTCTCACATGAATTTTTTTTCATGGATTGTTGTTCGCATGGTTTTACGTGATGTTGTATCACATGAATTCACATGATGGATTATGATATGGATGTGTGTTTACATTCATACCTTATGGGTGTAGATATGGCTCCCAATTTTATCACACATACCTTTCATATTCTAATACTTATGGATATGAGTGATGTTTACAAAAAAAGAAATTTATTAACATGTGCGTTTTTATTTATAAAAATAATTTGAAAAACTATTTTAATTTTAAACTATAGAACATTTAAATTATTGATACTAGAGATTTTATAGAATCTATTTTGGTATCCAACTATGAATTATGCTCAAACAATATATTTTCATTTTGGGGGTTGTAGATGATGTATTGTAGGATCTGGGTAAAAGGATGATCATCTAGTATCATGCTAGATTATCTTGTAATTTTTTCCTTCAGTTATATACGTTTTAGAGGTTATGGTTTGTCATGTGAATAGTAGATGGTCTTCTCTGATTTGTACTTTTTTTGGCCTGGTTGCCTTGGTTTGTATGGATCATTTTTATATTTTTTTATGCATTGTACTATGTTTTTATGAATTTATTGGTTATATTCTAGACAATTTTCAGTTACATTTATTATACCACACCATCTGAAAAGTTGGCTCATGTGTCTGGTCTAGTAATGTTGGTTTGGTCATTTACAATTTAGTATCAGAGGGATGAACAACATATATTGTGTTAAAAAATCTTGGGTTTTGTTCTATTACAATGTTAGATAGGAGTTGGGATCATCATAATTCTAGTAATAAGTGGTTGAGGATTACTGTCCTACTCACTTCCATGTCCGAGAATTAGTTACCATGGGTGATCAGAATTCGTTTTACCAAGTTTGAGACTTAGGGTTTGAGGTTATTTTAATGAACTGTATGGTATGATAATTTATATGTATCTATTACATCTTAATGTTCTTCTTCACATTCATTAAATTCATAATTTTTTTAAATTATTTATGTTTTAAATCATGTAAGTGAATTCTTGAATTTGGTCATAAGAGTTTGTAAAATGCTCTAATGTTTATTTGTCTTTGTCTTGTTCTTATCAGAAAATTTCTCTTTTATAGTTTCCAAATCAGTATCCATGTATCAATAATAGGAGAGGGGTGAATTATTGATATATTTATATTTTAGGTTTCTATATTTTTGAATCCTCCTTCACATATTGTTAAATAGTTATTTCCCTGATGATCATAATCATCACACACATCCACAAGAACACAAGATTTGCAAGGTTCACTTCTCAACAAGAGTAACTACGTCTAGGTTATAGTATTGATACAATATATTCCCACACAATTTACTCGAAAAAAATTATTTTATGTGGTATAAAATGAGTAGGATATACCCTTACACACATGTAGCACTTGGAAAAAAATTCACAAGCATGTGTGCACCCTCTTAGCACAAATTGGTCAATGCAATCTTTCAGTGATTTTTAATGAATGTTCACCCATCTGATCTCTCAAAAAAATTTCTCTTTCATAGAAAAATGTATGTATGAACTAACAAGGACACAAAAAAATACATGTGCTGAACTAAAAGTTTTTTCACAGCCTTTTAGGTAATTTTTTCACATAATTCATACCACGCACACAAGATTTATCTTTTTTCATGAAACACCTCTTACGCGCAACATCCATCTTGCATGCAAATACCTTCTTGCACACAATATAAACTTCTTACATGAAACTATATTTCTTTCATGAAACTATCTTTACATAAGATTCTTTCACACTTAAAATCTCATGGTGTGTCTATGTTTTTAGGATTTCAAATTATTGGGGGTCACATATTATTTAAAGGCATTACTAACCCCCACACAAAAAACCCTCGATGCATCGCACAAGATCCTGATACATCGCGAAAAACACAATTTGATGTCACCTTGGGAGTGTATGTCTCTTTTCCACCAACATCATATTTCATGAACTTATTGAGACCTTCATACACTACATTCCTTTTCTAATTTTCTATCTTCTAACCTTGAAACATGCCTTGAGAACAACATTCCACAATCCCTTAATTTTTTCACAAAAAAACCAATCTTTCACATTGGTATTTTCTATTACCAGATGTTGATGTTAAAATCATGGTACTCCAATTGAACGTAACATACCAATACATCTTCAAACATGCGTGCAACATCTATTGCAAAAAGCACAATTCTCCATCTCCCAATTTTTCCCCAAAAATGTGGAAAACACTGGAAAACAACACGAATTTAAAATCTGCTTTGGAAAGAAAAACAATGCTATATCACTATCATCTATCTTATTAAAAAAATTGATTTCATCATGAAATGTATCTTCTATGAAATTTAGTCTTTGACCAAACACCTCTAGAATCGTTAAATAATCATGGGAAAGAAATACAACTTCCCTGTCTTCCACTGGCATCTTTCCTTCCAATCTAAACTAAATATGACTGGCATAACCTTTAACAAGCCTTTCTTTCATATGGATTTCATCCAAAGTTCTCATAACTTATGATATTTTTGAAATAAAAATCTGAAAAGAATCATATGGTTTTCCAATTATTTTAAAAATAAAATTCATTTACCACCTTTTGACAAAAAGGACAAAAATACACTTCATTATACAACTTGGTCCCAACATATATGAAGAACTATTCTATATCAAAGATTATAAACCCTAATATAGAATCCACATGTAAATTCATTAGTGGACCTTTATGATGTTGAAGAAATAATATGTACAATTTAAAATCTGGGATATGTGGTTGTTGATAACCCATGACATGTGGTGGATCATGGCTATGAATTAACTAAGAAACATCCACCCTTCTTCCATGGTGATAATAGACACTAAGAATCTATCAATTGGACTGACATAACTTAGAGGATCTTCAATTTCAAGAAGACCCTTGAGGAATCTAAGGAGGTTTATTTGATGTACATGATCGATTGACCAGGAACAAGATTGTGGGACTCCTTCAGGCAATCAAAGTAGCATGAAGATGTTGCCTATAATTCATTTTAGAGGATCTTCAATACAATGTTTTACCTTGAGTTTTTTTGTGTAGTCAAGACTCTGGAGTTTATAACCATGATGTAACGTCCCGGCTCTGGGTGCCACTCAACGGTTTCCCCAAACCAGGTTCGCCACGTGACCTAAAGCGCATTTCCCCAAACGCCAGAGGCTGCCGACTAGCAGCGAGGGCCCATGTCTATTAGTGGGAAAATTATTCCCTCATTTTTCAATGTATAGCTCAACGAAATACAAAATAAAACATAAAAACAACAGTAGAAGCGGTAAACCACACACAACTGAAATACACAATAGTAGTGGATATAACCAACCGTATTTAAATTATGAAGCTACATGTATCAAGTTATAAGAAAATAACTAGAACATGTTATACATATATACAGTACAACCAAAAGCAGACTACAGAAAAACAAAGCAAAACAGCTGCCAGCAGCATCGCGAGCCTAGGCTCGGTCCCATGCCTTCCTACACCCCAGCAACAGTCAAGTACCTGTATAGGGACTCCTGCCCCTATCTACACATGCAACAACGTAATCTGTTTGGGCCGAAAAGCGTGACCCAAACAGGGTGTGAGAAATAATTCCTAGTAGGCACCAACCAAAGTCATGTGCCCAACTGCGTGTATGCATGAAACAATAGTGTGCAATAGTAAAATGCAATAAACCAAGCGGTACTCAAAAGAAACTAACTTACCAGTTATATTTCCATTTAATTATTTATTTAATCCATTTAATTTTGTATCATTTTACGCTCAACAGCACAAATCCCTCAGGACAACTAGTATCATTCCCTCAGGCTAATGTAGTGAACCACTCCCTCAGGCTATACAGAATCCAACCCGCAGGTATTGCACTCTGGCGTAACAGGAATTGACCTCAGGCGTAGGAAGTGTCGCCCTCAGGCACAAAAGTCAAGCCCTCATGGATGAAAGGTTTCCCTAAGGCGAAATAACGACAACCCTCAGGCTAAATAGCATAATGCCCTCAGGCTAATCACAACAACGACCTTAGGCCAAACAAGTAACCGGGCCATGCCCAACATGTAAACAAGTAGTAACAATAAATTCCTCTTGAGGAAATTCTACAATTACTACTTTAGAGGCATACCTTCGTGTATCCTGGCCAAACGACTAAACAGTGTAACACACCCCCGGGGTGGTTCTAGATCCAAGTAATGATCCCAAATAGCATCTTTACAAATTATTCAATTACCTTTACAGTTCTTGGTAGTTAATATAGCCACATCTTTATCCACACGACACCCCAACATGGGTTTGTGGCCCAAAAAATGCACAAAACACACGATAGTTGGAAAAATTAACACAAATCCACATACCTTATATGCCAACGAAAGTTATAATCGAACCCCAAATCCAGAAATAACCAAGAACGACGTAGATCTGACGATGAAAAAAAATATATTAAACGTAAATAACATACATTAAGAAAAGAATTTGTAAGAAACACTCCAGGAGAAGAGAGGGATTACCCGTGCGGTTCCAACGAGATCTTCTGAAGCGGAATCAGATTCCAGAAAAACACTCAGAGGATCTTCGAAGGTTCTTCCTCCTCCCTTGGCTCCAAAATGGCTCAAATGCCTCCTCTTCCAAATGAGGGGGATACTGCCTGTTTGAAGCCGAAAAAAAAGTACACGACATGTAATTTCAAAGTACATGGTGTGTACTCCCATCGTTTAACTTTTCACCTGGCAGATTCCCGCCAGTGAGGTACAGTTCACTTGCCGATATGAGTACACGGCATGTAATCTTGAGTACATGGCGTGTAATGTCGCCCAGCTGGCGGTATTTCCACCACCTTACAGTTTAGTCTTGCCGACTGACTACACGGTGTGTAAAGGACCACTACACGGCGTGTAGTCGGTTCTTACACCCTTTGTGACCGGCAAGGCTACACGCCCCATGTACTCATCCCACAGACGGCTAGAAGTACACGGTGTGTGGAAAAGTACACGTCTTGTAGTTCCAAAATTTAGGATTTTTCCCCATTTTCCATATTTTATTAAAAACACTTTAAGGAAACGATAAAATAAGAATCTCGTACCTCAATGATAAGGACTAGGTTCTTACATACATCTCCCTTATAGCAATTCGTCCCCGAATTGTCCTTATAAGGGTGGTGAAGATATAGCCGTGAACAACATTGGCCACTAACCACGTACGTCAACCTCCCACTCCCAGGTCTCGTCCTGCACTCATCCATGCTGCCATAGCACTCGTACGAGAGGAATTTCCCGGCCTCATAGATACTTCGTGCTCCTGTCAACGATACGAATCAGATGCTCCTCAAAGGACACATCTGCCTCCATCACAACCTCTTTAGGTTGAAAGAGGTGAGATGGGTCTGAATGATAGCGACGTAACAGAGATACGTGGAAGACGTCATGCAAGTCTTGGTACAGTTTTCGTAACCCCAACTGATAAGTAATCAGCCCGAATCTTCCCAAAATCTAAAATAGCCCCACATACTATGGTGAAATTTTACCCTGTCTCCTGATCAGCTTGTGTCCCAACCACAACGAAAAACGTAGAAAAACCGGATCCCAAACCATGAACTCCAAAGGTCGTGTGCGGAGATCAGCATATGACTTCTGAAGAGACTGTGCTGTAGCCATCTGCTTCTGAATCAACTGGACCTGCTCAGATGTCTCTTGCACGAGCTGTGGCCCCAGTAAAGTTGCCTCACCTACCTCTAAACAGCACAAAGGTGATCGGCACGGCCTACCGTATACAGCCTCATATGGTGCCATCTCAATAGTCGCCTGAAAGCTATTGTTATAGGAAAACTCGACTAAGGGGATATGGCTCTCCCAAGATCCCCCAATGTCTAGGACGCATGCACGTAGCATGTCCTCTAGCACCTGTATCGTACGCTCTGACTGGACATCGGTCTATGGGTGGTATGTTGTGATCAAAAGCACCTATTTACCCAGCTCCCTATGAAAACTATGCTAGGAATGAGACGTAAAGCGGGCATCCCTATTAAAAACGATTGAACGAGGGACCCCATGAAGACGTACGATCTCTCAGATATACAGCCTTCTGAGATCGTCAACACCGAAGGTCTCCTTGATCAGCAAGAAGTGTGCTACCTTCATGAGTCTGTCAACAATGACCCATACGGCATCATTTCCATGAGGTGACCTCGACAAACCAGTCCCAAAATCCATCGCAACATCATTCCATTTCCACTTCGGAATAGGTAACTGCTGTAACATCCCAAATGGTCTATGATGCTCCGCCTTCACCTGCTAACAGGTGGAACACCTCATAACAAAACCAGATACATATCTCTTCATACCCGGCCACCTATACTGACGTCTCAAGTCACGGTACGACTTGGTAACCCCCGGATGAACTGCCCAAACTAAAGCATGAAAGTCCCGCATCAGATCCTCACGTATATCCTCTGGAACCCACACTCGTCCATGGAAATGAAAAACCTCATCATCGCATATCGTCCAACCAGGATGAGGGTCCTCACTTAACACTGACTCCCGTAGAACTATGACTTATGAATCAGATAGTTGTCTCATCCTCACTATATCCAGAATGGTAGAAGTCACAGCTTAAGATGAAAGATAAGTTTGCCCCTGACTTTAATGCACCTCTAAATGCATTTCAGTGAACAAGGCCATGAGCTTCCACTCGCCAATGGACTCCTACACTTCCTATATCTGAGTCCTTCTGCTTAGTGCATTAACTACTGCATTACCTTTACCAGGTGTATAGGCAAGCTCAAAATCGAAGGACTATAGGTACTCGACCCACCTTCGCTGCCTCAAATTCTAGTCACGCTGAGTAAAGATATACTTGAGGCTTTTTTGGTCGGTGAAAACCTCAAAATTCTCTCCCAATAGATAATGTCTCCAATAGCGAAACACATTAACAACTGCTGCCAACTCAAGATCTTGCGTCGGGTAATTCCTCTCATGTGGCCTCAACTACCGAGACCCGTACACAACAACTCGATCGCTCTGCATCAACACTATTCCCAGCCCAATACCTGATGCATCAGAGTAAACTGTATAGCTCTTCCCCTGCTCTGGGAGTATCAGGATCGGTGCTAATGTCAACCTTCCCTTTAGGTCCGAAAGAGCTGTCTCGCAAGCTTCCAACCATACGAACTTCACACCATTCTTAGTCAGACCCGTCAACGGCGCTGCCAAGCGGGAGAAGTCCTGTATAAAATGTCTATAGTAACCAGCCAGCCCTAGGAAACTCTATATATCAAACACATTCTTAGGCTTCTCCTAGGAAACTACTACTCTCACCTTCTCTGGGTCTATTGAAACTCCTGCCTCTGAGATGATATGACCCAGGAAGTGAATATGGACCATCCAAAAGTGGCACTTTGAGAGCATAGCATACAACCGATGCTCTCTCAGTGTACTCAATACGATCTCAATATGGGTGGAATGGTCATGTCATGTGTGAGATTACACCAAGATATCATCCATGAATACTACCACAAAGGAATCAAGATACGGATGGAACACACGATTCATCAGAGGCATGAAAACTGCTGGTGCATTCGTGAGTTTGAACGGAATAACCGTATAATCATATAGACCATACCTACTCATGAAAGCCGTGAGAGGTATCTCAGATGGTCACACGCGCATCAGATGATATCCTGATCTCAGTTCAATCTTCGAGAAAATTGGGGATCCATGAATCTGATCAAAAAATCATAAATCCTCAGTAAGTGATATCAGTTATCAACTATCAACTGGTTATGCTTCTGATAATCCACGCAATGTCTGAGGGTACCATCCACCTTCTTCGCAAAAAGGACTGAAGAACCCCAGGAGGAAATACTGGGTCGGATAAATTCCATTTCCCGTAACTCCTCTAACTGACTCTTGATCTCCTGCAACTCATGTATATCCATCCTATAAGGAGGAATGGACACCCGTGTCTCTCCTGGCACAAGCTCAATAGAGAAATTCACCTCAATCTCCAAAGTTAGACCTGAAAAGTCATCCAGGAAGACATCCCTGAAACGATCAACCACTGGAGGGAAATCCTTCTGACAAGTCCCCTGCTCATCTAGATATAAACTCGCAATCTGGGTTGTGACTCCACCTCACCCACGATGCTCTGGTCCAACTTGACTCTCCTGAACATCCCATTCTCCCTTGTATAAAAACTCTCCACCCTCTGGTGATGTGAAACGCACCATGCGACGATAGAAGTACACAAAGGCTAGAATGGGAACCAACCAGTCCTTCTCGAGAATGAAGTAATAGCTCGTCATCTCTAGAAAATAGATGTCCCAATGAAAGTGACACCCACCAACCTCAAGGGGGCACTCCTTGCACTGATGCACACCAGCCGTTCTAGTTCCTAATGGAGTGTCTAGTGTCATGATATCAGAAGATGAAGAAACACAGAGCCCAAGGCTCTCCAAAATGGGTACAGATATGAAACTATGTGTAGCACCCGTATCAAAAAGTACTGAAGATAGAACAGAAGCTACTAGAATAGTACCTCTACCTTTAGAAGGTGTGGGATCCTGCTCTTGCTGGGTCAGTTGCATTGCATATATCTTCCCAGTGACGCGGCCCTGCGACACAGCCTGGCTACCCTGAGCTTTCCCACCCTACTGCCTCTAAGATCCTGTTGTCTAGCTACCATGGCCACGACCACCATCTCTACCTGCACGCCCTGACACATTCCAGTTCCCTGACGAGTTAGAAGCGTCTGGTCCTACACCCACATGTGGAGTCTGCACATAACACCTCTCACCAGCTACTGGTGGATACACCCTACAGAAGCATTGCAGATGACTCATCTTTCCGCAAACTCGGCACTCCACTGGGTCTCGTGGACACTTTGGTCTCTTGTGCCCCTCTCTACCACAATGGTAGCACCTGACTGACCCACCTGAAGAAACTGTCTGGCTGGTACTGCCACCCTTAGAGAAGTCCATCTGTCTCTTCCTCTTTCCAGTAGAAATAGTACCAGAAATTGGTGCGGAACCACCCTGGCCCACACCTCTAGATTCCCGCAGGTTCATCTCCATAATCAGTGCATGGTTCACGATGGTGTGTACAGTAGGCAACCTGAAGACATTCACCAGCGCTCAGATGTCATACCGAATCCCATCCTCAAAATGTCTGGCTCTCAGCATCTCATCACCCACCAGCACGGGTGCAATGTTTTGAAGCTCCGTAAAACGAGCAGAATAGTCCATCACTGACATAACGCCCTGCTGCAGATTCATGAACACTCGAGCTCTATCTTCCCTCAGTGTCTCCGAGAAGAAAAAGTCATAGGAGACTGCCTAAAAGTCTTCCCACGCCATGTCCCTGTGATGCTATGACTGGGTGTTAACATCCCACCACCTCTTGGAAGAATCATGCAACATGTATGTCGCGAGCTTGACACTCCTCCCTAGAGGCGTCTCAAGATGCTTAAAAATAGTCTTCATCGACCCCAACCAAGACTCCACAGCCTGTGGTCCGCCATCCCCTGAGAATGTAGGCGGATACTGCTGCTGGAAGATACGTGTTAGCTCGTCCATAGATGTGGCAACCTACGGTGCTCCTTGAAAGGTCTACATGAACCGCAATAAGCCTTCACAGAACTTTGCCTCCGCTCCTGTGTCCGGTATAGCAGCTGGTACCGCATCTGGCCCGACCAGAGGATCAACTGGTTGCCCATTGCCCACCATCTCCAGTGTAAAGTCATCACCACTCTCTTGGAGAACAACACGGGGTCGTCTAGGCGGCATGACACTACAAGGTCAAAATAACGCCTTAGATTCAAGATTATTAAGGCTGAAATGAAGAAAACACAAAGCGATAAAGAGGAAAAGGCATCTCAAAATTTGCAAAACAAGACTACACGACGTGTATACTGACTACACTGCGTGTAATTGACGTCCCTTCCCCTGCCCAGGTCCTTCGACATGGCTAAGCCACACAGCTCCCGTTAAACAAAACTACACGGTGTGTACTTAATCTACACGGCGTGTATGGTGTTATTTTCCAACTACCCATGTCACTTGTGACACGACCGACTACTCAGCTTGAAACTACACAGCGTGTTACACTCTCACATGGCATGTACATCACCCCGTTTCCCCAGCCACCTAGCTAAGCCCAAACGTTCTACCCTCAGAAAAGACTACACGACGTGTCCTCAAAGGTACACGGAGTGTTGAAGGAATGGTGATATCGACCCGTGATGTCAGTTACACGGACGAGTCCCAATGTCACACTACACGGCGTGTTCATCATTGACATGACGTGTTCTGTAAAGGAGTTCACCGACCTGTGTTATTAGTTACACGGCCGGACTCTGGGTCAAAACTACACGGCATGTATATCTGGTACACAACGTGTTTTACCCAAGCACTTCCCTACCCCATGTCGCCACCCACACTATTTGTGACATGGGAATAGACTACAAGGCGTGTACTTAGAGTACACGGCGTGTACTTAAAAAGTTCATTTTTCTTCCCGAACAGAAGTCCATACACGGCGTGTGTAAAAATACTACACGGCGTGTATACTGGGTTTCCCGACAGTATGCCTCTGAAACATCCCTGGAACCCAGAAAACACTGAAAAACAACTAATTAATGTCAAATTCCGACCAGTGAGGGCCCATAATCCTCACGAATCAATGTTTGACAGCTTATCTATGTTATAACATAATAAACAGTTAATGATCCACCAAATTCCTGTCAATGGGGCCCCATACTCCCCAAAAACCAATGTTTTGCGTCAATTCTATGAAAAGCTCACACAAAAATTACCCTATCAAGTAGCAGGTATTTAATTAGTGTAGCTATCACAACAGCATGATTTTCTAGCACAACAACTATCACAACAACATGCAATTTCTAATTCTCTTACATGGAATGGAAACTGTGCATGGAATGTGATGCTATCATGTTCCAAAATGATACATGAGATGGCATACCCCCATCTCATCGGGTTGAAACTATATTGAACCCATAGATAAAATATAAACAAAACAATACAAGTGTGTCACCCAACGGTGAAAACATATCAACTGTAAAATTTGAAAAATCAGAAAATGAAAAATATGAGGTAGACTGGCATTTCCCTGTAGGCGGGTTAGCTATGCCCAGGCACAACTTATTACAAACTACCGGTCCATACTATCCCTGACTAAGGCTCCAAATAGTAAGTTAATTAGAAAAGAAAACCTCTGATACCACTTTTTAATGTCCCGGCTCCGGGTGCCACTCAACAGGTGCTCCAAACTCGGTACGCCTCATGACCTCATGTGCATTTCCCCAAATGCCAGAGGCTTCCGAAAAGCAGCGAGGGCCCAGGTCTGATAGTGGGGAAACTATGCCCTCATTTGTCAAAGTGTAGCACAACGAAATACAAAATAAAACATACAACGAACAGAGGAAGCGGTAAACCATACACAACTGAAATAAACAACAATAGTGGATATAACCAACAATATTTAAATGATGATTCAACATGTCTCAAGTTATAAGAAACAGCCAGAACATGCAATACATCAATACAGTACAACCAAAAGTAGAGTACAAAAAAAAAAAAAAAAAACAGCTGGCAGCAGCATCATGAACCTTGGCTTGGTCCCATGCCCTCCCACTCCTCAGCAATAGTCAAGTACCTGTATAGGGACTCTTTCCCCTATCTACACCTGCAACAACGTAATATGCTTGGTCTAAAAATCATGACCCAAATAGGGTGTGAGAATGAATTCCCAGTAGGATCCCACCAAAGGTCCATGCCCAACTGCGTGTAAGCATGAAACAACAGTGTGTAATAATAAAATACAATAAACCAAGCAGTACTCAAAATAACTAACTTACCAGTTATATTTCCATTTAATTATTTATTTAATCCATTTAATTTGGTATCATTTTGTGCTTAACAGCACCAAGCCCTCAGGCCAACCAGTATCATACCATCAGGAAAATGTAGTGAACCACTCCCTCAGGCTATACAGAATACAACCCATAGGTATTGCCCTCAGGCGTAACACAAATTGCCCTAAGGCGTATGAAGTGTCCCCCTCAGGAATAGAAGTCAAGCCCTCAGGCAAGAAATGTTTCCCTCAAGAGAAATAATGACATCCCTCGGGATAAATAGCACAGTTTGCTCAGGATAATCACAACAACTCCCTCAAGCCAAACAGGTAACTGGGCCATGCCCAACATGTAATCAAGCAGTAACAAGAAATTCCTCTCGAGGAAATTCTACAATTACTACATTAGAGGCATACCCTCCGGAATCCTGGCCAAATGGCTAAATAGTGGAACACACCCCCAGGGTGGTTCTGAATCCAAGAAATGATCCCAAACAGTAGTTTTACAAATTATTCAATTACCTTTACAGTTTTAGGTAGTTAATATAGCCACGAACCTTAGCCACATGACACCCCAACATAGGTTCGTGTCCCAAAAAACACAAAACACACGACAGCTGGAAAAATAAACACAAATACACCTACCTTATACGCCAACAAACGTGATACCTGAACGCCAACTCCAGAAATTCCCAAGAACGGTGTAGATCCGACGAAGAACAAAACCCGCTTAAATGTATATAACTTGCGTTAGGAGAAGAATTGGTAAGAAACACTCCAGGAGAACAGAGGGTTTACCCGTGCGGTTCCAACGAGATCGTCTAAAGCGGAATCAGATTCTAGATGAACACCCGGTGAATCATCAATGGTTCAGCCTCCTCCCTTGGCTCTAAAATAGCTCAAATGCCTCCTCTTCCAAATGAGGAGGCTACTGCCTATTTTAAGCTGAAAAAACAAAGTACATGGCGTGTACTTCCAAAGTACATGGCGTGTTATCCCTTCATTTAACTTTTCACCTGGCGGCTTCCTGCCAGCATGGAACTGTTTACCTGCTGACATGAGTATACGACATGTAGTCTTGAGTACACGGCGCATACTGTCTCCCAGCTGGAGGATTTTCTACCGCCTTACTGTTTAGGCATGATGACTGACTACGTGGCGTGTAAAGGACCACTACATGGCGTGTAGTCGGTTTCTACACCCTTTGTCGCCGGAAAGGCTACACGCCCCATATACTCATCCCACACACGTCCAGAAGTACACGGCGTGTGGAAAAAGACATGGCATGTAGTTCCAAAATTTAGGATTTTCCACCATTTTTCTATATTTTATTAAAAACACTTTAAGGAAAAGAGAAAAGAAGAAGCCCGTACCTCAAAGATAAGAAACATTTTCTTACACATGAAGCAAGGGGATTGTACCATTCTAGATTATTTAATATTCTTTTTTATGTTGGTGCATTTGGAACTGGAGAATGGTACTAATGGGTACCTGAAGGCTTATAGGTTTGAGTTTGGACCGAGCTTGAATATATATGCATTCTATGTTGATTCTCAAGTTCCATCCAACCTTCATTAATGTACTTGAAAATGAATATTTTGATAAGTCAGACATAGTTTGAAATAAATGTTTTGGGTAGAGTTGTAATTGGTGTGGTTGTTATATAGGGTGTGCCTTCTGGTCGAAAAAGAATGTGCAAGGATGGTCAGTTTTCTCTAGGACCAGTTATAGCATATTCTCCATGATATTATTATCTTATCTTCTATCAGTGTAAGATGAATGGTCACACCAAGACAAACTATATGGAGGTCCCTAATACTTATCATTTTTGTGGGATATCCGGCCATATGAAGAGTTTTTGTGAAAGGATATCACATGGAAGAAAGGCAGGATCCACTCTGACCAAGAGTTAAAATTTTTGTTTTGATTATTCAATGGGAGGTTGTTCTAAAACATATTCCAAGGTAGATGTTCATGTTTCTAAGACTGGACAGTTTTATCTGACTAAGTATGTATAATAGGAAGCCGATGTAGGGCCATCTATTGTTAAAATTACAATGTTTATTTCTTCATATATAGTGTTATATTTTATTGATAAATGTTCCAATCATTCATTTATATCAACAATGTTAGTTTTTGTGTTGGTATTATGTTTAGAAATTATGCCTTTCTCAGTGGACATTTTTTTCCTTTGGGAATTTTATCTGAATATGGTTTCATTTTTCCCACATATTGGGTGAGTATATTCTACCATGAGGTGGAGTGGAACTTTTTTGTTCTTGATATTGACATATTCAACACGATACTTATAATAGACTAGATAGTTAAAGTTTAGACCCATATTGAAAAAAATAGACGAGTTTATTTTTTATCTTTTGATAAGCTGTATAATGTTTTTAGGGCGTGTAAAAATCTAGAACAGGACTGGGGGGGGCTATTGTTCTTTATTCTACGGTAATATCACTCTAATTTTTAGATACATATCATGATTCCATGGAAATTTTTTTGGATTTTCAACTTCTTATGGTAATGTGTTTATACCCTGAGGACTATCTTAATTATTTTTCTGGTATACCAACACATAGAGAGGATGAGTTTACTATTTAATTTCTCCCTAGAATGATTCCCATTTCAATGCCTTCTTATCGAATGGAACTTGACAATTTTGTGGAACTAAAATTCCATCTTGAGAATCTTTATCCTAAAATATTTATTCATCCTACCATGTCACAATATGATTCTCCTTTTCTCTTTACTAAGAATGAATTCAGGAGTCTGAAACATTATGTGGATTATTGAATGGTAAATCGAGAAAGTGTTAAAAACAAATATCCTTTGACTAGGATTGATAATCTATTTGACTAGGTAAAAGGGGCTTCTTATTTTTCAAATATTGACCATTAATTATGGTTCAACTAGTTTAGATTCCTAGATGATAATATACCTAAGGGAATATTTTAGATATGTTATGGGAATTTGGAATTTATGGTTATTTGTATAATAAACAATCATGTAATATATTTGGATTCGATGAACTGAATATTTCATCAGTTATTGTAAAATTTAATTGTTGTGATTTTGGACGATATATTGGTGTACTCCAAGACAACGGGTTAGCATTAGGACCATTTTGATATAATTCTTCAAATTTTAACAAAACACCATTTGTATGGTAAGCTTTCCAAACATGTGTTTTGGATCAAAGAAGTTAAATTTCTGGGGCATATGATATCTGAGAGGGATGTCTCAATGGATTCTAAAAAGATACAGGTAGTTATGTCATGGTAGCATCTTAGAAATATATTTGAGATTCTATGTTTTTTGGGTTTATAGAGTCAATATAGATACTTTGTTAAAGATTTATCCAATATTGTATCTTCTATGACACATTACACCCATAATGGTGTAAAGATTCAATGAGCTGAAAAATTTAAAAGATACTTTGATGAGATAATGGTGATGTTTAATACAGCACAAAATATGATTCATTCTAAACTAGTTTTGGATTATAATGTTTTCTACATTTATTTTGGTTTTGATTTAGAATATGTCTTGGGGTATGGAAAACATGAGGTGTCCTATGGATCTCAAGATTTATTCCCTATTTAGAAGAACTAACCTAAGAATGATCTTGATTTATTAGTGGTTATTAATGAACTCAAAACATGGTGTCACTATCTCATTTAAGTGTGGTTTACAATGAATTATGATTATAAGAGCTTGGAATATATTTTTACTCTAAGGGATATGAACTTGTGATAAATACACTAGATAGAGTATCTTTAAATTTTTATATATTCACCTTTCATACACTCATGTGAATTTGAATCTAGTTTTCAATGCATTGAGAAAAAAATTACTGACACAAGAAATGAAGGAATTCGTTAGCGAATGGTCTTTGATGAGTTTTTTACTAAGATAAGTATGGGAGTGGAAGAGTTTTCTGGATAGGTATTCCCAGAAATTGTAGAATGAGAATAATATTTTAATGAATGATATCATCTTGAGTAGGATACATACACTGATTGATAATGCCTTGGTAAAAACATTTATGGGGGTTAAACCACAGTTGAGTGTTATGGGTTTCCTAGTGGAGCTTTGTCCTTCTGTACCAAGTTGTTTGTCCCCATTTCCCTAATCCAAGAGTTGATGGATAGTGTACAAAACCCATGATTTTAAATACAACATAAGGATACCAAGATTTATCATGAGTTTTGAACTTGGTAATGGTGTCCAATGAGGAGTTGGTTGATTTCATTTTTTTTATTGTAGTGGATTACTTGTTAGAAAGTTAGGATAGAACACTAGAGAACTTGGGGATTACTGTAACTATCACCAATTATAATATGAAAGTGGGATGATATTTCCATGGGTTAATTCATTGGATTTCTAAATAATCCTAGTGATAAGAATGAAATTTGGGTGGTCACTAATAGAATTATTAAACTAGTGCAATTATTTCCTATTAAGGAGATGATGAAGTTAGAATATCATGGTGACTTGTACGTCTAAGAGATTATGAGACTTCTTGGGGTACCCTCTATATTTGTTTTTAGCAGGTACATGATCTCCACAACTATGTTCTAGATCATTTTGAAGGAAGGAATATGTTCTTAGTTCAAATTGATCAGGGATTTTCATCCAGAAATGGATGGAAATACATAGAAACATATCTAGGTTTTTGAGGATATGATTTCAGATTACATTAATGATTTTTTTAGATCATGGGGAAATAATTTTTCAGTAATTAAATTTCAATAGACAATAGTTATCAGTATTTGAAAAAGTTGGAACACTTTGAAGCATTGTACGTAAGTCCATGGGCATCTCTCTTGTGCTCAAAAGAGTTGGGAGAACATTATTTATTTGAGCCATGTTTTGTTCAGGTGATGATATAAATGTTGTTGTTGATTCAGAAGTGGTTTCTCACATCAAACATCCCTCATAACTCTTATACATACCTTTATCATCGGCTACTAGATTTTGAGGATGATGTTCATGTTTTTCTCAGAGTTTAACCTTGCTTTGGACATCATTGGTTGACATAGAAGGATAAGATGGAATTGATATTTTATTTCCCCTTTGTGATCGTTGATTGACTCAGAATGGTTGAATATTGGTTTTACTTACCATCTCATTTGAATTCAATACATGTCATATTTATTGTTTCCTAGTGAAGGAGGTATCACCTACATCTTTCCCATGTTTGTGGATTGGATGATGTTGACCTTGATCCTAATACCAACATTTTTGAGTTACTATTACAAATTATGGATCACTAGGATAATGTAATATGTGATAAAATTATTCCAATAGTCTGGGTACTAGGGATGTTCTTATGATATAGACATGGAACATGGGTGTAGGGGATATTGATGATGTAATAGTTTCCTTATCATTTGGTAGTTCTAGAATCATTAATACATTCTAAGGACATAAATTGATTATGGTGGGGTGAATTATGATGCCCTTTGGGTCACCTATATGACATAGTCAGGCCCTATGTTTTCTCTTTTGACATACCATAGGATTCTAGGGATTTAATGTTAAACACAAGGGTTTTGGAGATAACTAAAAAGTTGCATCATTAGGGAACACAGTTAGTCTAACCATGCGGTAACTATGTAGCCTACCTCTATGAGGTTGTTGGGGAATTTTTAAAAAATTGCGCATGTCTAAAATAACCATGTGACATGCCAAAGGAACTATTTGATGATCTAAGGGTTTTTAGGGGTGTCACATTATAAAGTTGTATAGTTATTTTATTCATATTTCTCCATTACAAACATTTTATCCACAAAAATAGAAAGAAGAGTAGGGGTGCGTAGTTAATTTGAAAATTTATATTAACCATGCGACCTCCTCTAGGATACCATGCGGCCCACCCCTAAACCACAAAAGAATGTGAGTTTACCCCTTTTACCTTGTTTTTTTATCATTCTCAAATATTAATGTCATAAAAATTTTTAGTTATCATTCATTAGAACTTGGGAGGTATCCCCCTTTTGATTCTTGGCCGAAATTATCCATTCTGGATGATTCATAATGAGGTAAGTTATATTTCTCATTATTCTAATCCACTTATTTGAAAATATATACTTGAATCCCCTCCCCTCATCTTAGTGAACCCATAGAGGCATTGTATTTTAACTTTAATATGGTCGATAGAGGAAATAAATTTTTTCTTGTGCATCTAGGATCATGAGGAACTCCTCTATCCTTCCCAAGTATTAATTTTCAAGGGTAGTTTCAACTACCTCCATTTTGAGAAAGGTTTTTCTATCAAATGAGTTAATTATATTAATTTATTATAATTATTGTTAAATTTATTTATTTTGTTCATTTAATTAAATTTATATGTGGTTTCAATGTATTTAATGGAAAAAAAATGTTTTTAAATGGTGTTCTCATTAAAAATTTGTTTTCACACCAAGTGTTAGATTAAATTAATAAATAGTGGTTTTGAATTGGAAATGGGTTCTGAAAAACCAAATTGCATAACCTAGGATTTTATTTTAAAAAAAATTTAATCATGATTTTAAAAATTGATTTTTGACTTTGGAATAATGGGAGCCTTTAGTTGACTATGAAAGTTATATAGTTGACTATAGTGATGTCAAACGACTAGGGGTTTCTTTCATGATATCATTGGTCTCTGGTGAGACACATTATTGTTTGGTACCAACATTATAACTTTTAGATCTTTATTATTCCAAGAATATATTCCAAAATGATAGGGCCCAATATAGACAACTTTACCATTTATTTTTTTCATTAAATGATTATTTTTTTCTTGGATTATGGCTCACATGGTTTCACATGAAGTTGTATTATATGGTTCATTATGATGGACTATGTCATGGATGTGTATTTACTTTCAATCCTTATGAGTGTGGATATTTATATTTACTTTATCACTTAGACTTTTCATATTTATGTTTTTATTGATACAAAATTTTTTTATGGAAAACCATACGAAAATGATTTGAAAGTGGGTTTGGATTTATGAAAATTTGTTGTAAAATTATTTTCATTGTAAAATATATAAGGATTAATGGTTTTAAATAGACATTCAATGCACATGGTGGTGTTACCTTACATGGATTTATGCTAACACCCTACTTTTTACCTTCAAGAGGTTTTATATGTTGTATTATGGGATCCATGTAATGGAAATGGAATCTTATAGCATTATTAATTATCTTTTTTTCACTTACATTAGTTTTTAATGTGTTAGAGGCACCGATATGTCACATGGAGATAATATGGTCTTTTATAATTCATAATTTTTTGGTTTGTCCTTGTTGGTTTGGTTTTATGGATCTTTTTTAGATTTTTCTTCCCTATTTTACTCTCATTGTATATATTTTATTGGATATATTCATGACTTCTTTTAGTTATAATTGTTATACGACACCATGTAATGGGCCGGATAGAATATATTCTTATCTGATCTAATAGAAAGGAGGAACTTGGGGATTATTTGAATGTTTTACCAAGGACCCTGTAGATATGATGTTTATATGTGAAGTGTAGTAAATGTGTTATTTTGAGAGATCAAGTAAAATTCTAATGTAATATTACAACTAACAATGGGGTATTTTTTTATCATTAAATATAGAGGGAATTGACGGATGTCCTACACAAACATATTTGACATTAATATATATATTCCATGGAATATTTAGGTACAATAATCATTTATTGATAATATTATGATAATTATCATGCAAAATAACCAATATAACTCAGATGGGAGTAAATTATTTCTATATCGTTGAATGAAAAAAAATATTTAATAATTTATTAGAGAGGCTAATCACAACACATATAATGACATCTCACACTAGTTTGTAAGGATCTTTGATCTATAAAGATGTGTCAAAAAAGGGATGAGGTTATGTAATCATGAAATAAGAAAAACATTTATCCTATGAATCAAATAAATTAATGTTCTATGAGAAGAAATACCCAACAAATGAAATAGAAGTAGATGTATAGATCTTTTCATTAATGATCTGGTGACATTATCTCCATGAGGATAATTTTAACATATATACAGATTAGAAAATCCGAATGTATATATTAACATAAAAGGGGATCAATATTAACCAAAATAGGTGGTTATATCAGATCAATAATTTTATTTCAGTCTCATACCATCTTGGTAGGGTGAATAAAGTGGTTGATTCTCTATTTATGAGGGATCCAACAACCAAACCACTGAGGAGGATTTCAAGGGATCCAATCTTCTTGTACGTGACATGGTTAGAAAAGGGAATAATAAAATGATCTGTATGATACCTTGCTCAAATAACTACTAAAATATTCATTCTTGTGATGTTCATGTTTTAATACCTCAAAATTCTAATGTTAATCATTGTATTTAGTTAGATGCATGATAGCATCACCCATTACGTAAGGTAATATAATATCCTAGGACCCTACTATATATTGATTATTTTAAATATACTAAATAAATGATATATAAGTTAATGAACTTATCAGTGAGTTAGCTTGCATTGAACACATGATAAACCTTCCTCTATAGCTTGTGTTACAATCAAGAGAGACATTCTTCGATGGATTATGTTACATGCAAGAATGAGTTTCACCAAATAACAATGTATTATTAAAATATTGTTTTTTAAATTAATATGATATAGCCTTGATTTTATGTTACTATTTCTAAATATAATTAACTGACTTGTAAAAACTTATAGTTTACATAAATTTTAAATGAATTCGTCGGTCACCAACTAATTATATATGAAAATAAGAACCCATTGGATATAAAAAAGAAATATTATTATATATATTATTACAAAGGATTTTTGTCTTAATAAACATAGTTAACTATAATTATTGAATTATTATACAGCCTTATATATTTTATATACTAAATAAAATATTTTTATATCAATCCATTAGGTTTTGTTGGCTTAATATAAGAATACACACTATTTTACACATAAAACCTATATTTCTATAAAGGTAATTTTATCGCCTTTTAATGGGGAACCCATTTAAAATATGGAATGTGGATTTTTTATTTTTATTGATATGTCAAAATAAATAATATTTTTAAAATTGAAACAAAATTAATTATGTTAGGGTGATTTTTTGATATTTTTCTAAACCATTTCATTATATTAATGACAAGTTAAAAATAACGAATTTTAGTTCGAAACTAATTTTTCCTATGATTTATTTATAAGGATAAAATATAATCTTTATTTCTTATAATGTTTAATTTGATAAAAAAAATTATGAATTAATAAAATTTATATCATTGTAATAAATTTCACCTTTAAATAAATTATAAGAACATACCAATCATTCGAACATTTTTACATTAAAAACTCACATTTTTATCACTCCTATCTGATTTAATTTAAAACAATTTATGCCACCTATATGATTGGATTTTTTTAAAATGGATTCTATATTTTTAATAATAATAATTTATAATTTCTAATAAAACAAAATTTTTTTTAATAAAAAATATTACTGAATGTAATTAAAATTAATTACAATTATAGAGGAAAAATTAAGCTTAATAATGGAATAAAACATTAACTTATGAACCAAATGACCTAAACACTTTTACAACTCCCATTTTTCCATATATCATCCATTACCCTTAAATATTTAATTCTTTTGTTTTTTCTGAATTTTTTATGTAAAAAGTTGGTACACCAAACTTCTTTTTAAAAATACCATTTGAGTCCTTTTCCTCCACTATTAAAGGCCAACAACTCTCCTCATTCCTCACACCTCCCACATCACTTTTTTTCAGAAAATATCTACCCATCTATCTTGAAACAATCTCTCCCAAGACATTTAAACCTCCCTTTGGGCAGAAAGCCTTCCAAGGAAGCCTTTTGGAACAATACAAAAGTAGTTACCTGATTAAGAGGTAATGTCTTCTCTCAATCTTTTTAATTTTATTCCCATTCTCCAACCCTCTCCACTTATTATTATATTCTTTAATAAAAACACTAGTATCATAAATATAGTATTATTTTTTTATGATAGGTGTTTTACCTACAATAAAAAATCTTCACTCTAATGGGTAACAAACATTCATTTTCACTATACGACGAAGTACTTCCCCATGGAAGGATGATTACTCATTTTTTCAATACCACCTCTCATGGTAGAAATTTTGAATGAAACTCTATTTTTATATAATATGTATTATATTTATTACTTAATTATACTTCTTTAATCCTTTTATGTCACGTCCTAATGATATATTCCATTTTATGTTAATACGATAACATCATTTGAGGAATTATGGACTACCGCCCCTCGAAGTGATGTGATTCATTCACACAATACATGGAAAGTATAAAGATGGTTCAATGATAAAAATGTAACATAATAAAACTCAATATGATATTAATTAATTAAATATATATCTAGAAATATACTATATATATAAATATCATTTCACTTATTACCCTATCACCCACTTAAAAAGTGATATTGTCGTTCGTGGACGTGTGGTCTATCTCCACCTAGACACATTGTGATTCATTTTACATCATAAGAATTGTATTTATACATATTGATGATTAATTAAAATGGTATCTATGATATAATAATAATTATATATATATATATATGGTGTTACTTACCTTCTCTTCATACAGATCTTTGAAAAATGGGTACGTCACTCATGTGTACATATGGCCTACCATCTCCATGATTGTAACCTCGATCAATTTTCCATAACCAAATTTAATGATTTATTTTAAACGTATAATTGATGTATATATATAAAAATTATTTTATAATTATTATTTTTTATATATTACATAATGACCTCTTTGACCATAGATGACATACAATGTTGTTTTCAAAACATAAACCGAATTTGGAAAAAAAATAATAATGTAAACCTAACTATTTAAGTGGTTGTATAAAACATAGTAATAAGTGAAATAAAATTAATGATAAAAATGAAAAAGATTCTCAATAAATTATAAAATTAACATAAGTGTATTATACATGATGTTAAAGGATATTCACATGAAAGGAAACTTAAGGTAAGGGATTTTCATCTCACATTTTACATCTATGAGATAAATGACATGTTCACTACTTACATATTTTTTTGGTGTATATACTACCCATTATTATATATTATATTGTGAATTATTTTATATTAATGGTATTTAATACTTTCATATAATTTTATTTCTTTTATTATTTTTATGATTTAAAATGTTTCAAAGCGGTATAAGAAATGATGTGGCCTTAAAAACACGTTTTTTGAACATATTTTTAATTAATTTTTATTAATTTATTTATTTATTTTAACACTTTTTAATAAATAATGGTTTTTTATATTTTTATTATTAACTTTAATAATTAATCAATTTTTATAATCAGTAGTGTATTTTAAGCCTTAAAATACAAAATTTCTTTCTTAATTTAATTTTACATATAATTAACCTTTTATTTAGATTGTTGTTGTTGTTAGGAATAGTTAATAATTAATCTGTAATAAGCTAATTAATTGATTATTCATTTTCACTTAGGTAATGAAGTCTTAATTTAAAATTTCAGTTATAAAATATTATCCAATTTAATACAACGTAATCTAAACTTAATTTTTCATTTAATAATTCAATTTTTATAAATTTGAGTTTATAAACTCACTACAATACCTTAATTCTATTTCATTAATAAACATAATTGTTTAATATTATAACAATTATCTCTGTACATTAAATTAATTAACTTTGTTAAAGTAACCAATTTAAATAATTTAACATTGTTATATTAATGATTAATTTTACTTTAATCTTTTAGTAATTTATTTTCTTTTTAAATTTGGTTTTAATTTTGGAGCAATTTAAAATTTACGTATTGTAGTTATTAATAAATTAACATAAGATTAATTGGTTTTATAAATTTATCAAAGTTTATATTATATTTAAATTTTCATTTGTTTTAATTTAGTTTTAGTTTTGATTAATTATTTTGTTCTTATTTAAGTTTTAATTAATTTGTTTATTTATTTTGCAGGTTCACGGTTTCATTACGGTCACAGTGTCTCCACGCACCGGTCTCCTTACGGGCTCATCGTTTCTCTGCCATGGGTATCTCACGGTCTCACTGTAAACCCCTTTCACGGACGCATCATGTCTCATTGCACCGTATCTGTTACTGTCTCACTGTAATCCTTTTACGGTGACACATCCATTGTATCCCGTTCAAGCGGTGGCACCGTGACCTTTTTGCACCACACATTGTTTTCATTTACTATCACACCATTTTCTCCTCTCACCGTAACCTTGCACTTTATGGACTCACAGTGTCTCTCCGCACACTGCTTTACCTTCTCACCGTAACCCTTGCAAACCGGTGGCATAGTAGATTTCCACACACCATTTTTTTTAAACATGGTCTCATAGTGAAACCTCTTACATAGCCACCATAAACACATAGCCTTATTCCTCATCCACATTTAATACATCAAGAACCCAACCCATAAGAGATATAAGATGAATCCGCACCATTTTTTATCTCTTTTTGGTTGATGGGAGGTTGCGATGATTCTTGGCATAGATCACTACCTCACCTCATCCGCTGCCACCTGAGAGGATCAACACCACTGGAGTTGTGCTCCACCACTGAGATGTTTGACGTCACAACCTCGCATCATGAAACCCATCATTGGCCGGCTGAATAGATACCTAGAGCCATCGGAGGGAACATACCTTCCCCCCATGCATAGTATTGATGTATCTCTATGGATGAAGGGAGCCCCCACCTGAGCCGTCCACTGACGATGAAAGGTCAAGAGTCGTCGATGTTTTCCACCATGCTCTCAACGAGTCTGCTGCAACCTCATGGAGAAGAAACCATAGAAATCTCCATTGTGAAGCACTGTGCTGATGAGGGGAGGACTTGTACCACTGTTTTGGAAGGAATTTGATCATCACTGCTATAAAGAACTAGAGATCTGCAGTGCTGGATTCGAGGATGAAGCACTGAAGCTAAAGCCGCAAGGAGCAGCGCGACTGGCTTCGGGAGGAAGGAGAACCTTTAACCCTTACTCCAAACCCCGGGGAGAAGATAAAAGAATAATTTAGAATAAAATAAAATAATACATTAACAAAAATATAATTTAAAATAATAATAATGATAATTAAAACATAACATAAACGCTTAATAATTATAGTTATGAATAATTAAAAATAATATAAAATAACTAATTTATAAAACCGAATTAATAATTTAATTAACTTTAATAAAAAATTAACTAAGAAAAACTAATAAATTAGAATTTAATAATTAATTATAAATTCATTATAATTGAATGTGGCATACTAAATAATTAATTTTTGATAAAATTAAATACTTAATAATATTTTATTTCAAACCGAAATAAGCTAATCTAATTAACATAAATTAGAAAATAAGTAAACATATTAATAATAATAAACATTTTATTTAAATTTGATAATATTTATTAATAAGAATAAATAACTTTATAATTAATTCTTTTAAGAATTTTAATGAACTAATAATTTTAAATATTTATTTATTTCCTTATCATTTTAAATTATTCTATCTGTTTACTTGTGAAGGTTCATACGGGAAGTGAGTTCCCATACAGATTCACTTAACTAACTCAATGATAGTTAGTTAGGTTAGAAATATTAGTGTGGGATGTTGGTCACAAACAAACATATGTGCATGATGCTTAAGTGAAGGAATTTTTGAAGTTGGTGGATGAGAGCAGTGGCATGTAGTAGATGATGGTGGATATTAAAATAGAGCAAGCAGGAGAATGTGAGAGTAGGAGGGACTCTAATTCACTTGAAATAAGACACCACTAGAGAGTAGAGGAGATGCTCAATCATTTGAAAAACTCACCAGACTCAAACTAAGAACCTTGGAGGAGAATTCTAAAGAAACTCTCAGAGAACAATTCCTTGGAGACCCAAGGGCCAGGAGCAGTTATTCATGCGAGTAGAGGGAGTTTTCATCCTCTGTTTTCTTTCAATTATTTTCCTCTGTAATTGATTGAAAATATTTTCTGAAAAAGAGATGATGCTAGGATAAATAGTTATAGTTCAGGGAGATTTTTTGTTCTACTGGTGATCATTTTCAACCTTTTTTCATTAAAAATGTTTCTGCGATCAGATTTGATCGGAGAGATCAATTCTAATAACATATATCTAATTCCTACAACAAACACTGAATTTTTCAATACTCTGTCATCATTCACAATGATTGATTATGGAATAATATTTTAATTAATCAACTCGTAATTAAAACATCATTACTTATGGTGAGTTTGTGCTGTTTTCCATTTAATTTATCCTTTTGAAGTTGTACTTCTTTGGAGTGGTGAACTCTATGATGTAGAATTTTCGTGACTTAACTCCTGAAGAGGGAATAAATTTACCAGTATTCGGCAGTTCATTGTAGTATTTTTAAATGATTAGGAGAAACAATTTGAACTAGTAGACTAGAGTAATACTCGAGCATACTTTTCAGTTCTCTTTTATCCTCATTTCATTTTCATTGTTACATCTTTTTCTCAATTGTTCTCTGTTTGAGTATAGGTTAGAATGATTTTTTGAGATTTGTGTGGTTTTGCTTTGCAATTTATAAAAACGTAGAAAAAAATATTAAAAGATAAACAAATATAAAAAGTGAAAATTAGAAAAACCACTCTACTGCTGACAATAGTGGAGTTTTCCAAGTTTTTAGTTGAATAGTGTCAAAAAATAGCCTTCCTTGTGGGTTCGACCCTACTTTCCACTTATACAGTAGTTAGTAGGAATAAAAATTTTAAAATTTTATGGACTTCATCGACAGTATAGATTATGTTTTTGGTTCCGTTTCCTAGGAAGGCATGAGCTATTACTTAAAAAAATATTTCAAAAAAACACATATATAAAAAACTCTAAAAAAATTGGAAAAATTTGAAAACTGTAAAAGAAATAACTATTATATTTTTCTGAATTGTTACTAGTGAGTAGTGTTTGTTACCATTTTTTGCATGAGCACAAGGTCTACTGTTAAAATATTAGAGCCACTAAAAATTGAAATAGATAAACATCTCACTAATCTAAGAATGAAGAACAAAATTGAAATGGAAAACTTAGATAATAGAGTTCATGAGCATAATAACTTTCAAAATTTCCATCCAGATCTCTTAGATGAACATGAAAGGCCTAGGATGAGGGAGTTCCAACTCCTAAAAGTTTCAAGAAACCCATCATACATTATATTAAGTCATAGGGCCATAAATTATGAGCTGATACAATCTCACATTTCAATACTGCCTACATTTAATGGACAGTCTAATGAGGACTCACTTAACATCATTAGAGATTTCTACAACACTGTACATCAACTTCCTTTATTAGGACTCATATAAAATGAGATAAAGATGATATTTTTTTCCCATTTTCCTTAAAAAGAATGGTAGGAATTTGTTTTTAAGTTTAAATGAAAACATTTTTGAGAATTGTGATCATATTTACAACTCATTCATTATGAAATTTTATCCCCCAAAATTAAAAGTTGAATTGAGAACTAAGAACACTAGTTTTTACCAAGAAGATGGGGAATATTTTCATGAAGCCTGGGATAGATTTAGGGACCTTATTAGGGAGTGTCTTCATCATCACCTCCCATCTCATCTTCTCATGGATACCTTATATGAAGGGTTTTCCTCCTCTAGTAAGAATTTAGTGGACCAAGATGCTGGGGGTAGTTATAGTGATAAAACAGATGATGTGTTGAGGAAAATTGTTAACAATATGACCCTTATTTCTCAACATAAAAATTCAAGAAGAAAGTGTGTGAATAGGAGTTTTAACACTAGTTCAATGAATGAAACTCAAGATCAACTAGCCGAAATAACCATCCAACTTCAAACATTAATGAATAAGAACTCAAAACAAACTGTAAATCAAATTGAAATTCGGAATCAGTACCAGTCACTAAGGCAATAGTTCACTCAATGTGGTATGTTTGGTCACTCTGATAACTTTTTTCCTAATGTTTATTTAACTTCCCAACAATATGAAACCTTAAACTTTGTTAATTACTATCCTAGGATGCCTCAAAAAGAAGATCCATTCTCAAAGAATTACAATCAAGGCTATAAGAACCATCCAAATCTATCATGGAAAAATCAATGAATTATTAAGGAACCAACTACGCCTAATTATCAGGACCAACTAAGACCGAACTTTCAATGTCTTCAAAGGGGGGAGTCTTCAAACACTGAAGGAAATAATGAAAATCAATTGTCTTCTAAACTGGATCCAATCTTAAATAAAATTAATTCACAAGAGGAAATGTACGTGGATCAATTTAAAAAACATCTAAATAAATATGAGTATAATAAAATGAAAACTGATGATAGAATGAAAAACATGGAAACACAGTTAAGTCAATTAGCTAGAGATTTGACTTCGAGGGATAATGATAGGTTGGCTAGTACAACTAAACTTAACCCTAGGGAGAATATCATGACTGTTGTAACTAGAAGTGGGCTGAATACTCAGGCTGTTGTTAAAAAAGAAAAAGAAAATTCCCAATTTGAAAATCTGCATCAATCTGGTAATAAAAATACGCTTTCCACACATGCTCAAAATTCAAAAAAAAGGTAATGAAAATGATTAAAATTAGAACTTTTCACCTAAAACTCAAGATGAACCTACTTCTAAAAATCAAAAGAATAAAGGAAAAGAAAATGTTTTGGAGGAGGTGAGGGATTTTCCTACTGTCCTTAAAAATTTGTCCCCACCCATCCCTTTCCCAGAAAAGTTGAAACCTCAAAGTTACACCAGGGCTGAACTTCTTCCATTCCTTGGTCTCCTATCTAAACTTCAGGTGAACATTCCTTTAGTAGAAGATTTAATTAAAATCCCATACTACTTAAAATCTCTTAATAAAATTGTTTCAAAAAAAACATTGGTAGAATTTGCTACCTACATCCTCACTGAAGAGTACAGTATTGTGCTTCAAAAGAAAATCCCACCTAAATTGAAAGACCATGGTAGTTTTTTCAACCCTTGTACTCTCATAAATTATGGTCAGCTCAACTGTATGTCTGATCTAGGTGCTAGAATTAATCTTCTCCCATACTCACTGTTTTGATAGTTGAGGCTGGGTGATCTTCAACCCACCACATTCATTCTCCAGTTTTCCGATAGATCATTCACTCATCTTGTGGGTAGGGTAAATGATTTACTAGTTGGGGTAGGGAAACTATTTTTTCTTGTAGACTTTCTTGTCTTAGATATGGAGTGTGATCAAGAGGTACCTATCATCTTGGTTAGACCCTTTATGGATATAGGAGGTGCTGTTATTAATGTATCCAAGGGTCAGCTGATATTCAAAATTGGTGAACAAGAAAAAGAGTTCAATGTTTATAAAAATATTAAGAAACCAACTTATTCTGAAAATATCTCAAAAATATAGTTCCTTGATGATGAATGTTATTATAAAAAAAAGTTTAACACATTGAAGAATCTGAAAACCAATTCTCTATTGATAAAGTTAATATGGATACTGAAAATTCTGTTGTAACAAACAATCTGGAAAATCATCCAGATCTGGACAACTATCTAGTTTCTAATGTAGGAGAGTACTCTGTTTCTGAACTTAAGATATTTCTGAGTGAATTTGAGGGTTTTTCTATTAGAACCAACCGTTTTTAGAACTTTGACTTTGATGAGGAAGAACTTTTGAGACAACTTGATGATTCTACTTTAATTGATATGATGAATTCTGATATGGAAAATCTTGACAACATACTGCCCACCTTGGATAGTAGGACTATTATATCTGAATCTGAGCATGGAATTGAAAATATTTTATCTTTTAAAAATTCTTACAAGAAATATGTTGATGATCTTGGACCTCCCAAGCCTATGAGTATTCCTTTGAGTGTAAACCCACCTGATCTTGAACTGAAACCAATCCCTACTCATCTTAAATATTCATTTCTGGGTGAGAAATCCACATTTCCTGTAATAATTTCTGCTGAACAGAATGAGAATCATGAAAAAATATTGTTCAATGTTTTAAAGAATTTTAAATCTTCCATAGGCTATAAAATAGCTGATATCAAGGGTATTAGTCCCTCTTTCTGTATTAATAAGATTCCAATGGATCCTAATCATGAGCCTAGTGTAGAGTGTCAAAGAAGATTAAATCCAAACATGAAAGAAGTAGTGAGAGAGGAAGTGATCAAATTTTTAGACACAGGAATGATTTATCCCATTTCTGATAGTGTTTGGGTCAGCTCTGTCCAGGTTTTCCCCAAGAAGAGAGGTTTTATAGTAGTTATAAAATGAAAATAATGAATATGTCAAGGTTAGGAAAGCCAAAAATTGGAGATTTTGGATTGATTATAGGATTCATAATGCAGCCTCTAGGAAGGACCGTTTTAAAATTCCATTCTTGGATCAAATGCTTGAGAGGCTTTCTAGAACTGAATTTTTCTATTTTCTAGATGGGTATTCTGGTTACAACCAGATAACTGTTTCTCTAGAGGATCAAGATAAGACCACTTTCACAAGCCCCTTTAGAACATTTTCATACAAGTGAATGCCCATTGGTTTGTGTGGTGTTCCATCCACCATTCAGAGGTGTATGATGGCTATCTTTTCTGAAATTATTGAGAGAATTATTGAGGTTTTCATGGATGACTTTTCCATTGTGGGTAGTACTTTTGATACTTGTCTTGGAAATCATGAATTAGTCTTAGAGAGTTCGATTGAAACCAACCTTGTTCATAATTAGATGAAATGTCAATTCATGGTTACAGAAGGTATTGTGCTTGTTCATAAGGTGTCCAAGAGAGGTCTAGAAGTTGATATTTCTAAGATTGTGGTTATTCAAAAACTGCCCCCTCTTATTAATGTCAAGTGTGTCAGAATATTTCTAGGGAATTCCAGTTTCTACTGTAGATTCATAAAATATTTTTGTAAACTAACTAATCCCTTGTGTTCTTTTCTGGTCAAGGATACACCTTTCAATTTTGATGAAAACTATTTGAAGTCATTTAATTAGGTTAATGAGAAACTCACAACATCACATATCATTACTACACCTGATTAGAAACTACCTTTTAAGCTTATGTGTGATTATAATGACATGACTGTAGGTGATGTCCTTGGACAGAGGAGGGATAAGAAGTTTCATGTGGTGTATTACGCTAGTATTCTTCTAAATGATGCCCAAAATAATTATAACACCACTAAAAAAGCATTTTTAGCTATTGTGTTTTCTCTAGAGAAGCTTAGATAGTAATTGTTAGGTTCCAATTTCATCATTTTCACTGATCATTATGCCTTAAAATACTTGCTTTCTTAAAAATAAACTAAACCCAGGCTGATTAGATGGACTCTATTGTTACAAGAGTTTGACTTAGAAATTAGGGATAAACATGGAGTTAAAAATTTAGTTGTTGATCACCTATATAGGCTTCCTTTTACTCAGTCTGAATTTGAAAATCCTAGAGAGATAAACTCTTCCTTTCCTAATGAGAAGCTGCTTACTGTGTCAATAAGGCAATTTTCTTGGATTGCAGATTTTGTCAACTACATGGCAGCAGGTGTTTTTCCCAATAATATATCCAATAAAAAAGAATGAAATTCATTTCTGAGCTTAAATATTATCTTTGGGATGATTCCTTGCTATTTAAGAGATGTGATGATGTTATTCTTAGGATATTTATACCTGAAGAAGAGATGCGTCCTATTTTAGAATGTTGACATTCATCACCTTGGGGAGGTCACCATGGTGGTGAAAGAACAACTCAAAAAGTCTTAAAATATGGTTTCTATTGGCCTATCCTTTTTAAGGATTTTAGGGGCTTTGTGGTTGGTCGTGGTAGGTGCCAGAGGCTAGGTAATGTTGGTAAGAAGCAATATCTACCCCCAAAAAGGAATTCTGGAAGTTAAATTTTCTTTTGTATGGTGTTTAGATTTCATGGGTCCATTTATATCATCTCATGGGAATGAGTAAATTCATGTTTTTGTTGACTATGTTTCAAAGTGGGTTGAGGTAGTAGATCTTCCCAAATATCAAGCAAATAATGTAATAAAATTTGTGAAAAAATAATATCTTTACAAGGTTTGGGGTCCAAAGAGAATTTATCACTGATAATGGAAAACGATTTATAATATATAAATTTAAAGCATTGGTGGAGAAATATGGATGTGTTCATTAAACTGGTACTCCTTATCATCCAAAGTCCAGTGGACAGGTGGAAATTTCAAACATAGAGTTGAAGGAAATACCTGAAAAAACTGTGTAAAACACTAGGAAAGACTGGTCGATTAAACTAGATGAAGATTTATGGTCTTATAAAACTGCCTTTAAGACTCTAATTGGTACGTCTCCTTATAGTTTCTGTTTGGAAAATCTTATCACTTACCTATGGAGTTACATCATAAGTCTTATTGGGCATTTAATGCTCTAATCATTGATTTTAAGTGTGCTAGTGAGAGGAGATTAATTGAACTGAGTTACCTTGGTGAGATTAGGAGGGAGATTTATGATAATTCAAAAATTTATAAAGAGTGGACTAATACTTTTCATGATTATATGATTTATAACAATGATTTCAACCATGGACAGAAGGTTCTTCTTTTTAATTCTAGACTCAAACTCTGTCCTCAAAAGCTAAATTCCAAGTGGTCTGGACCTTTTACAATTGTGAGAGTTTTGAAGAATGGTGCTTTAGAAATTATTGTTAAAGAAAAAAAACCAAGTTAGTTAATGGGTAGAGATTGAAACGTTATTTTGAGGGACATCCAAAGGGATTGGATGCCTTCACTGTGCTTAATCATTGTTCTTGAATAAAGTCTGGCTGGGGTCTATAAATCTAGCCCTATATGGGAGGCAACCCAATGTCTTTGTTTTGTTAATAAATAAAAATTGTGATTAAATAAAGTCTAACTAATGACTTTAAATTCAGTGCTTCTTGTGAGTCAACCCATTTTCATTCGTTTGTGTTAAATTTTATCTCTGTTCTTGTTTTACTTTGAATAATGTCCTGTTTTACTGCCTCCTGTATGCACTGTATCCACTAGATTTTTGTTCCAGTTTTACTTGCTCTCTGTCTCTAGGATGATGCTGTTATGTCATTTAAGGAGTGAAATTCCCATACTAGAGGGAAATTGACAGGAACTAGTCAGGGATGTTTTTCAACTATTTTCATTTATTTCTGCTTTGGTTTTTTCTATAATAAATTCTACTTACTAAAAAATTCTGCTGGTATTTAAAAAAATCTGCTACATGTGTACTGAAAATTTTGTTGCATGATTTGAATTGTATAATTTTTTTTGCATGTCTTGATACTGAATTTATAGAATTTTTCATATGTTTAAAAAACTTGTAAGTATTGTAATGTTATTCTATTGTTTGTCATTGTTTAGATATAATATTCTGCATGTGCCTCTTGATAAAAAAAATTGAATTTAATAATTGTTAAAATCATCCACTACTTGAAATTAATTGTGAGTGGTACATGATTGATGGTAGTTTTGATTTTCATTTTAACCGTTTATTCTCTAGGGTGTTTACAATCAAGCATGTACCCCCCCCCACACCCACACATAATTTAAGGCTTCACACTATACTCAAATGAGTCTTTCTTAAGTACAATGACTTGCTAGTAGTTAAGAGCTTCTTTGAGTCTAAAATAAATGATTATGGATGATTGGTGAGTGATATTACATAGTGGTTTCATGGAAATATAGTACAGGACTACTTTTTAGATTGATTTGGGTATCCTTTTAGTGGAACTATGCTCATTACCCTTAAAACTGGAAGTGTGATTCGGATTCTAGGGGCCTCATTCAACTTTTAATTATTAAAAGAAATTACTTTAATGAGATAATGTAAATAGTTACTATATAAATCTTTTGAAACTGGAGTAATTTGGGCATCTGGGATCCCACGATGAGTCTCTGAGACCCTAGATGCTGGGTGCATTTCTGCTAACTATAAGCCCTCTCTAGACTTTCAATAAGTGCATTGTATAGTTCTTATCACCAGATACATGGCTTGGAAAAAAATAAAATAAAGGGTCTAGGGTATAAAATGAGTTTATTTAGGTCAAAGGAATGATGAACACCAGATGAAGAAGGGGTTAACTGGTTTATATAAAATTCATTTAGTTTTATATCATTAAGGGGATTTACAAAAAAATATATATATATTTTTGGAACCTAGGTGAAAAAGTCAAAATAAGATGTTCCTTGGTTAGGATCCTAATTCCATTGATGTTTTATCTCCTGTCACTCTTGACTCTGGACTTGAACCTGGATTGAAGATAGTCACTAAGAAGTTCCACATATGAAGAATGATATTTTCTTTTCTTGTTGATTCATTACTCTTTTGACTACCCATGAGAATTTGTTCTAAGAAAGATTCATATAAGAAATTTATTTTCTAAAAGCCTATTTCCATTTTTTCCCTTTGTTTCATAGTTTGGGACATGTTACATTTTGAGAAATTTAATAAAAAATAATTTTTCGATTTCTCAAAGATAATAAATCATGAGATTGTTTGAGGACAAACAATGTTTAAGTGTGGGGGAATTTGATGTGGCCTTAAAAACACATGTTTTGCAACATATTATTAATTATTATTTTTAAATTAATAATTAATCTTAACACTTTTTAATAAATAATGGCTCTTTTGTATTTTCATTATTAACATTAATAATTAATCAATTTTTTTAATTAAGAGTGTATTTAAAGCCTTAAATATCTAATTTATTTCTTACTTTAATTTTATAGACTACAACCTTTTATTTAGATTGTTGTTGTTGTTAGGCATAGTTAATAATTTAACTGTAATAAGAAAATTAATTAAATCTGCATTTTCAGTAAGGTAATGAAGTCATAATTTAACATTGCATTTATAAAATATTAATCAATACAATATAACGCAATCTAAACTTTAGTTTTCATTTAATAATTCCATTTTTATAAATTTGACTTTATAAACTCACTGTGATACTTTAAAACTATTTAATTAATAAACATAATGGTTTAATTTAATAACAATTATCTGCCTACTTTAAATTAATGAACTTTGTTAAAATAACTAATTTAAATAATTTAACTTTGTTACATAAATGATTAATTTTACTTTAATCTTTTAGTAAGTTAGTTTCTTTTTAATTTCAGTTTTAATTTTGTAGCAATATAAAATTTACTTATTATAGTTATTAATAAATTAACGTAAGTTTAATTGGTTTTATAAATTTATCAATGATTACATTTTATTTAAATTTTCAATTGTTTTAATTCAGTTTAAGTTTTGAATAACTATTTTCTTCTTATTTAAGTTTTAATTAATTTCGTTTTTTATTTTTCAGTTTCATTACAGTCATGGTGTCTCCACGCACTAGTCTCCTTATGGTCTCACTGAGTCTCTACCACGGGTAGCTCACGATCTCACTGTAAATCCCTTTATCAGACACACCGTGTCTCTTTACACCTTATCTATTATTGTCTCACTGTAATCCTCTTATGGTGAAACATCCACCGTATCCCTTTCAAGCGGTGGCACCATGACCTTTTCCACCATGCATTGTTTTCATTCACTGTCACACCATTTTATCCTCTCACCATAACCCAGTACTTCACGGACTCACCGTGTCTCTATGCACACTACATTACCCTCTCACCATAACCCTTGCAAACCGGTGGCACAATAGATTTCCACACACTATTTTTTTTAAACACAGTCTCACCGTGAAACCTTTTACACAGCCACAGTAAACTCTTAACCTTATTCCTCATCAACATTTAATCCATCATGCACCCAAACCATGAGATATTTAAGATGAATCCCCACCAAATTTTTAATCTCGTTTCAATTGATGGGAGGCTATGATGTTGCTTTTCATGGAGCACTACCTCGCCTCATCCACTGCCACCTAAGAGGATTAGCACAACTAGAGTTGTGCACCACCACTAAGATGTTTGAAGTCACAGCCTCACTTCATGAAACCCATGAATGGTCTACTGAATAGATACCTAGATCCATCGTAGGGAACAGACCTTCCCCCCATGCATAGTATTTATGTAGCTATACGGAAGAAGGGAGCCACCACCTAAGCCGTCCACATCCACCAAAAGGTCCAAATTCATCGAAGTGTTCCACCATGCTGTCAAGGATTTTGTTGCAACCTCATAGAGAAGAAACCGAAAAAACCACCATTGCGTAGTGCTGTGCTGATGAGGGGAGGACTTGTACCACTGTTGTTGAAGGATGTTGATCATTGCTGCTATAAAAAACCACAGATCTGGACCGCTATATTCGAGGATGAAGCGCTGAATCTGAAGCCTCAAGGAGCGGCGTGACTGGCTTGGTGAGGAAGGAGAACCTTTCCCCCTTCTGCCGAACCTGCGGGAGAAGATAAACGAATAATTTAAAACAAAATATAATAATACATTAACAAAAATATAATTTAAAATAATAATAACAATAAATAAAACATAACTTAAACACTTAATAATTATAGTTATGAATAAATAAAAAATATAAAATAACTAATTTCTAAAAAAGGATTAATAATTTAATTAAAATTATTAAAACAATAACTAAAATAAACTAACAAATTGGAATTTAATAATTAATTATAAATTAATTATTATTTAATGTGGCATACTAAATAATTATTTTCTAATAAAATTAAATACTTAATAATAATTTATTTCAAACCGAAATAATGTAATCTAATTAACATAAATTAGTAAGTAATTTAATGTATTTATTATAAAAAAATTATAAATTTACTTTGATAACTTTAAATAATAAGAATAAATAACTTTATGATTACGTCTTTTAAGTCATTTGATAAACTAATAATTTTTAATTTTTATTTATTTCCGTCTCATTTTTAATTATTCTCTGTGTTTACTTGTGCAGGTTCATACGGGAAGAGAGTTACCATCCAGATTAATTTAACTAACTCAATGGGAGTTAGTTACTTGAGAAAAATTAGTGTGACATGCCGGTCGCAAATAAACACACGTGCACGGTGTTTAGGTGAAGGAATTTTTTAAGTCAGTGTACAAGAGTAGTGACATGCAGCAAATGGTTGTGGATATTAAAATAGAGCAAGAAGCAGAATGTGAGAGTGGGGGGGGACTCTAATTCACTAAAAAAAGGGAACCACTGGAGAGCATATGAGACAATCAGTCATTCGATGAACTCACCAGACTGGGAGGAAGAACCTTGGAGTTGAATTCTGGAGCAACTCTCAAAGAACCATTCAATAGAGACCTAAGGGCCTTGAGCAGTAATTCATGCAACCAGAGGGAGTTTTCTTCCTCTGTTCCCTTTCAATTAATTTCCACTATAATTGATTGAAAATAGTTTCTGTAATAGATATGATGTTAGGCTAAATACTTCTAGTTTGGGGAGAGTTATTGTTCTACTGGTGATCATTTTCAACCATTTTTCATTAAACATTTTTCTGTGATCAGATTTGATCGGTGAGATCAATTCTAATTACACATATATTCTTCATACCACAAACACTGAATTTTTCAATACTCTATAATCATTCAAAAAGTGTTCTTATGGAATCATCTTTTAATTAATCAACCCATAATGAAAACATCAGTACGTATGACGAGTTTGTACTATTGTCCATTTAATTCATCTTTTTGAAGTTGTACTTCTTTGGTGTGGTGAACTATAAGTTGTACAATTTCCGCGACTTAACTCCTATAGAGGGAAGAAATTAACCTATATACAGTGGTACATTGCAGTATTTTTACATGATTTGGAGAAACAATTTGTACTAGTAGACTAGAGTAATCCCCAAGAATACATTTCTGTTATCTTTTATCAGCATTTAATTTTCTTTGTTACATCGTTTTCTCTATTGTTCTGTATTTTAGTATAGGTTAGAATAATTTCATGAGTGTTGTTTGGTTTTTCATTACAATTTATAAAAACGTAGAAAAAAATATTAAAAGATTAAAAAATATAAAAAGTGAAAATTAGAAAAACCACTCCACTGCTGACAACAGTGGAGTTTTCCATGTTTTTAGTTTAATAGAGGCAAAAAATATCCTTCCCTACGGGTTCAACCCTGCTTTCCACTTATACAGTAGTTAGTATGAATATAAAATTTAATCTTTGACCAACTTCAATGACATTACATGTTAAGAATCTTTGGAATGTTTAAAGATTATTTTCCTCGACAATAAATTTAATAATCTTTCAATGATATTTCTATTCGGGGAATTTATATTACCAATGTTTAATAAGTCATTAAATTTTTATATAATCTAGTAATTCATGTCCTTTTTCAAGTATTAATACCATTTTATCACTCTTAAGTACACAAAATATTTTAAAACGTTTTAATGAACACCCGACATAATTTATCTCCTTAGCCAGAGAAATTGTTTTTTAATAAAAATAATGTTTTATAAAAATTTTTTTAAAAAAAAATTAAAAAATAATGTTTTACCCCTTTTTACTTCTACAAATTTTTTCAAACGAAACTTATTTTCCCTTTCTGAACAAGGCATTTGTTTAACTTTGTTTACATATAAAAAGAAATCTTTCTTTTTTACCTTGTATGATATGTATGAATTTATCTTCTATAATTTCATTGATGCTTCCCTATAATGTATAAATGTATTATTATTAGGGGAATTTTTTTAAAATGTATTTTAAAAATAATAGTATTTCAAAATTATTTTTCAAATGAAAATTTTATTTTCCTCATGAATATTTTTGAAGTCATTTTTTTATTTAATCAATGACAACAACCCTATATTTTTATTCTGCTTGGGATATTTTGTATTTACACTATCATTATAATTTCTCTAGAAGGTTTTTTGATTGATTTAGAAAAGGATAGTATGCACATTCAATTATTTTGTATATTTTATTCCTCTTGAAATATTCAATTTCCTATGATCATTTGGAATCAAATTTCCCCAAATTATCTTCATCATTTTTCATTGGATATGATTATTTAATAAATTGTTTAAAATTATTCATACGGTGTTTACATCGAATGTTATTTAATTATTTGGGGGGAATTATTAATAAATATTTATCATTTATTCTCTAGGTTTATTTGATAAAGAGCATTCTTAAATTGATTATTTGATATATGAGGAAAGTTTTGGAATGGAATGAAAATGGTATGGACTAGTTATAAAAATATCACCTTGATGCATCAGTAGTCTCATGTGAGGAGTCATTTAGATAGATACCTTATATAGGTTTTTACTCAATATTTTTTAAACTATATTGTGAAATATCTTGATAGTAATAGTACAATATACCTAGGAAACATGGCATCAAATAATTAATAATTTCCCTCATATTAGATTCAGTTATTATTCATCCATGATATTTTTATTGACATATCTATGGATGCATTTTAGTTAAGTTATTTATATGGAATGTGTTTTAGTTTATTGACTTGACATATTTATTTTTCCTTGTATCGTAATTTAATAAAATGTGTTTCCACTTATTACCTTTATTTATTGTTTACACACTTTAATTAAGTTTATTGAATACATGTCATGTGTGTTCAGTTATGTACCATTCCATATTAACTATTCTCATTCATTTATTATGGCTTCTGCATTATTTTTTCCTTACTGAGAATTTATATCCCCCTTATTATTTTTATTTCCCCAGGAATCAAAAAAATGTACTATAAAAGATATCGAAGGATTTCATAGATGGATTAGAGTTTTCCTTTAATATATTTATTTACTAATAATTAGAAAAAATATGGTGTTATTAGTTTATTATTTTCTAACTTATGTATTTGGTATACCCAGACATCAAAACTCTCATTCCTTCATGATTTGAATCATTGTAATCATGCTAATGTAATTTATTATAGACATTAGATCCATGTTATCTTGGGTCAGGGAGCCAAAGTTGGTATTAGATAAACTTTAGTACAAACCATGGGAACTATATTTAGGAAAACATAGATTAGAGAAAATAACACTAAGTATGAATTTGAGGATATTTTTCGAAGAATTTCATATAAATTTTTATGGTAAATATTAAGTTTGTATTCCGAGTAATACATCCATATATGGACACTACAAGTGGAAATGTTTCTGGAACAGATGTATATTGGACATATAACTCCAACAAGGTATTCCAGCACGACTCGTGGTTTCCTGGTACATGAGAACGATCATTACTATGCATCTGGTTTGACACTTTAGAGGGATTTTCATAGAATAATATATTTTTCTTTTATAAACCATTATGAAGTATTTGAATAGCTAATGAAAATGAATATCCTAGTTTTAACCTAAGGTGTTTTAGATTTTTAATAAGGTGTACTGATTTATAAATCCTAAAGATGTTATTATGGATAAAAATTAGGTCATGGAAGGATCTAGGTGAAAATAGGAGAATGGAGAATTTTTTTATTGAGGTTTTATTGAAAACTATACTTAAATGAATATTTAGTGACTAAAAAAATCTCATGGATTTACATAATATTTATTTTGTAAATTATATTATTTTTGTTTTAGAATAGGAAAACTTGTAATCTGGTTGACAACCAATCAAATCTAGAAAGGTTAAGGGTATTGAACCCATGATTGAAGGATGATAAGGGATTCTGGAAAAACACTTACCTACAAAATGTACTAGTAAATTTTCATTGTTTTTAGTGAGTAAATTTGATTAAAAAATGTTAATGACGAACCATTAGTATCAATTTTAAGGTTTATAGATTAATATATTATCTATATTGGTTTTGGAAGGTAGGTATGGAAAAATAGTGTTACTTTTCACTCTTTGATTTACCTTAAGATTCTTTGGAAATATATTTTGGTGCTTCATAAATCAATAATAATTTCGGAATGAATTGGAAAATATATATAATCAAGACCATATGTTGAAATTATATTTATATAAAAATATAAATTTATTATACATAGGTAGTAAAAGAATAAACCAACATTTGGAAGTGGAGTTCAAAACAAAATATTGTCCTAATACTTTTTTTTAACTGATGCACTTCTGAATCATAATAACATTATTGATTTTAGGACATCAACATTCTATTGTTAATTCACTTGTTTTCGATTGAAGACCTCAATAAATACCTATAAGTATTTAAAAATTTCCTCCATTTTCATATATCTAACTTCAATGGATGCTCATTTACTTAGAGACTTAGTTATATGTTATTCAATTTGGCCTTTTTTACTTCACATTATCTCTATTCTAGAGGATATTTTACGAACCATTATCGCAATATGGGACATCAACATAGGAAAAATAAAACTATCTATCACTAAGACCATGTTTTAATTGAGAGGACAAATTATTATCATGGTGGGGAGATTGTAACACCCCAAAATTGAAAAGGACAATTTTTTATTCAATACCATTAATGACATGTATCACCAAGAACAAAATGGAATAAAATAACCCTAGATTATACGATATATTTACTATTTTAAATATATTCAATGCATGATATATCTTGTAAAGAAATAAACATTAAGTTATCTTGTGTTACATGAAAAATATTACTTCCTTAATAGTTTTTGTTACATTAAAGAGTAACATTCATCGATAATAAGCATTATATGAAAGGTTGAGTTTCACTAAATTACAATTCATTATTAAATTAATATTATTTAATATAATACGATATAACTAGACATTATGTGAGTGGTTAGGAATAGTATTAAATAACTTACGAAAATTTATGGTTTATATAAATATAAAATGAATTCATTGGTTACCGACTAATGAGAAATGAAAATTAGGTCCAATTGGATATATGAATAAATATTATAATTTATATCTTTCCAAATTAGTTTTGTCTTAATAAACATAGTTAATTACAATTAGTCAATGATTTTAATGTAATATATATATATATATATATTTCAGTCAAATATTATTTATTTTCATCCATTAGGTTTGATATGAATATGATAAGAACATACACAATTTTGTATTTAAAAAATTATAATTTTATAAAGGATAAATTACAAACATTTATTGAATAAACCATTTTAAATTAATTTTTTTAACTTTAATTAATATAATATGTCAGAATAAACTTCATATTTGAAATAGAAACAAAATAATTATGTTAGGATGAATTTTTTATATTTTGTTGAAATATTTCAATTTTTAATGATATGTAAAAAATACTTAATTTTAGTTCAAAACTAATTTTTCATCTAATTTGTTTATAAATTTAAATTATACATTTAATTAGTTTTAATGTTTAATTAGATAATAGTTTTTTTAATTAAAAAAATATATGTCATGTGAATCAATTTCACATTGAAATTGGATAAAAAAATATAGCAATCTATTGGATTTTTTGACATTAAAAACATGCATTATCGTCCCTACCGCATGATAAAATTTAAAAATTTTTGTTAAAATTATATGATTGGAATTTGGAAAAATAGATTTAATATTTTTAATCAGAATAATCCTTAATTTTTAATAATACCAAATTTGTTTATATCCCTAAAGTATTAGTGAAGGTAATTTAAATTAATTATAATTTTTATGGTTAAATTAAGCATTATAAATAACTAAACCATTAATATAGGGCCTCAAATGACCTATCAACATTAAAATTTCTATTATATTAACATAATTTAATGATGAACCCTAAAATATTTTGATATTTTTTTGAAGTCTTTTTTAAGGTAAAATCATTAGTAAACCTAACATCTTTTAAAAAAACCAAATTAGTCCCTTTCCTCTACTATAAAAGGCCACCAACTCTCCCTCACACCTCTCAAAAAACTATGGTTCACCAAATATATGACAATATATATTCCAATAATACCTCCCCACTAATTCAAATCCACCATTTTATCAGAAATCCTTCTAAGGAAGCCTTTATTTACAAACCAGAAGTAGTTACACGATTAAGATGTAATGTCTTCCCTCAACATTTTTAATTTAATTTCCACTCTCCAAACCCCCATCTCTTCTTATTCTATTCTTGTACAAAAACCCAAGTATCCTAAATATATAAGTATTTTATTATTATAAGGGTTATACATACACTTATATACACATCCATCTTATAAGTAATGAATATATTGTAATGGCCTGGATTTTCCATGTAATCTTTTCAATTATATGGAATTATTACGAGCCTGTAAAAATTGATGGCGTGCGATTCCGAGACCCAGTGTGCTTGGATGAATTTCTGAACTTTTTTTTAGGTATGTACAGTAAAGGTGCGGGAGGAATTTTCTATCGTTTGAACCGATGATAATATTAAAAATCTAAGGGCACCGTTGATTCCGCAGTTTCAGGATTCTCTTATGGGAGACATCACTTCATTCGCATTAACATTAATGAAAAAGTATGCTTTTGGAATTTGGAAAAAGAAAATAAAAATCTTTTGTTATTTTATTTCATTCTTTCCAATGAACAAGCGATAGTTGTGGGTCCAACGATGTGTCAGGCCATTAAATGGCTCGACTCCTCAAATCCTAGGTAATAGAATCATTGAAATTAAGAAGGTTCCTATTAAACGAACCCCCATTAATTCCACATGAATTACTCACCTTCCCTCCTCTCCAATTTATATGGAGGTTTGGGAGAGATATTGGCACGACATCACCAAGCGACGAAGTTCTGATAAAGTGTCCTGATTCAAATAACATAGAGGAAAGAGCAGGTTCCTGCAGGTGGTGACAGGCGATATCGAATACCAAACCGAACGACAACGTTTGAGTGGCAACGTTGGAAGCTTTTGTGGGGATGAAGAACACTTACTCTTTCTTAATCGTGGGTGTTCTCCAACAATCTTGAGGTCGGGGGATTGTTTAATTTTAATCTTTGATCTTTTCATTCTTCAGTTCATTATCATATTAACACGGAGGGTGAGGGAAAAAGAAAAGCCATGGACCACACACTACTCTGTATAATTTGAGTTCTTCTTGGACGTTTTCGTTATGGCCACGGCAGCGAGAAGATTGAGGCAGTGCGGAAAAAAATGACGAACCTCCGGCGAGACATTTCTCTTGCGGATGGCAGTGGTTGGGGGAGACCTACTGCAACCAGCCACAGGTGGAGGAACAGGGCGCGCGATGTCAAGACACGAAGGCTGGAGGTGGAAGACCCAAGCCAGCCACGCAAGATTTGTGGTGGTGCCCGCAGAAGCCGGCGGTGGCTATAGACGTATCTAGTGGGCCGTGATAAGTGGAGAGAAGTGCGGCCCTATGTCGCGCTGAGTTGGTGAACCCCCGGTCGGCCAAAACGACTGACTATTACTCTGTGGGGCAGTGCCCCACAGGTTGGACAAATTGACCCCACCCCGACGAGGTCAGCTGGGAATACGAGTCTGATTTCTAGTGGACCGGTCCAGACCCACCCAGCAGGCCAGACCCACCAAACAGTCTGGGATGGACCACGGGCCAGTAGGCTGGACCCGCCAACAGGTCGGGCTGAACCCGTGGCCCAATGGGCCAACACAGGTGGCAAGAGCCCAACCTGACAGGCTGGGCCAATAGCTTCATGATCCTGCCAACCAATCCTGGTTGACCCCGATGGGCATGACATAGTAAACCGGTTGACCCATAGTGGGTCGGACCCTGAGCAAGGTCTGGCAGACCCCAGGACCCGTTGCATCTGGTCAGCCTGACCTAGTCAGACTGAGCCCATACCAAATCGGTCCCCGAATAATGAAACGCATGTAAATAATGAATCATGTGTTTGTTCGACACACCATCAGTGGCATTGATATCCCTTTTAGGAATCAATCCTTCTGGCATATTCTGGTAGGCTTGACCGACCCGAGATAGTCAAAGCTGCGATCACCCCCATTTCATCGAAATAGGTCTAACTAACAGACCGTGCATGTATCTGACAAACCGTCTAAGGATCAGAAACCCTTAAGACGAGGATATCATTGTGTAATACAACACTTTTGTTTTGGAGAAAATTGGAGAGGGTCCTGACTGGATGGAACCCAAATCCATCCGGGCCGCCGAACTAAAATTATAATAAGTCACAGACCGAGCGTCTGATTGATGTACCGTCTATCGCGTTGGAACCCTTATGACATGGTGGTCCTTTGGGATACATCTTCATGGAGCTTCGTGGTGGATGAGTTACAAACAATGAATTGAGGTGCCGATCCTCTTGAAATGAGGCGTACAATGAGCGGGAATCCAGTGATCGACAATGAGGTGGATGATGTAGAAATATCATACTGAGGATTGTACCGACAGATCTTGTGTGGGTTAGAACATACTAATCCTGTGTGGGTCAGTGCTCAGTGATATTATGTGGCTCCATGCATACCAAACCGGTGTGGGTCAGATCTTTTGTGGTTCAATACTCAGTGATCATGTGTGGGTAAGCGCATAATGATCTTGTGTGGGTTAGATCTTTGTGGGTCATTTTAGGGGTTAGTACCTATCAATTCAGTGGGGGTTAGACCCTGTATAATCAGCAGAAGTGACTCTCGACAGAAAAAGATGACCTATATTCTTGACTAGTAATCTGTACTTTTGTTCTCTACTTATATACGTCATGTGAGTTGAGTCTTTTACCTTAGTGGTGTTATCTTCGTGGTGTTTCCTATGTGGTACTTTTACCTTCACGGTGTTACCTTCATGGTGTATACTTTGTGGTACATTTACATTCATAGTGTTACCATCATGGGGTTATCTTTGTGGTACTTTGACCTTCATGGTGTTAACATTGTGGTGTTCTTCCCTCATTTATGAGAAGATTATATCATAATAACTTAGGTATAGGTATGGTCATATACCTAAGTAGAGTTGATGACTACTCCATCCATTGTGGTTGAGGTCTTTCTTTGTGGTTTTTGATTTTTGGAAATCTGGGAGACCTTTGGTGGTCTTGGGGTCCCTCATGACTCTTGTTATACTCACCCATATATGGGCTACACCCGCACATTATTTTGAATTGTACAGATGATGGACCACATTGATCGAGGTTGGGGAGGACAGGACTGGATGGTGCTCGGAGGTGGACCTTTTATGTGACGTACTGTAGTGAATACTAATCATAAGTTGTAACTACCCTTCAGCTAGGATCCTCAGTGGATGATTGAAGAGTTTTTTTCTCTTTCTAGTTATACTTGTACTTCTCATTTGGGCTTGTACTATGAAACCTTTACATTCATTACACTTTTTACTATAGTATTTTACTTTGCGGTTGCTTCTTTTTGTGTTATCATTTTGTGTGTTTGTAAAGTTTTAAAGGAAATTCTATCCCATTACAGGGATATTCCTTTTCGGTGCTAGTAGCCGACTCCTATCCTATAGAATAAAAGCATGGGGTAGTCACATCATGGGCCCCAGGGGAAGGGTCGTGACCAAGGGGTTTTAAAGGAGTCGATTATACCAAAAAACTAGGACTCTGATATTTCAATGTGTCTATAGTGTTAAGTGTTATGAGTGTGGTTTTTAGTTTGGGGAATCTAGTGTTGGTGCGGTGACTGACATATCCATACACCAGGACACTGAAATCAGATTTCCAACTTAGGGAACGAAAACACTGATTACGTGTGTTTTGAAATGTTTTCTTATGTCTTCATTGAGTCAACTCACTAGAAATAACATATTGATTGTGGAGAACCTCTTTTATTTCAGGGTGCCAGCACATAGACCGAAATCCATGATTCCTAAGAGAGTATATGATGATATCCCATATAGAGTTGATGCTTCAGTGTATATCCCTCTTACGACGATAGTTAAACTGGGTGGTGCACCAGTAGCACCACCACCCGTTGCGCAGCAGATGCCACCAGCCCCACCAGTAGAGCATGGACGCTGTCTGAGTGCGTTGCATGAGTTTCAGATTCAGAGAGCTCAGAGGATGTAAGGAGAGATGGATCCATAGGTGTATGAGGACTGTCTTCAGGCTGTGGCCTGAGTGTTATGCTTAGTTGGGACACTAGCTGATCTGATGTTGATCCTAGATGCCAGTCTCTTCCAAGGAGTAGCTGGGGTATGGTGAAGTATGAGACTCCAGTTACATGATGAGGTGACCCTCCCCTAGGCAGAAATCGAGGGACTTTTCAGGGCATATCTTTTCCCAGTGAATCTAAACTCAATGTGTATACAAGAGATGTAGCACTTATAGTAGGGCAACCTGACTATGGCCCAATACTCGTCAAGTTTCACGAATATCTCTCGCTACTCCACTGACATGGTACAAGACCATTCCTATAGGGCCTAACCCTTTTATTAGGGTGTTATATGGGAGATCAGAGCATCAATGACATTGATCAGCATTCTGACGTAGTTTTGGGTGCTAGAGAGAGCACTTTTGGAGGAGTGCTTCCTAGCTGAGTAGGAACCCACAAGGAGAACCACCACCTGACGTTAGGTAGAAGAGCCATCCGCAGCACGTAGTAGATGGATGATGCATTGGACCAAGTCGGACCAAACTTTTGGTGGATGACCTCAGGATACAGGGTCGGTGGTGAGGGGCTCACAGGATAGAGGAGGAATGTGGAGGATTAGGTAGTGCTAATCGTGTGGTGGGAAGGGTCACGTGGCTCTCGACTGCCCGACCAACCGTTCAAACAACCAGATGATGATTGAGGAACAGTCAAGGCAGAGGAAGAGGATTGATCAAGGAGGTCCATAGGGTTGTAGAAATGGGAGTGGTGTTGGCTTTGTAGCAGGTGGTGGGTGGCGATTCAATTTTCTACCGCCACCACCTCCAGGTCTTCCACCCTGACCACATGGAGAAGGAGGATAGAGATGACCTCTGCTCTAGGTAGCTTAGGCCTATGAACAAAATGCTCTAGAGCTGATTAATAGTAGGGTATGTGTCTATTCCACCATATCTACAATTATTATAGACACAAGTTCTAGTCACTCTTTTATTACCACAACCATCATTCAGATCTCAGAGATTCTGATGAAACTATTGGCTCGATCTTTACGGGTAGATACTCCTATGAGAGAAGATTCAATGATTACACACTAGTCATGAAAATGTTATCTTACTCTATGTGGAAAGAGAATTCACTAGGATAATCTATTAGCAGCATTGAGGCCTTACGACGTCATCTTGTGTATGGATTGGTTATCCACTGTCCATGCTAAGATTGACTGTATTAGGTGCAATGTGTGGTGTGTCCACGAGGATGGGACCGATTTTTCCTTCACCAGTGAGAAGGGAACCTCTAAAACATAGGATGGACTTACTCGAATGAGGGTGTAGTCTATCACACATCAGTTGGCTAGACTTACCCTTAGAGCATTTTATGTTGAGAGTATGAACTATCCTCTAGCGGTGGACCAGTATGCCGATGTCTTTCTTGATGATGTTCTGGAACTACCTCCACGTTTAGAGGAATACATTTACATTGACTTATACCTTGGGATGGAACCAATATCTACACCATAATATCAGATGGCTCTCACAGAGTATCATGAGTAACGGGTATAGTTATAGGACTTGTAGAAGAAGGGGTTCATAAGGCCCAGTGTCTCTCCATGGCGAGCCCTGATTTTGTTCACCATGAAGGCAGACGGGAGATTGAGACTCTATATAGATCATTGGAACCTACAACAGGTGACCATGAAGAATAAGTATCCTCTATAGAGGATTTATGATCTATTTGATTAGTTGAAGGGAGCTCAATGGCTTTCAAAGATAGACATTAGATCAGGCTATCATCAGCTCAGGGAACGAGATAAAGATGTACAGAAGATGACCTTTAGATGTCGGTATGGCCACAATGAGTTCATAGTTATGTTTTTTAGCGTGAATAATTAATAGGAAGTGTTAATGTGAATCATTAATGGTATCTTCCATCCATACCTCTATCACATTGTGGTGGTTTGCATCGACGACATTTTGGTGTACTCAACGATGGAGGAGGTGCCTGCCTATCATCTGCATATAGTTCTGGATACACTCCGAGAGCACCAGCATTATGGTATGCTCTTGAAGTTACAGTTCTAGATATGAGAGGTCAACTTTCTAGTACACATTATCATGGAGGCTGTAGTTGCAGTGGATCCAACAAATATAGAGGTTGTTCTAGCTTGGGAGCCAACCAAGAGTCTGACCAATGTGCAAGGTTTCCTGGGGTTGGCTGGGTACTACCTGAGATTTTTACAAGACTTTTCCGGTGTTCCCGAACCCTTTTCATCATTGAAAAAGATGGGATACCACTTTTTGTGGATATAGAGATTCCAGCAATGTTTTCAGGAGCTTAGGAAGGGACTGATGAGTTCCCCCATCATGAAGCTACCAGAAGTGGGTGTTGGGTATGCAGTCTACTTTGACATATGTAGTACAAGACATGGATGTTTCCTTATGCAAGAGTGGGAAGTGATCGTGTATGGTTCTTGACAGCTGAAACATCATGATCAGAACTACACCAACCATGACCTGGAGTTAGAAGTAGTGGTCTTCGCCTTGAAGATGTGGCGATATTACCTGATGGGCGAACTTTTAACAGACTACTCTCATCACCAGAGTCTCAGGTATATCTTCTCACAGAAGGACCTGAACCCGATATAGTGATTATGGTTACAAATCCTCCAAGACTATGACATTGAAATATTATATACTTTTTGGAATGGAAATGTAGTGGTATACGCACTCAGTTGGAGGTCTGGTCTATAGTTACTGACTGAGGTGACAAAGAATCTAGCTGTGTTGCAGATACCCTTTGCGGGTACAGATGAAGTAGATTACCTCAAGTCTATGACTACCACTCCCCCACATCTTAATGGATATAGGGAGGCACAACATGGGTACTTTGACTATGAGTCACAACGTGCTCCGACACCTGATGGAATTTTAGAAGGTGGGGAGGAAGTCATCCTAATTAGAGTACACACTATGGTACCAGTGGAGCTATGGGAGGAGGTGTTGAGGGAGTTACATACGTCCCCACTAGAAGTACATCCTGGTGTGGCAAATATGTTTCTCTATGTCTATAATTAGCACTGGTGGCCAAGGATAAAAAATGTAGTGGCATAGTTTGTTTCACGATGCCTCACTTCTCATCAAGTGAAGGTTGTGCATCAGGTTCCTGCAGGATTAGAACAACCACTAGAGGTTCTGAATTGGAAGTGGGAACGTATATTCATGGACGTTGTGACAGGGATTCCACATATGTCAAGGGGACAAGATTCTATCAGGGTGATCATTGACGGACTCACCATGTTGGCCCACTTTTTACCCATTTGAGAGAATAGATTAGTATAGGGCCTGGGACTCCTCTACATACAAGAAAATTGTACGACTTCATTTTGTGCCATTGAAGATCATCTACTATTGTGACACACTTTTTACATCCCGGTAGTGGAAGGGATTACAGGAGGTATTCAGGACTCTTCTATGTTTTAGCATCTCCTTTCATCCATAGATGGATGTTTAGACAGACCAGACCATTCAGAAAATAGAAGACATCATACGTGTTGGCATTTTAGATTTTGCCCGTAGTTGGGAGGATCACTTGCCCTTGGTTGGGTTCACATACAACAATATCGATCACTCCACAATTAGTATGGCACCATTCGAGGCCTTCTATGGTGACCTTGCAGCTCACCTCTATGATGGAAAAACCTAGGGGAGTCAGCGCTTATGGGTCCAGAGACGATACGGGCTACCACTGAGAAGGTGCAGATCATTCAAGAGTGGATGAAGACTGTAAAAAGTTGACAGATGTCCTATACTAATAGGAGACGGAGGCCCTTGAGTTCTAGGTGGGATACCACGTCTTCCTACGGGTCTCACCTCGATGAGTTTTGTAGAGATTTGGCAGAGGAGACAAACTCTCACGAGGATTATTGTACCTTTTCTGACACTTTAAAGGATTGGAAAAGTAGCATACCACTTGGAACTACCACCACAGTTGGGGAGGTTGCACAACATCATCTACATATCTCACCTAAGGATATACGTGCATGACCCATCTCACGTCATCGACCAAAGTGAGCTAGACTTTGATGATGGGGTGACGTTTATGGATGTTCCAGTAGAGATTGAGGATCGAGAGGAGTGAAGCCTTTTTGGATGATCTATACCTATAGTGCGCATTTTTTGGCAATACGGGAACCTCCAAAAGAGAACATGGGAGCAGGTGGCTCAAATTCATGCTCAGTAAGCCCATTTGATTCCTTAGTCTATGTTTTAGATTTAGGGGAAGAAAATCATTACAGTGGGGAGAATGTAAAGACATGGATTTTCCATGTTCATTTTTTAATTATATGGAATTATTACGAGTCTAAAAAAATTAATGGTGCATGATTCCGAGGTATGGTGTGCCCGAAAATAATTTTTGAACTTTGTTAGGGTATTTTAAGTAAACATGCATGCATCGTTTTTAATATTTTGAACTAGTGCTTGGATTAAAAATCTGAGAGAACTGTTGAATCCAATGTTTTGGGATTTTCTTAAGGGAGGATTCAATTTGAACATAGTAAGTCTGGAGAAAATATTATATTTTGAAATTATTAAAAGAATATTAAAATAACTTTTTTCTTTTAGTTCATTATTTATTTTCCTCTAATGGGAAAGTGGAATTGGGGGACCAATGATGTGTCAAACAATTAAATGGCCTGACTCCTCAAATCCATTGTAACAACACCGCTGGAATTAAGAAGGTTCCTATTAAATGAACCCCCATTAATTCCACGGGTGTTACTCACCCTCACCCTCTCCTATTTATATAGTTCTCAGGGAGATCTATTGGCATGACTTCACCAGGTGATGATGTTCTGATAAAGTGTCATGATGCCAATCACTTGAAGGACAAAACCGGTTCCAGCAGGCCATGATGAGTTACACCAAATCACGAACCGAAGGATGACGTTTGATCTGAAACGTTGGTGTCTTGTTGGGAGGACAAAGAACATCGACTCTTCCTCTATCATGGGTGTTCTCTAACAATATTGTGCTAGGGGGTTTGTTTAAAGATCATCTTTGATCTTATCCTTGATTTCATTCATTATCATATTAACGTGGAGGGTGCAGTCCAAAAAAACAATGCTTGGACCGCCCTCCACTCTATTTATGTTGTGTTATACAAGGATGGTTTCCTCAGGGTGATGGTAGTGAGAAGACTACAGCTCCGTGGAAGAAACCACTGAACCACCGGCACGGTAAGTCGCTAATGGTCGACGGTGGCTGGGGGAGACCCACGACAACCAGCTGCTGGTTGAGGAGGGTGGTGCAGAATTATGATTCATAGAGTCCGGAGGAGGCCGACCTGAGCTGCCCACATAGGACAAGGTTCGGCTACAGCTGTGGCCAGCTGGCTGCGGTAGGTGGCGAGCAGTGTGGCCGCCCACCACGCCAGGTTGGCGGACCCCCGTTCGGCCGAAACAGATGACTGTTACGTAGTGGGACAGTGTATCACTTGCTGGCTAAAGTGGCCCCACATCCATTGGGCCAGCTAGGAAGACTGGTCCGTCTTTTAGAAAAATGGGCCGGACCCTCCAAGTAGACCAGACACGCCCAGTGGGTCGGCCCGAACCCGCGACCCAGTGGTCTAATGCGGGTGGGCCAAGCCCTACCCAACGGGTCGACCCAACCACAGAATCTGTCCGCACACTGAATCTGGCCAACCTCGACATGTTGACCATGTAAACTGGGCTGACCCTTAGCGGGTCAGACCCGAGTGAGGTCAGGTCAACCCCGAGACCCATTGCATAGTACTGGCTAGACTGAGTCGGACTCGGACCATACCCAACCAGTCCTCGAATAATGAAATACCTGTAATTGACAAACCGAGAGTCCATTAGACACACTGTTAGTTTCATTGGGTTCCCTTTTGGGAAGTGATCCCTTTAGCATATTCTAGCGGGCCCGACATAGCCGATTTGGACCTAGGTGTGATCACCCCCATTTCATGGAAAACAGATGTAACTAAGAGACCAGATGACCATTTGATGAACCATCTACGTCACCAGAACCCTTAGGATGTGATGGTCCTATTGGTATACTCCACTTGAGTTTTGGAGAATTTGGGAGTGTGGCTCAATTGGATAAAACCCAAATCCAACCAGGCCCTCGTAACTAAATCCCTTATAAGTCACAGACCGATCTTTTGATTGACACAACGTCTGTCATGTGGGAACCCTTATGACATGACAGTCCTTTGGGATACTTCTTCGTGGAGCATTGTGGTAGTTGTGGTATGAACAATGTCATTAGGAGAAGATCCACAAAGAATTAAGCGTACAAATAGAAATAGTCCCATGGATGGTAGTGAGGTAGGGGTTGGAGATAGATAATATTGAGGTTAGTACTGAATGATCTTGTGTGGGTCATAACATACCAATCCTTTGTGGGTCCAATCCTATGTGGGTCAGCACTCAGCGATCATGGGTGGGTAAGTGCATACCGATCATATGTGGGTCAGTGCTCAGTGATCCTGTGTGGGTCAGCGCAAATCGCTCCTATGTGGGTAAGATCTGTTTGGGTTATTGCAGAGGTTAGTACCTATCGATCTTGTGTGGGTCAGACTTTGTATAATCTGTATCAATTCCTCTCGATGTAGTGAGATGATCTATCTTCATGAATAATAATTTATACTTATGTTAATTACTTTTATACCTAGTGTGAACATAGTATTTTACCTTCGTGTTGTTATATTCTTGGTGTTACCTAAGTGTTAATTTTACCTTCGGGCTATTACCTGTGTGGTACTTTTAACTTCTTGGTGTTACCTTTGTGGCAATTTTACCTTTTTGGTGTTAGATTTGTTGTATTCATCCATCATGTTTGAGAAGATTATATCTTGATAACATAGGTATAGGTATGGGAATATATATAATTAGTGTTATTGACAGCTCTGTTCTTTGTAGACGAGGTCTTTCTTTGTCGTATTTCCTTTGTGGAACTCTGGGCGACCATCAATGTTCATAGGGTCCCTAATAAGTATCATTATACTCACCCCTTCATGGGATATGCATTGTCCTTATTGTGTCTTGTTCAGATGGAGGACATCATTGATAGAGGCTGAGGGTGTGAGGACTGGATGGTTCTTGGGGGTGGACTTTTGACATGACGTGTTGTAGTGACTACTGATTGTGAGTTGTACCTACCCTTCATGTAGGATCCATGGTGGATGATCCATGAGCTAGTTTTCAATTTTTATATGTACCTATACCTTTCATTTGGGCTTGTATTCTGACCCCTTTACATTCAGTACACTTTTTACTACAACAATTTACTTTGCAATTGCATGTTGTTGTGTTCTCGTTTTGTGTGTTGGTAGAAGTTTAAAGGCAATGCATTCCCGTCATAGGGATACACATTTTTTATGATAGTTTCTAGACCCTGGCCTATGGAAGGCAGTTCTGGGGAAATTCATGACACATGCCCTAGGGGATGGGTTGTGAATAATATCGTTTCAGTGTATTGTGAACTACTACCTCATGAAATGGTGATTATTATTTTTTCATTTACCACCATTCATTATCACCATTATGATGGAAACTCAATTAATATATGATATATTTGATATTTATTTTTTATTTTTAAATATTCAATAATTTTATTACTCATGTTATTAATAATTTCTATTTTACATTAATATGATAACATCGTTTGAGGAAGTGTGGACTACCAATCCCTCAAAGGGATGTCATTCGTTCACAATATACATGGAACTTATAAAGAATGGTTTTAATTAAAATTTTGTATCTCCAAAACCATATATATGATATTTAATAAATAATTACCTTTATATAAATATACTATATGTATTTATATATCATTTTAATTATTACCCTTTCACGCACTTCAAATGTTATAATGACGTTCATGGACATGTGGACTACTGCATTCTTGACACAATTTGATTCCTTTAACATAAAAAAATTATAAATATAAATATATAGCATTAAATAAAATGGTAAATAGGATATAATTATCATTACAGGAATATATGGTGCTACTTACATTCTTTCCATAACAATCATTTAAAAATGGGAATGTTACTCTAGTGTATGTATGACTTACCATCTCCATGATTGAAATGTTGATTAATTTTTCGTAACCACATTTAAAGATTGATTTAAAAAAAAAATTATGTATAAATATAATAAATATATTAATATTTTTATTTTACAGATAATATCTAATTACCCCTTTGACAATAGTTGATATACCAATGTTGTTTTTGACACATCAAACGAATTTGGTCAAAACAATTGATGTAAACATAACTATTTAAGTAGTTGTATAAAACATAGTAATAAGTGATATAAAATTAATGATAATCATGAAAATGTTTCTAAATAATGTATAAAATTAACATAAATTTACAATTTATGAGGTTAAATGATGATCACCCAAAAGGAAACATATGTTAACAAATTCCCATGTCACATTTTTACATCCATGAGATTAATGTCATGTTCACTAATTACATATTTCATTTTGAGTATCAGAAAATAATTTCAATATATTATATAATGAATTAATTTATATTCATGTTATTTAATAATTTCATATAATATTATTTAGTCATGATATTTATGATTTAAAATATTTCAATGTGGTATGCGGCACTTTGTAACTTTTAAAGATTATTTTCCTCAACAATAAATTTAACGATCATAAAATAGTATTTACGATTGAGGAAATTATATTACCATTATTCAATAAACCGTTAAAATTTCCCTTCCTCAAATAATTAATTACATTTTTCAAGTATTAGTACCATTTTTCCACTCTTTGTTACTCAATATGTTTTAAAAATGTTTTAAAAAAACCCAAATTCATTTCACTCTTTAGATAGAGAAACAATTTTCTTCTAAAAACTATGTTTTATTAAAAATGTTTCAAAAGTTTTTCTAAAATCATTTAGTAAATAAATTTTAACCCCTTTTTATTTTACTAATATTTTCAAAGTAATATTCTTGTAACTTTTTGAATAATTTTTTCTTCTAATCCTTCTTACCTTGAAAGTGGAATGTTTCTTTTTACCACGTACAACATGTACAGATTTATCCTCATTAATTTATCTAATGATTCCCTAGAAAGAGTGAATGGATTGTTTTAAATAAGAATATTTTTAACATTTATTTTAAAAATAAAAGTATTTTAAAATAGTTTTTCAATAGAAAATGTTAATTTACTCATGATTTTTTATAGTATTTTATTTTATTTCATTAGTAACAACAACCCTATAGTTTTCCTCCATTTGGGATATGTTGTGGTGATAACATTTTTATCCATCCTATGGATGGTTTTTGATTGATTTAGACAAGGATAGTATCAACATTAACTTCCTTGATTCCTTTTAATCACTTTGAAATATTCAATTTCATAAGATAATTTAACATTGAATTTCCCCAAAGTATCTATTTCATTATTGGGGATATGATCATTTCCTAAACTGTATACCATTTTTCATAAAAAATTCACATTGAAAGATTTATTAATATTTTGTGAATTATTGATAAATATGTATATTCTATTTCATATGAATATTTGATAAGGCACATTGTTAAATTGATTATTTGATATATGAGGAATGTTTTTGGCTGGTAATAAAAGGGTGGGACTGGTTATAGATAACCCCTCTATCCAATGATAGTCTCATAGGATGAGTCATTTGGATAGCCACATTATATGGTATTTTACCCAGTATTTTTTAAATATTCTTGTAAATGTTATTAATGTTAATGTTACCATGTACCTTAGAAATATGGAGTCCAATAATCAATCATTTCTCTCATGTTAGTTTTAGTTGTTTTTCAGCCCTGATATTTTTCATCAACATATCTATGGATAAATTTCATTTTCAGTATTTAGATGGAATGTGTTTTAATTTATTACCTTTCCAAATTTATTTTTCCTTATCTAGTAATTGAATGGAACGTGATTCCATTTATTACCTTTCCATATTGTTTATGCACATTAATTTTTTTTATTTACTACATTGTATCTGTGTTAACTTATTTACTATTACATATTGACTATTCTCATTTTTTCTTTATTAGTTATGCTATATTATTTCATTTCTAAGCATTTGAGATTACCCCCATTATTTTTATTTCCCCATGAAAATATGAGGTGTACTATAAAAGAGATGCATGGATTTAAAATATGGATTAGAGTTATCCATGATACTATTTATTTATAAAGATGACAGAAAATATATATTGTAATTAGTGTATTATTTTCTCATGTTTGTATCTATTTTACCAAGATTAATAAACTATTGTTCATTCACGATTTGATTCCTTGTAATCATGAAAACATAATTTATAGAAGAACATTTTTTGGGTTATCTAGGGTTGGGGAGCTACACAAGGAGGCCCCAAAAGATGATGGAGTTCTACAGAAAAATGTTTTAAATATTTCAGAGTTCTCCTTTACTGATGATAGAGTTATAAGGCTTGGAACACATATATGTATCCCATAAAAACCAGTTATGAAAATTGAACTTCTAGATGATGTACATAAATAAACCTTATCTATTCATCTAGAAATAAATAATATGTATATATATAATAATATAAAATATGGTGGGATAACTTGAAGAGAGATATTTTAGAATTTATATTACGATGCTTGGTGTGCCAATAAGTAAAGGCTAAATGGTATAAGTTTAAGGGTATAATGAAATAATTTCCCATACCATTATATTGGCAGGAAAACATAATCCTATAGTTTTTTATAGGACTCCCTAGGACATATAAAGGTAATAAAACTATTTTGGTGGTTATTGATCACCTTATAAAGTCATCATATTTCATTACTACCAATGAAGATTTCTCTCATGACTAACACACAAATATATACATTATTTAAGTTGTAAGGATACACTTAGTTCCACTCTCCAATTTATCTAATCATGATATGAGGTTTAACATGTGGTATTTCAGAATCCTTCATTAAGCATTAGATGTAGAGAGGAGTTTCAAAATAAGTTATCACCCTTAGACATCTAGTCATTTTGAGAGAACCATTCGAACCCTATAGGATATACTAATATCTTATTCAGTGAATATTTATTGATGTCAATATCAATAACATCCCATAGTGGAGTTCTCATATAGTAATAGTTCCATTATAAAATTCAAATGGATCCTTATGTGAAACTGTATGGGAAGTAGTTTCAAACGTCAATATACAAGGATGAACTTAGAGACATTGAGTTGTTGCAACTTATTCTTGTCCAAGATATGATATGTAATGTTGTTCCCATTAAACATAATATGAAATATGAAAAAAAATATTCATACAATCATTAATATGACCAAGAGTTTAAGGCCAGAGAAAATTTTTTCCCCAGTATAACATTTTGGATGGAATTCATAAGGTTTGGGATGGCGGGAAAACTTAGTCCAAGATACTTTGGCCACATTAAGATCCTTAATCGCATCAGACATGCAACCTATCGACTGGAAAACCATCTTGAACTATCTCAAATACATGAAGTGTTTTATATATACTTATTGTGGATATTCATAAAATAACCCTCAAATATAATAAATCAAGATGTTGTACTATTGAATCACTAGGATTTGTCCTTGAAAAATCCCAACCCAAGATTTAACATCTAAATCCTGAGTTATACCATATTTGGAGAAGTTTTGGTTTTAGGGAACCTAACCCAAACCATGTTTTGATGACCACTCTAAGAAAGTGACACTATCACACACCTTACCCATAGGGAATATACTGGAATAATAATAGGTAATGTATCTATAATCTAAAAGTATTTATTTGAATATATATTTTTAATAAATTAATTTTTATATTTATACTTTTTTTTACTTTTTTTGTCATTAAATAATGAGTCTAATAAAGATTACATTTTAAAATGATCAAAATAAAATTTTATTTTTGGGAAATATCAAATTTCATTCAAGAAACTCTCTTTGATGAAATATAATTTTTTTAAATAAATTTTATTTTAATAATATAATATGTTTTAAAAGTGTTTGTTTATATATAAATGATAATATAATTTTATAATGTCAAATATATTTTTTATACGGGTTGGAAAATGATGGTTATCTCAAATCACTGTAAATTTTAATAAATAGGTATTATTATTTACTATTTTAGAAACATATATTTAAATATTTTTTTTATAATACAAATAATATTTTTAAAATTAGTGGATCAAAATTATCCAATGGTGAATTTTTAATAAATTTATGAGACAATCAATTTTGTGGGTAAAAATTAAATAAGGTATTAATATAGAATCCATATTAAGAAATTTTAAAAGACTAAAAGTGTTTTAATAAATACTAAAAAGAGTATCTATGAACAAAATTATATTCCCTTTAAATGTCTTTTTTTAAGTCAATTGATTACCTTTATAAACATTTAGTGAACCCTCCATCCAAAATTAATATTGTATTTTATGGTTTTAAAATTAATTATTTATGAACATGAATCATGTTCACATCACCAATGGTATTATTTAAATGTTATTTTATCTTATCCTTTTAAATTAATGAAAATCACTCCTCTTTTACAGGAAAAATTGGAAAATTCCATGGTATGGTTTCTGGATTTTATTATTTTTTCCTAAATAGTCTAAAACCAATGTTTAGAAATCAATAAATAATTAAACTATGGTTTTCAATAAAAAACCCACCCAAAAATCCATTTATATTCCATAACAAACCTTCTATAATTAATTTAATCATACATTATCTCTACATACCACTAAGGTGTTCCAAATCTCTCAATAAGCACCTCCCATGATTTTAGAAGTGTCGTCTCAAAGTGTGGGATCTGATCTTTCTCCTCTTTATTTAGACACCTTCTTTATATTGTACATTTTAATTTCCTGTTTTTAATTTTTTAATATCAATTAAACATCCATATTTTTTTGACAATGATTTCCAAGTGTTGATATAACCCTTTATCTCTCATTCTACTTCACTCAGAATCTTTGTATACCCCCATTATACTGCTAAAATTATCCTACATTTTTATATTCTAAACATTTATGTAGTGAATACACATAACAATTTCCAAACAATGTAATTTACCTAGATCGACCTATCTTTAATTTACTAGGTACTTAAATATGTATAAAACCCACTTCATTATCATTAGATTAAATTTGAAATAAGTCATCTTTATGTTCTATGATATATGAGGAACATCTATTCATATACATGATGCCAATATGTTGGGTGGGACCTCAATTATATATCACACTAATAACATGGGTAATTTTTTTATCTCATGAGATACAATGTATGGTGCACTAGTGGTTTTCATAAGAAAAATATATAATTATCTCATTATGGTCAGCATTGAATTATGTTTATGATGTAATTTTTTATGTTATTTCCACAATCTCGTGTTTCTATTTTGTTATCATCTTATATCATGCTTCAATGTTCAAGTTTGGGATTCACGACCCTCTTATGTTACCTTGATATACCTATTTCCATACATGTGTTTCTTTATAATAAGTTTTGGTTTGAGTATTCTCTTACTGGGATTTACAATTCATGACTTTTTATGTACATATCTAGTTTCTATGATGTAGTTCTATAATAGAATTAAAATTATAAAGGCTTGTTGTGATGTTTTGAAAATATTTTTTTCTACCCATATTTCATTTTATTGGGTTATGTTCCTAGTTTCCCAAAGATACAAAACCTCATGATTACCTATGATTCTTCTATGTGTACATTTATCTAATTAATTAATTATTAAGGAGTATTAAAATATGGGTTATCATATTTTGTATAGTTTTATTGTGGGAAATATCATAAGTATGAGGTTAAAATAGTTAATGAAACTAAGGTGTCTCAATACAAATAGTTGTGGTTGAGAATTATCTTGGTGTTATTTGTGGTGATGAGTATCTGGCTCAGGTTTTGGTGAGTAGCATATCATAATGTTTTTATCTGAGAAATGAAACATTTTTTTTCCATTCAATGATAAGACATTATAGGTTGATGGTGAATTAAATAAGAGGACAGGTGATTATTCTTTACTAGGGGAACATGATGTTTTATCAAGGATGAAAAGTGCTATGGAAGGGATTTTTTAATTACTTACATCATTACGGGAATTAAAATTTAGATTGAAATTGAGTTTTTACTCCTATTGTAGAGACTTTTTAGATAATTGAGATTCAAATCAAAATTCTAATAGTTATGCCATATTGAGAAGATTGTTTTGGATATGGATTGAGTCCTATAAGAGGTTTCTAGTGCTTATATGAGGTTCAATATATTTTTATTGAAGTTTTGATTTTTGGAATGTGTTTTCTCTAATGCATTGTTATTACATAGTTAGGCCACACCATTTGGAGGTCCAAAGAAAATCATGAAATTAGATTTTCATGTATGGTTAATGTGTAGAAATTTCGAATGGTTTCCAAGAACCCTGAGATTCAATCCATACACAATGCAATAATATTTTAGTTTGATCTTCAATGTTTTCACATAGATTGGTAACTTTTGTAGTGAAACCCTTTGAGGTGGTGTGTTTTGTGATAGTGTGAGACTCAGGGCTATACAATGGATTGTAATACTCTAATTAAAACCATTTTCTTCTAATATTTTCTTAATAATTGGGGAATTATCATTTCTCCAATGTCATGTCCACCCCTACATTCCTCCCATCTCAGATAGAAAAAATTGGTAGATCCATCCCTTGAATCCTCCTTTAATTATCCTTGAATATGGGGGGAGTATTGATGGTTTTTTACATGGAGGATATTAGGTATGTTCCCTCATCATCCCTAAATTACTATTTTCTCATTATTTTACTAATTGTTTTATGTATTTGGGATATGGTTTTAGTGAAAATTCCACAAGATCATGGTTAAATCATCCCAATTTTATAGGGATTTTCTCTATATGGATATAGGAAATATCATTATAAGGAACACATGTCATATTTCTCTATTTTGATTGATGTAATCTTTTAGTATAATTTATTTATTTATTTTATGATATTGAATGAAATTGGTGGACAGTACATGGAGGATGATAGGCATTGTTTCCATGAGGGAGTCAGGGGGAAATCACATACCTTTTGTGTGTGGTTTGGTAATAGTTTCTATGATGTGAGATGATCGAGTGAGTTTTAAGTTATTAATATTATATAAATTAAGTACAAAAATTAATTATAAATTGTTAATTTTAGTTGTTTTAAATGTTGGGGATTGAGATAGGAACATATGAATTGTTATGAGCTCAGATGATGAATTAAAGGGATTGTAAAGGTTTTTAAATCAATGTATGATGTAGATGGTCCCTTTAATGTCAATAAAAATTCAATGTATTATTTTTATATAGAATTTAATTTGTGTTATATCCACTGATGGGTGTGTTTTATTAATTATTAATAAATGTGTTGACTTAATTTCTATTAAATGAAAAAGTGTCAAGGGCCATGGTGAATAATTGGAAACTAGCTCAGTGCCTCAACACCCAATGGTTGAGGAATATAATATAAATATGGTCCTCCTATTATAGGAACTTATGAAGGGTCTAAAAATGATATAGATGTATTTCACCTTGTTATAGGTTCATTTAAAAACATTTTAGGGGCCACTATTTTTTGAGATCGTTGGTCTGGGGATATGTTAGGTAGATCTTTGGATATTTTATTAAACCATTTAGACTAGTTGAAATGTTAGTGGGGTGAGCTATCCTCCATCACTTTAAGGTGAGTTCTTGGGTAGTAATTCCCTTTGAAGGATTATGGACAATTTAGGGATATGCAACCAACTAGTTAACTTTATAGGTGAGATGGGCATTATACCATCTCTCTAGTGGGATAATTTATGATATATATTATATTACCATTTTATCCTAGATGTGAGCGGGGTTATATTTATGTAAATTATAAACTTCTATTGAAGGTTGTATAATAAGATATGAGAATGGAATAATGTCTCCCGTGTAGGGTGTCTGGATTATGATGTGGAAGAGGGTACTTGAGTGGGTTTCTCATTTTCATTTTGACCTTAATGTGGGGTAGTGTGGGGGGGGGGAAGTATCACCAGTATTGGTTTTCACCTCATAACTTGAAGATAAATTAGGTGATGTTAGTGTATATTTATTGATAGGGATAGGATATTCACTTGAGAGTCTAATAGAGAAGGCATGTGTTGGGTTTGGGTAGGTGGATAGCTCATTTGGTGTGACATGAGGCTCTGTGGAGGATGCATCCATAGATTATTTTGTTATATATAAATATTTGTGATATGATAATGAAGCTTCTAGAAATGTGGAAGATATTTCCCTTAGTAATATTGTACTAGTACCACTCTAGGGTGGGGTGATACCACCTATGATTATGTCATATAGTTCAAAGGTGAGTAGATTTGTTCGGAGGTGTTTGTATTTTATAAGTATCTTGAGTTAGTTGATCTTCAACTATGTGTATTACTTAACTTATGGTTCTTATGTGATATGATTTTTTATTAGGTGAATATGAAATTTGAAATAAGGGTCAAGGCACTAGGGTGGGATATGAACCAAAAGTAATGGGGGCTTGGTACTCCTCTTGGGTGGAGTGCGTCCCCCTAGGTGTATGTTATATGGTTTCAAGGTAATATGAGTTTCCCAATAGTGAAAATTTTTCATTATTTTTTTGGATGAGCCTAGTTTCAGATAGATTAATGTTTTATATTGTTTTAGGACTACACACAATTCCCCATCTGTGGTTGTAACACGATCATCGATGTCCAACACTGACCAATGAAGATGTGATATTTATATATTTGATTTGGGGTATGACTTGGCCCCTGGGGTGATGTTATAACGAGGTTACGGGGTAGTATGTGAACCCATAAATTTATTATGTGGGTTTCATAGAGAAACCCAATCACTAGCTAGATCTAGTTGGATCAATCCCGAGTGAGACCTTAAAATACAAGGATCTAAGATGATTATTTTCAATATTCATACACACTGTATTTACCTTTCTGAACATATCACGTGTGCATACACTATTTTATTGGTTATTTAAGGGATATAATTTATTTTTTCCTATTTATTTTTACTCAATACCTACATAGGAATCCCTCTCACTGTATTACAAGACCAAATCCCATTTTTCATATGTTCATGTATGGTACATGCGTAATGTTGTATGATTGTATGGGATCATATCGAATGGGGTCAGGATATTGGGTTGGGTTGAAGCTATATGATGGAAGAAGAATCACTTCGATATTTTATTCCTTTTACTTATTTTTTTTAATATTGTGACCATATTAGTTGTTAATTATTTTGGATGTGTGCTTATATGATATTATATTCATTTCATAAAACATGTTTTTTTTCTATCATGAAAACTCTAATTATTTTCTATTGATTATTTTTAGTTATTTTTTATATGGTTTTACTCTTATATGAATGTATAATTTCTACAAAATAACACCTTAGACTACCTCTTTATGTTGTGAGACTAATGTATACATGGATTCATTCATAAGGTTACATAGAACCCCTATCTTAGACATAATTGATTAACATATGGATTTAGGAGTGTCACAATACTGTATAATTTCATAGAGGATTTTTTATTTCATTTATACATTTATTTAAATGATTGTGTACTAATAACCAATATAAAAGTGTAACTTTCTAAAATATAAAAGGCAGTAGAAATATCAATCCATTAATACATGCCCAATGTAATAGAATATTCGAATGTTTTTCTTTAACAATTCATTAACCATTCCCTAGATTATGATTTAGAGTTTACAATTTAACTTATACAATGTATTATTCCATTAGCCAAGATCCATTATAAAATGGGCTTGATAGAATTGGATGAGTTTAGAAAACAACTACAAGATAATTAAGTTTAATTATTCTTTCTCCCTAGTGCATCCCCATGGGGATAAGTGGTGCCATTTTTTGAGAAGAATGATGGTTCAATGTGTAATTTCATAAAAAATAGAGATATCGAAAAGATATAAATATTAAACAATGAAAAAATACCCTGTATTTCGGAATTGTTTGATCTAATTTTTGAATCTCTATAATTCCAAAAAGTGTATATTTATTTTGAATATCATAATTTTAAGGTGAAGAAGTGACATATTCAAAATAAATTTTCTATATAGTATATATACACATTAAATTCAAATTTATTCCATTTGAACATAAAATCACAAAAGAAATCATCATTGAACTAAGGAATAAATTCATTAAAAATTAAATTAATAAATATTTTGTTTTATTTAGTGTTGTTATTATTATATATTCATAGAGATAATACAAACATGTGTAATATCAAATAATTAGGTTATAGACTTTAATTAAGGAGAAGTCATATTATAGGTTTGGTTGGTGTGACTATTGGATGTAACAATTCACATTATTGGAGCATGTGATCACATGGGAAGGAATTTATATATAACTTTAGAAATGGCAATTGAAAAATGACCCACACTAATAATTTTCATTGATATACGTAGTTTTCATTGATTTAATAAATAATTAAATAAATCTATGATAATATTATCATGCTTTTCTATCCCACTTAGTTACATGAAAGGGTGTAATGTATTTATAAAAATAAAAAATGTGACAAGTAATTAAAAAACATCAATGGGAGGATATTCATGAAACCAATAATCACACTAACCTCATGTATATAAGGGATTGTGATATAAATTGTTGAGTTTAATAATGTATTGGGTTTTATACTAATACAAAATGATAATTTTATAGCCTCTGTCTCATTATAATTGAGAACCTATGGAAAAAACTACTCTATACATGATCTTTATTTTGTAGCTATGATTTATTCCTTTTTAATTTGGAGGAATTTTCTCTATAAGGAATTGTTGGACGTACATATTGGTCAGAACAGTTTATATTATATATTTACATAAATGAATATAAAAATTAATAAATGAATCTTTTTAGAGTTAATCAAAGACTATGGTTGATCAACATAAAACCATCCTATAATGGAGAATAAGGAATCATATTATCATAGAAGAAAGGAACCTGATAACATATCCATGTTGACGACTAAGAGATACAAAATCATAATGGAAACAAAAAGGATAAATCAAGAAATAAATAAGGTATGGAATATATACTGAATTTCCTAAATTATTTCTTAACCATATATGCAAGAGAAAATCAAGGAGGCATAAACTGATGATTTAGAATATTAAAATTATTTTAGATATAAAAAAGAGAGATATCCTTCATGAGTTCATCATCATTAAATATATTTCCATTTATTCTATAAATAGTCTTTATGTGGCATAATCAATGTAGAGAAATAAAGATATATTAAATTATTAACATATCTTATCATTTAAAAACCACCTATGAAGTAGAAATATGTACTATGATCATTAAGAGAGCTTCTATTGAGATAATATGAAGAATAAGATTTTAGAAGACATTTTAAATTTCTTTGTATATCATTAAGTTAAGGAATAGTGTAATAAGTCTAAGGGGGTGACTAAACCATTATCACAATAATTTTGAAATGGGATAAAATCACCATGTAATATTTCATTGGCCTTCTAAACACATATAAAGGAAATATTTTTATATGGGTTCTGGTGGATCGAATCACTCGGACTTATTTCTTTATTAAAATATGACATGATTTTTCACTAGATTAATTGAGAATGATATATATGAAGGATTTTGTGAGGATTTATTGGGAACCACATTTGATTGTATCCAACTAGAGTCCATGGTTTAACTATAGGTTCTGAAGTAATAAATAATATACCTTGGGCATGGAGTTAAACTTCATCATGACCCATCTACAATGATTAATGTATAATATGAATGGACTGCCCAACGAATTTAGGATAATCTATGTGATTTTTTATGGAAATAAAATTTAAACTAGATCAATTAATTTTATTGAATTAGTTCTCAAACAAGATCAATTTCTAAAAAATTATCAAAATTACCCTATATGAAGATCTATTTGTGAAGAGATGAACACAGTCAATATAATTGGATAATGTTATATTCAATAATTAAAAACCTTTTTAATGTACTTTGGTGGGACATTATGTATCAAGAAGCAACCATAGAACCTGAGGATGCAAGTAAATCTAATTAATCCCTTATATTTATGACTGGGGATATGAGTTGAAACTTTTACGGATAATAATTATAAAGGATGAAAGGATGTAACAACCCAAAATTATATATATGTAATTAATTTATTAATATATATGTGTCATATTTGTCATATTATAAGAAAAATACTCCTTGTAGTAAAAATGAACACTAATTTATTGTATTGGTATAAATAATTACATAATAAGAGTAAATAAACTCTATAAAATTAGAAATATTATAATGGGATACTAATGTAAGTAAATAATTTATGTAGAATTTAAAAATCAGTAGGTTTTTTCAATCCTAAAAAAATCACACCCACAAATAACACATGAAAAAGAAATCAAAATATTAAAAATATGGTTGGTATTTTTTAATTTATATAGTGAACCTCAATATAAAGATAATTAAATAATCAATAATGGTAATAAGTGGTATTTGGAGGAGTTATAGCTCAATGTGACCATTGTAATAGTAATATGATCATTGGACTAGTATCCCAACTGTTGGAATAATATATTGACTATTATAATAGTAACATGATTTATGGAATGGTTTGATGACTTGTAAATAATAGTTAATGTAAAGAATTTAATTATATATATATATATATTATAATTAAAAAAAATGTTTAAATTAGGTAACTCTAAGAAAATTTAAGTGTGTATTTTTAATTAATTATACTTTAACTTATTTTTCAGAAAACATTAAATTTATGTTAATATTTAAATATTAAATTTTATATATTTTTGAAATTATTTCTATAATATTAATATCAATTTTGATATTATCACATGAAAATTATCTAAGAGTGAATTTTTTGAAATTTTAGGGGAAAATGAATTTCAATATAAACATATCGAATACTATTATTTGAATGAATTTTTTTTAATAATATTTATGTAATGATGATCTAATAAATTATAAAAAAATTTATCAATTTTTTTAATAAGATAAATAATTTTAAATAACAAATAAAATCAATTTAGAAACCTAAAAACATAATTTCTAAACTCTAATAGGATAAAGTATCCCCTTAAAAACATTTTTTATTATCTCTCCCTTTATATTGTATAAAATAAAAAATTGGTTGGTTAAGTGTTTAAAAGTGAAAATAACATATATTTTTATTAATTTACTATTTTAAAAAACAAAATAAATCTATTATTTCATCTCTTGGTCTTAAAATAATGTTTTATTCTTTTTTTCAAATCATAATATTTAGATTCTTGGTTTAGGTACATAAATGTGATATTTACTGTTAATTGAAGTTCGAGAGGTTTTTTTGGGTGAATGGGAGAAAATTAAATGCATTATAGGATATTCATGAGCAATATACCGAGTTTCTAGGACTATGAATATGGGTTATCCAGCTCATGTGATAATGAGAATGCATGTCACGAAATTTACTTTCACGGTCACTAGGACCATGTTGTCAACTCATGCATCCACTTAACACCCTGCTCAAAATTTTGATTTAAATATATTTATTATGGTTTCAGAAAACAAATTCACCCCTATCATGGGTCTCTCAAGTATATGTTGATTTTTGGGTGATATATTATGATTACTTCCCTCCATATCTTTCTCCCTTGATTTTTTTGTATTTGATTCCTGCAACCATAGAATGAACCTCCATATCTCTTCTCAATATGATGTTCTTGATTATATCCCAGTGAATACCCACACTAGGTTACGGTTTAGTGAAATTACTATTTTATGGTGGTGATAATTTGGGGACTTTTATGTTATTGTTTTTGAGATATATAAAGGGAGCATTGATATTGGATTTTACAAGGTGATTTCGTGGTTTTTTCAGATTTGAGGTTGTAGATTTTCATGCATGCTAACTTGTGATAAAATATAATATATTAGGTGGGTCTAATTATTTACATTATTTTATGGGCATAATATAATTTATTTTTAATGAGATATTTTGTTGGAAAACTAGGGTTTTGGAGTATGGGTTTTTTGGGCGAATACAAAGTAGTAATTGTTTTGGTGCATGAGCATTTTCTGAAAAGTTGTTTTTGGTATAAAAATAAAGGGAATAAAAATTGATTTAATTGGGTTATCAGTATTTTATATTTATGGTTGCTGATTTAATTTATTGTTTTGGATTCTTTATTGTTGATGGATTAGACATGGGTCTTGGAAACACCCACTTGGGTATGGGTATCTTAACAGAGGGAACAAGTTGATGTGGTGGAAACTCCAACTAGAGCGTGTCGACCTTGTTAACATGAAAAGAAGGATATTTAAATGTGTTTATTCCTCCTTTGAGTATGTGGTTCCCAACATTGGGTTGGTTACTCCTGGACTGGGTTCTCCCTGATGTTTTGGTATTTTGGATTTTGTGTGTGAGATATGTTTGGACCATTTGTTGAAACATTATAATTTATTTCATTATAATATAAAAATTTAATTATTGAATATATTTATGTTTAAAACTATAAATAATGTTTTTAAAACATATAAAATTTCATTAAATTTCAAGGCACGGTGAATATTATAGAAAACTCGTCTTAAATTAATAATTATTCTCATACATAGGGTGCATAGAGAGTATTAGGTACATCCTACTAGGTTTCTTACTCAACCCTTACTAACTCAATCTAATGGAAAAGTAGATATTTTGAAGTGTGATGAAGTTAATGGAATGATTTTCTATTTACTAGTAGTGGTTCACATATATATATATTGGTAGTTAATATGGATGATGTGTTCCATTCATGAGATAACTCATGGATTATTTATAGGGGCTTAGTGGAGTTAGTGGATATCCTTTTGGGGGAATAAATTTAGGTTTCCCCATAGGAATTATGTTTTTGAGGAGTATTGTACTTTTTTTCATTGTATTATAAAATTATTACTTTGGTAAATATGTTTTCCATGCATCATATGATCCTGATTTTGTACTCTTCTGTTGTGTTCTTTTTTCCTACAAGTTTGGTATGCCCGAGTTGTGAATAACTCATATCAAAATTAACATTGTGGTTGGAATAGAGAGGGTGTCAGATATAAGGTATGTTTATCTTCCAAAAACATCTTCCATACTCTTTAAATTATTTTTGAATTCTTATGATTATGTATATGGTACTAAGGATTAGTAACACTTTGACTTAACCGAAATGAGGATAATGGGTGATGGACTTAGATTAGGATGTTACAAATGGTATTCTTTATTTTATTTTGGGTAGTTTTCCTGGTTATTTTTTATGTTTGGACACATGAAGTAGTTATAAAAATACACATTTGGTCTCTTTATAGTGAACCATGAGTATCTGGGATGTTTGAGTTGACAAATTGTTTGGTGAATTACTCGTATATTGGTTGGAGTCTTTTAGGATGGTTGTCCTAGTTTAGGGTAAATTATGGTCTTATAAACCTTGTTGGCATTCAGGGATAGTTAGTGCATCATGGTTTCTGGTTTTGTCAAAATAATGGTTTTTATTATCAAATAAATTTGAAAAATCATTGTTTTGAAATGGAGTTTTTAGAAGAAGGTTTTAACGTGGTTCACCGTATAAAAAATATTGATTTTTTAATTTTTTTTGTGATTTTTCCCAAAAAATATTAATTGTTAGTGTACCATTTTTATGGTGTGGTGAGACACATATTTGTTTTTAAATTATCCCTGTATTTTTATTTTTAGCAGAATGGTTTTCCGTGTCCATTGTAAAAAAACATTTCCAAGGAAACCACTATGAAATTAGGGTGAGGAAGCCGTTGAAAATGATTTTATAAATTATCCACCATTGGATAAATGGTTAATTATGTATTAGGAAAGATAAAAATAGATTTTTAGTGTAGAGTTTCAACCCTACCATTCTAGGGTGGATCAGTGGTTAAAATGATAATAGAAAAAACCTCTGGTTTTTATTGGGGATGTTGGCCTATAAGAGGTGACAGAGTGTATGAAGATGACAGATAAGATATTTCTTTTCATGGATACATTTGATGATGTTATGGTTCATTTTGAATAAGATATATTGATAGGGGTTGTATTTGAGTAGTGGGAATTGGATGGGCATGCTAAGATAAATGAAGGGTATGGGAAGGGTTGGGAGGATGATAAATAAACACTTTTATCCTCACACATACCTAGTATCAAAGATGAATAAGTTCATTAGTCTCCAATAATAGAATATGATATTTTAAGAGTTTATTATTCTGTTAATAATGTTGTCGTATTTTATAAAAAAAATATAGTTTCTAGTGACTCTTGGATAGCTCAATGGTTTGATATAGGATTATGAGCTGATATATCCTATAAGGTTGTAATGATTACCCATGAATCATATAACATGATTTTGAATAATGCATTACTATATGAAAGGGATATTTTTGTAAATCCTCTATCTGGGAGATTTTTCACTCATCAATGTTGAAATAGTATTTTATGAAGTGGGAAAATAAACCATGAGATGATTCTTCAAACAGTTCATGCGTATTATATAACTAGGATACACATATTCATTCCTCTATGGGATAGAGGAAAAAATTAGTTGGATATTCTTAGTGTGGTTCCCCTAAAAAAATAAAGAATAATTTTACATGAAAACCATGATACTATTTTAGGTGTGGGAATCTTGTAAACCTAAAACAATATTGTAGAATCCAACATAATTTGCCTAAAATGGAAGGTTCCAATCAAATTTAGATATCTCAATCCTATTTGGGTAGGTATTTATATTCAGGTTCACATTGAGGCCCCACCCTATGGGGATTAAATCTAGCATTAATCGAGGATATAAGTATTTATAGAAGGGTGGACGACTATAGTTGGTGAAAAATCAGGGTTAATTATTTAGCATTAAAAAGGATATGATGAAGATGTATGCACGACCTTATAATGTGAGAGGTTACATGTTCCTTGAATATACTCTCATTTATTCATTATTTTACAATAGTTCCAAATATTCATTTATTATGGAATAGGTAGTGGAATACATTTTATTTTATGTAGAATTGATTCCACGTATAATACAAATCCAAACACCTCTAGGGGACTTGAAGATTCAGAGATTTATAAGTCTATTTTGTACCATTATGATAGTTAAGGTGTAATTCACTATGGTCTTTATCATCCATCCAATGTGGGTTTTTGATACTCTATGGGGTATAGAATGGTTAGTTTCTCACAATGAGAATATTGATTATTATAGAAGTACGGTTTTTTTAAACTTCTAATGGGTAAATTCATACATTCAAGGGTGTCTGGGAAGTGAATTCTAGAAGGTTTGGTCCCATGATAGTGATAATTGGTAGTAGTTTTTGTTAGTTAGCAATATTGATTATTGGGAAACAAAAGAGATAAATCAGGTTGTATTTTTACACACACACACACACAAACATATATATATATATATATATATATATCTATTATCTAGATGTGTTCCTAAATAACTTCTCTATACTACATTTTGAGAATGAGGAAGGGTTCTCAATCAATTTTGTTGCTGGTATAGGTCCTATATCTATTACTTTGTTTAATATGGAATAAACTAAAATGATGGATCACAATGTATAGTTGTAGAATTTAAAAAATAATGGTTTAATCATGTCATGTATAACCCTTTGGTAGTTTCTATATTTTTTGTGAAAATTCATATGACACATTGATGATATGTGTCTAATAAAGGAAATTGAAATAGGTTACCCTAAATAATAAACAAATTCTTCCAAAAATATTTGATTTATTTGGTCAATGTAATAGTTCTAAATATATTTCCAAAATTTAACTGAGTTATGGATACCATTAACTCATGTTAAAAAAGGAAGTATACAAAAAATATCTTTTTGGAGTAGTAATGACTGTTATGAGTACTTGGTGTTTCCATTTGGACTTTGTAATACATAAATTAATTTAATGGAATTAATGATGCATATATTTCATTAACATATCTAAAATTTCATCATTTTGTTTATAAAAAATATTTTTGCTTTTGTGAACCAATTTCGATTATGATTGAAATTTGAATATAATTTTGGGGTTCATTATAAGACCATAATATCAATGGAAAATTATCAAAATGTGAATTTTAGATATAGGAAGTGTAATCCCATATGTGTTTTATTTCTAAAAAGGGTTTTCCAGTAGATCTGGAGATGATTGAGAGAGTGGTATCAAGAGATTAATATAAATATAATCTAAGTGACCAGTTTCAGAGGGTTTTGTAGTTATTATATATGTTTTTTCAATCTTTCACATACTTAAACTCACTGATTAAAACATTGATTAGAAAATATGTTCCTTTTTTCTGGATCCCAGAATGCCAAAATTCCATCAAAGAGTTTAAACATGGGATGAAAAAGGAAAATATCCTGGTATTACAAAAACCAAGGGATGAGTATACCATATATTATGATTCCTCTTGTAAGGTAATTTGGTGTGTGTTGATATAGTGTAATTTTTGGTTGTACATGGATCATTCTAAATATAGTTGTATGTAAAAACCCATAACTTAATTCTCTTTTTAATGAATAAATTTATTATGACATAATTTAGTTATAGAAAACACATGCACTAATTTGTATATTTTGGAATGTTATAGTATATTGGATTTAAAATTATATTAAGAATAATAACCATTGATAATATTTTCATTGTACAATGAATATTAATATTATTTTATTGAGGGTTATTATAATGTCTAATTGATTGAGAAGAATGGAGTGATGGCCATGACTATTAGGATTATACACTATAAAACCCATTTATTATGGCTTCACAGAGATATATCATTATATGTATTTTCCATTAACAAACCTCTAAAAAAATTCAACAACTAAAGCATGAGAGAAATTGTTAATGGGATAAGTTCAATCTCATTAAGATAACGACCAAAACCATGTTCACTATACCACATGAAAGAAATATCACAATCACACACCTTAGCTTTACTGAATTCACTAGTGTAATAAATGAAATTGTATCTAGTCCCTAATATTATGAAAATAGATAATTTTAATAAAATAATTATTTTTTAATCTTTAATTATTTCTTAATAATGTTTAAATGACATTTTTGATAAGAATTAGATTTTGATATAATGAATTTTTTTGGGATATGCATCTTTTAATCAAGACACAATTTTTGATGAATTCATGAACATCAGAAATAATTTATATTTTAATAAAAAATTATTATTAAATTAGTTTTTGAGAGTAAAATATAATATAATATTACGAAGGGAAATATAATTTTTATAAGGCACAAAAAGCTATTATTGAAAGAAACCTGTATTTCAAAATAAAATTGGAATATTTGAATTATAATTAAAGATTATCAAATTTAGAAATTTATTTTATAAAATAAATATTAATTTTTATATCTAAACATTCTAATATTCCAATGGTAAATTTTTTTATAATTTCATGAGAATGTAAAATTTTTGGGAAAAAATTAAATACAGTAGAATTATACAGTTTGTATTACAACTTCAAGAAACCCCAGAACTGGTATAATAAATAATATAAATATTGACCACAAGAAAAAAATATTTTCCCCTTTAAAATAATTTTTTTTGAATTTACACTATTAATTTAAAAATCCCGTAATGATTCCCACAAAACCTATATTTTTTTTAAGGTTTTAAAATCAATTATTTATAAACATGACTTACTTCCACCACACCATGTATATTATTTTAACAAGTTTGGTTATTAGACTTATAAAATATTAATAAAAACTCCCCCATGGAAGAAACCATTTATAAAATCCATGGTACAAGTTTTTTATTACATTATTATACAGCGTCCAAAACCTATGTTTGGAAATTAATAAATAATTACCCTTTATTTCTCTATAAAACCTCACCTAACCTCCAATAAATATTCACTCAAAAACTTTGTATCATGAATTTATTTTTCCCCTTACCCTTATACATCCCCCCATATCATGAACTATGCTGGAGTAACATCTGACCCGATAGCCAACCCAGTCTGAGAGATGGCCCGAACGGCATTCTCAATATCCGTGGGCGAAAAAATAGTATCGGGCTTCTTTGATAATCCACATATAATAAGTTTTTCCAAAAAAAATATCCTAGATCAAATAAAAAACAATAAAATGGGAATAACTAAGAATAATTGAATCGCAAATAAATATTCAAAATAATCCAGATACAACAATAGCTTGATGAAATAGAACTGAATAAAAAAATAAATTGGACAATGCCAACAAGATCTCCACGTGATCTCCTGGTCCCCACCAATAGAAATACCAAACATCTCAAAAAATGAGCACATGGACCATGAACCTGAAACTACAAAACTATTTTGGTCTATCGATAACAAATGGTACAACTAGGGTGTGCGATTTACAACAGAGTAGGAAACCACCACAGTATCTATAAAATTAATTTCCCGAAAAGTTACATTAACACTAGTATTGTTTTAATCATTTTAAAGAAAGAACCACATCAATCCATTTTTTCAAAACAATGCATGCCACATTCCCAATTTCAAAATAGCTATACCATTTTAGAGACCAACTACTAAATCTGAATCCAAAACATTTGATATGTGACTATACAAAAAACTAAATCAAGAGATATTGAATAGGGAATCACGTTTAACAAAAAAATAAACTATAAAAAACAATGGGAACCCATTGGTCTTTCCCAAACATCCCTAGTGTGATCCCAAGATAAACTCGAATCAAACTCACCAAATCACATCTGGTGCAACTCCCCAATCTATAACCAACTGACACCACCCATGTCATAACCCATATGAGGAGTTCCTCTAAAGGGTTTCCATAATTTAACAATCCATTCAAAATTTCCATCTGGGCTATCACGTCACATAATATTTCAAACCACTTTCTCATAACTTGTCAAGGTCCGAATAGTGAATTTATACTTTAAAGAGCAAAATTCCTTTCACAAAACTATATAAGTTTCTAACTAGTACTTTAAAAAATGAATTATAATATATTAAAAATATTCCATGTCATTTCCAAATCATCATGGGACTCCAAATTCATATTGAAAATTATAAATATGATTTTATGGTTTCCAGATCCATATGAATTTTCAAAATAATTTCTAACAAGATTAAATAATGAATACATATGAAATGTTCCAAAAGGATCTTTGTTCCAAAAAATCACCAAAACATGTCTCAATTTCCAAATGGGCCATGATTTTAAGAATACATCTGAATCCAATTTTAAAATAACAATGAAAACCCAACACCATTTAGAAACATGTGAAATATTTTATGTAAATAGGGGGGTCACTCTTAAGTGTCATCATAATTTGTATTCCCATCCCTGTGTTAACCCCATGAACCCAAGTATGTGAAAACATCCAATGACACACTTATAGTTTCCATTAATTCATTCAAAACCATATTTGAGAAAAAACACTTTCCTTTAAACCAACAGGAAAGTAACATGAAAAAAAATTCAATAAGCATTTAAAAACCTAAATACCGTTTCCATGTATTTTACAATAAATTAATAATCCTTTAAGTGGATCCCAAAACACACAAAATATCTAAAATATAATTAAGACCACAAAAAAACGTATCCATGTCTAAAAAAACCACTACTACTCAATTTCACTTGTATAAACTAATAAACATTCTGTCAAACACCATTGTTATGAATTAGTATATAACTCTCTTTGAAAAAACACTTTAAAACCACTTCCACTATTTTTTCCAACAAAATACAACATACTAGGCCATGAAAATAGAACATGAGAATGAAAAATACATTTATATATCATTTATAAATGCATAATCATCAAATGGAATTCATCATAAAGGAAAAAGATGAAAAAACATACCATAATGACATGTGATCACAACCAAACTCTATAAGAAGGAAGAAATAATCATGGTAGATGATAAAAACACCCTAACATTTATGAAATCTAATCATACACATAACCAAACCCTTAGGGCTCAACCAAGAGGGAAACAACACCAAGATAAACCAAAAACTTGAGAGATAAGGGAGATGAGAGGATAAACAAAAAAAATCCAATGAACTCACCTTAATAACCAACATGGAGAATCAATTGAGTTTGGGAGGCAAGGGAGTGGGGTTTGGAGAATCCCCATCATTCACCTAGGTTAGAGGAGGAGAGGAAAACCTGATTTATGGTTAAAACATGTAGGAAAAAACAATGAATTTCTAATTTTATGAAACTCTCTAGCTCATATGGATTGAGAAACCATGCAAAAACTGTTAAGTCAACATTTTTTAAATGGATAAATCCTCACACACATTTTCTACTCATTTTCCTTAACCATTCAAAACTCGTTCAGTTTAATCCTAGTCCACAAAAATTATCAAACTGTTACCTAGATGATTCCACACAATTTTCCTTAACTGTGTTCTACCCATGCGGCCCTTGCTATCAAGAACCAAACATCCATTTCTAAATCAAAAAATATAAATTTAAAACCAGGAATCAATAAGAGCCTCGTTCAAGGGGCCCAAAATTGTGAAATTAATAAAATAAAATTATTTCAAAGGTCAGTGTGATACAATACTCACCAACAGAGAAATTTTTACCCCAGAATGTCACTTGGATAAAGGGTAAAAAAATTCTATTATGTGGCCAATCAAATTGAAAATACACTACAAACCTGAGGGTGACCTTTCACTTCACATGTCATACCCAACTGATTCTATAGAAACTGCAGTTCAGGAATGGTGGTTGAAAAAATGGGGGTCTACCCACCAGAAGAACACAACTAGAACCTCCAACCAAATTGGGAACACACAACACGAGCTAACCCAAACTTCTCCACACTAACCGAGTAACATTTGTACTCCAAACATAATGGATCCTATACTGGAACACCAACCACTCTAGCCTAGGCCATTTAATGAGGTAACTCTCAAAACAAAATTAGGAATCTCTTACAGACAATCTAAATAATGCCACTACCAGAACTGAACATTTATCACATGAACTGAAGCACAAATAGTAGGGAAAACCTTTAATGGAACTTGGAAAAAAATAGTAAACCCGAAATACAACCCATCAATTACAAAAAAAACTGAAGAATCATAAACCCAAAATAACAAAAATTGAGAACATTCGATACAAGGGCCAAGAAAACCAAGGGATAACAATGAATAAAATAACCCCATTCATAACATAAACAAGGGGCTATAAGAAAATAGTTTCACTGAAATTCGTACAGTAGTAATAAAACCTCACAATAATAAAAGAACTATGAAAAAATCCATAAGACATTTCCATTCCAACAATAGAGAAAAATGTCAGGCCGTGGTCTTCTGTACCACTAGTAATTCATGACCACGCACAAGCTTCACTTTGAGGCATATTGTTGGATCCTTGATGATTTAAGCATTTACAACCTAATATCTAGACTCTAGCATGAACTGATCAATGATTATTCTTTAAGAAATTCTTCCTATAAAACTTCTCTAGATGACCAAAATAGCCAAAATGATGGCATATTTTTATAGGATTGTGACAATACAGCTTTGAATGCCCAATATGGCCACACTAGTGGGACACAAGAAAACCTTCTAACGAAATGGAGTCCAAATCAAACAAAGGTGACTCAAAAATACAGGTTCCTCTGATATTAAATCTTCAACAAATGGGGAACCATCAAAATCATAAAGAGAGACCTAATTTACAACTACCGGCACTCTACAAACCAACTCATCAAAATAGGATTCTTCTGCAAACATTTCAAAATGAGTATCCTTAGAGGATAGGACTTTCTCCCTGATCTCTAAACTAATAACCCCAATTAATGGAGAATCTATCAAGAAATATTACAATAGTACCTCTGATGAAATAAAACCTAGCTCCTTGAGGTGGTCAACATATTCCATCACTCCCCACTACCCTTAATGAATACTAATGAGATCTTCCATTTTATTTTTCTCTACCTACTCATGTATAATACATCGGTTAGTAATGGAATTACACACTTCCCACATCATCCCAACATGTATCCATGGTGGAGAAAAAAAACTCCCATTCATCCAAATATGGACCTTCAAACAAACCCAGATAAACCCAGACTCTAATAGATTTGCAATTTACAAACAATCTGAAGACATGATCATCCTCATCAAGCCACTCCACAACCTCTAATAGGCCTCAGTCACAATGATAGACAGGAATCACTCTGGAAGAACCATAACTAGGCCTGAATCATTTGAGTCATTGGGGACCTTTCTTAGCGTAATATTCTGATCAAAAAATGAAAAACAAATCCACAATCAACATCAACCTAAATCACAATTGATAAGGATACCCCAAGACAAAGAAACATCATTAAAAATTAATCACATAAAAAACAAAACCAATATCCCCTTTTTTGAAATCAAATTTACCTTTAAATTTTCAAAAAATTATTCTTTCGAGGCCAATTTACAAATACTAAAACCCACTCTTTAAACTAGAACCTATTTTTGAAATAATTTTCCTTTCCAAAGCCTTTTTAAAATAATCCGGCCATGCCTTTTATTTGAAACATTCACCTGTGGCATCCCATGAACCATCACATATGTGTCCATCCACATATTCTTATATTTTCCACACAAATGTTCCTATATGCACTTTCCATACAAACCCACACATATGATAACATACATAAAGAGTACCGATGTTTAATATTTTCATTTGTTTATCAAAACAGAAGAAATCATCTCATTTACAATCTAAAACCTTTTCATTTAAAACCAATTTGTCCAATCAAAAATCATTTTAATGGAATCCATTATATTTTAAAAAACACATACATTTAAAAAGATTACTCACATCAACTGAAACTAAGAGAATACATAAATCATGTTAAACTACTGGAATGATGAACTAGTAGTCATGCCTAACCCAACGACATAGTAGTAGGCCATGTACCAGGTAAGCATAAAAAACAGGAGTATCTTGAACCATTTACCCAGACTCCACATGTATCACTACTCCATGTGAGATCACGACATGATAGTGGCTCACCTTCATTATTATCTCTCAATCGAAAAAATATAAGACTCAAATCTCATACTACCCCTTAAATCACAAGGATAAAATGAGAAGAGTTAACAAGGCTATTTATGTACCTATATTTTGAGTATCAAATGTTATAATAACAAATCAAACTAACACCCCAAATAACAAGGTCTACTCTGATGCCATTTTTTCAAGAACCAAGCTATTTTACAGTCCAAATTGACATCTGAACTAGTCTGAGACATGGCCTGAAGGTCATTCCATATCCCCATGGGATGGAAAGTAGTGTTAATAATCAAAGATAATCCAAATGGATGGATTTATCCTAATAAACTAACTATGATCAAATTAGTAAAATCAACAAGAAGAATAACGGAAAATTAATAAATCATTAATAAATATATAAGATGATCTATATTGAAAAATAGAAGAATAAAACAAAAACAAATACAAAACAAATTTGGAACATTCACACAAGATCTCTACAGGACATCCTCATCACAACCAATCCCAAGACCAATCACCTCCAACAATGAGTACACGAACCAGGAACCTAAACATGCAAAATATATCGTGTCTATCGACACCAAATGGTATAAGTAGGGTGTGATCCTTTCATCTCAGTAGGAAACCACAACATAATCCATACATTTAATTTCCTGAAAATAGTCTATTAACATTAGTTTAATATATATATATAGGTTTTTAACATTTTGATGATAAAACTGCCACTATAATTTTTCCCAAAACAACACACACCACATTCCCATTTTCAAAACAATTTTATCATTTTAGAAAAAAAAATTAATGTGAGTCCTAAAAAAGTGATACAAGACTATAAAAAAAACTAAATTAAGAGATACCAAACAGGTATATAAGTTTAGCATCAAAGTAAGAAATCACAGATTAATAGAAACCATTGGCCTATCCTATATATCCCTAGGGCGATCTATGGACGTACTCAAATTGGACTCACCTGCTGGCATATGGTGAAAATCTATTGTAATGGCCCAATGTTTTATCAACGAAAATCCCTTATTATAATTACACCTTATAGTATAATCAACTTAGTAAAAATAACATACCATGATACTAAATAATATGTTATCAGTAAACATAATTTTTTCACTTCTATGTTTTGAATTTCAACAAGTAGTCATCTACATTGGTGTTCAGTATGTTGTTTGGAGTCTGATGGAACCAACATGTTTTGTTGGTGAATAGTAACAAAACCTTATGAATAGTAATATATACATAATGAATAGTAAATTGTATTATTATTTTATTTTCTTAATGATTTATGATAATGACATCTTGATTAATTTTTCAATGTTATATAAATGTAGTTCTAGTTTTAAAATTAATAATTTTATAATTAAGTATGATTTTATTTAAAAATTAAATTATTAATATTTAGAAAATTACTTTCAAAAAATGGATTTTATTTTTGAATTATACACATCGATAAATGTTTAGGGAGTCCTTTTTGGGATTTTTCTGAAATAGTTGAGTTTTCAGTGAATAGTAATAATACAGTTTTGAGTTTCTGTGTGTTTAATGAAATCACTAAAGAAATTATAATGTTAGAATAATTCATGTTGATTGTATACAGTAAAATAAGATGTGAGGTGTCCCAAGTGTCTAATACCATGAGAAAATACCATGGAAAATCCCATGTTTTTGCAAATACCACTAATGAGGTGTCCCTTGAAAATTATTAAAATATTCCCTCAATTTTTCTATAAATGTCAACCCATTCCTTCATTCCATTCATTAAAAATTTATCTTTAGTGAAGATATATCCTTATAAAATCCCAATTATTCCTTCCAAGGTGTCCTCAAGCTCTCAATTTCCAATCATTCATGTCATTGGAGTTACTCTACAATGTAAGAGAATGCTCAACTTATTTCTTTTTTCCATCCAAGTTCTCTTTTATATGGTATAACATTCATATTTCCATACCATGTTATTATTTTTATTTTATCCACCCTTTATGATGTATTATGATTCATTTTTGTATGGGTGAACCTTTTCCCCTTTCTTTTAAATGTTTTCTAAAAACATGATGCATTGCCATTTCGTTGCCGAATTTTCATTAAGAATTTATCAACTTTTCACCAAGTTCCTTTGTCTTCTTTTTTATTTCCAAAAATTCCTATTATTCAAGAGGAATAAAACATCATGAAATCATTTATATTCTGGATTTTATAATGTTTGTTGAAAATTAATCATCATTATTCTTCTCCTCTCCAACTTATTTGAGAAATAAAAACATAGTCGGTGATGTGTCGAATTATTGACATCATAGACGATGTGATTTAAATATGATTTAACTCTTTTAGATATGGCAATGAAACAATTTTTATGGTTAGACAATATTATATTATATGTATCTTATAATATTTATTTTTATTTAATGAAGTTAGGTATATATTTCTAAATTATTAAACAAAACAAGTTTGTTGTGGTCGAAAAATCTCACGAATTGACCCAAACGATCATCATTATATTTTAACTAATGAATAATAAACCTTGTATATAACATAATTCAGTATAAAATCATTTAAACTCCTTTAATATCATTAATACCATTAAATATCAGTTTTTGATGATTATCCATGTTCTACACAAACATCCATTTATAAATACTAGCGAACAATTCAATAAAATCATAAAAAAAACATTCCCAAACGATGGATTTGAACCCTATATCTTGTACCAAGGATCATAAAATAACATAATGAAACCATAATGAACAAACTTCATGTATTAATGGTTTTTTTAATTTTAAATTAAGGAATCTAATGAGGATATATTGGACATTATAGTGGAGATAGATTTTAGATACAAGGTAAGGGGAAATTCTCGATTCCAACTTTCTTTCTTCAGGTTCTCTCTCTTTCACTTAATTTTTGGTATTGTTACTCATTAAAAATAATGTTTTCGTCATTATATTTCTTATTATTTGTTATACATGTTCTATACTTGATTTTATGAAAAACCCAATGTTTTACAAAAATAAATCTTCTTTCAAGAACACACCTTTTATTTCTCACTCAAAGTTGATGGTTATTGTATCAAGTATGTTATTTCCTATTAATGTTGGCAAACAAATGTTCTTGAATGTATGATGATAAACCCATTTCATTCTAGGGGTTTTTTTATGTTCATGTTTCAATTATTTGGAATGTGGCATGCCTGATAATGTTAATATTATGATGTGATGGGTGCAGACAGAATTATACTCCTCTCTAACACATTGGTTAAGGGATGAATCTCAAGAGTAAAAGTTAAATGATGTGTGAACATGATGCTATAATTGTTTACATTTATGTGGGGTTGTTAACCATGAAGACACATTTTTTTTATTTTTTTACACATTTCCACATTTCATGTCTTTTATTTATGCTTCCTCATATGTTCATGATCCAATGCCTAAGATATGATAATGATCACCCCAAGTTATATTGTTCTTGTCTATCCTCTTAATAAGATTTTAGTTCACCCATATTTGATTTATATAATTAGTTGACTAAATTTTTAATGGATATTACAAGTGACAATAAGAAGCTAGAAAATAATGAATTAATTAAATGTTTATGTATATTGTTGCAAATTTTATGTTTCGTCCTAGTTTTCCAAAGACACTAATCCATTGGAACCTCTTTGTGTAATACTATTATAATGTTTATCTTTAAAAAGATTTAATAGTAATGTAAGAAAAGGCATGGTTATTATATTTGGTATCAGAGTCAAGGTTTAGTAAATTTGGGAATTATGATTAGTGAACCTAATAGAAAACCTATAGTACGAGAATAAGTACAAACATGCATAGAAAAAGCTTCCCATAGTGATCCCAGGAGTAATTATTTTAGAGTAATATTTATAAATAATAATTTTTTTATTCATGACTTTTTGAATTATGTTTTCTTAAAACATTTTATATTTTAGAAAATGATGGGAACCTGGAGAAACCAGTCCAAAAAATCATGCGAGGGCCAATGCAACGATTTCCCAAATGACATCCCTAATGATTTGGGAGGTGGAGTTACAAACTTCCTGTAGATGCTTACCCAAATATCCAAGTTACGAACAGTAAATAGAATAATGGGGAACTTCCTCCTTCAACAAAGAGGGAGAAACTAGATATCAAATGTTTTATGCGGAAACAACCACTGACATTTAGTAAATATTCTGTTCCACTAGTTTCAGAACAGTGCGTCAAATCCATGGAAAATATATTTTATGTGATTTACTCTTTTGAGATGGAGAAGGTGAAACTAGCCATTTATCATCTAGATAGAGTGGTCGATAAATTGTAGGCTTTGATTAATAACCCCAAGCCATGATATTAAATTGAAGAGATAGAATGGGAAGACCTTAAGATAATGTTTCTTAATAAATATTTCCCAAGAACTCTTCATACGAAAATGGAGAGAGAATTCATATAGCTCTTGAAAAAATAAGGAGAATATTTCACAACCTATAAGGAAATTTTCATGAGGCATGTAAGGTACCTTTCAGGTTTTGTTATCAATAATTATTAAAAAAACAATAATTTGTTTAGTGTATTAAAACCACATATTTGAAAGGATCTTGAAATTCACGACTTTCGGAGTTACGAAGATGTTTTTCAATGTTCTCTTAAAGTGTATATGGTGTTATGATAATGTTCCCATTGATTTATTGATAAGAAACTAAATATGTAGTTTCAATCTAGAGAATCTAATGATAAAGGTGGGAAAAAACTCAATGACCCACATGCCAAAAATGTGGAAAGTTGAATCATGGGAACTTCCTCAAAGGAATGGGGAAATGATTCAAGTGTGTAAAGGAAGGACACCATTCTCAATATTGTTAAAAATACATAGAAATATAGGATAATGTAGTGTGTCAAATTAGAGAAGCACCCATGGATGAATTCTATAACTATATGGAGTAAGGGAACTATACAAGATAGTGCACTAAACCTCTATCCATCGAGGGTAGTCAACGTTAGAATCCACCAAATCCAAAGGATAAATGGAAATATTATGCCATCCCTACTGGAGAAGTGGAGAATTATAATGAAGTTGTACAAGGTAAACTTCCTATTCACTCAAGAATGGTAAAATTATTATTTGATTCAGGATCTACACATTAATTTATATCTTTCATGTTTTCTAGAACTATATAATCAAAGCCCGGAAACCTTGAAGTAGATATATCTATAAAAACCAAATGTGGTGAAATCGTTGAAACCCAAGTGTTTGACTCTTCTCTTGTTGGCGTATGTGAGAAGATTCTTCTAGAGAATCTAGAAATAATTCTCTTGGTGTAATTCAATTCTATAATGGGAATAGATTGGCTCTTGTTATATTGAGCACATATCAATTATTGGGAAAATGAAATATCTTTTCACATTCTGAACAATCCCATAATCCTCTACAAATTCAAGGACGATCCTGAATCACCTTTGAAAAATCCTTCCACATTGTGGGTGTTGATTCCCTATGAAGAATCATACCTCTCTCAAATGGTTGTGTTAAAGGAAATTGCCAACTTTGTGGAAATTACCATTGTGAGGGAATACAGTGAAATATTTCCTAAAGAGTTACCCGGACTTCCCTTGGATCGTGACGTAGAGTTGTTAATTGAACTCTTACTCAGAGCTACTCCTATCTCAAAGTGTCCCTATAGGATGGATCCTATCAAACTGGATGAGTCAAAGAATCATCTTGAAGAGAATTTGGACAAAGGTTTCATATGCCATAGTGAATCACCTTGGGATGCATCAGTGCTCTTTGTGATGAATAAGGATGGAACAATGCACCTTTGTATCGATTGTCAGTATCTCAACAAGATTACCATAATTATCATGTATCCTCTTCCAAAGATAGGTTACATGTTCTATTAGATAATATTAGCACAATACTTTTCAATGGTGGATCTTCATTTTAAATATCAACAGCTAAAGGTGAAGAAGGAATATATTTAAAAGACTACCTTCCGTTCAAGGTATGGGCACTAGGAGTTTCTGTTGATGCCCCTAGGACATAAAAATTACCTTTCAATCTTTATGTATTTGATGAATATAGTAATTAGAAATTACCTTAGTATATTTTTGGTGGTGTTTAATGATTAAATTATCATCTAATCCAAGAGAATGGAGGAACATGAATAACTAAGACTTGTGTTGGTGACATTGTGAAAGGAAAATTTACATGCTGTGTTCCTCATGTTTGAATTTTGGACAAAGCAAGTCACATTCTTCGGACATGTGATCACAAGTGAGGGAATTTTGGGGGACCATTCAAAAACAAAGGCAATTGAGGAATGGCCTAGGACATCTAGTTTAATAGAAATCCATAGTTTTTTTAGAATAGCTGTGTACTACAGACATTTTGTGTGAAATTTATCAAGATTTTCAAGCCATCTAACTAAGTTAACAAGGAAAGGGTTAAAGTATGTATTAATGTAAGAATGTGAGTGAAGCATCAAGGTGCTAAAAATAAGACTGATCCCTACACTTGTACTCATATTACCAAAGAGTGGGGAAGGTTTTCTGATATACAGTGATTCTTCAATGAAAGGCTTGGGTTATTTACTAATGAATAATGATAATGTGATAGCCTATGCTTCACGACATTTAATGATCTATGAGAAGAACTACATGATGTGTGATCTAGAGCTGGAAGCCATGATTTTTTTCTTGAAAATATTGCAGTTTCAACTTTATGGTGAGAAGTGTGACTTATACACCAACCACAAGAGCCTAAATTTCATATTCACAGAAAAGGAGTTCAACATGCATCAAAGTAGATGGTTAGAGCTAATCGAGGACAACATTTTTACTTTTCACTATCATCCTTGAAAGGAGAACAAGGTAGATGATTTTCTAAGAAGAAAACAACCTACAACTCTACCCATGTTACGGATTGAGAAGTACCATATCTTCTTGGATATGAAAAGGATGGATATGTAAATAATAAGGGAATGGGATACATCCTACCTTTCCCAAATTATTGAGCAAGCACCAATCCAAGAAATGATTAAAGAAGCATAACGGGATAGTCTAGAGTTACAAAAGAAGGTGAATGTAGTAAATGAAGGGAAGCTACAAGAGTTATATATCAACGATGAATGTGTGATTCAGTTTGGAATGTGTATTTTTGTGCCATAATCACCCATGATAAAGAAGGAACTATTGGAAAATGAACATAGATCAATATTATCTATCCATCATGGTAGCACCAAAATGTACCGTGTTCTCTATGAACACTTCTAGTGGGATAACATGAAGATGGAGATTGTATAATATACCTCAATGTTCTTTGTATGTCCGAAAGTTAAATCAGAGTAAAAAAAGTCCAATGGGATGATGGAACCATTGCCTATACCCATGTGGAAATTGGAGAATGTCACTATGGACTTTGTCACGAGCCTCCCAAAGACATTGAATTGAAATAATGCGATATGGGATGTGGTTGACCGACTCACCATGAAATCCCATTTTATCCCTATTCGGAAAGATCACTCTCTGGAACAACATGCAAGGATATATCTGAAGGAAGTAGTGAGACTACATGGTGTTCCACTCTCAATTGTCTCTTACCGTGATCCATTGTTCATATCTATATATTGGAGGTTCTTTCAATATGCTTTGAGTACTAAATTAAATTTCAGTGTAGCCTATCACCCCCAAACTGATGGACAATTTGAAAATACTATTTAGACACTTGAAAACATGATAAAATCCTACTCTATAGAATTAAAATTTGTATGGGATCATCATATACCATTGGTTGAGTTCTCATATAACAATAGCTTCCACTCGAGTATTCATCTGGCTTCGTATGATGCTCTGTAAGAAAATAGATGTAGAACTCCAACCTGTAGTGATGATGTTGGGGGGACTAAAAGCTACATAGACGCGATCTTGTGCCAGAGATGACATAGAAGGTTCAAGTCATCCAGATTCACATAAAAGTTACTTAGAGTCCGAAAAAGATCTATGCTGACAACCATCAAGGGGACTTAGAGTTTGACGTTGGAGACAAATTCATCCTTATAATATCACCATGGAAGAGAGTCATGTAGTTTGGAAAGAAAGGAAATCTAATCCCAAGGTACATTGTCCCTTTTCAGATCCTTGACTTCATAGGATCTATGGCCTATCGGCTTGCACTTCCATCGAATTTGGCTTATTATCATGATGTGTTTCATGTATCACTCCTGGGGAAGTACATACCAGACCCTCACATGTATTGAGAATTCCTTGGTGGTACAACTTGAAGACGATCTCTCTCATGGGGACCAACCAATAAAGATTCTGGACTGGAGAAATAAGGTTCTATGAAAGAAGACAAACCATGCTGTGAAATTTTTGGGGAGTTACCATAAGTTTGAAGATCGCACTTGGGATCCAGAAGAGGTGATGAATGAGTACCCTCACCTGTTTTTATAAAACAAAATTTTGGGGGCGAAATTTCATAAGGAGGGTAGAATCTGACGACCAAATGTTTTATCAATGAAAATCCCTTTTTATAATTTTTAATTATAGTATAATCACATTAGTATGGAATAACATATCATGATACTAAATACTATGTGATAACTAAACATAATTTTTCCACTTTAAGGTTTTGAATTTTGAAAAGTTGTCATCTATTTTTGTGTTTAGTAAGTTATTTAGAGATTGATGGAACCAACATGTTTTTTTTGGTGAATATCAACATAACCTTATGAAAAGTAATATGACCCTAAAGAATAGTAAAATGTATTAATATTTTATTTTTATAAGGCTTCAAAAAGATGACATCTAGTGTAATTTTTCAATTTAATATAAAAGCAGTTCAAGTTTCAAAATTGATAATTTTTTATTTTAGTATTATTTTATTTAAAAATTTAATTAATATAATATAGAATTTTAATTTCAAAAAAAAATATTTAATTTTTTAATTCCACACATTGAAAAATGTATTGGGTGATTTTTTGTGATTATTGGGTAACTGTTGAGTTTTTTGGTGAATATTAAAAATACAGTTTTGAGTTTTGGTGTGTTTAATGAAATAATTAATGATGTAATAATGAAGTAATAATTTTGGTCAACTTCTGTAATGTAAAATAATATGTGAGGTGTCCCATGTGGCTAATATCATGTGAAAATTCATTGGTCAAGACCATGTTTTCGCAAATACCACTAATGATGTGTCCCTTGGAAATTATTAAAATATTCCCCGCATTTTTCTATAAATACCAACCCGTTACTTAATTCCATTAATTCCAAATTCCTCCTCAATGAAGCTATGTCATTATTACCTACCTGTTAGTCCTCCCAGGTTTCCTTAACCCCTCATTGTCTAAAACATAATGTATTTGGAGTTACTCTTCAAAGTAAAAGAATTCTCAACTTCATGATTTTTCCATCCATGTTATCTTTCATGGGGTTTAACTTTAATATTTCCATAACATGTTTTTAATTATATTTTATAATTTAACTATAATATATTATTATTTATTTTTTGATTTTTTACCATTGTAACTTACCTTTTTAATGTTTTCTAAAACATTGATGCATAGGCGTTAGGCTACCGAATTTTAGTAAGGGATTTCTCAACTTTTCTTCAAGTTCCTTGTCTTGTATTTCATTCCACACTTTCCTCTTATCCAAGAGGCATGAAATCTCCATGAATATTGTATATTATGTATTTTTCTCATTTTAATGGATAATTAACCATAATTATTCTTCTCCTCACCCACTTATTCATTTAATAAATACATTGTTAGTGATGTGTTGAATTTCCAACATCATCGACGATGTGATTTCAATTTTCAATAATTCCTTATGATCTGGTCATGAAACAATTTTTATGGTTGAACCAGATTATATTATATGTATTTTATCTTATTTAATGTTATTTAACTAAATTATGTTTATATTACTAAATTATTAAAAAACAAGTTCATTGTAGTTGAAAAATATCCCGAATTAACCTAGAAGATCACCAATAAATTTAAAGTAATGATTCATCCAAATGGTATATAACAAAATTAAATATAAGAACGTTTTAAATTTATTAATATCATTAATAAAATGTAATATCAGTTCTGTATGTTTATACAGGTTTTACACAAACTTCCATTATTGAATACATGTGAAGCATTCAAGAAAACCATAAAAACAAACATTCCCGAACAATGGATTTGAAACCTATAACTCATCGAATGAATCATAAAATAACCTAATGAAATTATAATGAAAATATTTAATGTATAAAAGGTTCTTTAGTTTTTAATCAAATTATATAATGTGGTTATATAGGACTTTAATGTGATGAAATATTTCAGATTAAAGGTAAAGGGAAATTCTCAAACCCAACATTCTTTCTTTGGGTTCTCCCTCTTTCACTTCATTTTTGGTATGGTTACTCCATAAAAATCATTTATTCGTCATTATATTTTTTTTTGCGGGATATAAATGTTTAATTACAGATTTTAAAAAAAACCCAATGTTTTTTAAAAGAAATATTCTTTCAAGAACACACATTTTTCTTCTCACTCAAAGTTGATGGTTCTGGTATCAAGTGTGTTATTTCATATTTCTTTAGGGAAAAAATCATTATGAATGTATGAGGTGAAACCCATTTCATTACCTAAGTTATTTGATGTCCAATTTTTCATTATTATTAATGTAGTATGCAAGATAATTTTAATATTATGATGTCATGGGTGCACCCAGAATTATATAGCGCAATATGAATGTTTGAATGTGACAGGTGCACCTGGAATTATACATCACTACAAATTATTTTGTAAAGTGATGAATATCATGAGTAAAAGTGAAATGATGTGAGAAAATGATGCAATCATTGTTCATAAGTATGTGTAGTAGTTAACCACTAAGACATGATGTTTTATTTTTTATGCATTTCCACATTTCATGTCTTTTATTAATTCTTCCTCTTATGTTTATTAGCCTATACCTAATTTATGATTATGATCACCCCATATTATATTGTTATTATCTATCATATTACTGGTATTTTATCAAATACCTTTTTCATTTATATCCTCAGGTGACTACATGTACTAAGGACATGTCAAGTTCAAATAAGAAGCTTGAGAAGAAGAAATTAAATAAATGTTTATGTATAATGTTGTAAATGTTATGTGTGATAATTTGTTTTCAATGAAACTAAACCATTGGATCGTCTATGTGTAACACTATTATGTTTTTTATCTATAAAATGATGTAATAGGAATGTATGAAAAGGAATGACTATTATATATATAGTCTATAACCAACTGGCATCCCTAAATCAACCAATCTAGTGGCACATCTCTCCAAGCCCTATCATGTTGAGCAACTATCAACCCGTCTAATCAAGGTCAAATAGAAACTATCACTCAACCATCTAAAAAAAATATAGGAAACCAGTGGTAAGGTAATATTGTGTAATTTGGTGGCTCTAAATCATTTGAATCCCCTTAACTTCTTTCACCACACTTTCCTACCCCAAACACTAACACATCCCATGTGATAACCCACATGGGAAGATCCTCTAAAGGAATGACCATCATATAACAAACCATTCACAAGTAGCAACCAAGATATCAAATCATGTGATATTTCAAACCATTTAATCAAAACATATTAAGGTTATAACTGGGAATTTATTCATCCAAAACAACAATTCATTTCATAATAAAGTATAAGGTTCCAACTGGGCCATTAACACTATCAATTCCAATATATTAAAAAATGTTCGAAACCATTTCAAAAACAAAATTGGACTCCACATTCATGTCCATAATTCCAAATGGCCCTTTAATATTTCCAAATCTAGAAACATTTACAAAACCATTTTCAAATACAGTAAATCATGAATCCTTTTGAAATGTTCCGAATTGGGATTTACGTAGAACATTCACAAAAACAAGTCTCAGTTTTCAAATAGAACAATCTTTGAACAATACATTTTAAACCACATTAAAAATAAAAATGTATACAAACACACCATTTGGAAACAAATTATTCATTTCATGGAATGAGGGGGATCACTCTTATGTGTCTTCATCATTTGTATGCCCAAATAATTTTAAACCCAGTGAAACCATCGATGTGAAAACATCAAATGACTCACATAGAGTGTGCATGAAGTCATACAAAAACAATATTTAGGAAAGTCCACATTTTTTTAAACCAACACACAAGTCACATCCAATTCCAAAACATCGAATGATCATTTAAGAACCAAAAGACCCTTTTCAAGAAATTTACCAAAATTTAGTAGGACATTAAGAGGCTCCCAAATCACAAAACTTACCAAAAATGTAATAAAGAACATGGAAAAAAATATAACCAATGTTAAACATCCCCAAATTTTCGGAATTTATCTTTAAGAAACTAATTGAAATTTTATCAAACACCTAATCTTCATAATTATTTCTCTCATAGAAATGCTCTTTATAAAAACACTTCCACACATTTTTTCAAACAAGAAAAGCACACTAAAACAAAAAATGCACCCCAAGCCTAATAAACACGTTTATATATCAATTAAAAATATCCAATAACCAATATTAATGCTTTATAAAAGAAATGGAAGGGAAAACCTAGCTCAATGACATGTGATCGCAACCAAACTCCATGATAAAGAAGAACTATGCTCGAGATACATTACACACACTCTAACATCCATGAAATCGAATCATACTCCAACACTATCCCTTAGGGTTGTTCAATAGGTAAACCCCACCAAGATAAAACATTAATATGATGGTTAAGGGATTAATGTTGAGTAAAACCACCAAAAAACCAAAGAACTCACCTTAGGAACCTTCAAGGAGAATCAATGGCAGTTGTGAGGAAAGGGAGAGGGGATTGGAGATGTGGCCTACTGTAAATAGGTTAGAGTATGATAAGAAACCATGATTATGGATAAAACAAGGAGGTGAAACGTTTAATTTAAAATTTTAAGAAACTATATAGCTTGCACAGTTTTGGAAACAGTTAACAAAGTGTGCATGTACCACTATCAAAATAGATAGAACATCATGCATGGTTGTCCCATGGTTTTCCAAACCACACACAACACATGAAATTTACTACGAGACCCCAAAAAAAGCTATATAGTTAATTGGGTGAAGCAACATGGTTTACCTTAATCGTGTGATGCCTGTGCAACCCCTACTTCTAAGCCCAAAACAGCTATTTTTAAACCTAAACTCAAATGTTTAAATCCCGAATCATCCTAAACCTCATCTAAGTGACCCAAATAAAGAAATGGATAAAATAAATTAATATAATGGTTCTGGGTGTGACAATCCCAATGTAATATAAATATTTTAACAAGATCTCCCCAACATTTTAGAATCACCCTCTGAAGGTATGATTGTATCTCTCTTCTTATCCATTCAAGTAAATTATTTTTATTTAACCTTTTTTATCTCATTTTATTTTGATTCCATGACTTCGTAAATATAAATTTTTTATCCAATTAATGTTATAATAATGTGAGATCATTTTTTCCCTCTCATTATTATCATTATCTAAGTTAAAACTATTCCAATGTAAGGGATCCAATCATTCTCCTCATAATTCAAGAACCTTCTTTAAATTATTCATTTTAATTTTATATTTTTCATTTTGGGATATTATTTTACAGATTATTCATACTATCCTTATGATTTATATGTGATGAGAGAATGGTTTCACTCACATTAAATTCTTTAATGAATTTTATTCACCACTGTTATATTGGTAAAGTTATCCTTTTATTTTCCCATCGAATCATATAAGTAGTGAATACCCATCCCCTTTTACACTCAAGGGTATTTAACTAGATGTAAGTATACTTATTATATGATACAATTTAATGTATGTCACTCAAATTACATAATTGTGTGATTAAATGTGATGAAATATTATCATATGTTGAATGATATATACGGAACACTTATAACTATACAAAATATGACATTAATGAGTGGCCCTGAAATATATAGAGATTTAAAATGCTTTGAGTAATATTTTTATATCCTTAAATGTCTTGTAAGTTTCATTATAGATTATCCTAAGAATAATATGTTATGATATCTTGGTAGTTAGCCTTTAATAATGATTATGGTGTCATTTTTTATGTTGTTTCCACCTTCCCATGTTGCCTTTATGATATTTTGCAATATCTTGACTTGTTGTTAAATATTATGATTCCGACCCCCTTATGTTTCCTAGATATTCCACTTTGATCACATGTACCACTTTACATTATTCTATGAATTTTTTACTCCCTTACTATTATTTATTTTTCACCCCTTTCTTATTTAAACCCCTAGGCTATCCCCTTTTGTTTTAGAAGAGTAAAATGATTTTAAAGGTTTGTTATGGAGATTTAGATGATGGATTTATATTTTTATTTCAATTTGTTATACTATGTAACTAATTACACAAATACATTAGACCTCAAGATCAGATTATCTTTTAATATGTGTACCATCATATAAAAAATATTGAATTAATGTGTATTAAAATATGAGTTTACATAGTGTAAGAAAGAAATTACTGGAGATATGGATGGATCCATAGTCTCTAGGTAGAGCATAGATTCCCTCTTATAGGGTTCATTAAATCCTTATATAGTTATGTTCCCCTATACTCGATTGCATCGAAGGTGGTTTTGTGGGGATTTGTTTCTCTAGGTCCTCAGCAATTGATCTTCTGGCAGTGGTTTCCATGAATCTTTAACGAAGATATATCCAATTTTTTTCTTTTACGCTCATTATAATTATCATTTTCATTGGATTACCAACCTTGATTTCCATACTTCATGGTCTTCCTCTTTCATGGATCTGGTTTTAGATATTTTATCCCTTGGTGTCAATCATCATTCCTATGAAGTGGCGGTGGCTCAGCATGTGAATGGTTGTCGGTCGACAAGTGTCACATATACGAAATATCTTATGGGAAATAGGCAGCGGTTTGGCTCGATGAGAATTGGATATATGGTACATTCTAGAAATCATGAGGTTTCTTAGTTCATCAGGGATTGGGGTGAGGTGGTCTGGTGGTGGCATCTGGCTTGAAAGTTCATTTCTATTGTGATGAGATCGATGGTGATGGTAGTGGATTCTTGTGGATTACTATGATTAGGATATTGAGGGATGTTATGATCTCAGATATGGTTTATAAAATTGTTCTAATTTTGGGAACTACTACACCTTGTAATGGATGTCGGGTTCCTTCCCAACTATTTTCTTCTTCGTCTTCACATTACTAGTTCTTCTGATGGCCTTTTTGTGTATCTTGTCTGGGCTAATTTTCATTTCTCTCATATTTTTGGTATTGTGATGTGGTCCTCAACTAATCTGAAGAGACATGGCTTCATGATGATCATATCGAATTCCCATGTGCGATTTTTATTCATTATGAACCTCTTTGATGATCCAATGTGATTAGACTTCATGATTCACTTCTCAACTACTCTAGTGATATTTGGATCTAGTTTGCACTTCTCAGCTACTATGGAGTTTTCCGATTGGATATCATGTTTCAACTTGTGGGCCTAGTGGCAGAAACATTGAGGGTGTTGTAATAGTTCATTTTTTGTTGATGCTCAAAGGACGCTTTCAGATGTGGTGATTTTGTTTTCTATTGGATTCGGTGAATGATGATATTGAGGTTCCTCTAGTTGGGGTTTCTTTAGACTTCAATGACTGTCATGGGTTTTTTCATAGAATGACGGTGGATTTGAGTTTTTTGGATCATATTTTTTTGATTTTTTACTGATGAATTTTATAATATTGGATTCTAATTCATTTCATATGGGTGGCATTGATTCATCTTGCAACTAACATCAGGTGGGAGTCATAAAAAGAGTGAAGGGTGTGACAACACCCATCATCAACCATTTATTCATTTGGATATATTGGATCCTTGCTGATATTTTTCACAACTTTTTTGTCAATTTTTTTACATCAGTTTGACCATACAGTTTTTTTCAGATTCACTATTCTGTGGGCCGATCAAAAAAGAGATAGGTTTGATAGCACTTATTGTCTAGTCCAACTCTCACACGTTAGTGTGTGATGGAGGAGTGCTCTACCACATTCAGTTGTTCCATTGTGGAACAACCTCTTGGAAGAGGGTGAGTCATTTCCACTCTTTAATCTTATTGTTAATGGTTTTTGAATGGGTGATGAGGCTTTCTCTATTTCTTGTATTGATTTTTCCTTAACTTTTAAAATTGGTCCCTTTGTTCTTAGTATTTTTCATCCCTATTTAAAGGAATTTATGTCTCATTCATTTATTGGGTCCCCTCTTCTCATAGTCATCAAAATAGGCTCTCCTTCATTTTTTTCTCCTTAACTGAAGGGTAACTGAACTTGATCATTTTAATAAAAGGAATTAACCAACAAACGACCTAAAGATTTAATATTTTTTCCATTCTCTAATAATATGATGTTACAATCTATTTGGAAATAATTTTATGTTTTATACAGATCATAAGAGTTTGAAATATATTTTCTCACAATTTTATCTAAACATTAGGTAGCGGAAATGGTTGGATTACTTGAATTATTTGGATATTGAGTTATCATATACAGTAGGGAAATGTAATATGGTTTCTAAAATGTTGTGTATTAATGTTCATAGTGATGTATTTATGGGATCAAAGGATCAATGTAAAATCATGAGTTCTTTGAAAAAATATATTTGAATAATCCTTATTGGGATGGTCTAATAGTTTTGTTGGTATGGTAGTTACGAAGACCATATGTGATAAGTTTCAATATACTCAGTTTAATGATTTTAAATTGATGTATATGGTAGATTTGGTAAATGAAAGAATGGTCGTAGATAAATCTTTATAAATTCCTCATTTGGAATTATATTTCACCAGAGGTTGGTTGTACCTTCCCCATTATGAGAGGATATCTTGAAGTAGTTTCATCATTCAAATTGGGCAGTTCACCCTAGTTCCAATAATATGTATAAGGGCTAGAGATTTCAATTTTTTGGTATTTCGTGGAAAAGGATATTGTGAGTTTTTTTAAATGCATTAATTATCAAGAATTGAAATATAATCATTAGAGGCATGATACAATGTTGTAATCATTACCTAAACTATTTTGGATGTGGGATTAGATAACTCTTTATTTTGTGCAATATTTTCTAAAAATAATGTGAATGGGTGATCTTATATGGTTAATTTACAAGGAACTATCAAAATCAATTCATTTTATACTGATTCAGAGGATGGATATGATGGAAAAATTATATGTTATGGAAGTAGTAAATCTTCACTATAACATCCTATTAACCACTTTCAGTAAATTACTTTATATCTTCTAGTATTATTCCTAAATTGATTTCATCTTCGTACTCCTAAAGATGTAGAATATTTTATGAGAAAAATAACCTAAAATTTTGGGATGTTTCTTTGTTTTAATTAATAGAGTCTATGTATAAATGTGTTAAATGGATTTAAGGGTTCTCCCTAAGTTCAGAGATCTATCGAGTTAGTTTTAGGTTCTGATAAAAGAATATTTAGTTTTAGATGTCTGTAGGAGAAATTTACAATGTTTAATTGGAGGACACAAAATGTATGTTATACAAGTAATATGTCTTGGACCTGGAACACAATGTGAAGGGAGTACATTCAATGTAAAGGATGCATGTTGTGTAATGTTATATGACCAATTTTTAATTAAAAAGATATGAAGATTTCATTTAATATGGATCTTGAGGATTATAAAATGTTTAACGGGTTTACACACTATGTAAATGTCACAGACAAGGAATTTAGGGCGTTTCATTGGTTGATTGATATTTTAGTCTTCTACTGCTCTTTCCGCTCATGACCTAGGTCTCTTGTCCAGTGATTTTGGGATCCTATATTAAATGTGGTTGGATTTTTTCAGGGATTGATAACCATTATGGTTGTATTTTAACAATATGGGTGGGTAAAACTGTATTCTTCTTTATTTCCTTTCTCAATGTAGGACCTTTTTGTTTCATTGTCATATATGTTCACCCATGGTGATGTTTCTTATTGATTCAATCTAGATCTGTTGTGTGATCTTGTTCTATGAGTTGTTTTCCTTTTTGGTTGTGGTGAAAAAGTTGTGTGTTCTTGAGGTATCTTTTATTACATATTCTCTATGGACCCTTTTTTAAATTGAATCAATTAGGATATGTGAGGATCGGTTCTAAGGCCACTATTTTAATTTTTGGTTTCTTCTGTGTGGTGGATTCCATTGCAGTCATGTGTGACCAGAATTTTGAGGTTGGTGGTTCCATCTCAAGCCTATGTTGGTGAACAAAATTTCTCATTTCATTGATAAATTATTTTACTAAATGAAATCGTAATACCCTTTTTATTTTTGAAATATTTTTTTTCAACTTAATTTAATATTTTTGAGGTCTGTAGGAGTAATACACATAGATTAATTGGAGTACACAACATACATGTTCTATAAGTAATATGTCATAGAACTGGTACACAACCTGAAGTGATTAAATTATATGTAAAGGATTCATGTTTTGTAATGTTAGATGACCAATTTTTAATTAAAATGATATGAATTATTCATTGAATATGGATATCAATAATTAGAAAATTTGTAACGATTTTACACACTATGTAAATATCACAGATAGGGAATTTAGGGTGTTTCATTGGTTTATTGATATTTCATTATTCCCCTACTCTCTCACCTCATGACCTAGGGCTCTTGCCCAGTGATTTCGGGAGCCTACGAGAAATCTTGTTTGATTTGTTCTGGGATTGATAACCATTGTTGTTGGGTTTTACCAATATGATCGGGTAAAAATTTATTCCTCTTCATTTCAATTATCAATGTAGGACCTTTGTGTTTCATTATTAGATATTTTCACCTGTGGTGATGTTTCTTATTGATCATATCTTGATATATTGTGTGATCTTGTTATACCAGCATTTTTTCTTGTTGGTTATGGATAAAAAGTGTTGTTTTCTTGAGGTATATTTAATTACATATTCTCTATGGACCCTTTTGTTTAATTGAATCAATTCTGATATGTAAGGATTGGTTATATGGCCTCTATTTTAAATCTTGGTTTCTTCTGTGTCGTGGATTCCAAGTTAGGCATGTGTAACCTGAATTTTTTGGTAGGTCGTTCCATCCTTATCCAGTGATGGTGAACATAATTTCTCATTTCATTGATAAATTGTTTTATTAAATGAAATCGTAATACCCTTATATTCATAAAAATATTTTTTTCAAATGAATTTAATCATTTTGATATTTTTCATTTCATGTAAGACTTAATATTGTTATTTTATATATTAAAGAACTACGTTTCTTTTTATTTTAATACACACATGACTTAGATTACCTTTCCATAAATGAAAACCTATTTTTGGATTTTATTATCGAAAATATTGAGTTCTATCGATAGCTTGTATAACTTGCAAGGTTGAGTTTTTACCGAACTACATTATACTATTAAAAATATTATTAATATATTACTAGAAATACCACCTAGACATTGGAATTGAACATACGAAAGTGATTAAATAAATTTTGAGAATATTATTTAAAAAGTTATATAAAATGAATCATTTGGTTATCAATTAATAGATGTAAATATAAGAACTATTTCAAAATAATCAAATTACTTTTATAATAAAACTATTTTTCTTTGTACATACTCAATATTTTCACATTACATTTAAAAAACTAATTTTGATTAATTATATCAATAAAATTTATATATAATATATTCAATTAATATTTTTTTATTCCTATCCAACAGATTTTCTATTTATAAGATATGAATAAATTCTATTTTATGAATAAAAGACCTATTTTTCTAAAAAGTAATTTTCCCACCATTAAATGGAGAAACCATTTTACATATAAATTTTAGAACATTTATTAATATTATTTGAAAAAATAAAATTCATCATTGATATAGTAACAAAAAATATATTTTTGTGATTTTTTGGCCTTTTCTAGGACATTTGATTCTTTGATGAATAGGGAACTGTATTATATTTTAATTTAAAAAAAAAATCATCTAATTTATTTATAAAGTTAAATTATTTTTTTATTTGGTTTAAAGACTAATTAGATTAATTTTAAATAATATAACTTAATTTCATTCATTAGAATATATTTCACTTTTAAATTAGATATAAAAACTAACGAAACTTTTGATTGTTTTTACATTAAAAAGTCTCTTTGTCATCTCGTCTACAGGATTAAAATTGAATTAATTTCTACCACGTATTTGATTATAATTTAAGAAATGGATGAAATATTTAGAATAATCAAAATATATAATGTCAAATAAGGTTAAATTAGTTCGTTATAAATTATTATTAAATGTAATTAAAATTAATAACAACATTTAAGAAGGAAATTATCTTAATAAGGGAGAAAACAATACACTTAAGGGAAAAATGAACTAAATACTAGTCTAAAAGTAATTATATAGCCATATATAGACCATGTAATACCTTTTATTTATTTATTTATATTATTGGAGCATTTTTTCATAGGAAAAACATCTATGTAATTCCCTTTTGAAAAATTTACAAAAATGTCACTCCTCCTGCACTATAAAAAGGAACTCAACACTCATAGTTGTACACACCTATAAATCCCATTGTATAACAAAGAACCTAATAACATAAGATCCTTAAATACATGAAAAACTCTTTTTATCGTCTCTTTGGGATTAAATCTTACAAATGAATCCCTTTTGTGCAAAGGAAAAGGTGTTACCCAATGAAGAGGTAATATCCTTCCCCAAGCTTCATTCTTTTATTTTCATTCTCTACCACCTCAATTATTCATATTACATGATTGTATAAAAACTTCATTATAAAAAATATACTTATATTTTTTTATTACATGTCTTATACTTGTAATCACACAAACCTCTTTGTAATGAGTAACGAACATACCATGAATGTGTATGGTGATCTACCGCCTCACAAAATAATGATGTTTATTTAATTTTACCACCACTCCTAGTGGTAAATTATTATATAAATAGAATTTATTATTGTATATATGGTTTTTATTATTTATTTATTCTTCTTTAATTATTATATAACACATACCTTCATTCCTTCTATTTTGTGTAAGTACAATAATTTTATTTGGGTAAATGTGGAATATTACCTCCTCAAAGCAATGTGATTCATTCAAACCTTACAAGGAATATATTAAAGATGAATTTAGTTAACATATATGATATATATGAAATAATAAATCTATATTAATTATAATATATATATATTTAATTTTATTTCTTTATTTCAATATGAAAATAAAATAGAAACTACGTCCATGCATATATACAACCTACCGTCTTCATAAATGGTGAATTCCATTTCATACTTCTATAATAAATAGATTTTTATAAATACAGATATAATTAATATATATGATATCAATTCCGTGTTTTAGATTCTTTATATAATTAATCATGACATAATTTAGAGGATCAGGAATAATAAGTCAAAACAAATACAAAAATAAAGCAGATATTACCTGAAATGTAACATTAACATAGATTTTTTTAATAAATGAGTAAAATAAAGCCATAACCAAATCATATATGGTATTAAATATAATAATATGATTCTTTATTATATCAATAAAAAATTATATTTATTTATCCTAAGGTTTTAACATGTATGAAGAAAGTCAAGACTTAAGGTAATGGAATTTAATCTCACTTTTTATTTCTATGAGATAAATACCATATTCAACGCTAGATCCTTTTGTGCTATGTGTATACTACCCTATGAAATATTATATAATTAATTTTAATTATATAATAATATAAACATATTTATATGATTTAATTCTCTCTTGTGGATAATTATTTTATAGATATTTATGTTGAAAGGGGTTTCTTGTCTCACTTTTAAATTTAGTGAGGCACAACCATGTTTACATCCTATTTCTTATGTGTGGTGTGTATACTATCCATTTATTTATTCTATAATTATTATAAACAAATTGAGGTATATTTACATTTCCATTTTATTATCTCTTATTTAATGGGTTTATGTTTCTAAAGATATGAAATCAAAAAAGTAGTTTTGTATCATTTTTTTCATTGAGTCACATTCCATCTCATGCACCCATAATATTCTTGAAGGTGTATATACTGTCATTTGAAATGTTATATAATGAAAATTTTTATTTTCATGATAATTTTATGATTCATTTTATTTCATTTTATTTCTTGGGTAGTATGATATCAAGATTACCAAGTGGTAATAGTCTGTTGAAACAATCTCATCATTTATCAATATTTTTTATGATTATGCTTCCATTGTAAATATATTATAATCAATATCTAAATAACTATAATGAATTTTATTTTCCTTTATTAATTCATGATATCTTCATTTATTGTTAATTTTTTTCAATTATTTTTTTTCAGAATATAATTTAAAAAGTTCTTTTCAGAAAATTTGAATTTACCACTCTCTTTAGACCGAAATCGTTGTTCTTTCAAAGCCATAATTTCTAAAAGGATTTTTAACAATATTTTATGAATATAAAATGTTTTAAATGTTTTCATATTTATATTATAAGTTTTAAAATAATTGATTTTTCAAAAAAAAATCAATTATATTTTATATTTTTTCAAGGAAAATAGTCTTTTAAAACGTTTTCATGCTACTTTTATAAGTTTTCAATGAAAAAGGTTTTCAAAATGTTTTCCAGAATATTTTATAATCTTTTATGGGAAAATGTTTTCAAAAAACATTCATGTTAATTAATATGTTTTCAATGAAAATTATTTCAAAAAAATTTCCTTCTTATTTTATATTTTTTTAGGGGAAATGTTTTTCAAAATTGTTTCTTACTTTCTTTATAAGTTTTCATAGTATTTTTAAAGAACAAAATTATCAAAAAAAAAAAGTTGTACAGATTTATTTACATGTTTTTTCTAAGGAAAATGGTTTATAAAATTTATTTACAATTTCTTTATATATTTTCAAGGAAAATGGATTTCAAAATTCATTTAAGCCTCCCTTATTATTTTTCAAAGGAAAAAGGTTTTCAAAATGTTTTTAGTGAATTTTTTAGAATATTTCATGTTTATTTTTAAAAAATAGTTTTCAAATAGTTGTTTGTTTTAAAAATAATTTATCAATGGAGATAGTATAATTTTTTCATGTAGTGTCATTAAAATATCATTTGTAATTATTTCCCATATAATATAACATCTATTTGTGTTACTCATACAATTATGGGAAATGATCCAAATGATTCAATCATATTCTACCTCTGAATGGTTTATGTTTTGATGGAATGATGTTTATGAAACTCATTTATCTTTCATGGGTTATATGTTTAGGAAACCTATATCCCATTCACAAGTTATATATTTATGAAACACTTTTTTATTTAATTGTTTTTATGATCATGAAACTCTATTCACTTTTATAGTATATATGTTTATGAAACCAACTTCTTTTCACTTATTAATCTAGAAAGAAATGATATTGAAACCTATATATTTTTTATAGGTTATGATATGATTAAATGATTATGAAACCCATTTAATTTCATATTTTTGATATGAATGTTTGAGATTTTGTGGCCCATGTATGTTTGATTTCATTATGGGATGGGTGGGACCTATACCACCCACCAATTAATTGGGTACTGATTTATATCTCATGATATATGATGGGATTCATATCAATGGGCTAGATCCACTATGTGATGGTGGGGAAACCCAATCCACTATGGTAAGATGAGGAAACCCTATCCACTATGGAATGATGGGGAAACCTAATCCACTATTGGAAGATAGGGAAACCCCATCCACTTTGGGAATATGGGGACGATTTATCCCTTACAAGGAAAGGACTCAGACTAGTGATTGTGGTGTGTCCCACTCAATAGGTTTTGTCCCCAAGAAGTTCCGTAATATGTTTTGGCAACAAGATGTGAATTATATGGAAAGTGGTTTTATTATTATGTGTTTACCATAAATTCTATGTCTTATTCCTATGATATGCTCACATGGTCTGTTTTTGTGAATATATTTTGATACATGTTCTAAGAACTGTAAATATTAATTCCTTATTTCATATTTATCTTGTTTGATATAAATTGGGTAATATTTTAATGGTATACTCATGGTATAATTGTATTATGTTTTTGTTATGCTTATGTATTTCGTTTATCTACTCTTATTGAGAATTCATGATCACCCCGCTCTTATGATTCTTTTACCAATGCTATGAAGAAATGTTTTTAAGTATAATTACTATGGGGAAGACTAATGTGGGAAATATTGAATATATTTCACGAATTTAGACGATTTTTTCGAAGTTTCCAAAGGAAATAAATTAATATATTATGTGGGTGTATGTTTTTTATAATGAATTAATTATTCAAAAAAATTATGTAATGTCTATAAACATTAATATTTTTTTTAGTTCGTATTAGAGTAAAATTTTATTGAACCATTTCAAACTATATTGAGAAAACATTATTCATATACCTAGGGATTTTTATACAGATATGTCATGTGGTGTCTCTATGGATAATTCTAAGGATGAGTTAATTTTTACCAAAACATCATGGAATTTAGGTAGAGGATAGATTGAGTGGTTTCATATAATTAAATACCAATTTGGAAACTACAAGATAATGTGGATTTGGATCAAATGTACATAGGGTAACAACTTCAACAAGGTACGTCGGGCCTGACATAAGCGTAAATTTGTACATGCCAACAGGCCTTGCTGCACACATGGTTTGACACTCCCAAGGTATATTCATTTTAAATTCACAAAATATTTACGAACAATCATTAATGATTACAATTTAAGGTCGTTATGAAAAACACAGGAGAAATATAAGGATTCATATATTAAGGAAGGTTTCATAAATTAGACATCCTATAAGTGGATTTTCATGATTATTTTTTCCCCACTATGTGAATTTTTTCTTACTCAATTCATTATAGTTTAAGTCAATGGTGGTAAGCTGAAAAAAATGGGTTAATGTTGAATGTGATTGGAAATTTTATGATGAGATGTAAAATGGGATGGTCACTGGAGTAAAGGATTTTGTGATCATGCCTAGTCATTTTTCAATAAACATGATTAATAAAGTGCACCTTATCCAAATTTTGGACTCACTAAGGAAGATAAGTAAGGAGTTCAAAGATTATTTGTGTAATGGAGACAATATGGGAAAAGAATAACTGGTTTACTTTGTTTCAATAATGTGGTGATAATCACCTGAGTGGATCCATTAGAAGAATAATAATAGTTTTTTACTCTGGAAAACAAGGAAACAATGTAAGTAACTGTAAAAAAAATTAAGGGCTTGGTTAATGAAATGAATGATTATATTAGCCTCCCTAATACATCGTCATTGGTAAATGAATTGTCAGTGGGATTAATTATCATTATGCAATTTGATGTCCCAAGTGGATCAGTAAGGTAGTATGAGTAATTCTATTATTACTGATTATTATGAGACTACATATGAAATGAAAAATGAAATATGTATTATGTAATATGCTAAGGTAACCTTCTTTTCTGTTATAGATGAAGTAGAATAATCAACGTTTTTTTAAAATACATGGTAATTATAGAAAAATATTTTATCATATTAGTTAATATTTTTGAATTAGGTATTAATTTTACTGTAAAGGGTATACTATGTCCAATGGTGTACGCAACACGTAAAAATCAGTTTCTCCAAAATCATATGTTGGAAGCAAGACTGAGTTATACCAAAAATAATAATAAATTCTAAATATTTTTATTTTAAGTTGTATTTATCACCTAGATGTTGTTTAAGAAAGAATGAATAGAACTGACAATATCATGTTTAAATATGTTTATGCAATGATGTTATATTCTTCTAATAAATATTATATGCTTCAAATAAGAATAAATTTGGTATTATCCATAAAAAGCTCAAATATTTTTTAAGGTAGTTTTTCCGCCTTTTAATATCACACCTATTTTAATCCAATTTTTGACACTTTTATATAATATATTTGCAAAAATAAACTTTAGTTTTTAAATTGGACTATCAAAATTTTCATAGGGTGTTTTTTTGGTATTTTTCTGAAAAGATTCATTTTTTGATGAATAGTGAAAAATACTACATTGTAGTTAAAAATGTTTTTTTAATAATTATTAACCATTAAACAAATTTTTATGGTCAACCTAGATCAATAATACATGTATAAATATAATTTATTTAATTTTAATTTTTTTGGAAATTAGATATAAAAACATATCGAAATTTTGAACACCACTTTTACCCATCTTCACGCCAAATCTACAGTATTAGTGTTAAAATTAATTTTTCCACTTTTGTGAGTATAATTTTGAGAAATTGGCATAAAAATTTGTAATTATTATGAAAACATTAGGTTAATATTATAATCTTAATTTTTTTAATAGTAAATTTAGTGTTTATTTTACCATAGTTAAGGGTAAATCAGGTAATTAAAGGTAAAACTAATAATATAATATTGTAAAATTTTGGTAACACATTTCAAAATTTTAATGCACAATTTGTTTCTAATAAATTAAACCTTAGGATAAAATAGTATCCTTTTTAAAAAACATGGTAAATATTATGAAATTTATTATATTTTATTTAATGAAAAGTTAAAAATGTAATATTCATATTTTTAGTAAGTAAATATTTTTTAATATAGGGTTATATAGAAGATAATTTGACTATAAATAGTAATTTAAAAGATAATACTTTTAACAATATCATGATTATTTATATGTTATTTTTAGATATTAAATAATTAAACTTGTTTGTAACACAATTATGTTCTAGTAATTTATTTATTAAATAAAAAATAAATTAAATGATATTAATAATATTAAAATAAATATAATTTGAAATATTTGAGGTTGTACATGAATTTACGAGATGGATTTAAAATTTCAAGTATGAATTAATGTAGTCTTTTTGATGTAATAATGTTCTTGTGATATTTATAAAAGGATAATTATGGAATATTGTGAAAATCAACATTTATGAGAATTTAAAATAAATAATATTTTATTAAATGTTGTGAAATTTTAAAAAAAACATAAAATTGTTACTAATTATTTGGGTAAGTCTTAAAAATTACATTAATGGATCATTTTTTGTTGATTTTTATTTTATTTAATTATATTTACACTGGAAGTGTAAATTGCATAACATAACGGTAAGAATTAATAAGGTTTAAAACAAAATGGGAAGGATTAATAACGTATAAAAAATTGTCGAATTTTTAATTAAATGATGAAATTTATACCCAGAGTAATAATATCTTATAAATAATTTTGTTTGGAACCATTTGGAATATAAAATTAATTAATATTAATTTGATACTTTTTTTAATTTCAATTATACCCCTCGAGTCTTCTTTTAATGGGAACTCATTCCACTCAATTCCATACAATTCAAAAACAATTTTTTTTTCAGAAAATATATTCCCAAACCAATTAAATGAATACCTACCAACAATCTATAGTCATTATTTTAGTAATAACTCCCTCTTTATAGGTGTTAATACTGTAATCGTTGCCGATCATCTAAAAGAATGGTAACATTTTTATTTAAGTGTTTCAATTTTATTTAATCTTACACTTCCTTAAAATATCTTCAAACATGATAAAATAATAACTCCAGTATACTTAATATACTAAAATTTAATTATTTTTATATCACCACCTATATTCATCCCTACTTCTATAAAGTGGGAAAATTATTTTTCATTCATGCCTACGTGTGAACTGTCACCTCCACGAACTGATAAATTTTTTTCCCACACCAATCTCTCAAGAATAGATAAAATAATAGAATTAATGTCTATATGTGATATTAATGACATTTTTATCATTATTTAATAATAATAAATCAATTATGTTCTTACTTTCCTTGCACATAAAATGATAATTTTGTTCATAAGTACATGTAATCTATCACCTCCAAGAAGCGATGTGATTTATTCTTGATCACAAAATAATTAGAATAATATATTAGAATATTTAAAATAATATTACTTATATTTTGATCATTATGGAAATATAAAAAAAATTCTTAACTTATTTCCATAATGATCAACCATCTCCATGATTATAATGTAGTTCCTTTTTCATAACAAAAAATAAATGATTTTATTTAAAAGTATAATTGATGTATAAAATTTATTATTTTTTCATGAATATTATTCATTGATAACAGAATCATGACCAATTTTGCAACTTACATCATACCAAAGACATCTTGGTCTCAAGTACCGAATATTGACAAAATGTCTGACATGAGTTTAAATAATTATATAATTGTTACAAAACATTATTATGTTATATAAAAAGAATAATAAACATGAAAATGGTTCTAAAGAATGTAAAAATTGACCGAATTTTATTATTCATGAAGATAAATAATATACGAGATGATTCAAACTCAATGTAAGGGACTTCCTCTCAATCTCCATTCATTGATACATATTTTTATGTTATACATTGCTTATTTTACGTAGTGTATAATCATACTGTTTGAATTTTATTTCCATTAAAAGTTTTAAAAAGGAATATTTTTATATGAAGTGTTTTAAATTCCTTAAAAAATTACAATAGGAATTTTTATTAATGTATACGGTGACAACAACTTATCCGCTGCAAATACCTGTTATTTTATATTTGGCTTCCTCTATAAGCAATAATGTTTATAAAAGGAAAGTAAATACCATATTACATTTATTTGGGTGTTTCTATACTGAAAATGTTTTCTACAATTATTTGGTTATTTCAATATCATGAAATTTTATCTTGTGATTTTAATATGGAAAAGTTATTTTTTTCTATTATGCTTGAATTATGTGTTATTATTGTGTCATGGTTCATGGGAATTATTTATTAGTACTCGTGGTTCGGTGATAAAATGAGGGCAGGTGAGCCCGTGATTTCTCTCAAATTCATTGGGTAATGATATGGTGTTAAATAATAGGGTTTCTCATAATATATTAAGGTAATATACAATGGTGGGTATTCCAAAAGTAACCATGGTAGTTACTCCATATGAAGCGGTAAAAGATACAATGTAAGTGTGATATTGAATTTATGCCCCAATGTACCATTAGGATTTATGTATTCTATAGAGTATTGAAGGAAAATAATAAAATAGATAACTTATGTTTCTTGGTTGACAATTATAACATGGTGAAAATGTTTCCATGTGTTTAAAGTATCCATGGACTAATAGTTTATGCCCGTATTTTATATGACATACTAATCTATGTGTGCTCATCCCATATTTTAAAAACATTTCACAGGGTATAAGGGGAAATATAGGCAAGGATGGGATTAGTGAAAATTTTTATGATGACTGAATATGAAAAGAACCCATGTTTAATTAAAAATGTTTTGGTATTTTGATAAGAATGGATATTTGGTAGAAGTGACTACATTGAAATATTTTAGTTGTTATGTATGAATTATGCTTTAATACTCTAAAAATGTAAGCATGAAAATATACTTAATGTGAAAGAATGTAAATTCTTGACTAAAACACAATATCATGTAATGTTTATGTATAGGACTTATAGTTGGTATCAACGGTCAGTTTAAATAACTTTTAGGGTTATGATATTATTAAAATAATATTAATAAATGATGTTTAATTTTTGTTCAAACTAAAATGACATATAATTTTATGATTTCCATGTTTATTGATCAATTATATGTCTGTCTATAATTTTTGTGGTAGAGGAAATAGGTAAACTATAATGGGAAGACATCCAGAGGAAAACAACCTTCCAAATCAGCATCTTGATATGGTGAGAATTAGAACTGAATATATTTTTTAAGCCGTGGCTTAGATTAATTGGAAAATAAATAGTGGTGGAATCCATTCATAATATCAACTAGATCAACCAAAGATAAATATGTTAGTAGTGTAGAATTTAATGAGGCAAAATCCCCCACCATTCAAAGGATCTATTGACCTTATTCTTGCTGAAGGGTGTATCAAAGCACAAGAAAATATTTTTGATTTCATAAGTTTTTTAGACAATAAAAATGTTAGACTTTTTTTTACCATTTTGAAGGTGAATTTAATCTACTATGGTCGATGGATAATAATTTAAAGGATAGTGAAGAAATTGATTGTCTATAGTGGGAATAATTCAAACACATGATTCTGGTGAAATAATTTCTTAAGGAACTATGACTTAGAATGGAAATATAGCTATTGGAATTAAGGAAGGAGGATGACTCAGTGGTTTCCTATGAAGAAAAATTCACTCGATTATAAATGTACGTTGAAAATTTTATCTAGGATATTGATAGTAAAATCACTATTTTTTACTCATGACTAAATAAAAAATGTCGAAGGGAATTGGCTTCTAGATAATTAAAAAGTCAAAAAAAAATGTTTTCTGTATATAGAAGGTGGAAATGGAATTTTCTAATGATAATTTGACCATTGAAAACCAATAAAAAAGCCGTCATTATGGAAAGAAAATGGAAATAAATCATCAAAAAATTATGATGGTAAGAAAATTACGTTTATAGTTTGTCATAATTAATGTTAAAAATACTGGACAATACCATATGAACTCTGGTATGTGCATCCATTGTTTTAAAACAAGAAATAAGGCTTGTAACTGCACTGAAAATGATCATACCAGTGATAAGACAAAATTTGATTTACAGTGATTAAAATTATTTAAATGTAATGACATGGTTCATTATTCAAACATGTGTTTGAAGAGAAACCTGACTGATAGGAAGTAGACAGACTATAATAAAAAAGGTGAGGTTAAATAATTTAAAACTACTTCAAATTATTTTATACCATCAAATGATGTGGTATTACATACATTTTTTTTATTTAGATTATTCTAATATATTGTTTGATATGGGGTCTACACATTCATTCATTTCTGAGAAATTTTATGCTAAATTGGAAATTTCATTTCAATAATTGATGGCATAACTTTTGGTAAAAACACATGAGGGGAATTCCAAGATATAAATTAATTATAATATTATTATTTTCATTTTATATATAAAGAATCTATGTGGAATCCTTTTTTCGTCTAGTATATTTTTTTTTATTTTGGGTATGGATTCACTATATATTTACTTTGTTAATATTGACTTTAATGGTAAAGAATTTTATTTTTATAATTACTTTCTGTTTTTGTACAAGAATGAATCCTTACAATTGATAACATTTCAGGAAACTGAAAAACAATTAAAATATTGGAATGAATGTTATCTTCTAAATATTATTGAATAAGGGAATTATTTAGATTAATTATGTTCCAATGGTAAATGAGCATCTTGATATTTTTTCTGATGAGATTCCTGTAATTATACCAGATTGGGATTTTGAATTTACTATTGACTTAGTTCTTGATGCTAAGAAAATTTTAAAACACCCATATCGAATTTCTCATATTGAAAATATATATTTGATGAATAAATTGAATTATTTATTAGATAAAGATTTTATTTGACCTATCACATCACCACGGATTTGTATTTAATGTTTTTTAAAAATAAATATGTTTCAATGAGACTTTGTATTTATTATTGATTATTGAATAAAATCACTGTAAAGAACAAGTACATTTTTCTCATATCGTTGATTTGTTTGATCAACTCCATGGATCAAAATATTTTTTTGCGTTTTAATTGATGTAGGGGTACCATTAATTGAATGTAAAAGAATAAGCCATTCAAAGACTATATTTCTTACTATAAATTGAAAATATGAATTTTTACTTATGCAATGTGGGTTAACTAATGCACCTACTATATTCGTGGATCATATGGATTGAATATTTTGTTTTTTTGGATATTTTTTAGTTGGGTTCATTTTTCTGGCATTGGTATATTCTAAAATAAAATAGCATCATGAAAGAAATCTAAGTGTTGTTTTTTATACCTTATAATAAAATGAACAATTAAAGAAATTGAACAAATGTAAATTTTGGTTGTAGAAAATTTCTTTCCATGGTTAAATTGTTTCTAAATTTGGAATAATTTTTTATACTTATAAAATGATTTTTTTCATGACTATATAATACCCAAAAACATAACTGATATTCATGGTTTTATTGGTTTAGAAATCTTTTAATATAGGTTTGTAGAAAAAATTTCATTGTTACCAAGTACACTGTCTATGTTGACTCAAAATGGTGTTATGTTCATTCAGAGAATTAAATGTGGTGATTGACATTTTGAATTGAAGAGAAGATTGGTGAATGCTCTAGTTTAGGAACTCCCTTCAAGAAGTGGTGAACTTTTTACCTAATTTGATCCTTTTTTAAATGCACTTGGTTGTGTCCTAATGCATTATGATTAGGTAATTTCATGTGCTACACATCCATTTTAACCTCATTAGTTAAATTACTATACACATGATTTTGAATTAGATGAAATTGTTTTCATTAAAGATTTGGATGAATCATTTGAAGGGGGTAAAATGTATTATTTATAAAGAACATATAAGTTGTAAGTATTTATTCAATGATTAAGAATTAATCATGAGACAGATAAGATGGTTCGAACTAATTAAGGAATAAGATTTAATTATTTAATACTATCCTAGAAAAGAAAATAAAGTGGATGATTCTTTGAGTTGATAAATTAATGTTACGTTAACCATGTTACATATGGAAAATGAACCTTTAGATAATGATTTGATGAATTTTTTTCATGGAAGTTTTTAGTGGAAGAAATTCCTGTGTTTTTTAGGTATCAGTGCAATCAACTCTATCAGTCAAAATTAAGGAAGCACAGAAGGAATACTGTGACTTATAGAAAAAAGTATAATTGTGTAAGAAACCGAACCTTCTTTTCAGGTATTTTTTTCCTTTCCAGTTTTTTTAGAAATGATGAATTTATGTAAATTTTCTAGGTACACATAGTGTACTTTATGAGTACATGCCTTGTACTTATTTTCCGAAGCAGGCCATGTGTAGGTAGTGTAGTAGCCACACACATGGTCGTGTGGGAGTGACATGGAGCCTTCCTAATGTGGAATACATAAACAGAAAGTACATGCCATGTACTTCAAAAGTACATGTCGTGTATTTTGTTTTTTTCATTAAACTCACTGTGGTTGCATCTGACGGACAAAACAACCTTCTTCTAGGTAGGCTTTGTCCGAGAGAACCCGTACGCCCACAACAACTCTCCGAGCCCCCGATCCTCCATCTGACCTCTGATTCGAGCACCATTGATTGAGTTGGAATCTCATCAGTGAGTTCTCCCTTCCTCTTGAGTGTTGTTTTCCAATTCCTCTTCATTTCCAAGTTATCGTGGGTTGAACGTTTCTGAATTTTTCATAGATATATGACATTTCAAGTATAATAAAGCTTCTATGTTCAAGTATATTGATCTAATTACCCCGAGGTATGAGGTTTATGCCTTTCCATTCAAATTTATTGAGTATTATGTGAAAATTACACCAATAACCTTCAACAGGGTATTGTGTGTTTACCATTTTACCCCTGTTCTTTTCCTTCCATGCTTTTATGCTTGTTTAGAGGTTGTTTGGTTATGAATATGGTTGGATTTCTATGCCTTGGATTTTCTGACCATGCTTTGTTCTGTTTACGACCGTTGGTCATGTTTAGCCCATTGGTCATTTACCTGTTTTCCATGCCTTGTGGTTGTAAGATGGAGTGTTGTTTTTTGACTTGCTTGAGAAGTTGTAAAATGGTTATCCAAGTAGTTCTATAGGTTTACATTGGTCATATATCATTACTATGTTTTTACTTACATGGGGCCGTGTGAACCTCATGTATCAGACCAAAAGGGGATAGACCGAGTGAGCTTTCTCAGAGAGTCTTTAGACATTATAGATTGTAGGGGGATAGACCGAGTGAGTATACTCAGAGAGTCTTTGAGAATTATAGACTATTAAGGGATAGACCGAGTTAGCATCCTCATACAGTCTTTGATCTTTATAAACTATAAAGGGATACACTGAGTGATCTTCCTCAGTGAGTCTTTTTTTTTTACTTTGAATTACCTTGAACCACTCCAAGCTATAAGGGGAATTGAATGGGTGAGCTTCCTCAGAGAGTCTCTAAATGGCATGGGGATATAAGAGGAATTGACTGGGTTAGATTCCTCAGAGAGTATCTAGACCATGGTTTTATAAGGAGAATTGACCTTGTGTGTTTTCTCAGAGAGTCCTTGACTACTTTATACTATAAGTTCAATTGAATTAGAGTTCTTCCTCAGAGAGTATTTATGAATTCTTATGGAAGAACCAGAGGGGTTAGGCCGAGTGTCCTACCTAGAGGGTTGCTTATACTTGATAGGTAGGACCAGAGGGGATGGATGTGAGTACATCCTAGAGGGTTGCCTGTTTTTTGTTTATCTGTTTCTTGATAATGTTACTGTGGACTATTGACTGCGGAGTACATTTTTATTTACTGCTTTCTGTACTTTTTCCTTCCATCTATTCACTGACTTTTTTGGAACAAATCTTCAGGTGTTTTCCTACTTGGAATTAGTCTCACACCTTCTTTGGGTCATGCTTTTGGGCCCAAACAGATTATATTGCAGCATGTATAGATAAGGTAAAGTTCCCTTCTACTTCAGGTACTTGACTGGTTGTAGAGCTGGAGAGCATTGGACCAAGCTATGGCTTACGATACTTAAGAGTTTATCTATTTAACATTGTTTTTGTACATTGGTTTAGTAGTATTTTGTATTATAACATTGTGATATTATTGGTTTCTTTTCTAGAAATATGTATCATGAATCATTTATATATGTGCTTCAGTTGTTTCTTACTTTTAGCCTTCCACTTTTTCATTTGTATGGATTATTACTACTCCTGCTATTGTATATTGTTTCTCTTTCACTCTGTACTCTGACAATGAGGGCATAGTTTTCCCAATATCATACCCAAGACCCTTTTAGCTAGTCATCAGCCTCTGGAATTTGGTGAAATGTGCTTGAGGCCATGTGACCAACCGGGTTCGGAGCGCCTCTGGGTGGATTCCAGAACTCGGACGTTAAAAAGTGGTATCAGAGGAGGTTCTTTTCTCTTGACTTATAGTTTGGGGACTATAATCAGGGATAGTATAGAATAGGTACTTGGTAATAATTTGTTCCCAGGAGTAGCTAACCCGTGTATAGGGAAAATCCAATTTACCTTGTTAATGCAATTTTCTGATTTTACAATTTTACTGTTGAATGATTCTCAAAATTAGGTGACTCACATGCGTTGGGCTTATACTATTGACGTTATTGGGGTTCTATTTCTGTCTCAACCCATTGAGATGAGGGTACATCATCTCATGCATCATATAGGAACTTTTTAGAGACCACATGTCATGAATTCTTTCCATTCCATTTAGGGTTCATTAGAAATTTCATTTTGTTGTGATTGATTCTGTGTAGAATATATATGCTGTTTTGATAGATTTTGTGATAAAATACTGATGTTGATAAGTATTTCGTTGTGTACGAATTTTTTTGGATGAAAAACAAATTTTGGTTCTTGAAGTGTTATGGGACCTCATGAATTTGAATTTTGTGGGTCATTAGCTTGTCTTTGATTGTTTATAAAATTTATAAGATTTCAAACATTTATTCGTAGGGAGTATGGGCCCTCACGGATAGGAATTTTGTACCTTAACGCTCGTTTTCAGTGTTTTCTGGGCTCCAGAGTAGTTTCTGAGGATATTGTCTGGAAAAACCTATAGTACAAGGTGTGTACATTATGAATACACGCCGTGGAGTCTATAACCGTACTACTGACTATGTTGGAAGGGACATGAGGTTGTAAAAAACTTACATGGACATGCCATGTACAGTATGTACATGCCTTGGTGTAGTGACTGTGAGTCTATACGTGTGACTAAAGACACGGATGAGGAAAGTTGAGTTATACACGCTATGTGTGCCTTGAACACGTCGTGTAGTCTGACCTAGGTACCCAGACGTGTCACGAACAACACGGGTTGGTGTTACCCTTCACATACATGTCATGTCTTCCTTGAACACACCATGTAGTCTGACCCAGGTACCCAGCTGTGTCACAAACAACACGAGCTGGTGTTATCCTTTCTCATACATGTCGTGTCTGTCTAGAACATGCCGTGTAGTGTCATCCGTGTGTCTGGTCGTGTCAATAACAACACAGGCCAAGTGAAGCTGTCTAGTACATGTCATGTCTGCCAGGAACACACAGTGTAGTCTTGCCTTAGGAGAGTCATGTGTCTCAACAATGTAGATGCTCGTGTTTCTAACAACACAATTCCTTAAAACATGCCTTGTACATGTTGTGTCTATCATGAACACGCTGTGTATTTTATGATTAAGTGGACCATGTGCGTCAGCCATGTATGAAGTATAGGGTTGGGGAATAGAGTTCAAGTACACGCAGTGTGTGGGAACAACACGCCATGTGGTTAGGGTGTTACATGACCATTTGTGGAAGAAGTACACGCCCATGTGAATTGCTTAATAGAACATGTCATGTAGTGTTTATACACGCCATGTAGTATTGTTTTGTAAAAAATGAGTGCTCTCTTCCTCTTGTTGCCGTCAAGCACTCCTTTTTTGTACTTTAAAATTTTGATCTATTGTGTGTACATAAACTTGTAGAGTCATGCCACAGAGACATCTTCTGGTTTTTCGTCAGTTTCTAGATGGTGATTAGACACCAGACATGGATGATCAGGGAATACCTACAGATCCTCGAGTTGTTCCATCCTTGGAAGAAGCTGTTGTACCTAACATAGGTGATGATGAACAGTTCAGGGAGGGCATTCTGAGGATGATGGAGACTTTTCCGGGAGCACCGCCTCCTACCTCGTCGTTGGATGATTTGATGAGGGACTTTAATCCGCAGTATCCTCCTACATTCTTAGGGGATGGAGGACCCCAGTATGCAGAGTCATGGCTAGAGGCCACACTGATAATTTTTGACCATTTGGAGATACCTCTAGAGAATAGGGTGATGCTCGCTACCTATATGCTCTGAGACACTGTCAAGAGGTGGTGGGAGGGGATATCACAGTTAGGACACCAGTAGAGTATGACTTGGGATCAGTTTTAGAACATCTTCTACGATTACTTCGACTCGGAGACCTTGAGGACTGATAGAGCCCGTGATTTTATGAGTCTGGAGTAGGGTACTCTTTCTGTTATGGAGTACTCATCTCGCTTTACTGAGATACATCATTTCACGCCAATTCTAGAAGGTGACGAGTTGTTCCTTGTGTGGATGTTTGAGGATGGTCTGAGGCACGACATCCGATCGTAGATGAAAATCTTCATGTTGACGTCGATATATTCTATTGTCAACTAGGCGCTGATCAGAAAGCGCAATCTGAGGAATTCTAGTGCAGGGGTCCAGAGCAGTTCGACATCCAAAAGTAGTATTCCTCCTACTGATAGCAGGATGCACCATAGAGAGTCTGCATGAGGAGATCAGAGTAGGTGTGATGCACATACTGGTAGCCAGGTGGTGTGCTACAAGTGCGATAGGAGTGGACATACTAGGCCTTAGTGCTAGAGAAACCCTATTGAGAGATGATTTTGCGGCAAGTTGGGTCATCTCCATCATTTATGTCAGATCTTTTCACTAGAAGTGAGAGACATGGGTTCTTCTATGACCCCTTGTTTTGGATAAATATCTCCAGTTTCTCACCTTTCTGGGAATTGGAGTTCTTTCAACCATTCTGTCCGAGGTAGAGGTCGCATCCATGGTGGTCAGTCACCAGGTTATCAATGACAATAGAGTGGATCAGCTCAGAGTTGTCAGGTAGGGTCACAGGGTCATGGAGTAGGCCAGGCCTTTGTAGTATATCATACCCAGCAAGAGAAAGATCATGGACCCTCTACATTTTGAGGTACGATCCTAGTTTCCTTAGTTTTATCTTCAGATCTTTTCGATATAAGGGATTCCCATATAATTATATCTGTTTTTGTTGTGGAGAGTCTTGTTCTATGCATATTTTCAGCAGCCGTTTTCTTGACGCTGGACACACTGTTGAGGACTAGAATGGCTAGTGTACCTAAGTGAAAGGAGTTCCCTCTAGATGTTCATAGGTGTCAATTTTAATGGGACCTCTATGTCTTAGATATGATAGGCTATAATGTTAATCTTGGGATGAACTCGTAAGTTCCCTTCTAGGAAGTTATTGATTTCTATTGTCGCAGGGTGAGTTTCATATCACTAGAGGGAGGATCTTTTCTTCATAAGGGAGAATGGGATATTCAGGCAGGCATAGTGGGTCCCGATCATCATGGGTTAAGAGGAGTTACAGCCTAGATATCCAGTGTACATCTGGATGACCAGGGGACTTCACATATGGTATTTCCTCTAGTGGGGGATCGCTTCAGGGAAGTCTTTCTAGTAGAATTTTCAGGTTTTCCACCAGAGTGAGTGGTGGTATTTTCGATTGAGCTTGTGCCAAGAAAGGCACTAGTGTCCATTCCTTCTTATTAGATGGCTAAACCAGAGTTTCAGGATCTCAAGATGTAGTTGGAGGAGTTGCAGGCAATGTGTTTCATCCAGCCCAGTACTTCTCCGTGGGGTTCGCCTGTTTTGTTTGTGAAGAAGGAAGATGGTACCCTCAGGATTTGTGTAGATTATTGGAAGTTTAACTAGTTTACGGTCAAGAACTGATTTCCCTTTCCTAGCATTGATGATCAATTTGATCAACTTCGAGGATCTCGGGTGTTCTTGAAGATTGACATGATGTCTGGTTATCATCACTTGTAGGTTACAACATTGGATATTCCTCTTACAACCTTCCAGAGTAGGTATGGTATATATGAATATATGGTTATGCTGTTCGGCCTCACGAAGGAGCCTGTATTTTTCATTAAACTGAGGAATCGAGTGTTCCATCCATACATGGATTCCTTCATGGTTGTCTTAGTGGATGATATCTTGGTGTAATCTCACACTTGACACGACCATGATACACATCTAGAGATAGTTCTGATTACACTAAGAGATCATCAGTTATATGCTAAGATCTCAAAATTTTACTTTTGGATAGATCAAATTCATTTCATGGGTCATGTTATCTCATTGTTAGGAGTATTAGTAGACCCATATAAAGTGAGAGCTATAGTTTCCTGGGAGTATCTAAAGAACATCTTTGTGTTACGGAGTTTCCTAGGGCTAGCTGGATACTAAAAATGTTTCATAAAGGACTTTTCACACTTAGAAGCACCGCTAATGAGTCTGATGAAGAAGGGTAAAATGTTCCTGTAGTCAGATTATTGTGAGTCAGCCTTTCGAGAGATGAAAGGGAGGCTGACTTCAGCACCGATACTAGTCTTTCCAGAGCTGGGAAAGACCTACAACATTTACTGTGATGCCTCAGTTATCTGTCTTGGAGCTGTGATTATATTGGGAGACAGATTCGTTGCGTATGGGTCTCGGATGTTGAGGCCACATGAGAGGAATTACCCGATGTATGATCTGGAGTTGCCATAAGTTTTTCATTCCTTACGTTGATGGAGAAATTATCTTCAGGGAGAGCACTATGTTGTTTTCACCCAACTCAAGAGTCTTAAGTACATCTTCAGATAGCATGATCTGAATAGGAGACAGTGAAGGAGGGTTGAGTACCTACAATCCATTGACTTTGATCTTACCAATACACCTGGAAAAGGCAATGTAGTGGATGATGCGTTGAGCAGGTGGACTCAAATACATGCATTTCTAGAGGCTAGTAGTGAGGGGAAGCATATGGCTCTGTTCTCTGAGATGCATTTTGAGGTGCATGACAGACAGTGGAAGACTTTCCTTTCATCTATAGTTGTTCCCTCTATGCTTCTTGATCATGTTCTAATGATGAAGCTATAATATTCTTTAAGGCCTGGTCTTATGGGAGAGTGTGTCCGAGGAGGGCCCTATTCCTGGGTGGACCATAGGTGAGGATGAGATCTTGCGTTTCTAGGGGTGAGTATGGGTGCTAGAGGATATACGTGATGAGATAATCTGGGATTTTCATTCCTCTGTTTGGGCAGTTCATCCTGGTGTCCCCAAGATGAATTGAGATCTACACCGTCAGTATTGGTGGCTAGGTATGAAGGGGGATGTTACTAGTTTCATCATGAGGTGTTCCACTTGTCATCAGATGAAGGAAGAGCATCCGCGACTAGCAGGGCTTCTGCAGCAGTTAACCATTCCCGAGTGGAAGTGTAATGATGTCACGATGGATTTTGTGACAGAGTTTCCGAGGTCGCCTTGAGGGAATGATGCAGTTTGGGTAGTCATTGATATACTCAAAAAGGATGCTCACTTATTTCCAACCATGGAGACCATCAGTGTAGGTGATCTGGGGTGGTTGTACATCAAATAGTTTGTACGTATGCATGGAGTTCCAAACTCTATCGTTTCAGACTGGGATGATCATTTTACTTCTCTAGCCTGGCAGTGGATTCTGAAGGCTTTGGGTACACAGGTTCTTTTGAGTACAACTTACAATCCCCAGACAGATGGCAAATCCTACCATATGATTTAGCTGCTTGAGGACATGCTCCAAGAATGCATTCTGGATTCTAGAGGTTCTTGGGAGAATCATATACCTCTTGTGGAGTTTTCCTACAATAATTGTTTTCAATCAACTATTCAGATGGCACCTTATGAAGCTTTGTATGGTAGGCCATGCCGAATACCCCAGTGTTGGCTGGTGCTAGGAGAGGCAGCTATGCAGGGACCTCATCTTGTTCATGAGACCACAAAGTTGATAGATTTAATTCATAAGAGGATGGCTACTTCACAGTCTCGACATAAGTCTTATGATGATCAGCGGAGATGACCTCAAGAGTTTGAGGTCGGGAATTAGGTTTTCCTACATGTCACACTGAGGTTGGGAAACAAGAGGATTAGGAGACATGGTAATCTTTCACCGAGGTACGTCAGGCTGTTTGAGGTGTTGGAGAGAGTTGGTTCGGTTGCCTATAGGTTGTAGTTACATCAGAGGTATCGAGATATGCACGACATCTTCCACATTTCTTAGCATCCACGTTACTTTTCAGACCTATCTCATGTATTTCAACCAGAGGAGGTGAAGTTCAAAGTGGATGCATCATTTGAGGAGCATCCTATCCAAATTGTGGATCAAAGTACAATTGTTGTTTATGGCCGGTATGTTCCTCTGGTATGAGTGCTATGGTATCCCGAGTGAGTATAGGGAAAGACTTGGGAGAGGGAGGCTGATGTATGAGCAAAGTGGATGGAGCTTTTTGGAGTTTCTTCTTCTACGCCGCATTAGGGAAATTCAGGGTTGAATTTCATTAAGGGGAGAAGTTTGTATGAACCCGAACCATATTTTTAGTTATGTTTTTCCTTTCTGGTCGTTTTTGGAGAAAAGAATAATTTCATGAAATTTTCTAAGTACATGACATGTACTTTATGAGTACACGCTGTGTACTTTCTTGTCGCAATAGGACTTGTGTTGGCCATGTAGTAACCTCACACGCAGCCATGTGGGAGTGACTTGGAGGCCGCCTAATGTGGATTACAGAAACATAATGTACACACCGTGTACTACAAAAGTACACGCAGTTTATTTTGTTTTATTATTAAATGCACCAGGGTCGCCTTTGACAGACAGAACAACCTTTTTCATGGTCATCTTTGTTGGAGAGAACTCGTATAACTGAAACTTCTCTACAAGCCCCCGAGCCTCCATCCGACCTCTGATTCGATCACCATTGATTGCATTGGAATCACATCAATGATTAATCACTTATTCTTGATCTTTGTTTTCTAATTCCACTTCTTTTCCATGTTATTGTGGTTTGATCGTTTTGGATATTTTCATAGATCTATGACATTCCAAGGAGAATCAATCTTTGAGGTTCAGTTATATTGATCTCGTAATCCCGAGGTTGGTGGATTGTGCTTTTCTGTTCAAAGTCATTGAGTATTATATAACAATTACACCAATACCATTGAATGGGGTATTGCGTGTTTAACGTTTTACCCTTGTGATTTTCCTTCCATTCTTGTATGCTAGTGTAGAGGTTATCTAGTTATTAATAGGGTTGGATTCCAATGACATGGATTTTCATCCCATGCTTTGTTCTGTTTACGACCGTTGTTCCTGTTTAGCCAATTGGTCGTTTACCTGTTTTCCATGCCTTATTGTAATAGGATGGATTGTGGTTTTCTGACATGATTGAGATGCTTTATACTAGTTAGCCACGTATTTCTATAGGTTTACTTTGTCCATATATCATTACAATGTTTTAAATTACATGGGGCCGTGAGAACCTGTTGTAGCAGACCAAAAGGGGATATACCGGTTGAGCTTCCTGAAAGAATCTTTGAACATTATAGAATATAGAGGGATAGAATGAGTGAGATTCCCCAGAGAGCCTTTGAGAATTATAGACTATAGGGGGATATATTGAGTGAGCTTACATAGAGTATTTGATCATTATATACTATAATGGGATAGACTAATTGAGATTCCTCAGCGAGTCTTTAGTTTACTTTGAATTCTCTTGAACCACTCAAGGCTATAAGGGAATTGACTGGGTGAGCTTCCTCAGAGAGTCTGTGAACGACCTGGGGCTAAAAGAGGAATTGACTGGGTGATCTTTCTTAAAGAGTCTCTTACCTTGGGTATATAAAGAGAATTAATCTTGTGTGCTTCGTCAGAGAGTCCTTGACCGCCTTATACTATAAGGGGATTAGACTGAGTGTGCTTCTTTAGAGAGTCTTTATGAATTATTATGACAGAACCAGATGGGTTAGGCTGATTGTACTACTTAGAGGGTTGCTTGTACTTTTGATGTAGGACCAGAGGAGATGGATATTATTACTTACTAGAGGGTTACCTATTTGTGTTTAGCTATTGCTTGATACTGTTACTTTGGACTGTTGACTGCTGAGTACTTTCTTGTTTACTGCTTTCTGTACTTTTACTGACCATATATTCACTTTCTATTAGGCAAACATCTTCAGCTGGTTACCTACTGGGATTTAGTCTCCCACCCTGTTTGGGTAATTCTTTTGGACCCAAAGAGATTATATTGTTGTCGGTATAGATAAGGGAAAGTTTCCTTATACTTTAGGTACTTGACTTGCTGGTGAGCTGGACATCATGGGACCAAGCTATGGCTTGTGATGCGGTGGAGTTTATATATTTATCTTTATTTTTATACATTGGTTTAGTACTTTTTTTGTATTCCGTCATTGTGATCTATTTGGTAGCTTTTATAGACATATATATCATGCATCATTTATATATATGCTCCAATTGTTTCTTACTTTTATCCTTATGTTGATTGCTTTTGTATGGATTATTACTTCTTTCGCTATTGTATATTGTTTCTCTTCCATTGTGTACTCTTCCAATAAGGGTATAGTTTCCCCACTGTCACACCCAGGGCCCTCACTATTAGTCGGCATCCTCTGGAATTCGAGGAAATGCACTTGAGGCCATGTGACCAACTGGGTATGGGGTGCCTCTTGGTGTCTTCTGGAAATAGGACTTTACCAATTGGTTAAAAAGGGTAAGTTCCCTAAATTTAAAATTTATAAGGATTTTTTTTAGAATTAGGGAAATATTATTCATTCCTAGTCATTAAAAATTCATGAAACAGTTGTTATGTGAACCTCACAGTTCTCAGTTTCCAATTCACCCTGGAAGCACTAAGATGTAATGGGATCTTCAAGAGTATTATTGGTGGGATGAAATGAAAGGATATATTTCTTAATTTACACTAATATTATTGACTAGTCAATACGTTAACATAGAATAACTGATGTTAAAGTTGATGCTTCATCATTTTCCAATGTGAGAGTGGAAATTGAAAAATATCTCCATCGATTTCATAGTGGGATTACCAAATACTACATGATGAAACAATGTGATTTGGATTATTAATGACCAGTTAACTAAATCTTCTCATATTATTCCGATTTGAGATACGCTATATCTTTATCAACATTCAAGATTGTATCTTAAAGAGGTAGTCAGGTTACATGGTGTTCCACCCTCCTTTATATCATATCATTATCCCAGGTTCAGTACTATATTTTTGGAAAGGCCTTCAGATGTTTTTGGGTACTGAATTAAATTTAAGTAAATTTTTTCATCCTCAATCATATGGACATTCCAAATGAACAATTTAAAACATAGAGTATATGTTATGTTCTTCTTCAATGGATTACCATGGATGTCAGGATCAACATCATTCTTTGTTTTTATTTTATAGTAATAACATTTTCATTCTAGTATATAGATGGAACCACTTGAATCATTATATAGAAAGTGATTTTACACAACATCATTTGGGGAGATGTAGGTGAATGTAAGTTGATGAGACTATAATTGGTGGAGGAAAGGATGAAGAAACTTATGTGGATTCCGAGACACATGAGGAAAACTAAGAGAATGAAGAAACGTTTTGAATATTACAGGAGGAAGGAACATTAATTTGATGTAGGTGATCATGTCTCTCTAAATATATCCCTATGGAGATGTGTGATGCATTTTGATAAGAAAGGGAAGTTGAGTCCGTAGTTCATTATACACTATTGAATCCTAAATAAAATTGGATTAGTTTTCTATAAAGTTTTTTTACCTATGGTATTATCCCAGGTACACAAATTTTTTATTTTTAATGTTAGGAAAGTATATGTTGAATCCATCTTATATTTTGAGTCTATTTGTAGTTCAGTCAGAAGAGAATTGTTCTTATGAGGAACAAAAAATTAAGGTTCCTACCCATAGATATAATTAGTCATGGAATAAGGTGATTTATTAGGTTAAGTTTATGTGAAAAAATTATATGGTTGAGGAGGAAACATGTGATAATGAAGATGGAATGAGGGAAAAATACCCCCACTTGTTTGATAAGTGGATAAATTTTGAGGATGAAATTTCCCAAAGGTGGGAAAGAGGTTAAATACAAAGTAATTATAAAATAACACCTTTTATATTTATTAATATTTATGAATTAGTTATTAATTTTACCTAAATGGGGATTCTATGTCTGATAACATACCCAACACACAACAAAAAGTTTCTCCTAAATCTTATGTTGCATGCAAGACAAAGTTATACAAAAAATAATAAATGATTAAAATTATTATTTTAAGTGGTAATTATAGCCTAGCCTATTATCGGTGGGAATGAATATAACTCACTATATTATATTTGTACCTTTTTTATTAAATTTTTTAACATTCATACAATTAATTTTATATGCATAAAATATAAATAATTCTTGTATTACGAATAAAAACACAAAAATTTATCAAGGTATTTTTTCCAGTTTTTGATGGAACACCTATTTTAATCCAATTTTAGAAATTTTATATTTTTATTTGTATAAATAAAATTCATTATTTAATTTTCACGATCAAATTTATCTTAGGGTGAATTTTTGGTATTCGTCTGAAAAGTACCATTTTTTGAAGAATAGGGAAAAATACTGTATTGTAGTTAAAAAATAACATTTTGTTTAAATTATTATTATTTATTAAACTATTTTTTAATGTCAAAAATGATAAATTATACATATATTAATTTAATTTAGTTCATTGGAATTATAATATATTGGAGTTAGATATAAAAACTTTTTAAAATTTAGAACGTGTCTTTTATCGTTTTCGCATCCCATTTGTGAGATTAGTTAATAACATAATTTAACCACTTATGATAATTGATTTTTCGAAAATATATATACATTGTTGTAGTAATTATAAAATTTTTATTCTAATATGATCAAATTAATTTTTGAAGAATAATAATTTTATTATTTTAGTTACTATGGTTAAGGGTATATCACATAATTAAAGGTAAAAATAATATTATAAAATTATAAAATTACACTAAAACATTCACTAATTTCATTAGATGAGTATTTTTAGAATGAAATAAATATTAAAATTAAATTATAGACTTTTTAATCCACTTATATAATAATATTACATTTATTATATTTTATTTAAAGATAAGATAAAAATATCATAATCATATTTTTAATAAGTGAATAATTTTGAACATAGGGTTATATGGAAAATAAATTCCACTATAAATTTTAATTTGAATGATAAAATGTTTATATATATCATGATAATTTATTTATAATTTTTAGACATTAAATAATTAAACATAATTGTGAAACAATGATGATACATTAATTGATTTATTAAACGAAGAATCAAATAAATAATATCAATAATATTAAAATAAATATAATTTACATATTTGAGGATATCAAAGAAATTAATGGATGAAAATTATATTATATAAATTATTTAAATTAGTTTGTTTTATGGAATGAAATTGTTAATATATTTTTAAAATTTCAATTTTTGTATAGTTGAAAATTGAAATTTAAGATATTTTAAAATAAATAATATTTTTATAAATGATATAAATTGCGAAAAAATGTAAACACCACCCAACTGATTATGGTAAGTATAAAAATATCATTAATGACACATTTTTTTCGTTTTTTCAGTTTATAGTAATTATATTTACTCTCAATGTGTAAATTACATAATGTCACGATATGAATTATTAAGGGTTAAAACAAATAATATAAGGATTAAAAATATTATCAAAGAGTGCCCCTACACTCTTCTGTTAAAGGGGACACAATCCTATAAATTTCATACACATCAAAAAAAATTATTTCAGATAATATATTCAAAAAACCCCTTACTGGAATACCTCTACAAAATATATTGTCCTTATTTTAGATATAATACTCTCTTTAGAGGTGTGAAGGTGTTAATCAATGGTGATCATCCGAAGGAAAGGTAACATTTTTATTTTAGTATTTTATATTTTATTTCTTCTTCTGAATCCTTTAAATAATATTAATACATGATGAATTAATAACAACATTTTTCTCAATATACCATGTCGTTATTATTTTAATATCATCACAAAAATTCATCTCTACTTCCATCAAATGGGAAAATAATTAATCATTTGTGCGTACATGTGATTTATCACCTCCCCAAACTGATATAATTCATTTTCCATAAGCTTCTCTCAAGACTAGTTATACTGATGTAAGTAATGTTCATATGTGATATTAATTATATATTTATCATTATAAAATAATAATATATCAATTATATTATTACTTTCTATGTACATAAAAATGGTATGGTTGTCCTTGCGTAAGTGGGAACTATTACCTCTATGAAGTGATGTGATTCGTTTTTAATCACCATATCCCTTGATTAATATATAAGTATATTTATATAATTTTAATGATATTATTATAATTATAGAAATAGAAAACAATTCTTAACTTCTATCCATAATGATCAATGAAAAATGATAATGTTGACCATGCGTATGTACGACCTACAATCTACTTGATTAAAATACAGTTCATTTTTCATAACCATACAGATATAGTTTAATTTAAAAAATATAGATGATGTATTAAAGTGACTATTATGTCATGATTATTATTATATAGATTATTCAATCCTGACCACTTTTACTACTGACATCATACCAAAGTCATCGTGAACTAAAGTACTGGAATTTACAAAACATACGACGTGAGTTTAAATAAGTAAGTATTTGCTAAAATAGTATAATAAGTTATATAAATGAGTTAATATAAATTAAAAACGTTCTCAATTAAGTATAAATTAACTGAAGATTATTATTTAGGAATACAAATAACGTACGAGATGATTCAGACTCGAGTTAAGGAACATCGTCTCAATATCCTTTCATTAAGGAGTATTTTGATGTTATACACCACATTATTTTATAACGGGTATAATAAAAACGTTTTTCTTTTAATTTAATTAAATGGTTATCAAAAGTATTGTTTTCACAGAAATTGTTTTACATTCCTTACAGAACAAAAAATAGAATTTTTTTATCGTATACGATGACAATCACTTCTCCAACATAGTAAGAGTTATTTGATATTTGGATTCCTCTATAATCCTTAATTCTTTTAAAAGGGAAAAATACCTTATTCCCTTTTATTTATTTTGGAATTAAAAATCTTTTTGAGAATAAATTAATTATTTCAATTTATTGAAATGATATCTTGTAATTTCATGGTGGAAAAGTTGTTTTTTCTTTTATGTTTGTTTTATGTGGTATGGTTATGCGATTGTTCTTGGGCATTGTTTATAAGTATGGGTGGTTCCATGAAAAATTGAAATTGGTTGAACCCCTGATATCTCTTGAAGGTGTTCTTTAAAGAGACAGAGTTAAATGGTATGTTTTCTCCTATAATATTTAAGGAATATACTATTGTGGGTATTTCAAATTTAACTATGAAGGATACTCCCAATGTAGCAGTGAAAGATACAATGTAAGTGTGTTTTGCAATTTATGCACCAAGCTACCGTTACGATTTATGTTTGTTATAGAGTTGTATAGGTATCATATGATTTTATGAGGTAAACTAAATGGATTTTTTATCAGTGAAAGGTATAAATTTTTTAAAAAGTTTTCATAAGAATTAAGTTTTCATGTCCTAACAGTTTATTTCCTTCTTTCATATAACATACTATGCTTTGTCTGGTCATCCTATGTTATAAAATGATTTTCAGAGGGTATACATGATTATAGAGGCAGGGATGGGATCAATTAAAAATTTGTGATGATTGAACCAGAAAATAAATAATGTTTAATTTTAAAATTTTTCATTTTGTGACATAAATGGAAATTCAGTGGAATTGACTACATAATAATATTTGAGTTTTTATGTATGAATTATGTCGTAATTCTCTAAAACACTAAACTTAATAATATCCTTAATGTGAAATAAAGTATATTATTGACTAAAAATCAAGATCATTTAATGATTAAGTTTGGTTCCTTGGAGTTTATATATATTTTGATTCAATAATTTTTCTATATGAATAATGAAATATACCAAGATTATTCAGTTTATGTTTTTCACTTGGGATTTACAATTTTATGTAGAATGTTTCTGATGGACTAGAAAAGTGATTTAATGGTTAAGAGAAATTTTTACTAATTGAAGATAACACATAAAATGATCCTTATATTAAGATATTTTTTTGAAAAATATATGTTGGATATGAATATGTAAATTAGAAGGAATTGATTACCTTGGAACTAAATAAGAAGTTGTTGACAATTGGTAATAATATCAATGATGAAGTTTACATCATTTTTTTATTTAAGGAATATATCCAATATACTTCTGAATAAGGAAACATGCAGGTTTTCAATAAGTAATTGTGGTAATTTCGATTATTAACACATTTCAAGGGAATTCATGCTAAAGGTATTCATATGATTGCTACGATATAACAAAAAGCACATTTATGATATATGGGGGATCAATTATAATATATTATTGAGAATTTTTGTGACCTTTTTTCCAGAGTTTTGGACATTCATCTTCTAAAAGGGTTATGAGGTTAACTATTCATAGAATGGTTTCTGTTAAACTTCATATATGGTTTTTTAGATGAAAGTACTATGTCCCCATATAAGGATTTATTTATATTGGATAACTTATTCTATCATTTTCTGTGATAAAAACTGAAGAATTATCATGTAATTATATTCATGGATCCCATGATCTATTAATGATTCATGAATGAAAAATTTACCATTATGTATTGGAATGGGAGATGAAGTGGAATTTGATCAAGGAAGAAAAATGGGTATGGTTGTCCTAAAATCATGTAGGTATATATTTTCATGAAAATTCTTCAACTTTTGGAAAATAATATAGAAATAAAATGTTTTTCTAATACATTAATTTTTTTTGAATCGATGTAATTTTAAATCATCACAAATTTATTAGTTTGAGATCCCAAAACCTTCTAATGATCGTTCAATTTTTTTATTGATGACCTCAATAACTACCTATAACTATTTCTACTTTCCCACTAATTCCATGATTCCACTTCCCACTAATATTCTACTATATAGAAACCTACTTATGTGTTACTTTGGTTAACTTTCATGTTTACAACATAGCATTTTGAAAGAAAGGCTTAGTATTAATTTTTTCAATGTGGGTTTATATGAATTGAAATTTAAAATATTAAAACTTTGATAACCCAGATGAATTTCTATGGAGAAATTTAATTTATGTGGGGTATAATGTAACACCTTCAAATTTTGTGAAATATATGTTTTCAAATTAATTTAACCTTTTTGATATTTTTCATTTCACACAACACTGAATATTGGTTTTTATAAATTAAATCCTATGTTTGGATTGTGTTTACTATATGAAAGACATAGATTATCTTGAAGTACACAGAAAACATTGTTTGGCTTATGTTATACATAATTCTGAGTTACATTGATAGGATTCCGAACAAGAAAGGAATAATTTGTATAGAACGCCAATATAGTAGTAATATTACTAATCAAATATTATTATAGCTCTCACGTAACCAATGGAATAGAATTCAAGAATATGATTAATTAAATTGTGAAAAATATTATTTAAACATGTACTAAAAATGAATCCTTTTGTTATCAATTATTGGAAGTAAATATAAGAACTATTTGAAAAAAATAAATTAATTGTCTAAGAAAACTTTTTATATATGTAGAAACATAATTTTATCTCAGAAAATTAAAAAAAACAATTTGGATTAATTTTTTAAATAAATTTTATATATAATTTATTCAATCAAATATTTTGATATTTATATTAATATTTTATATGTATATGGTAATAATAATTCCAATTTCTTAATAAAAATATATATTATTCTAAAAAGTAATTTTACTGACATTTAATGGAGAACCCATTTTAAATCCAATTTTTGGAAATTTTTTATTTTTTTATGTCAAAATAAAAATAATATTTAAAATAAGAACATAAAAATTATCTTAGGGGGAATTTTTAGTATTTTAATGTGAAGTTTTAATTTTTTATGAATTGTGAAAAATATAGGAATCTACCTCAAAACTACTTTTTCATCTGATTTATTTATATGAAAAATTGTATTTTTAATTGGTTTTAAAGATTAATTAAAAAAATTATATCCTTTAATTCATTTTAGTTCATTGGATTCAATTTCACATAGAAATTAGATATAAAAACCTACCAAACTTATGATCTTTTTTACCTTAAAATCCTGCTTTTTCGTCCTGCCTACGAGCTTAAATTTGAAATAATTTTATCAAATTATGTGATTATAATCAAGAAAATGAATTAAATATTTTTAATAATAATAATATATAATTTCAAATAAGGTAAAATATTTTCTTTAAAAAATATTATTGATAGTAATTAAAATTAATTATAATAATTATGATGAAAATTAGCTTAACAAGGAACTAAACCTTACACTTAAGGGAAGAAATGAAATTGGAACATTGAAAAAATATATTTTATGGCCATATATGTACAATATATTCCCTTGGATGTAATATTTTCTATCATTATATCCAAATTTCATAGGAAAAACATAAGTGTAATTCCGTTTTAAAAAATTTACTAGAATGTCACTCCTCCTTCACTATGAAAATGCACTCATCCCTCCCACTTATTCATACATATCAATACCTTTGGATCACCAATATGCTACTAAAATATTCTCCCAAAATCCAACCATTCCTCATTGAATTCACTTTTTCTACATAAATCCAACCATGGAATCCATTTTGTGCAAAGAAAAAGTAGTTACCCAAAGAAGAGGCAACATCCTTCCCCAAGCTCCTTTCATTTATTTTCAATCTCCACTAGCTCAATTATTATTTTTAAATTATAATATAGAAAATATATCTTCTGTGTATATATATTTTTTTATTATAAGGGTTCTACCATCACTTAACATACTTAAATCTAATTGGTATTGAACTTACCATTCTAGTGTACGATGAACTATCACCTCACGAAAGATGTTGTTCATTCTTCCTTTACCACCTATCATGGGTGGAATTTTTGATGTAATTTTTTTTAATATGTTATATATTATATTTATGATATATTTATTATTATTTAATTATTATATAACACATACCTTTATTCATTCCATTTTCGGTAAATATGATAATTTCATTTGCCGAAGTGTGGACTACCATATCCTCAAAGCGATTTGCATCACTCACTCCACACATGGAATGTATTAAGGATGAATTTAGTAAACTGATATAATATATGTGAAATAATAATTCAACAATTATTATAATATAAACACACATACATATTTATATTTCATTTACTTACATTCTTTCAATATGATGATGAAATAGAAGAAGTGTTCATGCATAAATACAAACTCCTGTCACCATGAACAGTGAATTCTATTTTATAATTATATCTTATATATATTATTATAAATACATATATAATGATTATATATGATATTTCTATCGACATTTAAATTATTTAAATAATTAAATTATGATCTAATTAAGAGGATAAAAAAATTCAAAATATATACAAAACATAAAGCAGATATTACCCAAAACGTAACATTAAAACAGAGTTGTTAATAAATTGGTATTATAAAGTCATAAAAAATAATATATGGTATTATTTATATAATATGGTTCTTTATTATATTTATAATAAATATATAACTATTATATAGGAGGTTTGAACATCTATGAAGAAAGTCAATACTTACGGTAAAGGAATTTCATCTAATTTTTTATTTCAATGAGATACATGCCATATTAACAACTATTTTCTTTATTGTGTTATGTATAAAAAAAATATGAATTTTTATATCATTATGTTCTTATATAATAATATTAAATGACTTAAATTTTTTTATTCTCTCATTTTTATCATGACTCTAATGTTATTTAAGTAGTAATAATTTTCTTTTCAAACTATTAATTTTTGTGAGGCACAAGCTATTTTCACCTCATATTTCTTATATGTGGTCTCTAAAATATTCATGGATGTATTGTATTATTCATATAAATAAATTTCAGGGTATTTATATATCAATTTTTTGATATTTTATTTCATGGGTTTTTTGTATCAAAAGTCAAAAAATCAGTAAAGTTGTTTTTCATCAATTTGTCTTATTTGAGAAATGTTCCATACCATACACCTATATTCCTATAAGAGGTGTATATAATTCCCTTTGATATGTAATGTCATGAATATATTCACTTTAATGATATTTTATTCCTGATTTAATTTCATTTTCTTAGTTTAGGATTATGATTCAATGTTACCAAGTGGTAAAAGTCTATTGAAACAATCTCATCACTTATCAAGATTTATTATGATTATTCTTCAATTGATCAAATATTATTACAAATCTATTAATAAATATAATGAATTTTCTTATAATATGGTTATTCCTAATATATTCATGTATTGGTACCATTTTTCTACACATTATTATATAATATAATTAAGAATGACTTTTTAAGAAAGGCCAACTTTACCTTTGTCTTTGGTGGAAATCTGTTTTCTTTCAAAATGATATTTTCTGAAAAGGTTTTAAATTTTTTTAAATGTTTTAATTTTTTAATGTTTTAAATTTGTTTTAAATTTTTTATATATTATTTTATATGGTTATAAATAAATAAAAATTTCAAAATGTTATCAATATTCTTTTATATTTTTATAAGAAAAAATATTTCAAAAAAATATCATGCCTCTTTTATAAATATTCAAGGAAAACGGTTTTCAAAAAATTTTCAAGCCTCTTTTACATGTTTTCAAGGAAAAAAGTATAAAATATATTTTCAATATTATTTATATGTTATCAAGGAAAAATTATTTCAAAATTTTTAAATGCTTCCTTAATAAGATTTAAAGGGAAAACGATTTCAAAATGTATTTAATCATTACTTATAAGTTTTAAAAATATTTTAAATGACAATTTTTTAAAAAAAATTAGTGGTATATTTATATGTTTTAGAATTATTTTAAAAAAATGGATTAAGAAATGTGTTCATGATTCCTTTATAATTTATCACGGAAAATGTTTGTCCAAAAAATTTCATGATTCCTTTCATTGGTTTCAAGGGAAAAAGGTTTTTAAAATCATTCCAAGGGTTACATTATATGTTTTCATGTATATATTCAATAAAAATATTTTCAAAATGTTTAATGTTTTAAAGACATTTTTCAAAGTATACGAGTAGTTTTTTTCATGAAATGTTTTCGAAATAATATTCCAAATTGTTTCTCAACTAATATGACATCTGTTGGGGTTACTCATGTCTTTATTAAAAATGATCAAAAGGTTCCATTCATATTATCCCTCTAAATGGTTTATGTTTTGATGACATGATGTTTATATAACATCTTTATCTTTTATGGGATTTAATCATTTGAAACTTGTTTCCCTTTTATAGGATATATGTTTATGAAACTTATTACTATTTTATAGGTTATATGTTTTGGAAACCCATTTCAAATTACTGATTTATATGTTTAAGGAACCTTATTTTTTCATGGGTTATTATGAAATGAAATTATTACTAAAACCTATATATTATCCATTTGTAATGATATGATTAAATTTTTTTGTACCCATTTCATTTCATGGGTTATGATATTATTTTATAGAATATTGTGGTACATGTATATATGATTTCATTAGGAGATGGGTGGGACCTATACCTCCCTCAATTTCATTAGGTAATGATTTATATATTTTGATATAATGATGGTAATTATGTCAATGTAATTGATCCACTATGGGAATATGGGGAACCAGATCTACTATAGGAAGATGGGGAAACTCGGTCTACTATGGTATGTTGGGGAAACCTAGTCTACTATGGGAAGATGAGGAAAACTGATAAACTATGAGAATATTGGGAATCCTAGACCCTTTTAAGGAAAGGAATGTGGATGGGGATGGAGGTGCATCCTGGTTTGTAGGTGTGGTTCACATGGAGTTCCATGATATGTTTTTGGCAATGATCCTTGACCTATAGGGTTATATATTACATTTTTATGACTTTTACACAAATTTTATTTCTTATTCTTATGATATGCTCTAATGGTTCAGGTTATTGATTATCATATGATTAATGTACTATTATATAATAATCATTATGACATGTCTCTCGTTTTTTATCTATGATATGTAGGGTATGTTATTAGTATTCCATGATCAAGATCTTGTACCCTTATATTTATGTTATGATTACATACTTACATTATTTACTCTTACTAAGAGATCGATATCACCTAATTCTTATATTTCCTTTCCCCATTTTGGGAAGAAATTTTTTTATGTAGAATTACTAGGGGATGAAATTAATGTGAAAAATTGAAGATCTTTCATTGAGTTAGAAGATATTTGTTCTATGATTAAAAAGGCACTAAACTAATAAGGTTTTTGGGTGACTACATTTTAATATATATTAATTATTCCACAAATATGATGTAATTTAAATATACAAAGAGAATGGCCTGTTATTGAAATGTCTTGAAATGATTGATTTTTTTGTGTGTAACATGGTTTTTCTAAAAGATGGATTTCCCCAAGTGTTGTTAATTGGAAAGTGATTTCAATTAATTTTTAAACTATTTTATGAGATGGGTTTCAAATAAAGAAATAATGAAATGGTTTTATGAAAATATTTGGAAAATAATGTACATGGGAATCCTTTATTTTTTTGTGTTATCCCTCTCATGTGTTATCGATATATGATGCATAATTAGTTTGTGTTTTCTCATTCTTGGTCCTATTTTGTTTGACATCATCATTAGTATGGATTTTCTTGTTTCTCATCATGATTAGGCTGATTTCTCTCACTAGTGTGTCTAATATTTCATGGTAAATGGGAGATTTTAGGTGTTTCACAGAGATAGGGATCTGAGTTCTGGTCATGCATGACCTTCTTTCTCTGAGCATAGAAATTTTTTCTCTACTGTTATGGTTGAGTTGGATGAAGTTTTTTTTATTAATGATATTATTCCCCTTGTTTTCAATTCTTATGATGTTTTTCAAGGTGATTTTGAGGATTCCTCTAGGTAGGGTGGTTGAGTTACTATTGACCTGGTTCTAGGTAGGCATCTCATTTTTATACCTTCCTATCATATGAAACAAACAGAGTTGAAAGATCAAAATATTTAGTTGGATGATCTAATGGAAAAGTGTTTTTTTAACCATATTATTTCACCATGGGAAGCCCCAGTTTTCTTTACCAAGGAGACAAATGGTTTACTCCTTTAATTAATGGACTATTTGATGATGAACTAGGTATTAGTTAAGAACCAGTTTCTTTTGCCTTATGTTGATTATTTTTTGATTAGTTAATGGTGGAATAGTGGTTTTGAAGGATTGATCTTCAGTCGGGTTATCATTAGCTCATATTTAGAAGGTGGGATATACCAAAGACCAATTTATGTAGTATGTATGACTATTTAAAATACTTTTTGGTATCTTTTAGACTGACAAACACTCCATTATTTTTTTATAGTTTAGATAAATCAAATATTCCATCAGTATCTCAACACATGGGTGGTAGTGTTCATGGATGATATTTAGGTTTACAGGATATTGGAGCATGAGTATGATCACCATTTGAGTTTGGTTTTAGAAATCCTGAAGACTCTCCATCTGTATGGAATGATATAGATATTCACTTTATAGATTCCAGAAGTGAAATTAATAGTGGGAGTGATTTATGAGCGTTGATTACCACTTGATCATGAGAAGGTAATGGTTGTTTTGTCAAAGGAAGAACCTTATAATGACTTTGAGATTCGAAGCGTCATTTGAATTGTTGGATATTATCATAAGATTATCAATAATTTCATAATTTTAGCACCACCTTTGAATACTCTTACAAGGAAAGGGGTGAAATTTAAATTGGATGGAAATTTTTAGTCTTTTTTTATGATCTGAATTGAATTTTAGAGATCGAATCCTCTTTTGATCATACCTGAGACAGATAATGGGTATGTAGTTTTTTTATGATTCTACCACTATTTTGGGTTGTGTGCTCATACAAGAAGATCATGTGGTAGCTTATATGTCTTTTCATCTAGGAACATGTGAGAATAATTATCCCACTAATTATTTATAGTTTTATAGTAGTTATGAATCCACATAAGTGTTGGTGGCACTATCTGTTATCGGTAAATATTTGTAGTCCTTTCTAACCACAATAGTTTGAGTTATATATTTTCTCAAATATTCTACAATCATTAATCAATATAATGGATAGAATACAGTTATATGTATGACTTTTATATTGACAAAACCCCAATTAAGGATAATTTCATTGAAGGATCTCTTAGACAGAAATTTCGACTGAAATATATCTTAGAATCAATTGAAAAGTATAACCTTATAGGGTTGTTTTCCCAGTGACATCTTGATGCACAAGAGAATGTTTCAAGAATGTTTTTGAATAGTTTTCTATTATAATCATCTCTCCTTATGTATATTCTATAAATTTAGAAATGTGATGTTGAGTTTATAGGAATTCGAGATATCTTATTTGGTTGGGAGACCATTTCAGTTTGACCTCTCTCCCTTTAAATGGTATTCTCTATTTTGGGAATTGGTTTTCCATCCCTCTATCTTTGAGGATATCAGTTTTGTTTGATTGTAATGGTTCATTGGAGTATATTAAATTCTACACTATGAAGATGTATTATGAAATGATCTGGTGATTCTGGTGTTTAGGTATAAAGTGTGACATTGTAACATCCCGGTTCCGGAAGCCACCTAGAGGTGCCCCATACCCGGTTGGTGACATGGACTCAAGCACATTTCGCTGAACCCCAGTGGCATTCAACAAGCAGTGAGGGCCTTGGGTGTGATAGTGGGGAAACTATACCCTCATTGGCAGAGTATAGAGGGGAATGGAAACAAATATAAAATTTTGGAAGTAGTAAATAACCAACAACATTAAATAGCGCAATACTGTAAGAATAAACAACTGGAGAACATATATATACATATACAATTATGCATGATATATATGTCTCAGGAAAGAAGCCAAACAAGTCACAATACTGAATACAAATAGTACTAAACAAAAGTACAAAAGAAACAGATGAGAAACTCCTAAGCATTGCAAGCCTTGTCTTGGTCCCATGCTCTCCAGCTCCAATGTAATCAAGTACCTGAAGTCGAAGGGTTCTTTCCCTTATATATAAATGTGGCAATATAATCGATTTGGGCCCAAAATCATGGCCCACATAGGTTGTGAGGCAAAATCCATGTAGGTAACCATAACGAGATATGTGCCTATCAGTTAGTGAATATATGGCAGGTAAAAGTACAGAAGCAGTAAATAGGAAAGTACTAAATAGTAAACAATCCACAGTATCAAGAATCTAAACCACAATAGGTAATTAGATACACAATCAATAAGAACAAACATGCATCCCACTGGGTAGTTCCCACAGCCTAACCCCTCTGGTTCAACTAACAAGTACTAGAAACCCTATGGGAGGCACACACAGTCTCACCCCTCTGGTTCAACAAAAGAATAGACTCTCTAGGGAAGCATGCACCGTCAATTCCCCCTATACTCTCGTATTGTACTAAATGTTCTCTAGGGAAGCACTCAACATCTCATTCCCCCTATGGCTCGCGTCAAGGAACTATATACACTCTGGGGAACCACTCAATGTCAATTCCCCCTATGGTCTCACATTGTGTTATAAAGACACTCTAGAGAATCCCTTACATCCATTATCCATATGGTCTACTACAACAAGTTTTCACGGCCCTCTGTAAGTCAAAGAAGTATTTCAATGTGCATCGGCCAATGTAAACCTCAATAAATACTTGGCTAGCAGTCTACAGTATCTCAGCAAGTCAGAAGATAATAACACACCACCCTTGAACACTAGGCATGGGAAAACTAGTTATAGCCTAACATGCAAGGCTAGACCAAATGGTCATAAACACACATTCATGGTAAAGACATCCAAAGTATAGCAATTTATCCCCAGTCACATACAAATATTCTCTACTCAGGCATACAAGAAAAAAAGGCAAGCATTAGGGGTAAAATGGTAAAAATACACAATACCCTGATCTAGGGTATTGGGTACAATTGCACATAATATTCAAAAACATTCTATAGAAAGGAACAAACCACCTACCTTTAGGGTTCCGGTGAAAATGATCCAAAAGCAATTCCACCACCTCAAAACTGGTGAACGCAGAACTGAAAACGGTCTAAACCTCCTTCCCTAACATCCACATTTCTTGAAATCAACACCTGAGGCAACCACAACACTATATCTACACACAACGGGTGTAGATTTAGAAAACCGGGGGATATCAGGATGTAGATCTAGAAAATCGGGGGATAGCGAGATATAGATCTACAAGGAAACTCAAAGGAACCAAGAGGAGAGACTTACCCGAGAGAACCAGCTGTCATCTGCCAAGAAACCCCATCTATTTTCCTCCAAAACAAGTGGTGGAGCACCTTAAGACTCTGAGAACCCAAAAATTGTAGTGAGGATCGAGTGGGAGAGTGTTTAGAGAATAAATGAGGAATCCCGAGAAGCCTAGGGCGTTAAACCCCAATATTAAGTAGTTGCACGGTTTCCCCGCACGGTTTGTCAAACTGTGCGCCAACCGTGCGGTTTCCACTGTCTCTCCTAGGGACTTCGCACGACATGCCCGCCCGGTTTGAAAAATCGTGTACCGCCCGTGTAGAGCCCACTGTCTCCTCCAAAAAGTTCAGATAGTTTTCCACATGGTTTGACAAACCGTGCGCCTCCCGTATGGAGCCCACTGTCAAGGGTGCATGGTTTTCTGGGCTGACCACACAGTTTGAACAAACTAGGCACCAACTGGTCACCCCTACACAGCCTATACAACTGTAAAATTTTTCATCCAAAACTTCCTCTTTTTCTCAACAACGAACAAAAAATAGAAAAATACCTGAAAATAAGGTCCGGGTTCTTAATAACTTCCCCCCTTAAAGAAATTGGTCCCCGAATTTCCCTAGCGCGGTGCAGAAGAAAAAACATCGAACAGCTCCGACCAGTGAACTCGTACATCGACCTCCCTCTCCCTAGTCTCATCATGTACTCGCCCGTGTTTCCATAGCACTCGTACCAGAGGAATAGACCGGCCATGGAGAACCTTTTTACTATGATTTACAATCTGGATAGGATGCTCCTCAAATGGCACATCCACTTCGAGCTCAACCTCCTAAGGTTGATAGACATGAGATAGGTCTGAAAAGTAAAATCTAAGCTATGAAATGTGGAAGACTTCGTGCATAGCTAGGTACCTTTGAGGTAACTACAACCGATAGGCATCCATACCAACTCTCTCCAACACCTCAAAAGGCCCGACATACCTCAGTGGAAGCATACCATGTCTCTTATCACTTATGTTCCCTAACCTCCGTGCGACACGCATGAAAAAATGATCCCCGACCTCGAACTCAAGAGGTCATCTCCGTTGATCAGCATAAGACTTTTGACGAGACTGCGCAGTAGTCAACATCTTCTGAATCAACTAAATCTGCTTCGTGGTCTCTTGGACAAGACAAGGTCCCATCATAGATGCCTCTCCAACCTCTAGCCAATACAGAGGTGATCAGCATGGCCTACTATACAATGCCTCATAAGGTGCCATCTTTATAGTTTCTGGAAAACTATTTTTGTAGGCAAACTCCATGAGAGGTATATGTTTCACCCAAGAACCTCAAAAATCCAGGATATATGCTCAGAGCATGTCCTCAAGCACCTGAATCATACGCTCGGACTGGCCATCAATCTGGGGATGGTATGTTGTACCTAAAAGTACCTATGTACCCGAAGCCTTCTGAAGCCCCTGCTAGACCCGATAAGTAAAACACACATCTCTATCTAAAACAATGGAGTGTGGAACTCCATGTAGATGTACGATCTCTCAGATGTACAACCGTCCCAACTCATCAACACTAAAGGTCTCCTTGATTGGAAAGAAGTGAGAAACCTTCATAATCCTATCAATGACAACCCAAACAACATCATTCTCTCGAGGAAACCTCAAAAAACCGGTCATGAAGTCCATTAAGACTTCATTCCACTTCAACTAAAAAATGGGTACGAACTATAAAAGACCTGCTGGTCGCTGATGTTTTGCTTTCACCTGCTAACAAGTGGAACACCTCATGACAAAACCAGAAAAATTCTTCTTCATACCTGGCTTCCAATACTGATAGTGTAGATCATGATACATCTTGGTGACGCTAGGATAAAATTCCAAAATTGAGGAATAAAAGTCCCACATCATCTCCTCGCGTATGTCTACTGGAACCCATAAACAACCATAGAAACACAAGATCTCATCCTTTCCTACTGTCCATCTAGGAATAGGGTCCTCTCCTGATACACTTTCCTACATGACTAGGCCTTTAGAGTCTGATAGTTTACTCATTCGAACTCGGTTAAAAAGTGTAGAGGTAACAACTATAGAAGATATAAAGGTCTTCCCTGTCTGTCATGCACCTCCAGATGAATCTCAGAGAATAGTGCCATATGCTGCCACTCACTGCTTGCCTCTTCAACTGCCTATATCTGAGTTCTCCTGCTCAATGCGTCAGCCATTGCGTTGCCTTTCCCATGTATATAGGCAAGCTCAAAGTCAAAGTACAAAAGATACTCGACCCACCTACACTATCTCAGATTCAGATCACGCTGAGTGATGATGTACGTGAGACTCTTGTGGTTGGTGAAAACAACAATGTGCTCACCCATATGTTAATGTCTCCAACAACATAAGGCAAGAAAAACAACCGCTAGCACCAGATCATGTGGCGAGTAATTCCTCTCATGTGGCCTCAACTACTAAGACCTGTACGCAATGACTCCATCTCCCTACATCAGCACAACTCCTAGTCTGATACCTGAAGCATCATAGTAAATAGTATAGCTCTTTCCCAACTCTAGAAGGAATAGTATTTGTGCTGACTTCAACCTCCCCTTTATCTCTTGAAAAGAAAACTCACAAGAATCTGACCACAAGAACTTCATACCCTTCTTAGTCAGACCTATCAGCGGTGCTACCAAGCACGAGAAGTACTGTATGAAACGTCTGTAGTATGCAACCAACCCTTGAAATCTCCATAACTCAAAGACATTATATGGATTCTACTAGGAAACTATAGCTCTCATTTTCTCTGGGTCTATTGATACTTCTGTCTCTGAGATAACATGATCCAAGAAGTTAATATGGTCCATCCAAAAGTGTCATTTAGAGAGGTTAGCATATAAATGATGCTCTCTCAGTTTACTAAAAACGATATCATGATTGGTAGCATGATCATTTCTAGTTTGAGAGTATACAAAGATATCATACATGAAATCCACTATGAAGGAATCCAATTATGGATAGAATACTCGGTTCATCAGTGCCATGAAAATTGTAGGCACATTCGTGAGACCAAATGGCATAACTGTATACTCGTATAGACCATATCTTCTCCTAAAAGCTGTGAGAGGTATATCAGATGGTCTAATGCGCAACTTATGGTAACCAGATCTCAATTCGATCATCAAGAACACCAGGTCACCTCGAAGCGAATCAAAGAGGTCATCAATCCTCAGCAAGGGATGTCAGTTCTTGACCGTCAACTAGTTCAACATCCGATAATCCACACATGGCCTAAGAGTAACATTTTCCTTTTTTGAAAAAAGGATAGGATAACCAAAAGAAGAAGTATTGGGTTGGTTGAAACCCTTTTCCTGTAACTCCTCCTACTAATTCTTGAGCTCCTGCAACTCAAGTGTATCCATCCTATAAAAAAGGAAAGGACACTAGTGCCGCTCCTAGCCTTAGCTCAATAGAAAATTCTAACTCACGATCCGGAGGCAAACCTGAAATGTCCTCTGGAAAGAAATATCTTAACCGATCCACCATTGGAGGAAAGTCTAACTTTTAAGTCTCCTGGTCATCCAGATAAAGACTAGAAATATGTGTTGTAACTGCTCCTAACCCATGATGCTCTAGTCCCGCTCTTCTCACCTAGACATCCCACTCTCCCTTGTGAAGAAAAGATCCTCCATCTGGTGATAAAATACTCACACTTCGGTGGTAGTAGTCAATGACTGCCTGGAAAGGGAACTATCCAGTCCATTCCAAGAAGGACATCATAGCTGGTCATCTCCAAAACATAATAATCCCAAAGTAAGTGAGAGGGCACAACTTTCACTGTCATACACTATCCGTTCTAGTCCCCAACAGAGTGTCTAGCATCAATACATCAGCAGAAGAGAGGATAAAGAGCCCAAGTATATCCACAATAGCAATAGATATAAAGATATTCATAGTACCAGTACCAAAAAGAGATAATGTAAAACTGAGGCTACTAGTATCATACCTCGAACCGTAGAGGGGCTGGGATCCTACTCCTGATGGGTCTGCACTACTGCAAATGTCTGGCCAGCTCTGCGGCCCTGTGACCCAGCCTGACTACTCTGGGATGATCTACCCTACAGTCACTAATAAACCGATGATTGACCACCATGGCCTCGACCTACACCTCAGCTCGAACGGTAGGAAGAACTCTAGTTCCTAGACTGGTGAGAAGCTGGTGTCATTGCTCCTGAACGTGGAGTCATAGAGGAAACCATGTCACCAGCTATTGGTGAGATAACCTAGAAGAAACATTGAAGGTGACCCATCTTTCCGCAAGATCGACACTCCAAAAGGTCCCTCTGGCAATGCGGCCTTGTATGTCCTGCCCTTCCACACTGGTAACATACATCTTAGCTACCTAAAGATGTGTCTCGCTACCTCGGATCACCGTGCGTAGACTCCCTGCGGTGCTTCCTGTTGTTAGCTGGTGAAGCACTAACTCTGGAAGTGGAACCGCCCTGGCTCTCCGCTTCAGAATCTCTCATATTGCGCCCCGCAATCAGTGTCAGGTTGACAATGGATGGGATGGAAGTCAACCTGAAGATGTTTATTTGCGAGAGGATCTCTCATCTGAGACCATACTCAATATTCCTTGCCAATAACAACCCATCTCCACCCTGGTGGGGTGCGAAACACTGATGCATGGTGAAACGAAAGGAATAATCCATAACAGAAAGAGTACCCTACTATAAACTCATGAACTCCCACGATCGGTCATCCTCCAAAGCCTCCAGATAGAAGTAGTTGTAAAAGATGTGTTGAAACTCCTCCCAATCTGTAACCTACTGATGACCCGCCTATGATATCACGTCCCACCTCCTCTTGGCGGAGTCTCGTAGCATGTAGGTAGCGAGTTTTACCCGCCTTTCTGGAGAATTCTCCATATGCTCAAAGATTGTCAGCATGTCCTCTAGCCATGACCCAGTAGTCAGGGTTCATCCTTCCCCTGACAAGGTGGGAGGATTCTACTACTGGAAAACCCACGCCTAGTCTGAAATAGTCGAGGTAGGAGGTGGTTCTCCCTAGAAGGTCCACATCATCCTCATGAAGCCTTCCCTAAACTGTGCATCAGCACCTGCATCTGGTATAACTACTGGTGCCAAGACTGGCACACCCGGAGGAACTGCCAGAATCCCTAATCAGCCATGTCCGGTGTCTGATCGTCACCCTGCAACTAGAGGAAAACTGGATGACGTCTCGGTGGCATGACTCTACAAGGTCAAATGCAACAATTCTAACAAGATTAATAGGGGCTGAAACATAAGAGTACACGACATGTACAGAGAAAGACTATTTCTTCATGAACATAAGAACACATGTCATGTAGTCAAAACTACACGACATGCATTCTGGGTTTTTCCATACTGTAATCCTCAAAAAACTACTCCGATACCCAGAGAAACACTGAAACTAACATTGAAAGTTCCAAATTCTGATCTGTGCGGTCCCATACTCCCTATGAATCAAAGCTTTTCGTCTTACACAATTCATAGCGAAGCAGACAAGGAAATGAACCACCAATTTCTGGTCCATGAGGGCCCATAACACCTCAAGAACCAAAATTGGGCATTCATTCACATAGAACCTTATGAACAAAGCTCTAACTATACCATATATTCTATCATGACATCGATCACAAAAGAATGCATATTATACACAGCATCTATCACAAAAACATCCAAATGCTAATGCATCCTAGATGGAAAGGAAAGAATTCATGACATGTGATTTCTAACAAGTTCCTATTTGATGTATGAGATGGCATACCCTTATCTCATCAGGTTGTGATAGAAATAAAACCTCAATAACAATGATGGTAACGGCACAAAAAATTTGAATCACCCAACAGTGAAATCAAATCAACCGTAAAATTGCAAACTAGAAAAATTGCAATAAACGAGGTAATCTGGATTTTCCCTGTACACAGGTTAGCTACTCCTAGGAACAAATTATTTCCAAGTACCTATTTCATCCTATCCCAGGATATATGCGCCAAACAGTAAGTTAAGTGAAAATAAAACCTCTGATACCACTTTGTAATGTCCCTGTTCTCGAAGCCACCCAGAGGTGCCCCGTACCCGGTTGGTCACATGTGCTCGAGCGCATTTCCACGAATGCCAGAGGCTGCCATCTGGAAGAGAGGGCCTTGGGTTTGATAGTGGGGAAACTATGCCCTCATTGGAAGAGTACACAATATAAGGGAAACAAATATACAATAGCGGAAGCAGTAAATAACCAAAAACATTAAACAACAGAAGACTATTAGAATAAACAACTGGATCACATATATATACATATAAAATGAGGCATGATACATATGTCTCGAGAAAGTATCCAAAAAATTCACAATTCTGAATAAAAATAGTACTAAATCAAAGTACAAAAAAATAGATGAGCAACTCCTCAGCATCGCAAGACTCGGCTGGGTCCCATGCTCTCCAGCTCCAATGTAATCAAGTACCTGAAGTCGAAGGGTGCATTACCTTGTCTATACTAACCGAAATATAATCTTTTTGGGCCCAAAAGCATGGCCCAAAAAGGGTATGAAACAAAATCCCAGTAGGCGACCACCATGAGATATGTGCCTATCAGTCAGTGAATATATGGAAGGTAAATGTATAGAAGTAGTAAATAGGAAAGTACTAAACAATAAGCAGTCCATATTTTCAAGCATCTAAACCACAACATGTAATCACCTACACAATCAATAAGAACAAATAGGTTACCCTCTGGGTAGTTCTCACAGCCTAACCCCTCTGGTTCAACCAAAAATTACTAGCAACACTATGTGAGGCACACACAGTCTCCCCCCTCTGGTTCAGCTAAAGAATAGACTATCTGGGGAAGCACTCACTGTTAATTCCACCTATAGTCTCATATCATACTAAAGGCACTCTGGGGATGCACTCAATGTCACATTCCCCCTGTGGCCCACGTCGAGGAACTACCAACACTCTGGGGAAGCACTCAACGTCAATTCCCCCTATGGTCTCACATCGTATTATAAAGACACTCTGGAGAAGCCCATACTTCCATTCTCTATATGGTCTACTACAACAGGTTCTCACGGTCATGTGTAAGTCAAACAAGTATGGCAATATGCATTGGCCAAAGTAAACCTCAAGAACTAATTGGATAGTTGTCTACTGTATCTCATCAAGTCAGAAGATCAAAACACACCACCCTTTAACACTAGGCATGGGAAAAACTAGATATAGCCTAACCGGAAAGGCTAGACCAAATGGTCATAAAAAGACATGCATGGGAAAGACATCGGAAGCATAGAAATTTAACCCTAATCATGTACAAATATCCTCTACTCAATCATAGAAGAAAATTCGGCAAGCAATAGGGGTAAAATGGTAAAATTACGCAATACACCGTTCAAGGGTATTGGGTACAATTGCACATAATATTCAAATACATTTTACAGAAAGGCACAAACCACCTACGTTTACGGTTCTGGAGAAAATTATCCAATAGCTATTCCACCTCCTCAAAACTAGAGAACACACCCTTGGAAACGGTCTGATCTTCTTTCCCCAACATCCACAAGTCTTGAAATCAACACCTGAGGCAACCGCAACCAAATATCTACACACAACGGGTGTAGATATAGAAAACCGGGGGATAGCGAGATGTAGATCAAGAAAACCGAGGCATAGTGAGATGTAGATCTAGAGGGAAACTCAAAAGAACCAAGAGGAGAGACTTACTCGAGAGAACCGACTTCGATTGGCCAGAAAACCCCTTCGATTTGCCTCCAAAATGAGTGGGGGAGCACCTTCAACCTATGAGAACCCAAAAACCCAAGTGAGGCTCGATTGGGAGAGAGTTTGGAGATGAAATGAGGAATCCCGAGTGGCCCGGGGCTTTAAACCCTAATTTTACGTGGTCGTACGGTTTCCCCACACGGTTTGGAAAACTGTGCGCTTACCGTATGGTTGCCACCATCTCTCCCTAGGACATCGCATGACCGGCCCGCACGGTTTGAAACATTGTGTGCCGCCTATGTGGAGCCAATTTTCTCCTCCAAGAACATCACACGGTTTTCCCAAATAGTTTGAAAACCCGTGTGCCTCCCGTGCAGAGCCCACTGTCAAGGGTGCACAGTTTCTTGGGCTGGCCGCATAGTTTGAACAAACCATGAACCTACCATGTGCCTCTACACAACCTCTACAACTTTAAAATATTTCTTCCCAACATTCCTCTTTTACTCAACAACGAACAGAAAAGAGAAACATACCTAAAAAGAAGGTCTGGGTTCTTACAGACATATATGATTATGTGTCCAACTGTAACACCTTACAACTGATAAATGAAGAGTATTTCAAATTCACGGGTTGGTTCAACTTTTTTATAATCCATTTTTAAAATGGTACGAGGTATCCATGGAATATTTTGATGGATTACCATGTAGTCGCTATGGTAGAATTAAATCTTGTTGGTGATTGATCAGTTTGAAATGTCATATCATTTTAACCCAATCAAATACACAAGAAATGATAAAGAAATGGGTACGTTATATGTGTATGATATTGTGGGGTTACATGGGGTTCCTTCTTCCATTATTTCAAAAAATTATCTTGGGTTTCATTAGAGGTTCTAGAGGAGTCCCTAAGAGGTGATGGGGACTCTGTTTAAGTTGAGTATAGCTTAATATTTATATACTGATGGTCAGATAAAGTGATTTATTTTGATTCTGGATGATAAGATATGTGCACATGTTCTGAATTTTTGTGGATCTTGGGATAACCATACAGGACATGTTGAGTTTTTATATAACAATAGTCATCAGTAATCAATTATAATGGATTTATTTTAGTCATCTTATTATTTCCCTTTCATATCACCTCTTTTTTGGATAGAGGTGGGTGAGACTTATATGGAGGGACCAAGTTTGGTTAAAAATATGTCTTCAAGGGTTTGTGATAAATGTTGACATCTTGTTATAGTTTAGAGTTGAAAAAATATTACACATCAGAGACATCATTCATTGATTTTTTCCGTAACTAGTTTTTCTTGATTGTTTCTCATTGGTTGGGTCATAGTTTGCTCAAAAAATAGGGAATGTTAGCTCTAATATATATTGGACCATTTAAGGTCATTGAGAGGCTAGGTTAGGTTTATTATCAGTGGAATTACCTATTTTGTTTATAGGAATCCATGCAGTTTTCCACTTATCATATCTCATTAAATACCACCTTGAACCCTCAGAAGTTCTGAGTTGGGATTATATTGAGTCAGAGAAAGATGTTTTTATTGTTCAGAAGCTAGTAAAGATTGTTGACTCTCAATTGAATGTCTTGTGTGGGATGTCGATTCTACTGAAAAATGTGTTATGGAAAATTGATGACATTCTCATGATACTTAATTGTATGACTCATTGATTAGGGAGTTATATCCTCTCCAATTTAATATTCTGCATTCTTCCACATGACTACTGAAGTAAAAAAAACCCATATAGGTGGGTGTTTGTATTATCATGTTACTCGATTTTAGGTAATTCCCTTCTATTTTATTGTTTTTCTATTTAATTGTGTTTTTCATGAAATATCTGAGGATGGAGAACATTTGATGACAAAAGATGACATAAAGTTTATGGATGATTGTTTTTTTTTGAATTAATGTGGTCCAGGTATAAATGTGTTAAAAGTAATTGCATGTTTCTCCTCGAGTTCTGCAAATGCCCAGGTTGGTTAGTGGTTTATGTAAAAGAATCTATAGTTTTTGTCTTCTAAGGAGAAATACAAACCCTGTAATGGGAGTACACGATGTCTATGTTCTATAAGGTAGAATTCATGAACCTTATAGATATAGTGAAGGGATTATATTTCAGGTAATGGTTTCATGTCATGTAATGTTAGAATATCAATTTTTTAATTAAAAAGAAATGTGTTTTTGTGATATTTGAGACCTGAGGATAAAATGATGTGTAAAGTGTTTAAACACAAAGTAAATTTCATGTAAAATAATTTTAGGGGACTTCATCAATAATTTGATATTTATTTCTTTCACATATCTCTTTCCTATCAAAAAAGGACTATTCTTTTGCAATTTTGGGAGCCTCCATTCAATCCAGATTGATTTTTTTGGATACTGTTCACAATTGTAGTTGGGTTGAGTCTCTATGGGTGAGTAAAATTTTATGATTCTTTATTTAGTTGATTATGGTAGCGATGCTGAAATGCGTTATAAGATCCACTAAACCTTGGTAATGTTTCATCTTGATTTTCTCTAGATTCATTATGTAATCTTGTTCTGAGGGCAATTTCCTCGTTAGTTGTGGTGTAACGATTTTCTATTCTTGAGATTTTTTTGTTTCATATTAGATGTAGAACCTTTTGTATAATTGAATCAATTATGAGATGTGATAATTAGTTATATGTCCTCCATTGTCAGTTTTGGTTTACTCAAATTCGTGGATTGCATTACGAGCATGTGTGCCTTGAGTTTTGAGGTAGGTAATTCTTTCAGTAGAATGTATTAGTGAATTGAACTGGTCCTACTTATGATCACCTATTTTACTAAAAGAAACAGAATTATTTGACTAAATTGTTTCTGTATGAGGAACTAGGTTTTTTTAAAAGATATTTTATCCTAGTTTTTCTCAATGGAAATGGTTTGCAAAGAATTGTTAAATAGTTTTATGAAATGTTTACAAATAATGATATTATTAAATGGTTTGATGAAATGATTTAAAAATAGATCCCGTGGGAATATTTGTGTACTTAGGTAGAAGGTTTAGTAATATTTCTTGTCCACTTTCATGAGGTTTTATCATGGGGTTTCCTATTCTATAAAAGTTGGGGATGAACCCCTTTAATAAAAAGAAAAGAACACACAAAACCTTTTAAGGGAAAATGGAGAACCTGAAAGACCATAGCAAACCCATAGGTTTGGTACGAAGACTTAAAATAAGTGGCTCAAGATCCCAGTGGGTCATAACCCATTAAAAAACCAAAGCCTGTTCCAAATTCAAATCCTATGCAATGAAGCCATGAAAAAACACATTCCAATGTCATCCAACTCAAGTCACCCCCAGCGACCACCAAAAGGCCCTCGTTGAAACCACCGTGACAAGATCGTTGATATGCCACCACCACATAACCTCACCACACATTGAAGCATCGCCGCCCATCTAGATCCGCTAAAGCCATATCTACAACAAGACCACCATCACCCATTGATAGCAAGACACATCCAATCTCCAACTCCATCACCAAGTGTAGTCCTTGGTGTGACGTTAACTATGCTTTATGTCTAATTTGGGCTGTTTAGTTTGTAATATTTTATTATATTTTCATTGAATTGATATGATATGTGATGCATGATTTTTTTGACTTTATATATCTATTATGATATATTAATATGAAATTCCTTAAAACTAATATATTTTCTTTATTTTGAAATATAGGAAAGGGTGGATATAAACTATTTTTCAATATTTTTGATATTAAAAATTTTAAACTATTATCATGCTTGTTTTTTATTACATTTGAGTATGCCTGGATTATTTATCAGATAATTGATAAAGAACCCTATACTGGGCCTATTATATCACACCTTGAATACCCCTAACATGATATGTATAACTAGTTATTTCTTTCAATATAGAGAAAGACAAAGGGTTGTAGTGAGGAGGTGAGGTTTTTTATTAACATGGTTTTAGGTAGCCAGTGGTGTGATGGTTGGAATTTTTATGCATTATCATATATAGTTTTGGGATAAGCTTCTTGGCATTGTAGTCCTTTGTTGTTGGATTTTCACTTAGGATCTATTTTTTCTACCTTACCATTTGTATCATTTTCAGTGTTCTTTATTTTTAATGTAATATATTTATATCTTCCACAGTTTCCCTCTATTACGTGTCTATATATATTCCATGTTGTTGCTTCAGGATGGGGTAATCATCCCCTCTGGTTGATGTCTGATTCTCGAGGAATAGTTGCTATCTCATGTTGATTGGGAACGCCCATCAGGTGTGTGGAAGATTGTGTTGGGTTCTAGTATGAGAGGATATTCAGGTTGTTTCATTATATTAATGGTGCGCTGACATTGATTTTGTTTGGTAGGGATATTCATATCAATTATAGGACATGTAAATATTTGAATAGGGTTAGTGATACATATTTCACCTTTAGTATGGTGCATCATCCCTAGATAGATGATAAATTTGGAATAATAATCTAGATAACTGATGTCAGGCTTCAATCATGTGTCATAGATATTGGGGGGACTTGGTAGGATCATATCCCTTTTGTAGAGTTCTCATAAAATAATATTTATTTATATATGAATGGGATAGGTCCTTTCAAAGAACTTTCCAAGTGATCATGTTGTTCTCGTTTATGCTAGGTGGAATCTGGATATGTTAAATATGTTGTCCTATGAATTGTTTAGGAACCCATAAAAAATATTGAGTTGACTAAAAAGTGAATGACTATAAATCTAATCCCAATAAAATCCTATGATAATTATCACTGATGAACATTGGAGTTTTCCATGGATGATCATGAATTACTAAATTTTTTGCTAAGGTTTGCCAAAATAATGATTATGATGTAAGGAAACTTGATCCCTATGTATGTCGGCCTATTTGAGGCAATTAATCTTAGTTGGGATGGGGAATACTGGTTATAATTACCACCCTGATATAGTGCAAGTCATAATGTGTTACTCATATATCATTTTCCTAAGTACCTAACTGACCGGTTACTCATCATCAGTTGGGATCCGGTTGAGCTAGACCTAATTGTAAATTCCATTCCAAATATCATCCGTATTTTGGATCATTGAGAGAAGGTGTTTCAAGAATGATTAACCCATTGTTTAATAACCCACCATCATTTTTATTTAAATTTTATTTATTATTTATGTATCTCAGTGAGAATTTAGATGTTTTTTTTAATTTATGAGGATTTTATATTTTCATATGAATATATTGTAAATGTGGATGTTATGGAAAAACATGAATATATTCCTTGAATCAAATATATGGTGTTATGAATTCAAATAAAATAATAGAAATGTAATATAAGATGAATATATAATAATGAATATTTTATTACTATTAGATATTAAAATGAGGATCCTAGTTAATATCATTATTTTTGAATATATATCTACTATAAACTTGTTGGTAAAATTTTGATATTGTTATTTTTGTGTTTATATATTATTTATGTATAGAATTGTTGATATTTGTATATGTAATGTAATGGTTATTTCAATAGTTAATATTAATATTAATATGACATACATGTGTATCCAAATAATATAGAATATATATATTACACTTGTATATTAATATTTTATATCTATTTATATGTTTTATTAAAATTGTATATTTAATAACATGTTCCAATTTTAATATATATACATACATGGGATATTATTAATATTTTTATAATTATATAATAATATGTAGAATTATTATTATTATATTTGGAAATTAAATGTGGGGGTGAAGATTCAAATTAGAAATGGAAGAGGGATACTTATAGAGGGTCTGCCTTATTTTGAAGGTGCAACACTAAAGAGGTAGGGGTAGTGACATGATTTCCTCGATCTTCTGCTTCTGATTCCGCTGCCATTATTTGATTCCTGATGGCCAGATTCTATACAAAACACATTTGAAAGGTATTCTCCTCTTATTATTTTCCACTTTAGGGTCACATTTTTGGGATTTGGGATGGTTTTTCACAATATTATAGAAAAATCATATTGTGTCATAAGGTTTAATCTGTATTTCTTTTATGTAGACCCATTAGGGTCAATCACCCAAATTTTCCTACCAATTTCCGACATTTTTGAACATCCCTACATATTCCAATATATTTATTCTACTTTATAAATTTATTGATATTCTGGTTCATTTTTTTTATAAATCAAATCTCTTGGTTGAGAGGGGATTAGGGTACCAATTTAGGTCCACCACACCTCATTCGAGGAAATTTGGAAACCTTTCACTTGCTCTTGAAAACATTATTGGGATTTGTATTTTCATCACTTAATCTATAAGATTATTTTTCCATTTTTATTATGTATTATGGATTATGTATATTTCAGTGACCAATTCTAAAATTTTTACTGAATGCATTAAAGTGGAATCGACATGTTGAGGTAGGCAGTTCAATAATTTCACGTTTATTTGGGGAAAATGATTTATACTCATATAATTAAAATTTATTTCATATATATGAATACCTTTTATGACCCTATAATTTTGGACTTATAATATTATTTCATGGATTAAATATCAATTGAAAATTTTTTCATAGATGTTGTTTACAGAAAATGATTGCAAAATTTTTCTTTTGTATTTCTACATAAATAAAGTGTCTGATAAAATTATGACCATAGTTTTTCTTCAATAAATATAAAATGACGTTATGAAATGATTACTTATGAATTATGAAGAATCTATGTCATGTTTAAATCAATTTTTTCCTTGATTAAGGTGGCATTTGGTTATATAAAGTTGATTTTTTCTGAAAGATTTTTTTTTCATTTTTACCTTATTAATGGTTTTTTGGGGATATTTTATTGGAATTTAATGATTAATATATATTTTGTGATGAGATTATTGACTTTAAGATTATTGTCTATATTGATAAATCTTCTGGGACCTCGGGTAGTTAATTTGTAGATCCAAAATTTGCTGAACATCCATCCACATTTGTTAACTATAACACTATATCTAATGAACTAATGTCATGTATATTTCCACTTGATGGTGAAGTTAACTTCTATAAACCTCTAGTTGGATATTGAAATTTTTCTTTAGTATTTCACATCCTTAGTGACCTTACAATTTACTACCATGATATTTATTTTATAGGTACACTATTATAGTTTCCATCATTAGTTTTAGTTGATAAAATAAATATATCATTATTTTTTTCCAAAAAAATCATAAAGGTAAATTTGATATATTTATTATCAAACTGACATGTATGGTTTTTAAAATAAAGGTACTTTATTTAATACTTAGTGGGATCCTATTGATATTTTTCTCACACCCTACACAAACACATTTTTGTGTAAGTAGCCACGTCTCATCTTGGTTCATTTTTTTGTTATGAAAGATGTCCCTAGATTATAGGTGTGTACCATTGATTGAGTTTTGGCCTATAGATGTAATGACTCTATTTTTTTAAAGGAAATTCCTTTCTTATAAATATGTCATAATAACATGAAATCACAAAAGTATTAATTATTAAGTTCTATGTGCCCCTTAAAACATTAGTTTGTCACTTTTGGGATGTGAATTTCAAAAATCTGACATACACAGTTGCGATCAGTAAGTTATTTAGAGTCTAATAGGAAAAACTTAATTTTTGGTGAATATTAACCTACCCTTATGAATAGTAACAAACCCTTATGAATAGTGATATACCCTAATGAATAGTAACATTACTTATGATGTTATATAAATAATATTCAAGTGTATGTACGATATATCTATGTTTTAAAATAAATAATCAGATGTTTTAAAACTCTTGTTTTTAGAAGAAATTATGATTTAGTTAAATATTAAATTAATAATATTTAGAAAATTATTTTTTAAAAATGGACTTCATTTTTGGATTATACATGTCGAGAAATGGTTGGGGTAAATTTTTTGGGATTTTTCTAAATTACTTGAATTTTTTATGAACAATGACATACCATAAATTGCAAGATTAATATAAATACACTAATTATAGAGTTGGGTGTGATTTTATACTGATGTAAGCCCAATTGTATCGGGATCACAAGATAAAATTACTATTATTGTTCATGGAATACACACTTTTCATTTTCTTGAGGAGAAATAATAAATTAATGAGTTTTATATTAAGAAATCCCCTCTCTCCTCCACTATAAAACCCCCTCTCACCCCCCTTCCATTCACTCCCTTCAAGCCCTGTTACTTATCCAAATTCTATCAAAATACCCTCCCAACCTTGTCTCCCACTTCCATAAAGCTTTGGTATCATTAAAAGACCAAAAACTCTCCCTTAAGGAGGCTCTCAAGGGAGTTTGGTTCATGAGGTAAATTCCTCTTTTCAATTCCTTGTCCTTCCTTTCAAGTTCATTTGTTTTATTTTTTTTGTATTACCTCTCAATATCCAAATTTTGTGATGACTCCAGTACCTAATGTGTAATGGAATTTTTTCATGACTGTGGAATAAGTTATCAACATATCTCCCTTTTTACCTTCTTTTATACAAGTAGCAAGAACACCATCCGAGATGTGTCAATTTTACACATTCAAGGACGTTAGACTTTCGATTTCTATTATCATTATCAATTTTGGTCACAAAACCATTATTTCAATGAATTATCCATATTTTTATATATAATATAATCTATTTAAGATTCTGTAATCCCGTTGTACAAGTGTTATTGTGTTATAATGGAAAATGAGTTAGTTGTAATCAAAACCCACAAATTAATCGAAACAATTATCATTAAATTTGTATATAATAATTCATACTCATTCCATGTAACCAAGTTATATAAATGACCAATAACACCTATTTATGTTCATAAATAATATATAATTTCAATTCTTGGGATTTACATCCATTCCACATACTTAAAAACCAGTGAACCGAAGATGGAAATAAAGAAAACGAACACTCTGATGTGATGGAATTCAATACAATAACTTATCCATAAGAACATAAATTAACTAACCATAACTTTGATAAAATAAATAAATATATAATAGGTTTTTAAATATGTTATTAATAATTATAATTTAATATTCATGGAGCTTATGTTTGAGAGAAGAACACGTTTGGAGTTAAGGTAATGGTTTTCCGCCCGAACATCCATTTTCATTCGGGTTACTTTTATTGTCTAATTTCCTCGATGGAATTATTATATATTGTAATGTAATAATCTTTAATTCAGTGTGATTATTTGATATATTTACACCAACCAAAATCCTTCCCTATTTTCTGGATAGTTATATGTTTTAATAGAAGCTCTCAAAACTATTTCCAAAAATATGAGCCAGATACAAGGGAATTTCTCAAATTCAAATCTATTTTTAAGCGCAAGCTCTAATCTATTTATGGAAGCCATTATCCTTTTAAAAATAGTAATTTTATTGTTAAATACTATCTTAAATTACTATTATTTTCATACAATGATTTTCCCAAAATAACTCTTCTTTTCAAAATAAAAGAGTATTTATCACAAGAATTGCTTAATGATTTTAGAAAATTATTCTTGTTTGATTTCACACTCTTATTGATTCATATGTATTATTGGGGTTAATCATTAATGATGTCATATACCATATTTTATTTAATGGTTTTTGAATAACTTTATTGTGGATGATCTATCCTAAAAACATTCACCATATTATTCTGAATGGTTAGTTTTTATGTACAATAATTGGGGAAAGTAGTTACATTTCATATGATTGTTTCAATATGAATGTATATGTTGTTTATGTTTATCCCCGCTCAAATTATGAATGAATTGGAATTATTATATGATTGGTGGGGCCATATATAGATCCTTGATGCATCAGTAGGTCTCATGAGACAAATAGACATGGAATTGGCCAAGGCCTTTCCCAATGTGATATATGGATTTTGGACAAGGACTTAATCATTAGAAGTATTAGCTGAGGCCTTGAAAAAATGTTTCAGAATGTCTGGAATATAAAATTCTCTCTCTATGATACTATTATTTTAAGATTATGTGGTTATTTGACTAGTAGGATACCCATGATTATGATTTATTATGGAATTATTTACCCAGGTCATATTTCTGCCATAATGTGTTAATGTTTATTCTTAAAGGCATGTGTTTTCAATTATTGACTATGTATAATTTTTATATTATCTTCCATTTTATTTTATTACTCTTACCGAGCGTTTGAGATAACCCTTTAATTATGTTTCATTTTTTTCAGAACATGATGATGTAAATTATGAATGACATGCAAGCATAGTCTAGGAGACAAGATATTGCTAGAGGAATAATTTAGTGTCATTTTTCCTTTCCTTATGAAAAGTTGAACTTATGTATATATCTTGTTTCTAATAATACAAAACTACTTGGTCCTTTGGGATTCGTATTCCTTGTATGTATGCTAACATAATCAAATAAGGAACGGACTACGGGATAATGGGGTCGTATCCTTACAATAGAGGATGGGGAAAGTGGGTTAGTCATTTAACACATGGTGACAATGTTATATGTTTATTTTTTATTATCATGTCTTATTTGTGAATACTCTATTTTGTTTGTAAGTGTTTGGTGTTATAAAATGGTTATTAATATATTTATATAAATCATCATGATACAGTTCAATTTATTATTTATTATGTGATAAATGGTAAATGATCCCATTACAGTTTTACACCTTTGACAATAGTTTCTGGCATATAGTAATCAAGATCACTCTTTTGGATTTTATGCACATTGGACCAGGTATTATTCCATGGAACTAAAGATTGCATGTGAAAATTTTTATCAGAGTTAGAGAAATCCATTGCATCAGCTGTGGATGATGGGAATTTCATCATAACATGATAATTAAAAAATGAAAATGCATGATCACCCAATTTACAATGGAAGATCATGTCACTAAGAAATTTTGGGATTGAGTGGTTCTAGTCAACCCCTTATTGTTTTTCCCCATTGTTTTTCCTTGGAAAGGTATCTTGAATATGTAATGTCACTAAGAATGATATTATTTCCCTTTTCATTTCATATGTCATAAATAATTTTGATTTATTGGATGTCTTTAATGACTATTAAGTTTATCTAGAGTGGTAATCTAATTGATTAAAAATTTCATGGAATATATTAATTATTTTGGGGAAGTTTTCATTATTTTGATATACGGTATGGGTGATGACTCATTGATAACTTTTTTTGATTTATTATAAATTTTTGGTAGCATTCACTGGTCTAATAAATTTTACATCAAATTTTTCTTTAAAATTAGTTGCGTTTTAAAATTAATTTAGGATTTTTCTCCCCAATAATAAAAAATTAATGAAATTTTAAATATTTTATGAGAAAATAAGCGATCTTAATGATGTGTCCAATTTTTTTGGGAGAAATATATTTTTTAGTTTTTTTAAAAAGATTAATACTGAATTAAAATCATTATTTGGATAAGATTAAATTAGTTTAATTATAAAAAATGAATATTTTTTTTAATTCTCTATTGAATTCTGTTATGAATTTTAAATCTATATAACTGATAGTTAAAATTATTTTTCAATTGGTGTTTGGGTAGTTTTATTTGGGATCAAAAGAATTAAAATGTTATGTTCATCTAACATTTATGTTTTCTTTGGAGATCTTAAATAATTAGTGATTTTTTAGATTATTTATGTGTAAATTATTTGAAAGAGTATCAGTTTTAATTTGATATGATTTGTTTGGTTGAGATGTATTTTCCAAGGGAAATTTTGTTACATTTTTATGATAAGATATTTTTTTATTAGGGATTAATTTTGTTACGTTTACTTGGTTTTCAAAAAGGATTCCCAAATTAGGAAATTATTTAACACATAATTAAAATAAAATGAAAATATTTAGGTTAAAAATCCACTAATTTTGTAAATAATATGTTAAAATGAGGTATTATTCACATTGAATAATTTTAAATTTTGTATTTCATCATTGATGATGTTGTCAATTTATGAAACTTTGTTAAAAAGTTCATATTGAATGGATTTGGCTTATAAGATGAGATTATTTGTGAAGAATTATTAAAATTATTGGATTTGATGTAAATGTTATTATTTTAGGTTGATTTTAGGATACATGGTACTTTCTTGTGTTTTTATATTTAAAATGGTTTCAAAAAAATGCAAGCCATATTTGAACCATGTGTAATGTTACTAGATATAGATTTTATGTACATCTGTTTCTGTTTTGTATTAAAACCTTTTGGGAAAATAGTTTTCCTTTGAGAATTATAATATAATAATATTTTAATAGTGTTATATTTTAGGAATATTTTATTTTTCCTCAATTACATATGTTTTTTTAAGGTAAACAAATTACTTTAAACTATTTAAATAGACTTTGATGGAACATGAAAATCTAGTATTTGATTTACATTGATCTAGAGGTGAATTAAATGATGAATTTATAAAAATAATGTCTTCGATATATTTATATCCATCATGTGGAGAGTACCGACATGGAAAAGGTTATGTTTTCTTAATTTATGAGATTATGTTAAAATATTTTCTGAGATAAAGCATGTGTATCTTTATCTCCTATTAATATTTAATATAAATTTTGTTTGTTAAAAATATATATTTTTAAATGGAGAAGATTAAGGGGAATTTTCATGGAATGAAAGTGTTCTTGTGGGGGTAATTGTAACACCCCACACATATTTATATTTATATTAAATATAATATTTAATTATCTCACAAAGAATTAGGATATATTTTTAAATTTTTTTTTGTATTTTATATGTTCCTATGAATCTGTTTCAAAAACTGAAGTTATAGGAAAAAATTAATATATTTTTTGAAATTTTATAGATGATATTATTTAGTAAAATAGAATAATTTTTCTAGAATATAATAGGATTATTATAATAAAGAATACTATATATTTTATCTTTTAAAATTAGGTTTCCGGTTATTATTTTCATTATTTTAGTGGATCTATCCATTAAATCTTATTGGTAAAATTTTGATATTAATATTATATATATATATATATATGTATTATAAATATATGTGTGTGTTTCTGTACATGTATATATATATATATTATGATGGTTATTTTTATAATTATCTTTAATATAAATATGATATGCATTTTAATCCATAAATTATAGCATATATATATATATTACTGATGTGTATCAAAAATTTATATCTATGTATACAGGTATTGAAAATGGAATAATTAATAATATTTTAACATTTACATATATAAATATTCATGAGATATTAATTTTTATTATCTTAATTGTTGTGGTTGTTGGTTTTGTTGGTGTTGTTGTGGTTTTTGCATCACTAACGGGTCAGAAGAATCTTGGGGGAGGGGTGAAATATGTTGATTCTTCAATGTAATGTAATTACAATTATTATAATGTAACATTATCTAAAAATAAAAATAAATATTAAAATACTATTATTACTATCATTATTATATAATGAAATTTCAAGTGGGGTCATAGATTATAATTATTATAATAAAAATGATATCGTAGATAGTCTCCCTTGTTCTGGCGGTGGAACACCATCATGCAATGAAACCAACAAGATTCCCCCAATCATGACCTTATGATTTCCCTTCCCTTATTCAAGTTTTGACCTATAGATGATATGAAAGCTACCTTTGTAAGGTATTCCTCTATTATTCATCTGAATTTATGGTTCACATATAGTGAAATAGGCCTGATTTCACCATGATCATAGAGAAATCATTTCGTTTCATAGAATACTAACCTGTCTTTTCGTACAAGATTACAATATTTTGGTATTTTCTTAATATTTGGGATCATTTGAGTTTTATAAATTATGGATATTGTATATGAGGGCCTTATGGAATCTGTTTAGGTCTATCACACCTCTTAGAAAAATCTAGGACACTTTTCACTTTCTTCATAATGTTCTAGTGTGATTTACATTTTCAATGCTTTCTCTACAGCTCTATTTTTTATGTATAATCAACTATGATTGTTTAAATTGGAATTGAGGAAAAATTTTATGATTTTTATTCAATGCATTCATGTTTTATTAACAAGTTGAGGTACATGATTTTTTCATTTCCCCTTTATCTGGAACAAACCATTTGTGATTTTGTCAAGACTCACCCTCACCAAAAGGAGGGAGGGGACAACAAATTGCAAGGCCCATCCTTCTCTAAGTTGAAGGAGAGATAATGACACCCGAAACCCACCTTCCATAGGTCCCGTAGTGGTGACCAGCTCCTAGGGTATAGAATCTCACACAAAATGGAAGGCATTACCCTTTTTATTTTTTATAGGATCGAGAGATAAGATAGAGACACCGACAATACCAAAGCTGAAAGTAAATGTAAAAGAATAATTAACCCATTCCCATATACATGTTCAATATTGAATGATACAAGACAAAAAAACTCCAAAGGTAAAGTACCAAGAAAATGGGAAACAACAATAGAAACTGCCACAAGGTCCGAGCTAGTACGGTCCTGCATGATCCCTGAAGTCCTCCTGGAAACCTGAAAGCAGTTTTATATATGTAGGGTGATCATACAAGTATAACCAGTAGGTAAAAACCAAAAGCTCTTGTGCACAAGTGGGGAGGCATTCTAATACCCCTTGGAAAAAGGAGCGAACCCAAGCACCTACAAAGGTAAACAATCCACCCAGGCCTCACATAGGCACACTCCCCAAATAACTCAAGTCAAGTAAAATATAGTAATATAACATTGATATTTGGGTACCCCGCACCACTTTCCAACTAGTTATTAAAGACATCCTATGTATCGAACCAATCCCGCCATTCTTATCGTAGTCCCACTTCCACACCCCACCCACACACAATTGGGCCAGAACCGCACATCCCTCCCGCAAAACACCTGGGCCACAACCGCCACACATAACTACACCCGCAAACATCTGGGTTAGAACAACTACTGCCATGCCCAAAGACACCTTGTCCAGAATTCTACTGTCACGCTGGAAGACACTTGGGCCTCATCCCAAAGACACTTGGGAAACAACCTGCCCGCAAACACCTGGACAAACCACCACAACTACCCTACCCGAAGATTCTTGGGCTAATAATGGTCTTCAGGACATCACTACCAACCTGAAGAGTCTTGGGATATTCGGTAAAGGGAGTAGAAAAGGAGCTAATGACCATCCACTCATAAGAGTTTTGGGAATAACACCCTCCCCCATGAAATGGGGGTTTTTGGCACTAAAGTGCTTAACGTGGGTGGGGCGTGAATAAGAAACATAAAAGCTATAGATATTTTCATAGGTAACAAGCACTCATCCCAGCCTAGGGTTTCCAATGATCAACATAAACACAAACAACATCGTGACTATTCATTCATAAGAAACACAACACTCATGGACAAGTCACGACTCATTCACAAAATCAATTCCACATCTAAATAATTCGGGTTTCATGTTCAATAAAATCCATTTAAGTGAATTCTACACTACTGGGCAACTAGTAGGCGTAACCACAAGCTAGAGAAAAAGAGAAACAGCCAACACCAACTTAATCATTCACAACCGGTCCTCTTGTAAGGTTACAATGACAAAAGGGGATTAGTGAGATCCCTCAATGTAATAGAACCAATGAAAACCTCAGAAAAAGGATACATGAGATCCCTCAAAGTACTGGAATCAAAGAAAACCCCAAGACACTGCCACATGTCCCCAAAACCTAGAACCAACGATTTCTCAACAATAAAGGATCCCACCTGAGTTCGTGCCACAAGTAGAGAAACCACATAGTTTCAGACTCACAACCAAGAGGATACCATCCTCACCCACATGACCCCATAGGTAATCAAACATAATAACACACCTACTACAAAACAGATAATGGAAACATACAGGATTAAGCACATCATTCATTATTCTCTTCATTCTGTTGGTTAGCTGGGGTTACCACACAAGGCTTTCATTTCACTGGGTATCCAATTAATCCACCGAGTTTACGTGAATAACTAATTTTCATGTTACATTCATTTAATCATCACATAATGCAAGGGTTCACTATTGCGCAAGGAAAGACCACCAACGACCATGATTTTATGTGAGCATATCCAAACAGTTCACAACATAAAAATCAATAAAGAGAAGATAAATAGAACAACAACACATCATTCACACCCCTTCCCTTCATTATTTAATGTCTATTTGTTATCTTTATTACGGTTTGGTTTCACCCACTCCCATAGGAACAAAAGCATACCCACCCGGCATGATGCATAGTAAGAAGAGATGAAGGAAAAACCCCTACCTGGTTGATCATGGATCGATGTTTTTATCCACGCGCCAAGAACATGGGATGTGAAGCATTCAAGGGAGGAATTTCGTGGACTCCAAGTGGTGTAGAAAGCTCCAGCCGAGGCACAGCAGGAAGAACAAAAAATCCAGCTGAGAAGAGAAAAGAAGAAACCCTAGTGGGAGATATAAAGAGGAGATCCTACTGTTACGGGATATGGAAATTTGAACGCTTGGAAAGTCATATCGTGGTTTCCCATGAGGTTTGGGCGGTTACCCATGACGATATTAAGTTGTTATTTAATATCCCCCTTCAAGGAGGTTCCTCGTGATTTTTAGGAATTCATTATGGGATTTTAAAAAATGTAAAAGAATTAATTTACGTCAAAAAAAATGTTGTGGGAGAAGGACTAGAAAAAGAAAATGGAGGGTTGGGTGAGGACACGGAGCCATCGTCACGGTGTCACCCTTATTGTGCCACCGTTTTGGTAGAGCCTTATTTTGGAAAAGTAATGGGACAGGAGGGTCTGGGCAATTACATAAGATACCTCTCAAACTATTCTCGCCCTCGAGAATAAAAAACAACCCAGAAGAAAAGAGAGGGTCCTAACAACCACCTCAAAAGATACCTCTCAAGAGTGAACCACATCTTCATCTATAAACTCATCTCCCTCAAGAAACCAAAAAACATACAAGGGTCCAACTTCCTAGTCATATGGGTTGGGGAGTCTCTTCGTCCACGTCAAGATACTATCCACTTTGGGCGGCACTGACTCGCCCGCACGGGTTTAATCGCATCCACCTTAATGCTTCTTGATTAGGGATCGGGTCCTCCCCTCCCCATAGCCAAGAATTTTCACACACATTCAGAGAATAAGGAAAACCACACATTTCATAGCCAACAAGGTAAATCATTCCATCACAAACAAGTACAAACAGAAAAACACAAAACCCAAACCAACTCTGGGTACTGGGAATGCATCTGTGCTTCCCATTCCTAGGTAATCTCCTCAAGCCCACCTTGCCTCCACAAAACACGAACCAAAGGAATGGTTCTTCCATGAAGCACCTTCTCTTCACGACCATTGATCATCATTGGCCGATCTACAAACATTTCATCATCCCTGATATCTAGCTCTCCCTAGTTGAGGATGTGTGAATCGTTGTGTAGATATCATCGGAGTTGAGACACATGGAAGACACCATGCACCCTTTGTATTGGTGGCGGAAATTCCAGTTGATAAGACAGCTCACCGACCCACCAAAACACTTCGAAGGGTCTGATGAACCTGGGAGAAAGCATACTCTCCATGTCGAACCTTTGTTTCCCACGCCGAGGGGAAACCTTCATGAACACATGGTCTCCGACCTTAATCTACAAGGGACTAATTTTATTATCGACATATGACTTTTTTCAGTCCTGTGTCGCATTCGTCCTTTTCCGTATAAGCTAGACCTTCTTTGTTGTGCTCTACACCACCTTCGGGCCAAGAACACTTGTTTCTATAATCTCAGTCCAGCACACGGGTGAGCAACACGACCTTCCATAAAAAGTGTCGAACAGAGCCATGCCAATGGTATAATGATAACTATTATTGTAGGAACACTCTACTAGAGGCAAGTGTCTCACCCACAATGCCCCAAAATCTAGAATACATTCCCGTAGCATGTCCTCCAATGTCTGGATGGTGCGCTCTATGTGTTCGTCTGTCTGGGGGGGAAGCGGTGCTAAGACGTAGCTAGGTGCCAAAAGCATGCTTCAATCCTCTCCAGAATCATGGGTTAAACTGTGCATCCCTATCTGAGACTATATACCTTGGAACTCCGTGCAACCGCACCACATCATCCACATACCTATGTGCTAAGGCATCTACTGCTCTTGACTCCTTGATCGCTAGAAAGTGAGCCGATTTCATCAACCGGTCCACCACTACCCAGATAGAGTCACAGCCTCCTTGAAACATGGGTAGACCCATGACTAAGTCCATCAAGATGTCATACCACTTCCACTCATGAACGTATAAAGGTGGAAACAAGCTACCTGGAACACGGTGTTCAGCCTTCACCTACTGACACACTAGGCACTTTGTTACAATCTCTACTACTTCCCATTTCACCCAGGGCCACTAAAACTATTTCATCAGACCCTGGTACATCATGGAATCTCTCAGGTGTACCACTAGGGGTTAGTTTTGGAACTCACTATGAACTCTCTCATGCATCGCCTTTGGAAAAAATATCTTTCCTTAGAAAAGAACCTAATTCTGACCATCCACCATCCACCCTCCCGGAGTATCACCTTGGTTAACCTGGTCACACACCACTTTTCTTTCTAAGTCTCCGCACTCAGACTCCTCCACCTGCCATAGTAGAGAAGACTTAACTGTCATCTGATACATGCAACCTCTTCCACCTTCCATCCTTGAATCCATGTTAAGGGCAGCCAACTCCTTCATTATGACAACCCTTCTTTTATTACCAACTTAAACATGATTCATTACATAAAAATTCACTAGATACAACAAAGAAGATCAAGAGTATTTGTGTATTTGGGGCTTAGTATCATTACATAAAAACTTGAAACATGAAATACAACATCTTTATTGAAATCTTCCTTTACATGACCACAACATTCCCTCGTACTTAGCATTGCATGGGATAACCTAAGGACATGCATAAGAAAAATGTGAGATATAAAGCCCAGTATGGGAGTACACATGGAATATCATGAGGAGTAAAATACATGTTAGGAAAGAGGCATATCAATAGAGCATAAGAGAAACATGAACATAATGGAATGATAATGCATGATAATCATAACATGGAAATGTGGCAACAACACTTAACATATAATTAGCATGATCGAAGGCTCATTGCACATGGAGCATGAGTAAATCCTCATTTCACAAGAATCAAGAGTAAAACCTCATTTCACTTGAATTATCATGAGTCAACACTAATTGGACATGACGTATCATGATACTATACTTTACCCAATTCATTGGAGTGTTATAAGGGACCACCCTTCTTAAATATTTCATTTCATGAATAAGTGTGCCACATGGATCATAAAACATGGATTTATAAAACGTAATCAGTTATTCCAGAATGTGGAATTCATACATGAAACTTTATAATAAATATTTATATGTGCATAATGGTGATTAAACTTGATGGAGAAATGGGTATGGTATTCACTACACAATGGAATTGGCTTACAAAATCGGTGTGATATCGGCAGCGTAACGACGTGACATAAGAATTCATAAAAATGGTTGATGAGAGAGAAAGAGTTTCCACATAATATTTACATGTAATGGATAGTAAGGAGTATATATAGATACATGTCCCAACAATTTTAATGTAATTTAGATTCATGATACAAAAGTATTTCTTGAATGTAAATGAGGAGAGAGAAGTTTCTTTCCGAATTTCGGCATAGTAACGGGTGTACATGGGAGGAATTTAATGAGAGATAAAGGGTCTCCCATCATTCAAACATAAAAATGGAAGTATTAGGAAGGTGAAAAACCCTAACCCAACATTCATAATTGATATTAAAAGGGAAAAACAACTTAAAGAAAATTGGACAAAAATTAGAAAGGAAGAAAAAACCCTTACTTGGAAGTGTGCTTCCAAAGGCTAGAGAGAGGCTTGTGAGAGGCTTCTTGGGAGTATGGGGTACCTTGGGAGGATTTTAGAGAGAGTAGGGAAGAGGTTAAAAGAACTCAAATGGCTTTGAGTGTGGATGAAGTTGGAGCATGGGTGGGTTTATATAGGAAAGGTGAGGGAATTCTTTATTATTTATGTTTGCGACCCCTTACGTTAAATTAATCCAAACTACAAACCAACCCATGTTTTTTGCCTATGTTTTTTGGAAAAGAGAAGAGGAAAACAATATTTTATATGTCCAAAGTCAGAAATTCTTAAAATAATAGGGTTGCTTATGTTGAGGTGAGTCAAACTCCCATGGAAATTAATTTAAAAATACAAGGTGTTTAATAAGTCTTCAGGGGCCCATTAATGATTTCCAAAGTAATTCAAACAAACAAAAAATCACATTATTTTAAATTTAAAACCTATATTGGCCGAAAATAAAGATTATAGTATTTTATTACGTCACTATTGGGTCTTTATGATGTCATAAAACACATTTTATATTTTAATGGTATTTAATTTTTACCCAAAAATTTGACTCTCTTAGAAAATAATGAAAAATTCACCATTGGATAATTTTGACGCCCTGATTCCAGAAATAACATTTATTTGATCAAAATAATTTTCTAAATATGTTAATATTCACTTTTAATATAAACCCGACATTTATAAAAAAATCATGGGTTTTGACAGAAATGGCTTTCAAACCTTATTAAAAATTACAATTGCATTCATAAAATTATAAGATCATTTATATTTAATAAAAATTAATTCAATAATAATAATATTTTATTAAAATATTATTTAATTTAATAATCCTTTAATTTAATAATCCTTTAATTTAATAAATTATATTTCTTTATTAGATAATAACTAATAACAGTTTTTGTACTTTAAAAACTATTTACAATGTATCAATAATGAGAAAAATGTATATTCATTTTTATATACAACAAAAATAATTTACATGAACATAGTACTATTTATTTTTACATAACCCATTAAAAAAGCCACACAATTCTTAAGGGTAAGGTGTGTGATGGTGACAGACTCTTGGGGTGGCTTGGATAACATCACTCGAGTGGTAATTTCTATGAACTTCCACTTCTCCCATAGACGGTTCCGTTCGATCTTGACTTGATGAAGCTCAGCTTGGGCTTTGTCAAGAGTGAAGCCCAAGGATTCCACCTCTCTTCCGAGCTCCGAAAAATGGGCTTCGTATGGAGAAACTCTATTGGATGAGGCCATCGCTTCTTTTGTCTAAGTAAATTGGATTTGTTAAAGTCCAATATTTATACTAATAATGTGATCACTGTTCAATGGATATATTTGCAATGGTAAAAATTCTTAACATAAAATCAATGAAGTTGAAAATTTATATAATCATAAAGAGACATTTAATTAGATCAAGAGGGATTTCCATTAATGATACTTTGGTTCGTTACAATATTGTCCCCTTAAGAAATTTCACCCTCAAAATTTTCCTTTTCCCACACTAAAACAGATGTGGGTAACTCAACTTCATCGTTTCCTCTGATTCCCAAGTCACTTCATCAAACTTGTGGTTTCTACACAACACCTTGACAAGGGTCATTATCTTATTTCGTAGAACATTTTCTCTATGGTCTATGATCTTCACTAGTTTCTCCTCAGAAGAAAGATCATCCTCCAACTGTTCCACCTCAGAAGTGAGTACATGTGAAGGGTCCAGTATGTACATCCATAAGAGGTATACATGAAAGACATCATGTACTTTGGCCATCATAGTTGGAAGTGCTAGTCAATAGGCCACATCCCTGACACGATCAAGAATTTCGAAGTGGCTGATGTACCTTGTACTTAACTTCCCTTTCTTTCCAAACCTCATGACCTTCTTCCATGGAGATATGCGCAGAAAAATCATTTCTCCAACTTTAAACTCAAGGTCTCATTGACGATTATCTACATAACTCTTCTGTCGACTTTGGGCTTCCTTGATATGTTGTTGAATGGTTTTCACCTTTTCCACCATTTCCTCGACCATTTCTAGTCTATGCAGATTACGTTCACCGACCTCATCCCAACATTCCGGTGTTCTGTGCCTTTTCCCATACAGGGCTTCATATGGTTCCATTTGGATGCTCGAGTGGAAACTGTTATTATAAGAGAACTCAACCAGAGGAAGATATTTATCCCATCCTCTTTTAAAGTCCATTGATCATGCTCTCAACATATCCTCATGTGTTTGGATAGTCCACTCAGATTGTCCATCAGTTTGAGGATGATAGGCCTTACTAATGTTCAGTTCAGTATTCAGAGCATGTTGAAGACTATTCCAAAACATAGAGGTGAATCTTGGATCTCGATCAGACATAATAGATAGTGGTACTCCATGAAACCTTACCAATTCCATGATATATATCGGTTCCAGTTGATCCAATGAGAAATCCTCCCAAATAGAAATGAAGTGTGTAGTCTTTGTAAGATGATCCACAACAACCCAGATTGCATTGTTGCCTCTGGATTTCTTCAGAAGTCCGGTGATGAAGTCCATGGTGATGTTCTCCCATTCCCATTATAGTATGGGCAATGGTTGCATCATCCCCTTAGACTTATGCCTCTATGCCTTCACTTGCTGGCACACTAGGCACTTTGATGTATATTCAACGATCTCCTTCTTCATATATCCCACCAAAAGTTTTCTCGGAAATATAGATACATCTTTGTGCTCCATGGGTGAATAGAGAAATTTGAACTATGTCCATCATCCAAAAGTTCCTTCTTCAGCTTTGGTCTTGATGGAACACATAGTCTTCTCCCAAACTGCACAATTCCTTCTTCATTAACATTAAACTCTGAGGATTTTCCTTTTTCAATAGCTTCAACATTTTTGTGAATTCCGACATCATCCTTTTGAGCAGCCTTTAACATTTACAAAAGAGACGGTTGAGCAATCATTTGTGAAAGTATTGATTATTTTCCCTTCTATATGATTCCATGTTCATCTTCATCATGTCTAAGAAGATTGGATCCTTAACAATTATCATCATTGAAGTAATCGCTAGATCCTTTCTACATAGGGAATCTGCCACCTTGTTCGCTTTCCCTGGATGGTAATGGATTGAACAGTCATAATCCTTGATGAGCTCTGTCCATCTTCTTTGGTGCATAATATTCTCTTTCTATGTGAATATATATTTAAGACTCTTGTGGTCAGTATATATCTCACATTTCTCACCATAGAGATAATGCCGCCAGATTTTCAAGGCAACGATCACCGCCGCCAACTCCAGATCATCCGTTGGATAGTTTTGCTCATGGATTTTCAACTACCTTGAGGCATAGGATATCAGTTTATCATTCTACATCAGCACACATCCTAAGCCCTTCTTTGATGCATCACTGAATACCACAAAAAGTTGCCCACTTGTGGGTAAAGTGAGCATGGTCACAGTGATAATCCTCCTTTTCAACTCCTTGAAGATTTTATCGCATTCATCACTCCATGAAAACATTACTCCCTTTCGAGTTATCTTGGTAAGAGGATTGGACAATTGTGAGAAATTTCTCACAAATTTTCGATAATATCCAGCTAACCCCAAGAAGCTACGGATATCCGTTACCGATGTTGGCCTCATCCATCCCTCAATTGCTTCTGTTTTGGAGGGATCCACAGATATCCCATTACTTGTGATGATATGGCCAAAGAATGAGACATCCTCCACTAGAACTCACACTTGCTGTACTTTGCATAGAGCTTCTTCTTGAAAAAAGTCTCTAGTACAGTTCTTAAATTCTCCTCATGATCCTCCTTGGTTTTGGAGTATATTAGAATATCATCTATAAAAACTTCCAAAAATTTGTCTAGGTAATCTCTAAAGACTCTATTCATTATGTAAATGAAGATTTCTGGAACATTGGTGTGTCCTAAAGGCATTACTATGAATTCATAGTGCCCGTATCTTATATGAAAAGCAGTCTTGGGGACATCTTCCTTCTTCACCATTACATGAGAATATCCCGACCACAAATCAACCTTGGATAAGTATTATGCTCCACATAGCTGATCAAACAAGTCATTGATTCGTGGGAGGGGATACTTGTTCTTTATCGTGATTTTTTTGAGCTCATGATAATTGATGAAAAGGCACATTGACCCATCCTTCTTCTTGACAAAGAGGACTGGTGCACCCCATAGTGAACCACTTGGGTGTATAAACCCTTTATCCAGATTCTACTATAGTTGTTTCTTCATATCTTCAAGCTCTACAACAACCTTTCTATATGGAGTTTTTGATATTGTAAATGCCCTGGGTATAAGTTCAATTGGGAATTCAACATCTCTTCTAAGAGGAAGGCCAGGAAGTTCCTTGGGAAACACTTCAGCGAATTCCCTCACAATAGGCATTACTTCAAGGATGGTTTCTTCCATGGACTCAATCATATGAGCCAGATACCTGTTCTCATAGGGTAGTAATATCCATTCTTGAGATGATGGATCTAAAGTATATTCATCTTCCTCCTTACACTTGTAAATAATTGGGGGTCAATTCTCCATATGGAGGGTGATTTCCCTCTCCCGACAATTTATGATGGCTCTATATAAGGAAAACCAATCCATGCTAAGAATTTCATCAAATTACACTAGAGGGAGTATGACAAGGTTCTCCGAGTAATTCAATACACATATTATAATAGGGGATGACTTATATTCATGGGATGAAATGATTACCCCATTTTCCGTACTCACCAACATCTTCACTTCCATGATTTGCGGTGGTGCTAGGATTATTCTACTAAACATTCAAGATATAAAAGAATGCGTAGAACCAGAATCAAAAAGTATGATCTCTATTCTTGAATGAATAACTAGAGTACCTGTCACCACTTCGTTATCAGGGTTCACTTCGGAAGAAGTGATGGCAAAAGCTCTTCCTTGCTTCCTTGGAGGTTGTTGGTTGCCTCCGAAAATCCTTGGATTCGGTCACTGATTTGAAAAATACCCATGTTCTTTGAATTTATACCATTGAACAACGTGTTGAGGTTCAAACAGAGCGTTCATCTCCTCTTTCAAAGCTGCGGGTCTTTCTTTCCGACAGTTAACAGCTAGGTACCCTACTCTTCCACACCTGAAGCATTTCTTCTCCCCCTTAAGGCAATTTCAAGGGTGCTTCTTTCCACTCTTTTGGCAAGTGGGGTGCTGGATCTTCTTATCACCATTGGATTTATCCATCGGGCCACTGGCATTGAAGTCCACCTTACGATTCTTATCCCCATGATACCCATGTGATTCTTAGATCTCCATTTCGACCATGAGGGCACATCAGAAAATTTCCTCATAGCTGTCGAGGTCACAGATCGCCAATGCTTTCTGCAGGCTAGGATTCAACCCACCAAAGTAGCAGTCAACATTGCATTAGGGGGTAACGACAAATTCGGATGTGTATTGTGCAAGTATTGTGAAGTTTTCCTCGTACGCTCCAATATATTCTTTGTCTTTTTTCTTGAAGGAAAGGAAGTCCCTTTCCATCTTATGCCGGAGGGTGCGTGGAAAATATTTATCGGAAAACATCTTTCGGAAATCCTTCCATTCCAACGCCTCGATCTCCTCCTCAAGATTCATATTTTTTATCAACATCCACCATTGATCAGATTCACCCTCCATATGATAAGCCTCCAGGAGAACCTTCTCTTGTTAAGAACATTGAAGGATGGAGAAGATCTTTCCAATGGAGTTGATCCATTGTTCAGCGATCTTGGGATCAGATGATCCACTAAATATAGGAGTACTTTGTCTCATGAAGCTCTCGATAGTGACTTGTTCTTTCTTAGGGGGGTTGAATGTTCCTCTATACCCGTGTTTATTTTCAAAACATGAGTTAGCTGAGTGAGAAGCATGACAAAGTTTGTGATTCCCACTCCTATTAGATTGGGCATCTCATTAGTACAGCCATCACACTGATATTCACAACATTTGTTAGCATGAGTCCTCCTATTACCGGCCATTGGATGGAATAAAATGAAATTTAAGGGTAACACATAAAGGTTAATCCAAAGAAAAAATTTGATGACTTATAAATAAACTTTTATTTCCTTAACTCATGAGTCTATAGGCTTTGGTCTAGGATTTTCATGATCTACTTTCTAACATATAATTTTAGGCGCATTTTTTTATTCCCTTAATAAGGGTTCATACTATGCTTGTGAATTTATCAAAACATATACCCCCGGAGTTTCGTAACCAAGAGTGCAGCAAGGCCTATTGTCGTGCATGAGTTCCCATTCGAGTCTATCTCAAAGCGGTGTTTTCGGGTTTTACCCCTCGGATACATCAGTGCCAGAGCCGCCTCTATCTACTCGTATCTAGACTGGGATGTATTTTCTTGATAACCCACTTAATCAATACTCACCAAAACATAGGGACGTTTTTATTGTACTTAGTCATGTTTCTAAGGCTTTACTAGGGTTTTCTAATCCTAATCCCAATAATAACTAAACCTATCCTCTGATACCAACTATGACAACCCTGCTTTTATTACAAACATGAACATGATTCATTAAATAAAACTTCACTTAATAAAACAAAGTAGATCGAGAGGTTCTGTATATTTGGGGATTAGTATCATTACATAAATACATGAAACATGAAATACAACATCTTTATTTAAAACTTCCTTTACATGACCACTACATTCCCTCGTACTTAGCATTGCATGGGATAACCTGAGGACATATATAAGAAAAGGGTGAGCTATAAATCCCAGTAAGGGAGTACACTAGGAATATCATGAGGAGTAAAATACATGTTAGGCAATAGGCATATCAATAGAGCATAAGAGAAACATGAACATAAATTTATGATAAAGCATGATAATCATAACATGACAATATTACAACAACAATTAACATGGAATTATCATGAGCCAAGGCTCATTGCACATGGAGCATGAGTAAATTCTCATTACACATGAAGCATGAGTAAAACCACATTTCACTTGAATTATCATGATTCAACACTCATTTCACATGAAATATCATGATACTATACTTTACCCAATGCATTGGAGCGCTATGAGGGCACACCCTTCTTAAATATTTCATTTCATGCATAAGTGTGCCACATGGATCATAAAACATGGATTCATAAAACGTAATAATTTATTCCACTATAAAGGAATGTGGAATTCATACATGAAACTTTATAATCAATAATTAAATGTTCATAATGGTTAATACCCTTGATGGAGAAATGGGTATGGTATTCACTTCACTATGGCATTGGCATAGAAAATCGGTGTGATTTCGGCAGTGTAACGGCGTGACATAAGAATTCAAAAAAACGGTTGATGAGAGAGAAAGAGTTTCCTCATCATATTTACCTGTAATGGATAGTAAGTAGGTCATATAGGTACATGTCCAACAATTGTAATGGAATTTAGATTCATGATACAAAAGAATTTCTTGAATGTAAATGAGGAGAGAGAAGTTCCTTTCAGAATTTCGGCATAGTAACGGGTGTCCATGGGAGGCATTTAGTGAGAGTGAAAGGGACTACCATCATTCAAACATAAAGAGGGATGTATGATGGAGGATAAAAACCATACCACAACATTCATAATTGAAATTAAACGGGAAAAACAACTTAATGTAAATTGGACAAAAAAGTGAAAAGAAGAAAAAAAAACCCTTACTTGGAAGTGTGCTTCCAAAGGAAAGATAGAGGCTTGTGAGAGGTTTATTGGGAGCTTGGGGCACCTTGGGAGGATTATAGAGAGAGTTGGGAAGAGGTTTTATGAACTCCAAAGGCTTTGAGTGAGGAGGATGTGGGAGATTCGGTGGGTTTATATAGGAAAGGTCGGTGAATTCTTTATTATTTATGTATGGGACTCCTTACGTTAAATTAATCCAAACCACAGATCATCCCATGTTTTTTGCCAATGGTTTTTCGAAAAGGGAAGAGGAAACAATTATTTAATTAGTCCAAAGTCGGAAATTCTTAAAATAATAGGGTTTCTTATGTGGTGGTGAGTCAAACTCCCATGGAAATTAATTTAAAAAGACAAGGTGTTTAATAAGTATTGAGGGGTCCATTAATGCATTGAAAAGTAATATAAACAAACCAAAAATCAAATTATTTTAATGTTAAAACATATATTGGCAGAAAATAAAGATTATTGTATTTTATTACATCACTATTGGGTCATTATGATGTCATAGAACACATTATATATTTAAACCGTATTTAATTTTCACCCAAAAATTTGACTGTCTCAGAAAATTATGAAGAATTCATCATTGGATAATTTCGAAGTTCTGATTCTAGAAATAACATTTATTTTATCTATATAATTTTTTAAATATGTTAATTTTCACTTTTAAAAAAAACTGACATTTATAAAAAATTCACAGGTTTTGAGAGAAATGGCTTTCAAACCATAATAAAAATTACAATTGCATTCATAAAATTATAAGATCATTTATGTTGAATAAAAATGAATTTAATAATAATAATATTTTTTTAATTATTATTTAATTCAAAAATCATTAAATTTAATAAAATATATTTCTTAATTAAATAATAACTAAAAACACTATTTATTCTTAAAAAACTATTTACAATGTATCAAAAATGAAAAGAATGTATATTCATAATTATATACAAAAAAATAATGTACATGAACATAGTACTATTTATTTGTTACATAACCCCTTAAAACAGCCGCATAAGACCTAAGGGTAAGGTGTGCAATGGTGACAGACCTTTCGGGTGGCTCGGATAACATCGCTTGAGTGGTAATTTCTATCAACTTCCACTTCTTCCATAGATGGTTCCGTTTGAGCTTGAAATGATGAAGATAAGCTTGAGCTTGGTAAAGAGCGAAGCCCAAGGATGCAACCACTTTTCCGAACACTGAAAATTGGCTTCGTATGGAGAAATTCTACTGGATGAGGCCATCACTTCTTTTGACTCAGTAAATTGGATTTGTTAATGTCCAATATTTATACTAATCATGTGGTCCTTGGTCAACGAATATATTAGCAATGGTCAAAATTCATAACATAAAACCAAAGAAGTTTAAATTTTATATAAACATAAAAAGACATTTAATTTGATCAAGAGAGATTTCTATTAATGAAACTTTGGGTCTTTACATTCATTGCCTTCCAAGCATCTGCTGACTCTCAAACCACATCCTTCTGTGACTTCCGGCTCAAGGCATCAGCCACCACATTCCCCTTTCATGAGGTGTAGGAAATCTTGATGTCTTAGTCTTGAAGGAACTCCATCCACCTCCGCCCTCATATGTTTAGGTCCCACGGGGAGAAGTCATACTTTATGCTCTTGTGATCGGTGAAGACCACGAAGAGCTCCCCGACGAGGTAGTTCCGCCACAACTTTAGTGCAAACACGACCGCCACACACTCCATATCATGTGTGGAATATTTATGCTCATGGGAACGTAACTCCCTAGACCCATAGAAGATCACCCCTTGCCGCTGCATCAACACTCATCTGAGGCCTTGCCCTGATGCATCACAAAACACCTCATACACCACCCATTCTTCTAGAAACCTCAGCACTGGGGCACTAACCAACTTATCCTTCAAATAACTGAACGCCGCCTCACATTGCTCATCCCACAATAAAAGCCTAGTCCTTCTTGGTCAAAGATATCAAAGGTGCTACAACTCAGGTGAAGTTGGGCAGAAATCTCCAGTAGTAACCTGCCTGCCTGAGGAAACTATGAACCTATGCCATATTCTTGGGTGATGCCAAAGAAAAAACCACCTCATCCTTCGATGGGTTCACTAATATCCCCTTCTAGGACACCACGTGCCCAAGGAAGTGTACTTATCGTGTCCAGAACGTGGACTTCGAAAACATCCCATAGAGTTAGTGTCGTCTAAGTACCTCTAAAACCATTTTCAAGGGCTTAATGTGATCCTCCTCTGATCTTGAGTAGATCAAGATATCGTCAATAAATACCACTATGAACTTATCCAAGTACTTTTGGAAGACGGAGTTCATGAGCCCCATGAACACATCTGGAGCATTCGTGACGCCGAACAACATGACTAAAAACTCAAAGGGTCCATATCTACATCTGAAGGCTATCTTCGAGATGTCACCCTCCTTCAACCTTAGCTGGTGGTATCCCGAACACAGTTCAATCATTGAGATCCAACCTGCTCCCCTCATCTGGTCAAAGAGATTGTGTTTACTCGGGAGAGGGTAGCAATTCTTGAACGTCACATAATTCAGCCTCCGGTAGTCTATGAACAGCCTAAGACCACCATATTCCTTCTTTAAGAATAAGACAGGCACTCCCCATAGTGATGCACTTGGCCGAACAAAACCCTTCTTCATCAGATTGTCAATCTGAATCCATAACTCTCGTAACCCAGAAGGTGTCATCCGGTAGGGAGCCATCAAAATCGGACGAGCACCAGGTTGCTGGTCTATCCCAAACTCGATATAACGTTGAGGGGGTAGAGTCACTACTTCTTAAGGGAAGATGTCCATAAACTCACTGATGATCACTGTGACTTCCACTATCTATGCATCCATTGACTCCACTAATAGCTCGGGTAACAAGGAGAGGAGGGTTACCCTCACCTGATGCTTTCTTGGCAACTCTGATAGCCGGTGAAAGTCACCCGTCGGCCGCCCAAGTCTGAAAACACAACCCTTCCTCCTTAGAATTCAATAATGGAACATACGGAAAACAGCCAGTCAATTATTAGGATGACATTGTATGGTTGTATCTACAACAGTAGAAGATTCCTGACTGACTGATGTGGCCATATCATTAGTCTGCATCCTCGAAAAACACACAAAAATTCGGTCTAAACTACGACTGGTGTGCTCAGCACAAGGGGAACTGGAAGTCTCTTAGCATCTAAACCCAGATCATGGGCCAGACTGGGTGTAACAAAGGAGTGTGAAGCTCCAGTATCGAATAAGGCATATGCAAGGGTAATAAACAAGCTGATCGTACCTTGAACGACCTCTGGACCTGCTATAACTGCTGCCTTTGTGGTGTGCAACTTCCCATGCCTAGCTCCTCTGCCTCTCGGTTTCCGGCCACCTCCCCGACCGCACCCGGGTCGAGGTCCCTGAGGAGCGCCCTGAGGTCGGCCTCCTCTTGCAACATGTTCCCTCAACGGAGCGGGAGCCCGCTGCCCTTGCTACTACTGAAAGGGCGAAGCTTGGAACTGCTACTACTGAGGTGGGTGATGGACCTTCCCACCCCCACCGTACTGTACTCTGTCTGGGAATTGATTCTGAAGGTGCCCATGGCTTCCACAGATGTATCATCTCGTCCCTAGGCCCAAAAGAAAAGGGCGAGGGATGGAAGGTTGGGACTAGAACTGCTGAGCCATACTCCCTGTTGGTCAAAACCTAGAGGGTCCTAATGCTGGAGGCCTGCTGCTGATGGCCTTCCCCTTTGGAACGCCCAACTGTATCCCCTCTCATGACACACCTCCCATCGTGTGCATCCTCTCTACCACTTCAGCCTTCTTCTGAACCTCTAAGTATGTCAGTAGAGTCATGGGAGTTACAACGGACTGAAGAGAAGGTCAGAGTGCCTCCTCTAAACATCTCGCCCGAGACTCCTTATCCAGAAATAGGTCTGGAGCGATGTGAAGGAGATCCTTGAACTTGATCCCCAACTCTCTCACTGACATACTCCTCTGCTGGAGGGAGAGTATCTCCTGCCTCTTCTTAGCCTTCATCGTGGAAGAGTGGAATTCTACCTGGAACTCCTTCATGAAGTCTGCCCACGTCACCTCTGCCTCCCTCTTCTCCCCAAGATAAAGCATCCACCACTGACGTGCTTCCCCACACGTCTGTCTTATATCCATAGGAACCCAGTACTCCATTGGATCCCGGATCAATCTAAACACTATCACCAGCTCCTCTATCCAGCTCTCCATCTCCACATCTGAGATGCTACCCTCGTACGTCTTGAGGGTCTGTTGCTGAACTGCTAGAAGCGTCTTCTTCCACTGATCATCCTCCTCCTCTCAGTCGGTCCTCTTCCGATTAGCCAAGTCAACCTGTTAGTCCTCGATCGCCCACACTACTCGTGGTTGCCTCCCAGGTTTCCATTGCTGTATGGTAAACAAGGAATGCCTATGCCCGAGTAGTGTAGAATATTGTTCTTAAATTTTCGTAGAATTCTTTATTTATTTTTAATCCCAAAGACACACATGAAACATAAGAACATAGTTCATTATGGTTCATGTACATTTCCTAGGGTTTCTACCCTACAATCAGTGAAGCCTCATGTGGTTGTTTGGTAGGTCCAGAGTCCTTGCATTGGATCATGGGGGGCCCAAAAATCTTGTGTCCTAGCCAGTCTTCCCTGGACTAATTCACACACCAAGGTCACCCAACACTTTTTCCCTACCACCCCATGAAATCCTCAGTGTTCCTAACTCAAGACTCCATCCTATCTTTCAACACTCCAGTGATACCATTCTGTCATGACCCACCTTTACCAAAATAATGGAAGGGATAATAGATTGCCAGACCCTTCCTTCTTTAAGTTGAAGGAGAGATAATGACCCACGAAACCCACCTTCAATAGGTCCTGGAGTGGCGACCAGCACCAAGGGTATAGAATCTCACACAAAATGGAAGGAATTACCATTTTTATTTTTTTATAGGATCAAGAGATAAGATAGTGACCCCAAAAATACCAAATATTAAAGTAAAGGTAAATCCAAAAGTAACCCATTCCCATATGCATGTTCAATAGTAAAAGTTACAAGCCACAAAAACTCTAAAGGAAAAGTACCATGAAAAAGGGAAACAACAAAAGCAATTGTCCCAAGGTCTGAGCTACTACAGTCCCACACGATCACAGAAGTCCTCCTAGAAACCTGAAAGCAGTTTTATATACGTAGGGTGAGCATACAAGTATACTTAGTAGAGAAAAACCAAAAGCTCTCATGCACAAGGGGGGAGGCATTATAATACCCCTTGGGAAAACGAGAGAACTCGAGCACCTAGCAAGGAAAACTATCCACCCAAGCCTCACCAAGGAACACTCCCCAAATAATGCAATTCAAGTAAAATATAGTTATAGAACATCGATATTTGGGTACCTTGCACCACTTTCCCACTGGTTATTGAAGAAATACTATGCATCGAACCAATCCCGCCATTCTTATCGTAGTCCCACTGCCACACCCCACCCGCACAAAGCTGGGCCACAACCACACATACTTCCCATAGACACCCGGGCTACAACAACCACGCATAACCACACCCACAAACAAAAGGGTCAAAACAACTACTGCCACGCCCGAAGACAACTAGGCCAGAAAGCTACTATCACGCCCGAAGACACCTGGGCATCATCCTGAAGACACTTGGGAAACAACCTTCCCTCCAACACATGGTCCAACCACCAAAACTACCCTACCCAATGATTCTTGAGCTAATAATGGACTTCAGGCCATCACAGCCTGCCCGAAGATTCTTGGGCTATTCAGGAAAGGGAGTATAAAAGGAGCTAATAACCAACCACACATAAAAGAGTTGGTAAAAACACCCTCCCCCATGAAATGGGGGTGTCTGGAACTAAAGTTTTCAAATTGGGTGGGGCGCGAATAAGAAACATAAAAGATACAGATATATGTATAGGTAACAAGAACTCATCCCAGCCTAGGGTTTCCAAAGACCAACCTAAACACAAACAGCCTCGTGACTATTCATTCATAAGAAACACATCACTCACTGCCAAGTCACGACTCATCCCTAAAATCAATTCCTCATCTAAATCAATCTGGTTTCAGGTTCAATAAAATCCATTTAAGTGAATTCTATACTTCATAAAAACTAGTAGGCATAACCACAAGCCAGAGGAAAAGAGAAACAACTAACATCAACTTAATCATTCACACTCATTCCTCTTGTAATGTTACAACAACAAAAGGGGATTTGTGAGATCCCTAAAAGTACTAGAACCAATGAAAAACTCACAAAAGGGATATGTGAGATCCCTTGAAGTACTGTATAAAAGGATAACCCCGAGACACATCCCCACATCCCCAAAACCAGGAACCAAAAATTTCTCAACAACAGAGGATCCCACCTGAGTTCGTGTCACAAGCAGAGCAACCACACAGTTTCAGACTCACAACCAAGAGGATCCCATCCACACCCACATCACCCCATAGGTAATCAAATATAATAACACACCTACTACCAAACAGAGTAGGGAAACTTCCTAGTTTTAGAACATCATTCATTATTTTCTTCTTTCTGTTGGTTTTCTGGGGTGACCACACCGGGCTTCATCTTCACTGGGTATCCATTTAATCCACCGAGTTTACGCGATTAACCAATTTACAAGTTACAGTCATTTAATCATCACATAAGGCAACAGTTCATTAGTGCGCAAGGAAAGACCACCAACGACCATGATTTTCAGTGATCATAGACCAATAGTTGACAACATAGACATCAAGGAAGAGAAGAGAAACAGAACAACAACACATCGTTCACACCCCTTACCTTCATTATTTAAAGTTTGTTTGTTCTCTTTATTAAGGTTTGGTTTCACCCACTCCAATAGGAAAAAAGGCATACCCACCCTGCATGATGCATAGTAAAGAGAGACGAAGGAAATGATCCATACCTGGTTGATTAAGGATCGATGATTTTCTCCACGCGCCAAGAACAGGGGATGTACGGCTTGCAGGGGAGGAATTTCGTGGAATCCAGGGGGTGTAGAAACCTCCAGCAGAGGCGGGCTAGGAAGAATAAAAAATCCAGCCGAGAAGAGAAAAGAAGAAACTCTAGCAGGAGATATAAAGAGGATATCCTATTGTTATGAGATATGGATTTTTGAATGCCTGGAAAGTCAGATCAAGGTTTCCCACGTGGTATGGGCGGTTACGCATGACAATATTAAGTTTTTATTTAATATTCCCCATCAGGGAGGTTCCTCGGGATTTTTAAGAATTAATTATGGGCTTTAATAAAAGTTAAAAGAATTAATTTATGTCAAAAAAATTGTCGTGGGAGTGGGACTAGAAAAAGAAAATGGAGGGCTCGGTGAGTACACGGTGCCTCCGTTTTGGTGGAGCCTTATTTTGGAAAAGTAATGGGCCATGAGGGTCTGGTCCATTACATATTTTACGTTTTATATTGATTTTATGTCTATGAAATGACCCTTGAAACTCTAAAAGGATGATTTGTATTATTTTTCTACGGGTGATTACTCATTTTAGAATTTAATTCAATGGTTTTTTATAGAAAAGTCATGTGAAATCATACACTATTAAATCCAAGTATATAATGTATTTAATTAAGGTAAAACCATTATTTTTCTTAAATAAATTTAAAAGGAATTAATGATATAATATCTTTATAATCATGATAAATTAATATCATGTTTTAATCAATGTTCCCAATAAATAAGGGGAGTTTTGTTACCAAAATGATCATATTTCCTTTAAGAAAATCATTGGTTTTTTATACTCCATTTATGGATTCCAATGAATGTTTTATAATATAATTTAGTAACACATATAGAATGTTTTTCAAAATTCTTCACTTAAGAATGGTTTCGTATATTGATAAAAAAATTTATGGGCCCCATCGTTCGTGGATAAGGTATCCTAAATAGGGAAAATGTCCATTCCCAATAGTCCGGTGTGACATCGTAAATTGTGAAGTAATGTCAAAAATATTTCTAATAGCTAGAGAAGTTATTTTATTCATTCCAGAAGATAGATAACAATGTTTTTCATTAGGTGACCCTAAACATGGTGACCATAGGGTGCACTACCATGATGTAAGGTTTTAAAGGTAATATTTTATTCATTAATTCAGTAGTTTTATCTGATAAATAAAATATATCGTAATATTTATTTTCATGAAAATGTATAAAGCCATGTTTTATATATTTATTTTGAAACTAACTTGTATGGTTTTCTAAATAAAGTGAATTTATAGAGTATATGGTTGGATTTTATTAAGATTTAGTGCACACGCTATATATAGACCTTGGTAGGTATATAGTCTTGTATGTTTTATGTTCATTTTATTACTATGATCGATGTCCCTAGATTATAGGTGTGTACTATGGCTTTAGTGTAGGTATATGATAGAGGTAGCATGTGGGTTGCCAATACGACACATGGTAATAGTGGTAAATCTTTTTTGAAGTCTCGTGTATTATTAATGTTTACTCTATTTTTTGTAGATTTTAAATTTTATGATAAGGTATTTTATTTATTTAGAAATTTTTTAATTAAACAATTACACATATTACTTATTATGTTATAATGGGTAAACACTCCCTTCCTTATGAGATACCCTTGGTCGTAGTTGTCAACCCATGGAGACCAAGAGTAGTCTTTGGGATTTGTTTCATGTTAGATCATGTATAATGGATAGGTATTTAAGATTTCATGTGAACCTTGGAATGTGATACTTGGAAATAGTTTAATATATTGGTAATACTTGGGAAGCATAGTTATTCAACAGTGTTCTTAATTATTCTTAAAAAATTCTTGAATCTAACTTCCAATGGATGGGTAGTTCTATAATGAGGAGTATTTTAAGGCCCATTTGATGTATGTAATGGTAATATATAACGATTGTTCATGCTCATGATATTTTTTAATTTATTTGGAAGAAATTAATGTCATTTGGGACTTTCATGGGAAATATGTATGGTCATTAAGATGTTACAAATTGGTTTTTCACCTTATATGTTATAACAGCCTTGAACCCACATTCACAGATCTGGTGATAAAAACATAATTTTTTAATTTTTTCTTTTATGTTGATAAATGTGACCTAATTATAATATTAAAAAAATATATAAAATGAAAATATAATATTGGATCACTTACATACCAAATATACTTCTAGGTTTAGAGTTTTATTGAATTGAGACAAGCACTTTTAAAGTGGACATGTCCACACAATATTCATTTTTCCAATAAAATAAGCTATTTTAAAGTAATTATATCTTCATTTAAGGTAATTTAAATATTTAGATATAGGAATTTAATAAATTTTCTAATTATATTTCATCTCAATGAAAAATCGTTTTATAACATGGTAAGAGTAAAACAAAAATCATAGTAATAGATCTAAACGTAGGAAATCTATTAGACTAGTGAAAAACATAAAAACCCATAAAGTTATTATATTTTACACATTATTATTTAATAATATAAAATAAATTTGATCCACATGGGAAATAATCATTTTTATCAAAAAAAAACCTTTAAAACACATAGAAATGATATTGAAACCCTTATAGAAAACGTAGAGTATTGTATTCATAACCTATGTTAACTCAGTTTATAAATACGTAAATCCCTAATAAATACATCCTAAAAACCACATACTCTAACTCCATTCTTCTTACATTCAATGAAATATAACTTTACATTATGAATTAATGATATATATCAGTCTCACTTGCTGTATAATTTGTATCATGTTCACCCATTCATATAATTTTTATCGGGGTCATCCATTATATAATTTGAATCAATATCACCCATTAATATAATTATTATCAGGATTATCCAACATCATATATATTTTCAAGTGCAATATCATAAATAATTTTTTTTATTCATGTAATATTTCAACATAAATCCTTTAAAAACACATTTGAATACATATGAAAAACACTTTTGGATATCGGATTTCCAATTCCTTTTAAAACGTCATTTCCCAAACCAAAATACCAATATAAAATGGAAGATGGGATTTTATTTGAATAAAAAATGGAATATTATAAAAGAATAAAACCATTTAATAATATTTTTGGTTCTGTTAAAATCCATGGTCATCATTTACGTTAAAATATGACATTCATTTTTTCTTTTTGTAATGAAAGTCAAAATCATCTATATAAAATAATTGAAATTTTTATTTTGTTTTTGAAATTGAAGAAAATAAATAAAGTTCCCTTTTTAATTCATTAATTTAAATATAAATAGTTCTATAATATAATTTGAATAGTATGGACATGGGTATTTTTTTAGAAAATAAATCATTAAATCATTATAATCGAGGTTTTATGCTAAACTATCACTTTCCTAAAGGATGACTTGTAAAATGCATTCTTTATCTTCCAAAATAATAAAATTATGTTAAATATTTATTTTCTATATAACCTTATTCATGTTCATTATGTATTTTATTTTATATATAATCATTCACTTAATCTTTTTAAGGTCATATGAGACGTTTTGATGACATTAAACTCATATGTCCAATAAGACAATGGTAGGTTGACTATAATAAATTATTTAATTATTATATCTTATAAATAATAATAATCATGTTATAATAATATTTTTATACAACAATAATAATTTTACAACCCTACATTAATGGTATAAATGAGAAATGAATCACTTCACTTCGCGAAGGTGGTAATTCACATATACTCACAAACAAAGTTATCCATTTCCAAAAGATTTAAAGGTAAGAAATAAAATGATATATTAAATTTAAATAATGATAGTAATATATATAATATCCAATTTATAAATTAAATTTATCATTATAAATATTCATGATAGGTGTGATGGGAAACATATTATATTGGTTCGTGTGGCGGTAGTACATCGTACACATGAACAATGGTTTCATTTCCTATTTGATAGAATAATGAGTTGTATTAACATTAAAATATTAAAAAAATAAAATATTAATATATAAGGGATATTTATGTTATTATATAATAATTTTTATAATATTTTTATGGATTTATAATATGAAATAATGAAAAAATTGGTTAAAATCTTGACCAATTATTTGGATGACCTCCTTTTCTTTACAAATAAACCCAATAAGTTTGGTCTTCTACCAAAAATATGACCTATAGAATATGGGTAGGTATTTTATTAAGGAATTTGAGTATGTAATTACTGAACTAGAGTACTTTAATGGTGTAAATAAGAGAGGACAGTAGGTTCCATTTTATAAGTGAGAGGAGGGGCATTCTTGGAAACACAGAATGTATTAAATTAATATGAATAATTTTTTTTATTCATGTTTCAAAATTTGATATAATTAAATTATAATATGAGGGTGTGCATACATAATATCATCGAATAAAATTTGGACATGTTTTGGTGATTTTTCACCCTTATCTCTTTGTTTTAACCCCTCATTAACCCTTTTGATGATTACCATGGTATCAATGTTGCTAAAATATATGAGTCACGAAAATTACTGTGAGAGGAAAAGTGACACAAAATGGGTCATGATTCATATTTTAAACTACATAACATTAAATTATTAAAATATATTACTATTATATATTTAAAATTATTTAATAAAAAATTGTTTATTATGAAATATAATTAATGTCATTTAACCAACTATTCACATATTTGGACTTTAAAAACATCAAGACAAGATTGAAATTAAAATATTCACTCTTAAAAAATATATAACTCATTTTTAAATACCATTAAATTAATATTAAATAATAAATAATACAAAAAAATAGTTCACTTGAAGTTTTCAATGTCATTTATATTAATTATTTATTGTTTGCACAAGAACTATATCGACATTGTATATAAAGTTTAGGAAATTATATAATCACTAACAATTAGAAATAAATCCCCATCATAAAGATAATTTCAGTATTTTCAAATTAAACTGTAATATTTATTAATAAAATTATTTCATTCCAAATGTGATCATATAAGAAAAATTTAATACCAAGTTTTGTATTTTCTTAATTTTTCTACTTTAATTTATAAAAATAACTTTTTCAATTGAAAATGGCACAAAATTGATATAATTTTGAAGCATACATGGTTAAGGTCAAATCCTAGTCATAAATTAGATTAAATTCAAGTGTTAGAGTTTTTTTAGTCCTTATAATATTATTTTTATCCTTATTTACCAAATTTATATTTAATGTGGTGATAAATATTTACCACAAAAACTATTTATAATTTCTATGTATCATCTATCATGTGTTATTTGAAAAAGTCACATTAATAGTCTTCTAACCACCTATATGGATGTAATTAATTATTTAATCATCACCACCATTAGGGACGAAAATAATAACACCTTTTTAATGTATGAATATGAATTTATTTTTATTTTTATCCCTCAGTAAATAATTTTAGTAATAGATAAATAAAAATGAATCAAAACCATAAAATAGAAATGAAAATGGTATCATCCAAGAAACATAGCATCAAACCATATTATCAACAAATAATTTATAAAAATTAAACTAATATGATTTAATTTAATTAAGAATAACATAAATGATTGAAATATACTTTTGGATTATTGTTTCAATAATCATATGATGATTATATTGGATGAGTAGATGAGATGAAACGAAATGGGATATAGGGAAATGGGACTCTCAAACTCATATCGTTACTTTTGGGTTTCTCCTCTCATTCAATCTAATTCTATATTCTTCTTCTAAAATCTATTCAAAATGTATTTTATTTGTCATTCCCTTTATTTCTTCTAGGTATATACATGTATTTATTTCTATAGTAAAAATTCATATCCAGCACCAATAGTTTTTACAAATCCTTTATTTTTAAAAACATCATTGATTCTTATTATCTTTTATCTCCTTATCTTAATAATATATGATATTTTCATTGTTAATTATACCCTAAAATGTCCTAAAAATATTTTCTCACATTGTTTTGGGTATATAAATGATTTTCCATTGACATATTATTTTCTGCATAGTTATGAAACCAATTATTTCATCATAGATTTATTTCATGTTTATTTTTGATGTACATTTCCATTATATGTGGATTGAATGATTATGATCATATAATGATTTGACTGGTGGGACCCAAATCATATATCCCTCTTTTGGGACCAAGTTGACTTGATGAACCATGAGAGGAGGGATGGGTGAATCTAGGTGTGTAGTGATTTAAAAAATTTACTCTTATCTTAGTCTTTTAGGTCATTCATATATTTCTCCCATGTTAGTAGGAACATGTTCATCTTCTCATTCTCTCACATCAATCACACCATATAAATATAAATCTTGAAAAGTATATAATTCAAAAGAACTAAAAGTTTTACTTGTTTTATCACTACTGGATAATCCAAGGAGCATTTGTTGATAGTGTGTCAACATATCAAAAGATAAAACTACATACTATTTATATCATTAATTTTTGAAAAAGGATAATTAGTAATCCAATGGAAATGACATATTCTTTAATTTTTATGCAATACATTGTGACAAGGAATGGATCATTTATAAACTTGGAGGACTTGTTTAAAAGATTGAGGACATTATGTTCTTACATTATAAAATATGAGACTGCAGTTGATTAATATCTCATGATTTTATTCTTCTTTGAATGTAAATTTATTTTGATATCAAATTTTTATCCAAGACGATTTGAAGTCATAAATTTGAGTGTTTGATTCCATACTTCTATAAAATTATAGCAGTAGAAAATACTTCCTATAAAAAATTGTATTCTAAACTGGAATTATCTTATTATGATATAGTCATATATAGTAGTGAGATACATTCTTATTCTTTAATCCTTAACTATAATAACACTAGATAAAATTACAAGAAAAATATAGCTTTTCTTACTACCAAGAAAGTCCAGTTAGAGGAAATAACCTCTGACCATTTACTAAAGATAAATTAAAAGTATAGTAGAAAAGAAGAAGGAAGAGTGTGAACAGCTTGTCCACATCCAAACAGTAATTCCAAATAAAAATATACAAGTAAATATCATGATAATCCCATCTCTCACCATATCCATCATAAGGGTCTTACTCCGTTGTAGGAAATTCCCACTAGGAATTCCGTTTGTAATGCATCAAGAGCTTGACGTAATACATTTGAAGATTTAATTTTTCCAATGATAGTTTCTCCACACATGATTTCTTGATATCACAATCTTTTTTAGGAGCAAGAGAATCCTATCTATCCATCTTATAAGAAGACCAAGTATTCACCAGAATCGGCAGGTAAGATTAGTCTTTCCTTGGAATGCTCCTTGTTGGAGAAGATATAACTACTTCACTCTAAGATATCTCAGTATTTCCACCACGAACAATATATTCGTAAGATGTTATGGAAATGCCGCTATCATTTTAATTATCAGTTTTAGAAACATATCTTAACTTTTCAGTGATATGCAGAAAACGATACCTACCACACTTATCATTCGTTTCAAACAAAGCCGTATATGAAGCATATAAAATCCCACCTCCCATCAGTTGGGGTGCCAGTTATTATCAATCTGGGATAAACATTGAAAGCACACCACATTGTGCTTACCATCATGGGACTCCATTCCCATTGCATCATATTCAATCACTACCTTCTGGTTATTGGAAACAATCTACCTGATGACATGTCTATGCTCTTGAGGACCTTCCATCACAAGGGGTACTTCATCCTGCTCCAATCCATCTAACCAATTTCTTTTATGAACATTCAGTTTTACCTCTCCACCTGAGGTATGAATACCCATTCCCAATTCAATATTTTAACAAACCATATTTCATAATGGATCCACATGATTGACTCCCAACTATAGAAGACATGGCCCCATAGAATCTTCCAACGAGGGCAGGTTCCCAACCCCAAGACCACAGTTTAGAAGATCAAATCCCTACTTTACTAGAGGATTTGGTGAAAATACACCCCCTTAATTACAATCGGAAGTGCATAGTCTTCTATGGTGTCATTATTCATCAACTGAATCGATTCTTAGCCATTGGGAGAAGCCCCCATTTTAACTCTCATCCCATAAGAGACGCCCAAATCAGCACACGCCTTAACAGAAGAGATGCCTCACTCTGATCCTTTATGAGATCATCTGTGACCCCATTCTCACTCGCTAGACTTATTAGTGTATAATCAATATTCTCCTTCAACATCACCAAATTTACTCCAATGACATCACAACCACTGATGGTCATCTTCTCCACAACTTGTAAGGAATCATTCACCCGTCTACTGTGAGAAACCAATACCAGATGACCAAAATTACTGAACGCAACATAGTAACATATTCATGACTCTAAAATGACCTCCTGCATCCAATGGAATTCCTTCCCTTCTAAAATCCACACCCAGTTCACTGGTGGCCATGCAAAGTCAACCTAGATGGAAACTTAAGGACAAATTGGGTGACACATAGCCTCTACATGGAGATTAAAACAAATGTAGTTCCCCATCATATATCTAAGAGTACACAAGATGGATTGATTTTGAATGGAAAGTGGTAGATCAGGAAGACTTACCCATGTCAAAGCTATCGAAGGGTCCGACCACATATCCAACAAGAAGATACATCTAAATAGAAAAAAGGTAAAACCATTGTATCTTCGAGAGGCCATGGACCAAGTAGCGATCAACTCCTTCTCCAACCCAAACCGGCTCATGATGTTCCTCTGGTAAGTTAATCCAATGACTGCATTCTCCTGTAGCTCCCTATATTAAAATATGAACTGATCAAACTCATTCATCAATGGTCGATGAAGAAGAAATTGATCCACCAAAGTGATTTTGTAGAGTTCTATGGATCCAATGAACTCCGCTGGGAAGAGGGTGAGTTGTAGAACCTTCTATAAGAGATCCAGAGCCTGCATATAAAATGAGATCTTTTGGGGTAAAGTGGAATAATATTCGAGTGTGGGGAAAACTAAGACGAACTCCCATTCTCATGCATATAAGGACGCATAACTCCCACCTCTAGTCTAGAGGGGGGAGAAAATCGCCATGACATTAGGGTTAGTGCATCATTGAAGAGAGAAGATGGATTTCGGAATTCAAAAATATCCTAGAAATATTTTTATAATTGTCTAGTTTTTCATTTTCTTCCTCTAAACTATACTTCTCAATATAGTAAATTTTTTTCTTATTAATATATATTAGATATTATATAATATTATTTACTTTTTTCTGAACTAATACAAGTATTTTTATAAACCCATCTTCATCTAATACTTTAAATTATGGTTGGTATTGGTTCGTGTTACTTTAATTTACTAAGATAATCCTATGTGTACGTTGATATTCATTTTGTTTATATTAATTCTAATTAAACTTCATTACTCTCTAAAGTCTAATTTCATTCCTCTAATAATAAATTCATGTTGAATCTACCAGATATTATAAAAACCACTCCTTCTTGGATTTACTACTTTTTTCATGGAATGGTTTTTATTATGGAGACTAATTATAAACATGACATAAATAGTAAATTAATCTTATGTTTTAGATTATACATGTCAGAAAAGTAAAATAATCCAAGGACCATAAGGTTCAGTGTCTTAGAGATTAGATAAATGAACATCAAATTTTACTAGAACTATAATTATTTATCCATAATCAATCTCCATTAGACAATTTCTAGAAATATCACATGATATAATCATCTATATAACATGTTTATTTGAAACATAACAAAAGGGTGATCCTAAATACTCTGTAAAAAATGCTATACCAAAAAGTACTATATCATATACAAAAATTAGAATATGTGGAAGACCTAAATATATTAATAAAAGATCCAAATTCATTCCTGATAATCATAAAACCTGAAAGAGAATCATATGATCATAAAACTACCCTTAAAAATAATAAAATTTATGGCCCAGATCAAAATAAATATCAATAACCAAAAACATTTGATTGTGACAAAAATGTTTGGAACTCTTTAGAAAAGGAAAATCATGAAAACATGACATAAAATGATAAAAAACATAACAATATGTCATAATCATAAACATAGAGAATTTATAGTATTGTGAAATTTCATTACCCACTTTATGTTTGGAATAAAAAAAATTCCCCAATTTTTTTGGGATTTAATAAAATTCCCACACTTTATGTTATGAATAAACAAAATGACCATGCTTTATGTTATGAAAAAAATAAATTCAAATGCTTCATAATGGGAACAAATAAATGCCCAAACTGTATTTATTGAACAAAAAATCTGCATATATCAAGTTGTGGACAAAACAATTCCAACACATAATGTTGGGAACAAACAGAATTCCTATGCTTCATGTTGCTAAAAAAATTCATGCTTCATATTGTGAGAAAAACAATTTCCCATGCATTATAATCTTCTTTCACATGGTATTAATCCTTAACCAATGCATTATATGGTGATATAGGAATCCTCCATTCACTATTTTTATATAAGAGATTTATAATAAGATCAAACATTCATTATCTCATAAATAACCCCTAAAAAATAGGTCTCAAAAAACATCCCAAAACATTGCATAACATGAAAATATGAAATCATTTAAGATACAAACTTACATTTTAAAAAATTAATAATATAATATAAAAAATAAATAGTAATCAAAATATCCTATCATGAATAAATAACCATGTATTTTAAAAATAAATTATAATAAAAAATCTTTCATACCCCATTTTAAAATATTGAATTAAATATATATTCAAAAAACATTTCCTTGAACGGATAGAGAATAATTTTGAAAAGAATACTTAAATATAAAAGATCCTGGAAAATATATACAGTTTTTAAGATGGATAATCTTAAATAATTTTAAAACATTGTTTTTTAAAATAATATTTAACAATGAATACTACAAAAATACATAATGATTTAAAATGGGGAAATGAAATTACTTTGATAAATTTTTCTTTTAAAAGAACTTTTAGTAATTGAGACTTTAGAAATACATAATGGTTTCAAAATGGGTAAGTGAAAATACATTGAATTTATATATTAATAAAATAGTTCATTTAATAATAAATAATTTATAAACAAATACATTTTGTCAAAATAAAATATGGATTTGATGATAAAAAAATCATTTTGAAATGGTAAAAAATCATTTCGATTATTTTGAAAAATCCTTATTGAAAACCCACATCACATAAGATATTTTATTAAATTATATTTGAAATGGGTTAAATAGAAATTTATGATTACTAAATATATCTATAGGAGAATAAAATGGTAGATGCATTAGGGTGAATGAGTATGTTAATTCCCCATATGGATTACAACATTTGAGAGAGCATGATTTTTAGAAGGAAGTTAAAAATAAATCCATATATTTGAGTAAAATTTAAATAAAAACTCTTGAGTGAGGATAATCATAAAATTTTACATACAATACCATGAAAAAAGAATTAATTCGGGATATAATATATCATATATGTAGTTGAAACACCACTTAAATAAAAAATATCAATAATACAAACAAAAACTTATTGAAGGGAAATTAAGATGAAAATATTTTAGGGTAACACCCTGAGATTTTAGGAGAATAAATTATAACTTCAAGATTAAAGGACATGAACCTCTATGTTTTTCTTATTTTAGATGCAACACACAGTTTAAATTTTGTAACACAAAACCCTGATATATTAATGTTCGATAGGGTCTTTAACACACAACACCGAACATAAATGACAAATAATATATATTACTGTTATAACCTAGCTATTAAATTAGCATGTATGAATAGTATTAACTAATTTATAATATATAAATATATAAATATATCACTGAATATAAATTATTAATGTTTTATTAGTAAATAATTAATCAATTTTTAGTAAATAGATTTTCTTTTTTAAAAATATGTTTTTTTCATAAAAAGATTTTTTTATGTAAAAAATATAATTATAAATTTATTATTCTCTTATAAAATTTATATCATAAAATTATATTAAATTTTTTACGTGAAATATCAAAATTTTCATTGGGAAAAATATTAGTATTATTTTTAAAATATTAAATTTTTATTATGTAGTGAAAAGTATTGATATTTGTAAGTCATTTTATTTGAATACATTAATTAAATTAAAATTAAAATTTACTTTTTATATGTTATAAAGTGACCTAATTAATTTTTAGTACTATTTAATAAAATAAATTTATTTTTAATAAACTTTATATTGATTTTTCGTGTAAGTTTTTTTTCGGTTTGAAAAAATTTGTTTCGCGGAATAGGGTTTTAAAAGACATATTGTTTCCCATTTGTTCATTTTTTTAAACAATACCTAATGTTAATTATTTTAAATTGATTATATATATAATATTTCGTTAATATTTTATTTATTTTCCTACAATTATTATTATTAATTTAGTTAATCTATAATCAAATTTTTCTAAAAAAAATCTCTCATTAATAACCCACTATCTTGTCGCGTCTATGGGTTGAATATTAATTTATATTCAACAAATTATATGAAATAAATTGGTAAAATATTATTTCATTTTTATAGTGATCATAATTTAAAATTTCTAATATGTCCCGCTTATTTTTTGGCCAAAGATATTAGTGAAATCTGTTAAAACTAATTACAACAGTTAAGGTAAAAATGAGTTTACCAAGTGATTAAACACTAAATTTAGGGGTAAAATGACATAGAAACCCATAAAAACCTGTTTTATAGAAATATGTAGACCATTTTGACCTATAATAATATTTATATGAATTTTTGGGACACTCATACATTAAAGTGAACTATATAATAAGTTAAGTAAAAAAAGTAAAAAAAGTGAACCATCCTTTATTATCTATAATGATATGAGATAGGAAAACAAACATAGTTTTAGTTATAGATATTTTTTATAAAGATAAATTAATTATTATCATAAAAATTTTATCTTTAACTTTTATAGATAGAATAATTACATAAAATTCATTAGAAATCCCATAATCGTAGTTATTTTGTTAATAATTATTGAAAATAAATGATACCATAAATAAATAAAGTGAAATATATAAAATTAATTATTTTATAACATTAATTTTATAGATTAAAATATCATATTAAATAGGTTTTTACCTAAATGGATTCAAATTCCATCATTTTCTTGATTTTTGTAAATTTAAATTATATAAATAATGTAAAAATTGACATTAAATGTCACTTTAAAAATAAGTATTTAAAATTACTAGAAGTACCATCCTCTTCCAAGTGATTTTTAAAAATTAATTAATATAAAATATTTTTTAATAATGGACCAATTAAACTTTTATAATGAACATATTGACCCCTACATCGGAGAAACTTTGTTAGCGCTGTTAGGGATAAAATATATTTTTTGTGTGTTACATGTACTTCTATTAAAATTTATTACCTATATATATGATGTTTTTATATTATAAATTATATATAATATTTTGAATCCGTGGTTACAAATTTCTGAAAAATTTTCAGGTTAATTTATTCTTAATTGATAAATTACCTAAGTTAAGAAACTCGTTAATGTGGTAAAAAAGGAAGTGTAAAATTGAGTAAACATAATGACTAATGATCAAAATAACAAAAATGATTTGATTTTTATGTACTGAAAGTGTGTATAAACCATAATTTGTCAACAATTAATAATTTTTCACATTTTTAATCACATGAGGTAAGGGAGATCCCCCAATAGTGAAAAAATTTGTGAATTCACAAGAATGCCACTCCTTCTCAACTATAAAAGGAAACTCATTATCCCCACATATCTACAACTATTCCGTCCTTTGGATCAATGAAAACCTGAAAAAATAACTTTAAAATTTCCCTACCCTAGTCATAGAAGACTTATTTTAGATATAAATCAAACCAATCAAGTATTTAGTGAAATCCTAAGGAGAATACCCGAAGAAGTGGTAATGTTCATGAATGAATGTTTTTGTTTTATTTTTCCTCATACCCATTAAATAAATTTTATATCATTACTATATCACATAATCATTATATAACATATACTGAGATTTTTTTAATTTTTTTTATTACCTAAAACCTCAGCAAACTTTTATAAAATGATTTATAAAATCGTTATTCGTGTGAACGATGGTCTACCACCTCATGAAACTATGTCATTCGTTTTCCCATTACAACCTTTAAAGGTTAACTATAATGATGGAATTAATATTTATATGTTATATTTATACTATTTGTGATATTATTATTATTATATAATTTTTATGACACACATACATAGATTCCTTCCATTTTCTGGGACTATAATGATGTCGTGCATGTGTACGGCATACTACCGTCTCGTGAAGCGGTGTGATTCATTATTTCATTACATAGAATAAATTAATGATGAGTTTAATAAAAAAAATTATATTTATGACATAAAAAAATTATCAAATGATAATATATCTATATAATATTCACTTTTCATTCATTTAATATGACAGTAAAATGGAAACAATGTTCATGCATATATACGACCTACCTTCTCCATCAACGATTAATTTCATTCCATATCACTAAAATTTATGGGTTATTATAAATATAAATATAATGAATATAATGAATATATTTGATATTTATATCATGTTTTAAGTTATGTAGAAGAATACATTATGATCAAATTAATCAAATTAAAAACAAAAAGTATAAACATGTATGAAAAACAAATTAGTTGTTACACATAACGTAACTTTGACGAGAAATTGTTTATAAATAGGTAAAAAATACATTATAAAATCATATAATGCATGAAATATAGGAATTTTTTTCTATGATATATGTATAATAAAGTTTATTTATTATACAAGAGTCAAATTCATGGTCAACCAAAATGAAGTGGGTGGTAATGGTTTTTCTCGTCTATCATTTATTTCTATGAGATATAAGCCAATTCAATACTGATTTTTGTTGTGTGGTGTATATACTATATGAGAATGAATTATATGATTTTTATAATTAAATTTATATGGATTTATATATCTATTTTTTATGTCATTAATGGAGTTTACAACATAAAATGTAAAAAATTGGTAAGAGTTTAGTATTACAATATCATCGATTATCAAGACTGTTTATGATTAGATATTTAATGTTGAAATATTATGATCAACGTCTCAAGAATTCACTAAACATTTATTATAATATTTCTTTTCAGGATATTTTAATTTAATAGTACCATTATTCCAGTAATTGTTACTTAGAATAATTAGGAAATGATCATTAAAAAATTCATCTTCATTTTGCTCTTTAGTCAGAAAGGTGTTTTCTTTGAAAACCATGTTTTCAAATTTTTTTCAAAAATGTTTTTATACATTTTTAAAGGAATTATAAAATAAAATTGTATCCATTTTTTCTTTTTTAAAACAATTGTTATCAAAGTAATATTTTTTTCTTTCTGGACAAGGAAATTTTCTAACCATTTTCCCATTCCAAAGGAATAGTCTTTACAACATTATTGAATTACTTGGAGACATGACTATCATTTATGTGAAGATTCCATTGATATTCTACAAGATCAGTTATAAGGAAATTATTTTCTTAATATTATAGAAATATATAGTTTTTAAAAGTTGTTTTCTTAGAAATGGATATTAACGATGTTTTATATTTTAAAAAGTTATTTTAAAAATTAAATGGATGTTTCCCTCAAGAATGGTTTTGATGATATTTTAATTGTATTTTCCTTAATAATTCACAACAACACATGTTGTTACTTATGCTCCAATGGGGATATATTGTAATATACCACCCTTATTTTTTCTCATGATGAATTATGATTTTTTTTATAATATTTTCATGGAACCTGTTTATTTTCCATTGGTTAATCATGTTTCATAGATATTATTACCCTTCTTTCATGAGATAATAATTTTTAAAATATATTGATACTAAATTAATTTCCTTTACATGGTTTAATTGTTTTATAAAAGGAAAAATTATTTTTAGGAGTTTTATGATGAAATATATAGGTATATTATTCATGTTGTGGTTTATAGACATTTAATACAATGGAGCATCCCAGATACTATCAGGTGAGCATGTTACAACTTATACATTGGGGTATCCCAGATAGCATTGGGTGAGCCTATTATAACATAAACATTGGCTGCTCCTAGAGAGATCTCCAATTCATTGGTTAATGATTATATTAGAAGTCGCCTTTATAGTTATTCTAATAAAAAGGATTTTGAAAGGGTTTTATGAGTATAATTCTAATACTTACTAAAAGGGTTTTAATTTCCCTATATCATTTTATAATGATTATTATTATTAGTATTGATATGAAATTGATAATTACTATAGATTATAATTAATCTTTTATTCATAATCTTTTCATATATTAATATCCATGTATTGATGGGTATGAGTTATTTTACAATTATTTAAGGCTTCTAATAATTTAACTATACCCTTAGGCACTTATTATTCTCCGTTTTGAAATTAAATTATTAATGTTAATGATTACCAAGAGTAAATAATTGAGTTTAACCTTATTTTGTTTCTTTTTCCCGCATGTTATAATTAATGAGGTTGAATGAATTATTTATATAAGGGGTTTCAGATTTATGATGATGATGACATCATGTGAAATAATAAAATCTTGGTTAAGTAAGAAAAACTTTCATTTAAATATATGGTATCTGTTTATGTAAGAGTTTTTCACAATTCTCTAAAAATATAAACCTAAAATGTACTTTAGAATGTAAGTGGTCATGTTTTTACTTTAGATGTTGTATGGTTTTGATGGTAAATTATTGTGTCATAATTATCATATAAAATCCAAATATAAAAAGTTTATGATTTCATCATAGGACTCATCGATGTTGTTCCTTGGATGTTATAGTTGGTATCAAAGATCGATTTAGATAACATTTGAGATTAAAATGTTATCATGTGATTTTATCTTCAGATTTATAGATACCATTATAGGTGTATAAGATTATGGATGGTAATAAGTTCATTGTATTAGACACATCATTATAGGGTTTCAAGTAGTTAAAATTTTGAGGATATTAATAAATATTTGGATACATTTTATTAGGATATTTTTTTAACACCTAGGATCCACATGAACTATTATTTATTGATGAATTATTTTTCATTATTTAATAAAACGGATAACCAGTATGCTGGGTGACAACCTGTGTCATTCGAAAAGTTGGTAAGGCTTAACCACATGATTGAATAATGATAAGGGTTTCATTCATACCCCTAGAATATGTGATGACTTGGTTACTGTGACATTTTTATTGGTAGATATTATGTTTATTTCAGAAAAATATGGAATTGTATTTGAGGAATAATGATTGATTTAAACCATAAGAATATATGATGAAATCCTCCAGATATTTTGGTTCATATATTTTTTCAGAAATTATTGAATATTTTTATGGTTTGTTACTTTTGAAATAATTTGGTTTGGACTTTGGGACTACTGTTTGGAGATTAGTTTATACAGTTATATTTTAGAACGAATCTTAATATGTGATTACCATTTTTTTTCTTTAATATATAGTGATAGAAGGACTATCTTGTTATGCTTATGGGGATATGTGGTCCTTTAAAAGTTTATTTTAGTACTTTAAACATAACAAATTCCTCCAAACTACACATCGTTTAGGAAAAAATATTAAATTTTTGTGGTAATTGATTAAGGCATGAAATTCTACACATCAAGTATGTATATTTCTATACTGTCTTAGTCTTTATGGTATGGTAATTCCTCAACTCTCGGAAAAGGATCATGAAAGAAAAATGTTATCCAAATACCTTTATATTTTCATGAAACACATGATATTTTAGATCAATAAATATTTATAGTTTTTAGTTCCTTCACATTCAATTGATAAATCACTTGTTTGTGATCGATGACCCCAATCACTCACTATAATTATTTATGCATTTCCTAAATTCTCACCATTTTATCTTATTTGGAAACCAAGTAAAGTGTTATTCTATAAAACCTTCTCACTTCCATTTATCTATAATAAAGAGAATGACTTATTAAAAAATTTACAATGTGGTTTAAAAGGGGAGGCTGTAACACCTTGAAAATTAAAAAGAATTAATTTATATCTACCATCATAAAATAAACGCAACACTGTGTTCATATTGAATTATATCCAACAAACAATTTAGCTTTTGTTACACAAAACATCTAGATTTATATGTTCAATATCCTATTCAACATGCCACATCGAACATAAATTACCCATGATATATATTACAGCCATAACCTAGCCATTAAATTGGAGGCTAGAAATAATAATAAATTATTTTTGAAATATATAAAAAAATATACATAAATTAATCAATCAATATAAATTATTTAAAAAAATTAGTAAATAACTAATCATATTTTAAAAAAGTGATTTTTTCTTTAAAAATATGTTTTCGTCCAAAAATGATTTTATATATTTTAAGGAAAAAATATTATAATAATTATTTTTACAAATTTCATCAAAATTATTTGATAAAATTAACATAATTTTTGAAATGGAATATTAATATTTACTTTTGGTGAAAATTTTGAATTTATCTATAAATACTGATTTTTGGTGAATAGTAAAAAATAAAAATTTATATGTTTTCTTTAGGGATTAAAAATTGGTCTCTCTAAAAACATTTTTGAAAAGAATAATGATTCCCCTTTTCAATTAATTAAAATAGTCCCTTTTGTAAAATGTTTTAAATGATATTATTATATTATATATCAATATATACTTACATTTTTTAATTCAATTATTATTATTATTAATTTATAGAATATAGAATCATCTTTCTCAAAAAAAAATTCCCATTTTAAAAAAAATTGTCTCGCTGAATTTACATGATTAATATTAAATTAAAAATTTCCACTTCTATGAATTTAATTTTTTAAAAATTGATTAAATATTTCCAATAGTATATATTTATAATTTACACTAATTAAAAACCAATTTTTTCCCAATGTGATTAGTGAAAATTGTTTAATTTAATTATACCGATTAAGTTAAAAATAAATTTTCCAAGTGATTAAACATTAATCATAATTGAAAAATGACCTATACACTTTTACAAAAACCAAATTATTGAAATATTTATACGCTTCTGAAGTAATGATATATTTTTATTAGAATTTGGGATTGTTTTACATAATAGTGACCACTATAATATGTTTTTTAAGGAAAGGATAAAAAAGGAACATTCCTTTCCTTTAATATATATAATGCATTGGGATAGGGAAAAAAGGTTTTTAGTAGATATTATTTTTAAATATAAATTATTTTCTTAATCATAAATTTTAATCCTTATTTTTTTGATTAAAAAATAACATTAAATGCTTAAGAAATGATAATTTATTAATTATTATGTAAATAATTTACTAAAATATATGTCACTAAAAATATTAAAATTGAAGTAAATTGAATTAATTATTATATTGAATTAATTTTATATATAAATATAACATGTTTTATAAGTTTTAACTTAATTTATTCAAATTCCAAAATTTTCTTGAATTTTTTAAATTAATATTATATAAATAATGCCAAAATAGTCATTAATTTAACATTATAGTAATAAATATTTTTTTAAATGATTTAAAATTACTAAATAACATATCATCTTCCAATTTAATTATAAACTATAATTATAATTAAATATTATCTATTAATTGACCAATATTTGTTTTATAGTGAACATATTTACCCTAAATAGAAAAAGAATTGTTTTCACGGTTAGGGTTGAAGGAGTGTTTTCGTACTTTACATGTTCTTATGTTAAAATTAATTTCCAAAACACCTAGGATTTTGATTTTACATATTAAATATAATATTTATAATCAGTTATTATAGATTTTATTATAATTTCCACTTTAATATAGTCTTGAAGGATAAATTACCTAGGATAAAAAATTAGTTACCACGGTAAAAACAAAAAAGGGTAAAATTGAGTAAACCTAAAGAATAAGGACGAAAAATGTAAAAATGGTTTTCATTTATGTGGATTTTGTAGGGATCAATAATAATTTCTCTAGGATCTATATTTATTCTATTTTTTGAATCAAAAGACATAAGGTCGACCTCTCAATGGTGAATATTTTTGAGTATTTACAATAATTTCATTCCACCTCAACTATAAAGGGTACTCACTCTCCAGACTTCTTCAAACCTATCATGTTTATTGGATCACCCAATCCCAACCCAAATAACACCTCAATATTAATTATCTCTTCCTAGAATAATTATTTGGGATATAAATCCAACCAATCATTGTTTTGGTGGGAACCTATTGGGAATACCTCAAGAAGTGGAAACATTCATCAACAAGCATTTTTTATTTCTTCCTCTGACAAATTAAATTTTTTATATAATTATAATAATATAACAATAGTATATTACAAAAAAAATATGTTTTTATGTTAAATTTATGACTATAAACCATACATAATTCCGTTAAATGGGTTAATAAATCATTATTCATGTGTACAGTAGACTACTTCCTCAAAAACCTATGTTGTTTATTTTTCCATTACCATCATTAAATGTTACAAATAATTATGAAATTACAATTTAAATATGATATTTAAGATATTATTATTCTTCTATAATTTTTATATCACACATACCTTCATGAAATCCAATTTTTGGGAATACGATAACATATTTCATGTGTATTGAGGACTACTTCTTGGAAAAGGGATGTGATTTGTTCACACATTAAATGGAATATATTACGTAATAAATTAATAAAAATATATGATATATTGAATTAATAATTATATTTAAATGATAATATATATATCATTTACCTTTTCTTATTTCAATACTATAAGATAATGGAAACAATGTTCTTGCGTAAGTACAACCTACTGTCTCCACAAATGGTGTGTTTCATTATCTATCAATAAACATTATCTGTTATTATAAATAAATATATAATGAATATATAAGATATTTATATTAGGTTTTAATTTTTTGTGATGATGAAATCATGAAAAAATTAATAGGACAAAAAAATAACAAGATAAATAATATATGAAAAACAAAGAAGTTATTCATCAAAATGTAATTTTAAAATGGAATTACTACTAAATGGATAATAAAGGGTCATTATAAAATCATTTACAGTATAATATATATGAATTTGTTCTTTAATGTATTCATAATTTTTTTTATTATATTATATGATAAATCATGATCAACCAAACGAATGTATGATGTATGGGTTTTTCATTGTCTCACTTTTATTTCACTGAGATATATGACATATTCACCACTTATTTTTATTGTGTGGGGTAAATTGGTACCATGAATTTATTGAATGATTATTATAATTAAATGTAATTTTTATTTACATATCCCTTTTGGGATCCAACTTTCATCTGGTTTATTGCTTCAATGTTACAAAAGTGATAAGATTTTGATACTACAATCCCATTTATTATTGAGATTGTTTATGATTATGTATCCAATGTTAAAATAATATTATCTTTCTATAATTAATTCTCCTCAATTATATTATCATATGGTTATTAAACGTATTCTCGTTTAATAGTACCATTTATATATTTTTTAATAAGAATAATTGTGGAAATGTTTTTTAGATAAACTGACATCATTTCTATCTTCGGTTAGAAATACGTTTTCTTCCGACACCTTATTTTCTAAAATTGATTTCAATAATTTTTGAAAACCATTAAAAATGATTTAATAAATTCATTTCGACCCATAATTTTTTTAAATTTTTTTCCATTGGAACCCTTTTTTTCATATTCGAACAACAAACCTTTTTAACATATTTACTATCAAAAAAGAATGTCCTTTATGATCTAAAAAAACACTGATTTTGTTTAATGATTACTTTATAAGTTTACAAGATCATTTTTAAGTAAATCTTTTATTAAATTTATGTAAATTATTTGTTTTTCAATTTTTTTATAAAAAAACTATTTTAAAATTTTTATATTTTTTAAAATGTGATTTTCAAAATAAATATTATATTTTAATCAAGAATGATTTTCATAATATTGTAATGGTATTTAAATTCATAAAAATAAAAAACCATTGTTGTAAATTAATCTCAAATGGATGTATTTTTTAATGATTCCATACTCCTTATTTCTTTGGATGGATTATGATTTTTTCAAATAGATTTTTATAGAACCCATTTATTTTCCATTAATTAGCCATGTCTCAAAATGATTTTTATGTAATTAATTTCTTTTCCATGGGTTAATAATTTTTTCAAATAGATTGATCTGAAACCGATTTTTTATTATATGGGTTAATCAAGTTATAAAAGGAATAATTAATTTTTAATGAGTTTATGTTGAAATATCTATGTAATTTATTCTTCTTGTGGTTCTTGGACATCTTATATGATGTGGAGACTCAGATAACGTCAGCTGAACCAATTATAGATTACACGATGGGGCATCCCAGATAGCATTGGGTGATCCTATTATATCATATATAATAGCAACACCCATATAGCACTAGGTGAGCCCATCGTAGCGTAAATGATGCATGCAACCATGTACTTATATAATGCATTGGGTAATGACTATATTGTAAGTCAACTATAGGTTTATTCTAATTTAAAGATGTTTGAAAGGGTTTGATGAATATGATAATCCTAGTAACGAAAAAGGCTATTAATTTCTTGTTATTAGTTTATAATGTTTTTATGATCAATATTGATATGACTTCTCTAATGATTTTCAATTATGATGAATCCTTCATTTTTAGTTTTTTGATAATTAATGATCCATATATTGATTGGTATATTCTCTTTTATTATTATCACATACACTCTAATTATGTATTTTTACCCTTATACACTTACTATCCTCATTTATGGCATTCAATTTTAAATGTTTATTTTTATCCATAAATGGCATTTATCTCACTCTTCTTAGGTTTCATTGCATATGGACAAAAATAAACAGGTTAAATTAATTTTGTCTTGAAGTTATTTCATTTGGATGGTGATGAAAATATAACATGAAATAGGAAATTTTTGTTTATGTGAGGGAAATTCTCCTTAAATTATTTTTTAATTTTTTATGTAAGAGTTAGTCTTAATCCTCTAAAACTCTATCCTAAAATGTGATTGGGAATTTAAGTGGTCCGGTTTTTTCATTTTGATATTGTTGGGTTTATATGGGAAAATTATAGTTTACAATTATTGGTATCAAATCCAAATTTTTAAAGATTATGTAACATATTGTTACTTGTTCTAATGTGTTTTTACCCATTAAATTGAGTACCCAATTATTGGCTCTCTTTTTTTAATTTTTTTTCAGTATTTTAAGAAATTATTTTTTAAGGATAATTTTCCTTTTAATGGTATATGCATGTTTAAAAAATCTGTGTAACCTAGTTTGTATTGTATTTACATAGTTTAAAAATGTGTGAAACATGTTTAATGATTTTTGAATTCTCTAAATAAAGTTTGAAAACTATTTCATGGGTTTTTAATGTTTTTAACATGGTTTAATTATAGTTCACAACATGTTTCATGGATTGAGCATGTTTCCTGAATTGTTCAAACAAAGTGTGCTACTTGTTGCACAATTTCTACATGGATAGGACTAATCATATGACTTTTCCCAACAAACCGTGCACACAATAATTAAAGTTACAAAAGTTTTAATTAAAATCCTAAAACTCCCAAAAATGACCCAAAATCATTCAACTTGATAAAGTATGAATATTAGTGTTTTGGGAGCCCTATTGATCCATTTTTCCCTTAAAACATTTTCTATTTATGGATCGAAGTGAAAATAAAATCAGATATCTTTTTCCGTGATTTATTTTTTTATTAATATTGGATATTTTTTATCCAATTGAATTTGTATTCCTAAAGGCTGTAAAATCATTGAGATTTGATGGATCTTGATTTATTGATGTGGAATTTTAGATCTAGGATATCCCCTATCATCTTTTAAGATCTATCATCTTAGATATGGTGATCTACATCAAAGGAAACACATCTTAGATTCATTATGGTTGGATTTCTTATTTTCCAAGTATGTGTTTCGGTGACTTTCAATCATTTTGTGATACATTTTTACTTGAAAAATTCATGGATTTGTGTTTCATGATTTCTATCACATGTTCTATGATTTTTTTATTCAATTACTTTTAAATGTTACTTTCACAAATTTCTATTCTAGTTGAACATGGTGTTTTTTAAATATATTTGATATTGATCTCTCTCAATATTTTATGAACTGTTTAAATTCCATGTTTCTTTGATTTTTTTTCAAAGAACATTTAAATGGTTTTGTTGATAAAATTTAGATATTTGGCCCGATATTTGATTTATTAAATGGCCTTTAGCCCTTGTTTTGAATTATTAAATGAACTTCCATGATTTTTATTAAATTAATTGAACAACTTGATTTCTTCTAAATAGTTCAAAATGATTTAATTTATTATGTTACCATAAACCACCTTTGAAATATTTTACCATTTTTTCAGAATTGGTGATCTTGGATTAGTTGAAATAAATGGTTTATCATCATGGAAAGATGGTGTAAACCCATGTTTTTAAATGTTTTCAATCCTTTCAAAATGGTGATAGTTATTTTAAACTATTTAGTTATTTTTTGAAATAAACAATTTTATAAACCCATGGTTATAATTTTTAAGATGATTTTTTAAGGTAAGAAGTTATTATTAACCTTTTAAATATTGAATCGTATAAAAGTTTTTGATTTGATATTGGATAGATTATGAAATTTGATATTTTTTTTAAAATTAACATTTTGAATAAAATAATTGGAAGTTGATTTGATGAAATTGATTTCAAAGTCGTATTTTAAAAAATAGATTAAATTAGTTTTGATAGGGTCCTTGTAATTTTATCATTGAAAAAAACATATTTTGATTAAAATCCCATGTTATGGATTTTAAAAGGAAAATTTTAACATTTCAAACAGTGAATGGGATGAAATAATATTTTTGTTTTAATGTCAATTGGCCATCATTGATTTTTTTACTAAAGCGCATTCAATCCTTAAGTAGTTACTGTGTTAATTGGAAAACACTATACAATTCTCCAACATTTTAACACAATAATGCAAGACACCACATCCCTGATAGGATGGTGATGAATTCACATTTTTCCTTACCAATGGGATGTGTTTACAAACATATTTCCATGTCCCTTGAGTGTGTGGAGTCCCTTAACCAAGAACTATCATACCGTATTAGGATTATCACCACGTAGATTACTTATTTGTATTTGATGTACATGACATGATTATTGAGAATTCTCTAACTTTCCTTGCAATTTATATACACTAATTTTACCCATGCCTCCTATATATATGATTGTAATACATGAAAATGTTTGTTTTCAACATTTTCCACCAGATTTTCCTTTCTTGCTTCATTTATTATTATTATGCACCTTCAATCCATTGTATTGATTCATATTCATCTTTACATATCAGGTGCATATTCTAATCTTTTCTTGATATTCTAACTTTAGTTTCTGAAATGGATTTCAAATATATTCAATAAAAGTTTTAGTTTTTTAATGGTGAAATGGAATGTTTTATAGATTTAGTTTAAAGAAATATTTGTAAATGATTACAAATTTATTTCTTAACTAATCCTAAAACTCTCCCATTTATACTCCTCTATTGGATTTTTTGAAGATTATTATGATTTTATTGCATAGAATCTTTTATTGAATCCTACTGGGAAATTTAGATCACACCCTAATTTTACCTTTTAGTGTTTTTAACCCGTTATTATCTTATAGAAGGTTCTCATGATCTCATCTTCCATTGTGGGTCTGTTCTTAGGTGCCTACTGGTGGGTGACTGGGGACATGGTGGGTGGTTATGGACAACTAGGTGACATGTTTTAATGGTTATGTTATTCTATTAGTTTTCCTGCTATTTTATTGTACTTTATATGTTGGTATTTATTGAAATATATTTATATATATAATTATGTTCCCACATTGTACTCTGATATTGAAATACATTGAGAGAAAAATTATTACCAACCATTATTTACTGATTCTGAAGTTATTCTCACCATCCTATGGAGATTAGGAGTGATCTTTGGGTTAGTAGACAATTGTTTCAGGTACAATTTTAGATAATATTCAAGGTATGTTTGTCAGAGTTCATGATTTCAGCACAAGATCTAGTTGTGCATGTCCTAGGTTGTCATACATACCATATTCCCTTTCTTAGTTGATCAAAATTCAACCTAATATAAAGTAAAAATATCTTAATTAGTAACCTATTTTAAAAACCATACTAAAAAAATTTACATTTTATAATCTTTTTTATAATTTTTTATCTTGAGTATATTAATTATTTATTTTGTATTACAACCCTTATGAGTTAATTACTTTGACTATTTTATACAGGTTTAATAATTTGGATGTCATTTCCCATAATTTTATAACATGTTAATTGTTGATATATCATTTATGATTTTATAACACATAAATTTGACTCATTTAAAATGTTATAATTTCAATCATATCTATTTTGGTTATATTACATGATTAAATAATTAATAACCTCTTATTTCGATAATTTTAGAAAATTAAAATTCAACATTAATAAATATGTATATACTTAATATAATATTTCCAGAAAAATATAATAACCATTATTTTATTAATATTTAATATTCTTATTTATCGTCTTCATATATTCATCTATAACTATATTTTAATGCACTGTCCACGTAGGTGGTTAAACTGACCAAAATAAGAACATGGTTTAACTCGATTGATATTGTATCATTTTAACATAAGCATAATGGTAATTTTTTATTTTTTTATGATAGTGAATTATCTTTGAATATGTTTAGATTATTTGAGACAATATTAATGAAAAATAAATAATGTTTCATTATGGTGGTAGTAATTTATGTGTGTGAAAGATTAGTGATCTCATTTCCCAACATGTGAGAGGGGGTGATGGTTGATATTAAATTGAAATTTCATTTTCATAATTAAAATACATATATCGTAATTATTATTTAATAAAACCATTAAGACAATCCATGAATTTTGGTAATAAAAAAAATGTGTCTTCGTGGAGGAGGTTGTCCACATGAGAAAATAACTATGGATTTTTTTTATTATATTGGTTGATAGAAAATGATAATTAATAGATATAGCATCAATATAACAGCTTATACGTATAATAATTATACTTAAGTCATCCTATAATTATGGTGATATGATCTTTAGTGGAGTAAGATTAAAAATAAGTGCTTAAGAAGCTGATAATACTTACTTTGGAGACTTGATTTTCAAGGTAAGCTACCTTAAAATTCCAGAAGGATTTTGAAGGTGAAGTGTACCTTTGATACGGGGAAAGTCCTGTCCTTTTATAATAGGATAAAACTATAATATTGGAAACACTTATCATTTTACAGTAATTAAAATACATATATTTTATGGTCAATCACACACAAGTGGAAAAAAGTGGTGTGTGGGATAGGATAAAGATGAAACTAAACTCAACCATTTGTTTAAAAATATTTTCTTAGAATTTATTTGTCATTTCCGCTACATAAATCTCTTTTATCATTTTTAATGTGTATCGGGAGAATTATTTGTTAACCTTTGTAATTAATTTTAATAAAAAAAATTAAAAGGACATTATTACATCATTTTAGCCTTCTAGTTATAGATATAAAAATCATTTTATCATATCAAATTTAAAAGGGTTTAAAAATATAATTTAAAAATAAACATATTTAGTCTTGTAAATGCAGTTTTATAAAAAATGAAATTTTCACCCCAACATAAATATATCCGATTAAATTATCATTATTCAGTACTACAAAAAATGCATTTAATAGTGCAGGATTTTATGACTGATTTTTCATACCGTCGAAATAGGTAACCTTTATCTTCTCTTTTTTAACATTGATAAAGGTCATGAATAAAATTAAATAATTAGAAAAATAAAAAAATGAGTAAATGGAATAAATATATAAAAACCTTAATTAAATAATTATTGATAAAAACGAATAAATTTAATTTACATATATATACACATTATAAATATTGATATATATTATATCTAAAATATATATTTGTAAAATGAATAAAATGAAATAACTAAACAAATAAAAATTAAAAATGAGTAAATTAAAAATAATATTAAAATTTTTCTTAATTAAATAATTATTTATTAAAAAATAAATTTAATATAAATATATATGAATTGTTAAAATTATGAAATAGTTATATTAATTATTGATATAAATAATGAAGAAATTGTAATAATTAAAAAAAATAAAAAATGAATAAATTAACAATTTATTAAAATAGTTACTAATTAAAAATTAATTAATAAAAAAATATGTTTAATATATATTAATTATAAATAGTAAAGAATAATATATATTTAATATAAGTATAAAAATGAATAAAATGTAATAATTAAAAACATATAATTGACTTGTTCATTTTTAATGGGTTTTATACATATTTATTCATTAGTACATTTAATATAGAAATGTATTCATATAAATTTATATATATTTATATAATATTTCCTAAAATATGATTTATATAATTTAAAATATTTATGCTTACAGTGAATAAGTCATATATTTAGTAAATAATGGTTTATAATTAGAAATTAATATTAATTAAAACTATTGACTAAATGCATTGAGTATTGGACATATTTGAATGTCATTTTATTTTTCAATTTAGCATGTATCAAACTTGTGTTACATTGATTTCACATGTAAATTTTTTTAATTAATTAATTTTTATATACAAAACACACACCCAAAAATTAAAGTAATTAATAAAATCTTATATAGAAACATATACATATACTGTTTATGTAATTTATTCATATTTTAGTATTTATTTTATTATTTCATTTATTAACATGATAAATTTCATATATTATTTCCAATAGGAAAATTTTATTTTTTTATTTTAAATATTATCATAGTTATGTATAATGTAATCAATTTTTTTATTTTAATTTTTTTAATTTTTTTGGAATTTAATAATTTTATAATATTTATTTATTTATATATATATTTTCTATGATTTAATATTTTTAATATGTATTCATCTCTATTTCAATATATAATCATATTTTCTTATTATTTTATATTTAATTATTAAAAATTATCCAATTTTTAATATCTTTAATGTGTAGACATTATTAATGATTCCATTCCACTCATTTTTAATATGCATGCATTTAGAAATATATATTCATTAATAATATTGAAAACATATTTCTAAATAAATATATTTATAAATGTAAATTTATTATTTTTTAATTATAAATAAATGAATATTATTTTTTTAAAAGAATTTATGACATTATAAATAAACAAATATCTATATTAAAATATCTATAAAATTATAATAATTTAATTTTAAATATGAAATATATTTAATATATTTATATTTTTTTATATTAGTTATTATGTATATATATATAATTATATAATTATATAATTATATATAATTATATAAATATATAAATATTATTTCTTTTAAAGGTATTTATGTAATTATATATAAATAATTATATATCTAAATAATCATAAAATTATAATAAATATATTTACTATATTTATTTATTTATTTATTTATTTCTTTATTAAATAAATATATAAAATTATATAAATATATAACATGATATGGATATATTAATAATTTTAAGATTATAATAAATATATTTAAATAATAATATATTTACTATACTTATATGTGTATAATTATAAAAATATATATATTGATATAAATATTTTTATAATTATAAATAAATAATTATAAATATATTTATAATATATATTTTAAAAAATATTTATTTATAAATATATTTATAAATGTAAATTTAATATATTTATAAATATAATTAAAAATCTATTTTTAAAAGTATTTGTGTAATTATAGAAAAATGACAATATACTTAAATAATTATAAAATAATAATAATTATTTTTAAATAATGAATATATTTAATATATATATATAATTATAAATATAATAAAATATAAATACATTTATAATAATATATAAGTATTTATAAATATATTTTCAAATATTTTATTTATAATTATAATTTTAAATCCTTTTTCGGTGCTAATATTTAGTGCGGATAAAGATATAGGTTTTCCAGCACAGATAAAAAGATTCATTATTAGTACAAAAACATTATCATAAATAAAGACTACTTTTAATAGTGCTTATTATTTTAGTGTTGATAAAACTCTCCCCGATCTACTTAAATGAACCTTAACTGTACAGATTTATTCATGATTCTCATGCTTTCATGGAAGTCCCATAATTTCGGCGCTCCTTCTCTAAATTATCATAGAAAAATCAAGCCTTGAATCTAAGGTATGTAATTTTTCCTCCTCCCCACTCATTGATTTCTTGTTTAGGTTCTATGTTTTACGTTCTGGCAGGGTTTTCTTGGCTTGTTACTTATCTTCTTCCTCATTATCATTTGATCCTCCTTGTATCCCTAAGAGATTCACCACATCCTTCTACTTCAATTTAGGTGTCTCCTCCCTCAATTTTCATTTTTTTTCAATGTAAATCCCCTATTTATTCATTCTAATTTAGGTGTGTACTCCCTCCATTCAAATTTTTTGAGGCATGTTTTCCCTTTTTTTTGAAATCATTTTTATTTAAAGTATGATAATATGTAATGTTTATAAAGGAATGGGATAAAAATTTGGTTGAATTCCATGCATGGAATATGGTTTTACAATGTATTTTTATTCAGTTTTTTTAATTAAATTTTTTACAATTCCAAGTGTTTGATCTTGTTCTTATGAGGTATTTGCTAATGTTTTTTTATGAAAAATGAATGTTTTAGAACTCATTTTTTATTGTAAAGGAAGAAACAATGTCTTAAAGAAATATTTGAAATATAAAAATGGTGTGTTTCTAAATTTTACAAAGTATTTAAATTATTGAATTTCAAATGAAAGTAAAATAACTTGGCATTGTAAGTTATATTATGTTTAATATCCCATTTGGTACATTAAAATTTGTTTACAGCTTGTAATTACCCCATTTATCACCCCTTGTATTTGGTGTGTCTGATCTATGATGTATATCAATTTATAATGTATTTACAATGTTGAAGGGGTTTTTCTATGAAAGGTTATTGGTAGTGAGGTGTGGGATATTTATTTTGTTACTGTATGTTTTTATTTCCAATTCATTCTCACATATTTACTTGGTTTATTAGTCATGAGAATTCTATGTAACTAAATGATATCTTTGATGAGTTAAAAATTTATTTTATTTATGAATAAATAGATTGGGGATGAGTTATTGATTGTTCTCAGATGGTCCCCAATGGTAGCTGCACACTCGTTCGATGGTTTAGGTGTTAACTAGTTAGATGGGACTAGCGAGGAAGGTTTTTTCATTGAGGTTTAACTATTATAATTTCTTATAGATCAAGATCATATTACTTGAGTTCCTCAATTATTATCCCATGAAACTTATACCATGATAGGTTGGATCTGTTTATACCTACTTGGTTATTCACTATAATGTTTTTAATTGTAATATTCATTGTTTATTCCATTGAGTCTGGTATGCTATCTATCCTTAGGTTGATCTGTTATATTGGTTATTGTAACATTCTCACATGGGAAGATGGTTTGTTTGGCTTGGTGATTTTGTGTATGGTGATTTCTATGAGGGTTCCCACTAAAACATTAAACTGGTCTTCCTAATAATACAAATATTTAATTGTTATTGAATTAATGCCTGAAAATATAAAAACAATATTGAGCATATAAATATAAATCTAAATGTGGAATTATCATTACATTTAAAATACCCTTATGTTCACCCCCATAAGGCTTAAGTTGTGGGGTATGTATAGTTTAAGGTTTACTAATGTCTTGAAAACAAGGTACATAACATAGAATAGGGAACAACTAATATATCCTAGAATTAAACTCTATAAGTAGTAAATATAACATTAGATATATCCAATGGGTATTTATTTTGAAAAAAATAATGTATATGGTCTGAGTGAAAAAACAATTAATATATTCTTATATAAAAAATGAAATATTACCATTTAAATTATTTTTCTACATTTAAAACCCAATTTAGAAACGAAATTTTTTAAGGAAAAGATTTCATTTAATGTTAATATGAACATGTATAACTCATATTTCATGAAAATGGATTTTTATAGTTTTTTACTTGTTAAAAATATACAATGAACATTAACTATTAGTAATTTAAAATTATTATTTAGTAAAAACACTTAAATAAGAAAATACATAGGTTTCAATTTTATGAAAACATACTATTTATTTAAGTGATATATATAAAACAAATCCCTAAACAATTCTATAATAAAAGATCAATATTTAGTACATAAAATGTTTTTAGATTTGTTTTAAAAATCCAACAAGTTGAGGATACTTAAAAAGTAATAATAATAAAAATTCATTACCTCTTGGAAATCATAATTTATTTAAATTTTCAAAATAATATATCCAGAATACCAAACATCTATAAGGTATTATTGGAGATATATATTCAATGTTCAACTATAAGAGGCAAAAGTCGAATTAGATTTAAGGCCCTACAAAAACATGATTCGGGTGTTCCAACTTTATATAATTTCTATGAATGGACTTTTATAAATGAAATTATTTAAATAATTAACGAATAGATGTCCAAAAGTTAATTTCATAGAAAAAATAAATTTAAAATATGTAACCATTTTAAACATACTTTAAAATATAATCCAAGAGTAAATATATAATGTGAAAACACATTTAAATTTATTATATATCACCACAACCAATCTCATGGAAAAACATTATTCAATCCTCCAATAGTTAATTATAATTGAAAATGTTCAGTTTCAACTATTGATGCACTATCTCATCATGTTTTCATAATTCATAATCAACTAATGTCATTCCATGATCTTCTAAACTCCCACAACATTTCACAAACTATAAACTTGAGGTAACTTCAAGTTTGGTTCCCTTCTACACAAAAACCCAATTCAGTATCAATCTCTCACCATGGGTACTAGAGCACCTCCAATTGGAATCACAATATTATAAATTAAAAATCAATCCAACACCTGATATCACACACAGAATCCTTCAAACAGCTCATCATCATTTAGAATATAGTTTTCAATCCCATTAATATTTTTAAAATCTTCCCAATGATGATTCCAGAATAAATTGTATAGATTGAGAAATAATGGAATTTTCGATTCTTGTGTGATATTTTATAGAATTGGACTTTGATAAATGAAAATTCCCTTGATTTAAAATTGAATGAATCCCATTGGAACATTTGAATTTAATAAGGTAGTACAGGATAATATTTTTTGTATTTAAATCGTTTATTTACTAATATCATTTAAAAAATATTTTATTCAGGTCATCTTTATAAAATGGTTTTGAAATTTTTAATAATCATGACATTCATTAGACTTGGGGTGGCCTACATAGCATTTTTATAGTTATGCTTATTAAAAAATGATTTCAACTAGGGTTTTAAAAATTCAAACACATTTCCTTTGAATTTTGAAAGTGGTTTTGAGATGAGACATGAAATTTTAAAATAAGATGTTTTAATTTAAAATGTTTTATTCTCTAGAAAAGTGTTTTGTAATGTGATTAGTTGTAATATGGATTTCAGATAATGTTTATTTCCATAGGAACAGTAATTTATATTCATTAATATATTTTCCTAAACATTTATTTTCGGATTCATCCACTTATTCTATCATTCATTCTAGGGAATATTCTTTCAATGTTTTTTTACTTTTATACAAATTCATACCCTCAACATAGTGTGTAAAAAAATTGCGACTTGGAAATCCTACATCCTTTTTCACTAGAAAATCATTTTGTAGTATTGGTGTAATAATTTTACCATTCAAGAGATAGTGGTTCATGAATACTCGAGACAAAGTGATCATGTATCTCAACCCACTAGGAAAAGGGAAAGTGGTATAAATGACATTGTGCACTATGAAAATATATTGTATTATGATCTCATCTGTCAAACCACTATGTGACTGAGAAAATTTTCACATTTCGGAAAAAAATGAAGAAATTATTTCTGGTGCTTCACTAACGACCAAATTGAGAATATTTTTATTTAACGAGGAAACTATTATCATCATCATCTAAATCTCTTGAATAGTTATTATTTCATTTTTTTCTTGAGACTCACCCCCATCAATTATAGACATACAACTATGTTTCTTGAAATACTCTAAGTATTAGTCATCCCATATCAAATATTGCTGATCATTTTGGATGAATTCAACGGATAAAACCTTCAATAGTAGAATAATTATCTTATTATGTTCAATTACCCATTTCATTAAAAGAATACTAAAATTAATTAAAACGATCAATTGTTTTGTTCTCTTTATTAGAATTATCTATAACTATCACCTTTGAAAATGAATATATATTATGTATTTTTTATGAAATATAAATATTTTATAAACCTCATAGTATGGATATTAATTAAAAATGGATGCACTCTAATTGTATGACCAAAGATTATGAAGACAATGATAAATATGTCATCATGTTTTCAATAAATAATTCATATAAAGTTTCTCAAACTCCTTTTTCCATGTTAACATTGTTTTTAGTAATGAAAAAATAGTCCGAAAGAGTTGGAAGAATATTTTATTCTTCCCATAATAGATAAGAGATGTAAATAATATAGTAAATATCAGTAAAAATGAATGTTATCACTAGCTAGGATGATACTATTATTTGTGGATCGTTTTATTTGAATATCAGTGTAAATAATAATAGAGGTTATGTGAATGAACTTACAATTGCAATTGAATATGACCCTTTTGATTTTACAAATTTGATTGAAGAGTTTAATAGTTGTGCTAAGAAACTATAGAATAACGATTTAACTAAATACACACCATTGTTAGATATATTAATATTAAATTATTTGAATGCTGGAAGCGGATGAAACAACACCAGCCTGACTAAACTACATATTCTCTTGAATGATTTTCTAATAGAAGAAAATGAACTTCAATGTTGCACATTTAATGATAAAAAATTCTACATTCATTGGGAATGATCTCTAAAAAATATATGGTTGTCTAAATTATAACATATTATTTCTCAAGGACCATGAATCACTCTTAAAATTCCCTATGTGTCTAGTGGATTGATACAAAAAAATGAATCAAGACCTTCAAAACGTATATAGTACTTTCAAACCATTACATGGTTTAGAATACTATATGGATGTCATTAAACCATGAAAAAAATGAACATGTCCCATAGACATAACAATTAAATATGATAACCTACATCATCTATATTATTCTCTTTAATGAAATAGAATTGATTACGAGTATCCCAAATTTGGAGACAATTCAAGGAACATTCATATTGCATTATCTATAGATGGAATAAATTCGTTTGGTGTATAGATTTGTACTTACAGTACATAGCTCCTAATATTGGTAAATTGTAACATGTTTCCATGTTTATGCATGAATCACAAATAAAATATGTTGCATCTAAATATATATGGCCTAAAGACATCCAATAATGATATTAATGTCTATTTGGATCCACTAATTGTAGATATTAATTTTGCTTTTGATAAAGGGGTTGCAACGTATGTTGCTCATATAAGTGAATAATACGCATTGAGGTACATGTTGTATGGGTTGGAAAATTTCATTCCTTCCCATGGAATATTTTGATGCAATAGAATTAAAGAGATGTTGGGGTGTCCGATTTTTCAACAATTTACACACTTAGTTTGGTTTAATCATTCTTCAAAGACTTTTTTGGACATTAGATATTTTTAGCTAAATGAAATAAATAACAATCATTGAATACATCAATTTATTGGAATAACAAAAAATATATAACACCAAATCCCCTAATGAGGGATAAACTGTTCGATTAAGTAAAAGATATTAACATTTTTTTAGTAAAAAAATTCAAAAAACCATACAAAATGCAGTTAGAAAGGTAGATCAATTTACATTGAATCTCTATATTATAATTGTTTATATGTAAAAAAATTTATTGATGTTGAGAATGCTGAAAAAATATATTCAATAATGTCATTGGAACATTACTATTTTTTCATGGAAGAACAAAATAAGTATTTAAGGATAGGATGGGAAAGATTGATAAGGGGATAAGAGAAGAGTTATTACTGATGAAGTGTAAAGTGCCAACATTTCTTCCTCTATAATATTACACTATATCCATACTAGAAGAATTATAATTTTGTGTTTTACATAATTCTATAAATGTTATAGAAGGGTATTCATCAAATATCAATAATGTCAGGTGAATGATTAATTTGACATTATAGGGGAAAAAATAAAATGAATACCATTTTTTTTTGTATGTTTTGATTCCAATTTCTTTATATTAAATGATTCCTAAAAATTAATGGCATACATTAACCATAATCTTATATTTCTTCAAATCCAAATTTATTAATGTTATAGGCTAGAAAAAGTACCGAAGAATTAATTAGTAGGTTTCAGTTATATTATGTGAATTAGGGATGTTCTTCCCATCATAATTCATTGATATAGTGGTCAACCTGATGGTTCACTTAGGTAGAGAGTTTCAAAAATGTTTTCATGTCCATTATTGATGGATGTACCCCATTTAATGTCACATGACAATTTTTGTGTGGTGTGTCATGATGCAATGTTTTATAGAAGGTTTTATTGAGAAATAAAATATTATAGAAGAAGCTATTGAATTTTTTACTGATTACCTATTAGGTTATAATAATTGATCTCCAAAATTTATGCCATAGTGGATGCCATATAGGAGAAGGGATTTCTATAATAGATGTTATAATTACCATCATAGAACATGAGAAAGAAAACCTTTGCATTTAACATAATAGTAAATATGTTGATCCATACGTTGGATCCCAAAAATAAATTCATAGAGTTTGGAATTCATCAAGGGATTAAGGATGGATATCAAATAAAAATAAAAATAAATATATAAAATGGTTCTGAGATCAATTTATTAAGGAGTAAGCTAAAAATATAATTTCAATTTCAGAATTACTTTGATGGATTTTTAGGGGACGAAATGAAAATGTTATTTCATAGATCAGTTTTGTAATGATTGGTGATATGTTATAAACAAAATACAAGATGAATTCAGTATTACAGGAAATAGTAGATTTAGGCCTATGGGGAAATCTATTTATATATCTAGTTCTAAGTATAAAATTTTGATTTATATTAATATTCCATAATTAATCATCATCGAATAGATATATGATTTGTATTTTATCACATTACGTGTAATGATTTTCTATTGAAAATGGGTTGACAATAAAAGTGTAGTGAAAGTTAATGAAATGGGATTCATTAAGATTAAATTCAATATAGAAGTGACAAAGGATGATCCATTCATAATGGAATCATAAGAAGTACATGTGTTTTATGTCTTCGAACCAATAAACAAGAATTGGTCAATTTTCCTACTAGTGAGTTAAAAAACAGTATGGTCAGATGAAAATTAAATGAATGTAGAAACTTTCATTATAGGATCAATATCTATTCATGGTGGCCCAAATATAGAAATTGTCTTGTAAGTTATAGTGGACCAGGAAGATGGGATTTGGATTCTTAATAGAGGATCCAAATCTTATCAAACATTACAAAAGTAAATAGATTTTAATGTGATGATTGAATTGTTTTTAATATAAAATTATTTTTCTCATAATAATTTATGTTCTCTACTTAAAAAATATAATCTAAATTAATTTTTTGACTAATCATGTATAAAATGTATTCTATACATGAGGATGTTACCAATTCCGAGGATGAACATATTGTAGATGCTGAAACTGTAGTATTATTAGGTGATCAATAGCATGATGATATAAAAAATGAATGATTCTGCATCATAGTGTTGAATTAAATTATTTAGGAAATAATTAAGGGTATACAATTAGAGGTTGGATGGAATCATTATGGCCAACATGTTGACCACAAAAAGTTAATGTTCATTAGATATGATGGGATCACAATAATGATGAATTTTTTTATTAATATATATATTTGGCACCACATCTAGTTTTTCATTAAGGATACCCTTTGGGAATATATAAAAGTAATTTTATGATTTAAATTCATTATTTTACTAACTAATTATATAATGCAACATTAATTTAGTTTTCATTTTTCCTTATAGAGTTCATTTATTTTAGATTATTTCCATAAGATATGTATCTTAATTATCATTGTAATGTCCCATAAAGGCTTCCAAACTCTTCTTACCACGTTACATCTTAGGTATACTGAATGTAAAATAAATACCCACCCATGATTTGGTTAGGCAAACATTATTAAACATGAAAAATGTAATGATTTCATCATTTGTATCAATGACAAATAATTGTAGATGCATTGTAGTTGATAATATATTATTTTACATCAGTTATTTTATCCAATTTTATTTAAAATTGTTCGGCTATGAAATAAAAATGGGGGGATGAGGTAATGTATGTGAATCAAAGCCAACATACCCCTATCGTAAAGCAAAGACAAGGTATCCTTCACTAGAGAAGAAATTTTTATGTATTTTAAATCAATAATAAATGATTTTTGTTATATGAAAATAAATATATTTCGTTTTTTATATGAATATTAATGAATCAACAACAAAATCCACTTCCATCCCCCATCATGGGCTATGGAAGGATGCTTACATTAAAACGAAGGGTAAACTAATTGATGAAAATAACAAATAAGTATACGAAATGTGTGCAATTAGAAAAAATATTAATTATTTATGATTTATAAAAGTGTTAAATAAAATGTCCTATTTATGTTCATATGGTTTTATACTGCTTATACATAAGAATAAGCAGCGAAAATACTGGAAGGAAAATAGATTTTAATAGCATTGAAGAGTCTGAAATAATTTTGTCATGTTAGAGTAGTAATTTATGGAGTGTCTCCTCAAATGTATTTTAAAAGGATAAAACCTACAAAAGATACACATTAGAAAATGAAATTATTAAAAGAAAAAATATTTTATTTTCAATATATTATTTTCCAATATTGTTTGGCAGACCAATACATATTTAATGATCAAAGCGAACAAGTGGTGGAATAAATTTCTTCACATAAATATCCAAAGGAACCCTCTATCTTTGACATTAATCATTCCCTTCAACCATATATCATACCTTAGGTAATAAATTTTCTCATTACAATTTCTTCTAAATGTTAATCTAATAACATTTGATGACATTATATTACTAAAATTATCTCAGGTAAAGTTATATTATATTTATATCTGTCAACACCCACACACTGCCTATTTATGAGGTCTATGGTATAGAATATCCTTGGATACAAGGTAAAAATAAATAACATCAAAAATATCACACGAGAGAAGGTATTGAGGAAGTTTATGATCGTACAACTAAATTTTCTATTATAATTTATTATCTAGATATTCAAATGATCAATGATTTTATTGGAACATTCATAACATGAGAAAATAATATTATAGAGATACATGAGGTATGACTTTAAATATTTTTATGAAATCCCTATAAATGATAATAAAAAACGTTTTTGAGTGAGGTATGGTATTATAGATAGGTAAATCATTGGGTAAATGGAAGGTCAGATCAAAAAAATCTTGGGAATCAACCAAGAAATCAACAGGACCTTCTAGGCGAACCTCCTCCCATACATTTCTACATAAAAAATTATTATCTTTACAAATTCCTGTAGAGACCACATTTAATGTTTAAAATGTGTCTTAAATTCCATATAATGAAAAAATATTTGAAAATTTTATTATATATGTAGTTGGCCTCGAGTGTATAAATGAGATTCTCAAACTTGAATGGTTGGGAGTCTTAGTTGTGTGTACATACATAATATACATTTTTAAAATACATCTATCCAAATAGTGATCGAATACTTTTATTAATGTTAATAAATATTTATATTTTCTGTATGTGTTTATATTACGACTATATAAATGGAAAAACGTGTGACGCATGATTTGGATTCATTAATCTAGGTATCATTTATATGAATGAAAATTCTTTTGAGAAGAAATAAATTGATAAGAAAAAATATAAGCTATATAATGTGTTTGAGAAAAAAAATAACTAATGACTGACTACTTTTGTTTCCTACAAATGAAATAGTAAAAATATAAAACCTAATCACATAATATATATATATATATATATATATTTCATTACCTGTCTATTTTTTCATTTTGTTAGTAGGTATTGGATGCTGATCGAACTCAATTTGGATGCCCTAAATATTTCTTTTTTATGTAATTCATGGATATCCAAATAAATGGCCACAAATAATCTTCATTTTTAATTTTTAATACATAAAAATAAAATTTTTATAGATAGCCTTAGAATTATATATTTTAGACAATGTTTTGATGAGGTGTTTGTTAGGGTAGGGAAATTACCAAATATAAGCTAAATCAGGACATGATATCAGTGAATAAACATAAAAATCCCATATATTACTTCAAATGGGAATATATTAAGGTATATATAGAAATATTTAACTATCAAAGAATATATAAAAAATATTTACTAAATTTTTTGATTTTTTCTTCAGTTTATGAAGAAATATAGTTGATATGACAGTGGATATTAGGTTTTAAATTTTATGATAGAGGACATAAACCATGAAAATACTCGCATCCTCAAATAGGTAAATTCCAAAGGTAATTAAAATTTCATTAAACATTTTATGAATAGTTTGATTGTCTATATTTCTTTAGTCCTACCAAGATTTCCGAAAACCTTTTAACATAAATCAATAAGTAATTTTTTTAGAGATTAGTGAGAAGCATATATGGTGAGAGAATGTTTTCTAAAATCAAATTTAGGTGATTACCTACAATTTTTGTGATATAGTGAGGATTATGACCGTAGAAATATATTTGGTGTGTGAAACAATAGTATCAGAATACTAATCTATTATTTTTTATATGTTCTCAAAGTAGAAGAATAATGAAGGAATTAAATTTTTTTAAAATGAGTAACAAACATGGTTTAATAATTTATACATGAATTATGAAGAGGTAACTTTACACCACTTATTTATTTAATTTTCTCATCATTTTACCTATTTTCTTTAAATTTCCTTATCATTGTAAAAAAATTAGGCTAATTACCTGTATAGGTTTACATTGTGGGTGGTGGTAAATAATCAAAGAAAATAATAATACAATGGTTTCATTCATCACAAATATGCATCTGTACAATTATTTTGTAAAACTATCCATGTCCACTAGCTCATTATAAAAAATTCATCACAATTCTTAATAAAAAATACATGAGAATAGGGATGATATCATTTTTAGGAAAATTAATTATGATGTAATGATAGAGATTATTATCACCCTTAATGTTGAGAGGGATATATTAATCTATACTATAATCTAGGTAGAGTTAATGGATGCACTTTATTTTACTGGCCTTAAGATGATATAAATGGCTATACTAATGTTTAAAACAATTAAAATAGGTAAACTATTTATAATAAATTTTTTTGTCTTCTAAAAATACATAATGGGTCACACAGTATTTTTTTTATAAAATATGGTAAATGGTTTATTATTGAGTTTGTACTCTATATGATGGTGAAAAGGAAAGTTAAATTACATTATATTCAATAAAAAATCAAATGTAAATATTTATTTTAGTCTAATCCATGAACACTAATTTTCTATAGTAATGGTTAATGTTTTCTAGGAAAAAGTAAAGTATTCACTAATTGTTACTACAATAATGGAATATGTAATGTGTTAAGCTAGAATTTTTATAGGAGACAAAAAATAAAATGTTTTTATATGAGTTTTACATCCACCCAAAAGGGTAAAAAAATTTATAGTAATTTTGTGCATTATATTAATCTTAATTTATTGTAATGAAATTTAATTTATAATTGTTTTTGGATGGATATTTTAAAATATCTCATATATAACCCAATGTGTGAATATAAAATTTTATAGTTTGAATCATAGTTTAAAACAATGGGACTAGGAAAGCCAATTATCATTGAGAAATGAGGGATATAATTTTATGTTTTGATAAATGAAAAATAATTTTAATTTATAAAATATAGTGTGAAAAAAATATTTTTTGATGATATTTATAGATTAGATAATTTAATAATGAAATATCATATAGGTAATATTCATGTATGTAGGATGGTATTTCATTCAGTATGATTTCAAGTGGTAGGAACAACTAATAGAGGTGTAATTTCATATTAAATGGTCCAATGGATTTTATTTTAGGTCCATTTGTGATTAACTACATTAATTTTAATTTGTTTGATATTATCAATAATTATTATATTATTTTTTAATGATATATAACTAAAAAAATTAAATTTCAGAATATTTCTAATAATCTTATCTACTTTTTTACTTAATTTCTTAATTATTTTTATCTAATATTTATTTTTTTAATTTTCATATAGATCGTGATAAAATAGCTTCATCAACAAAGATGATTCAATATTGTACTATGATCATTCACTCAACATGGATGACGAACTCAGGAAGATGCGCTTTTCTTTTTATTGTCTAATGTATTCAACATTCCAGGTTTTCAAACAATAATATTATTAGATGTCCCAAAATGTTGAATGCATTATTGGATAAAAGTACATGGTCGAATCAACCACGCATCAAATTCCTACAAGGTGTACCCAATATGGCTCAAATTGTGTTCTTTCAGTTTATAAATTGCATTTTATTAATGTATTGTTTCAAATTTATTTTAAATTATTTCTCCATAGTATTTCTAACATAATTTTTTTATTATACATGTGGATTTTGTTATCATGATTTGTGGTGGTTTGTTCAAATATTCTCAAGCCAATGAGATATTATACATCAATAATGCAACTGAGATAACAAAACACAAGGAAATGGGCCAATAAACTACACCTCAATTTGATGCATTATTTACCTGATATAAATCAAATTGTGCGTTTCAATTTAAAACTGACCTTTTATTTATGTATTTAATCATATTTAAGATTAATTTAATTATTTATAGTATTATAAACATGGGAATTGTTTTTTTATAAATGTAGATTATTTTGGTAAGTATTTTTTTCATTCAACCGTCAGTAGAAAAATATAAAATAGAGAACATGTTACTTCTGGATGTGGTGTTTTAGATAACATGGTGTTTCCTTTTCCAAAAGAATGGAAAATTTATCTCTTTTTTAGGCTGGTGAAGACATTTGATTGAAAAAAACACATTTTAAAATAAATAAACCTCACCTCAATATAGTACACAATGTAAACGATATGAATTAAATTTTATGTTTCTAGATTAGAGTTCATATTTTAGTTCAAAACATACATCACTATACTAAAAACTGAGAAAAAACATTCACATTGTTTTTATACCTTCGTAAAATGATCCATGTGTCATTTTTGATGTTTTAGTATCATCCGTGCCTCAATTAGATGAACATTGTGAGAGACATGACTTTAAGTGTATCCTTATATTTAAAATTAACATTAATTTTATTAAATAACAAAAGTGATATACTGAAAACCAATCAAACACATTCAGATTGTATTGGAAATTTAGTAAAATTATCCATAATCAATTTTGATTTGTATAAATAGTCTTCATCTCAATTCAATACATGATGTGCCCAGTATGACTCAATGATTCTATTTTCACTTTAAAATCGATATTTTAGGGAAAAAAGTGTCACTCAAGGAAAAATAATAATACATGGTTGGATTGTTTTGATAATTTAGGACAATGATTCATAATTAATTTTAATATGTAAGTGTTTTTCTCACACCAAACTGACAGATGATGTGATTTGTATAAATCAAAGTGAATGTTTCGAGTTTAAAATGAAAATTTAGTAAAAAATACAACTGAAATACTCAAACCAATAAACTACAATAGGATTACTTTATTACTTTAAGAAAATTATCCATAAGTCAAATTTTATATGTGCGAATTATCCACACCCCAATCTGTTAAATAATGTTCTCTATATGATTCTAATTGAGTAATTCTATTTGAAATTGTCAATAATCACGGAAAAAAAGACACACGACTTGATAAATAGTGATGAAACAAATTTTAATGTTTTAATAATTTAGAAAAATGTTCCATAATTTGTTAATATGAAATTAAATGAACTTATATAATAATGATACATGATGTTCCTTGTATGAATAATGTGTATGTTATCATCCTAAAATTGACATTTTAGATCAAAAAGATTTATTAAATAAATAGCAATAAAATGTACATATATTGTCTTTATAAATTTGAAAAATAATTCTTTATTAATTTTTGACATGTAGGAATTAGACTCAGGTCAAACTAACTCATGATGTGATCAGTATGACATAATTTATATGTTTCTTATTTTAAATGAAATGTTAGTAAAAAAGAAAAGTGACAGACTAAAAACCAATAAAATGACTTCATATTAATTTGATACTTTGGGAAAATTATCAATATGTAATTTATGATGTGTAGAAATCATATTCATCTCAATATAATTCATGGTGTGATTGTTATAAATCCATGTGTGTCTTTTAATTTAAAAATGACATTAAAATTAGTAAGAAATATAAGTGAAATAATAAAAATTGGGAAAATGAATTTGTGTAGTTTTTATACTCTGAAAATAATAGATAAGTAAATTTAGATATGTAGGAATCATACTCACCTCAATCTACTACACAATGTTATTAGTGTGACTCAAAATATTTGTTATTTGTTGAAAATCAACATTTTAGTTCAAAGAGTGTCACTCATTAAAAACCAAGAAAACATTCTTATAATATCATGATAAATTATTAAAATTAATAATATGTTATTTCATACATTTAGAAAAAATTATCATGTCAAACCAACACACAATTTGACCATTATTACTCAATGTTCATGTTTTCAATTTAAAATGAAATTTTAGTAAAAAAGAAAATTAACACACTCAGAATCGAAAAAATACATTCATATTGTTTTGATGGTTTGTTAAAATGTTTTATAAGAAATTTTTTATTAATAAGAATCATTAAAACCAAAATATGACTCACAATGTGAATGGTTTGACCCCAACTGTGTTTTTTTATTTAATATTGGAACGATTTTTTTTTAAAACTGACATACTCAAAAAAATAAATAAAATTTCAATTTTTTTATACTTTTGGAAAGTTATGAATATATAATTTTTTACAAGTAGTAATAAACCACACCTCAATATGATTCTTGATATTCACTAGATGACTGAATGTGTACTTTACTAGATAAAAATTGACATTTTAGTTCAAAGAATGTCACTCATTGAATATTGGGAAAACTTATTCAGATTGTATTTATTATTTAGGAAAATTATTCATAGGTAACTTTTGGTATTTATAAATTATTATAAAATTAAACCAACACATGATGTGACTGTTATGACTAAAATTTCATGTCTCTAATATAGAATGAAATTTTATTGAAAAAGACTAGAGACATACTCAAAACTGAGAAAACACATCTGGATTGTTTTCATAATTTATAAAAATGATCTATAATTAATTTGTGACATAAAAGAAACATCATCACCTCTATCTGACTCCATGTTTGTCTCTTTATTTAAAATGTACATCAATTTTAGTTAAATAGACATGTGACATACTAAAAATTAAGAAAATGAATTCATATTATTTTTATAATTTAATGAAATGATCCATAAGTAATTTTTTAAGTGTAGGAATCAGTCACACCTCCATTCGAGGCATAGTGTTCCTTTTATGACTCAAATGGAAAAATTATCAGTTTAAAATTGACCTTTAAGTTCAAAAAGTGTGTCACAAACTGAAAACCAATAAAACACACTCACATTGTTTTTCTAATTTAGTGAAATTATTCATAGGTATTTTATGATGTGTATGAATCAATCTCACATAAAAATGACACCCAATGTTGATGGAATGAAACAAATTTCATGTTTCTATTTAAAAAATGCATTCTAGTGAAAAATAAAAGTGTTCTACTAAAAAAACATTCATAATTTTCTTTACCTTACAAAAATTATATATATTTCATTTGTGACATTTATAAATTAGTATCACCTAAATATGAAGCACATTATTCTGAGTATCACTCCAAGTGTGTGTTTTTATTTAAAACTTACATTAATTTTAGTAAATAAGACAATTGACAACCTAAAAATTTAAAATAAATAATTGAATGGTTTTGATACTATAGGAAAAAATAAATAGGTCATTTTTAACATGTAAAAATCTACCTCACCTCAATCTGATAGACAATGTGTCGACTATGATTCAATGTGTCTGTTATTTGTTTAAAATTCACTGTTTAGTTAAAAAAGTCCCACTCACTAAAAAATCATAAAACACACTCATATTGTGTTGATATTTTGGGGAAAGGATTCATATGTCATTTTTGATGTGTATAAATCAGTCTCATGTAAAACTGACACAATATGTGATTTGTATGACACAATGTGTGTGTTTCCATTTTAAAAATTCATTTTAATACCAAACAAAAGTGACCTACTCAAAACTGAGAAAAGACATTCATAATATTTTAATAATATATTACAATGATCCACAAATTATTTTTGACATATATAAATTCACTACACATCAATATGACATATTATGTTGTTGGTATTACTCAAGGTGTTTGCATTCAATATATAAGTTCCATTTTAGTTTAAAACGCACATCACATAACCAAAATGAAGAAAATGATATTATATTATTTTATAATCATTTTATCTACTAGTAATTAATTAATTTCATTAATATTTTTATCTTGTATTTAATTTGTTAATTTTTTTATAGATAATTCCCAAAGAGATAAATGAAATGAGTTGATATGAATGAAACAACACAAACTCAATCTGATACATAGTGTTTCTTGTATGAATCAATGTTTTGTGTAAATTTTACACATTCTTTTTAATTTATTTAGTAATATTGTCTTTAACAAAAAAAAATTCTTATATAGTTGAATTATATTTCTCGAGATGGGGTGGGTTGTTTTGAAATAGTATGAGTGGGGGTCAGGGGATATAGTTAAAGAAACATTGATGTTTTTTAATGTCTGCGATAATTTTAACTTACTAATGTAATTTTATAATCCAATGCTTAAAATTTCTTTAATTTCATTGGGGAATACCATTCACCACTTAATTTACTTGATTACATATCAATAAAATACTAAATCAAAAATTATATGATGATATCTAAAATAATTAGGGTATATGAATAGTAAAGCTGAATCCTATGATATTTTCTTCTATAAAACCATCATTTCAAACTATGATACATTCTTTTCAACTATGTCAGACTTGATTAATAGTATAACTCTATTGGTTTTAACTAGGATACATTAAGTTGTGTTATATCATTCCTCTAATCCAAATTCCTCAATGTAATTAGGAAATCAATCCTTTATAGTGTGTATCAATGATCATTTGATTAACCAAAGCATGTAATATGGGATTGACAAACTAACTGTGTAGGTAGGACTATTTTTCATACACACAATGATGATTGAGTTAATAACAATTATCCCCTCTTTACGGTTATTACACCGCGGTATAACTACATTAGAGCCTAAATCCACTTGTAGTTTCAACATTTAATGTTATTTTTTAACCACACAATCTCTAATTTATCTAATTTTCCAGATATTATCCTATACTTACTCGCCCATTTGACATTATTCTATGGTTCAACTAAATTAATTTTAATTGATATAAAAAATAACTAAAAAAATATCCAAAATAACTAAACTCTCCTCTGATTCCAACTATAGAGACACATGATGAACTTAACATAAATATTACATTAATCTCATGATTTAAATTATAGATATCAGAATAGTAAACAATCCAATGGAAAAAAATATTAGTGTCATTGACAATGGATACATAAAAATCCAATTTTACTAAAATTGTTTACATTTATGCCTAATCATTCTCCTTTATTCATTTTCTGTACATATAACTTTTTATAATCATTATTATAACACAAGGATTGTAAACATAAGAAAGGGGTGAGCTCAAATACTCAGTAAGAGAAAGATGTATCATAAAGTATTTGATCATAATCATAAAATATAATATTAATAATACATATATATATTAATAAAACATAAAAATACCATGTAAGATCATCATAAAACATAATATATGACTAAAATATCATAACCCTATCTTTAAGCAATCATAAAAGTTATAGCCTAGATTAAAATAAGCATCAATAACAAAAAAACATGTGAGCTTTACATAAAAGGGTATAATAATTTAAAAATAAGTCATAATAATTAAAATGTGGAATTAAATGATAAATACCAAAAAATTAGGCAAAATCATAATAAAAGTTAAATTATTTCATTGGGTAAAAAAATTTCTCCTACTTCATATTCTGAAAAAATAAAAAAATCCCCATATCATGTTGTGAAAAAACAAAATTTCTAAACATTATGTTGTAAAAAAATGTTGATTATTCATATTGTGAACAATAAAATACCCAGTTGTCATGTTGTTTATGAAAAAAATTCATGTGGTTCATGTTTTCAAAAATAAAATAATCATGTTTCATGTTGTCACAGAAAATCCCATGTTTTATGTTGTGAACAAAAAAATGACAAATATTAATATTTTTAATGAACAAAATATCCATGATTATCATAAATTTATCATCAAGTATCACTCCTTAACCAATTAATTGGAGGATGATATAGTACAACACGATTCGCCATTCCTTTATGTTAGTTCATTGAGAAAATTAAACATCCATAACCTCATAATGAACCCATGGAAAAGGTATGGGTTTCTTTAAATTTTGAAAAACATCACAAAACATGACCTTAATATATCATAGAAAAAAAAATTATTTAAAATAACATCATAATAAAATATGCTGGGATAAAAAACATATATTTTATAATTATAAACCAATGAGGGTAAATAAAAGATAAACAAATGTTTTCAAAAAAACATAATAAATTATTTAATTAAAATATATATTCAAAAAATTCTTAAGGGAAATGTAAGACTATTTAAAACATTATTTCCAAATAAAAGATCCATGAAAATACATAAAGGTTTAAAAATGTATAAGATAAAATAATTTTAATTTTTTAATATTTAAAATAATTATTTATAATGAAGACATGAAAAAGATATAATGATTTCAAATAGTTTAAGTGAAAATACTTTTAAAAGATTGACAATTAAAATGATATTTAATAATTGATTCTTGAAAAAGACATAATGTTTTCAAAAAAGAGAACAGAATATAATTTGGATAATTTAAATTTAAAAAAGTAATCATTAATAAATTAAAATTTATGAATACATAAATTTCATCAAAATAAATTATAGAGTGGATTATTAAACCTTTCATTTTGAAATGGTATAAATACATTTTGAACATTTTTTAAAAAACCACACTAAAATTCCACATTGATTAAATGTTTAAAACATAAAATTTAAAATGATGTTAAGATAAAATTATTTTTACCAAATATATACATATTAGAAAAAATTATAAAGGATTTAGATTCAACGAGCATATAAATTACCAATATGGATTATCATAGTTTCTTGATCTCAATTTTTGTAGGGTAGATGAAAATAAGTCCTACGTTTGAGTAAAGTTTAAATCAAAAAACATGAAAGATAATAAACATGAAATTAAACTAACAACCCCATGAATGAATAATTAATTCATGATATAATATATCATATATGTAGTATAAAAACCCCTTAAATAGAAATATGTGTGTAATAAAGAAAATGTCTCAATGAAGGGAAGTTCAGACTAAAATCCTTTACCATGTTTCCTTTCTTAGATGATAAAATGATAATATCCTATAAAACAAAGATAGGTAAATTAATAACTTATATCAGAACCAAATTCAAAAATATTAACCATTTTTAATCCATACTCTAATTCCTTATCATGAGCATATTAGTTAGATAAAGAATATTATGACCAACATGTGTAAAACATTTATCTATTATGTTCATGTTTAATAATTTTAATATAATAACCCATAATTTCATACCAATTAAAATATGGATTTATAATTTTTGGTTATTTAATGTATAATATTTAAATTTTATAATTTTTTTAATTTAATTTCATATTTTTTTTGTTAGAATATGTCAAAACTAAACTCATAAGATCTTATTTTACTAAATTTAACGAATGAAAATGTTACTTTTTGATAATTTGAATACATGATATACTATTTATAGAAAAATATAATAATTATTATTTACATAATATATAATAATATTATTATTTTCCATGTTCCCATAGTCAGCCCTATTCATATTTTTAATAATTTCTCCCATGGATGGTTAAACAGACCAAAACAAGAACATGCTTTAACTAATTTAGTGTGTATGGTTAGGGGTGAGATTATTTTGACATAATATCACTATAATAGAATAATAATGATATTATTTTAAATTTTTATTATTTTGAACAATATTTTATGTTTTTTAAATCATATATGAAAATATGAATAAAAAATTTTCATCATTGAGGCGATAATCTGTATGCATGCCCAATTAGTATTCTAGTTTCTCAACACATGAGAGGGGGTAAAGGTGGGTATTATATTGAAATTTAAAAGTAATAATTATATTATATTTTTTATATTTATTCATTATTATTACCATTAATACAATCAATGAAATTAGTTAATTAAAAAAAAGTGATGTTTCTTCATGGAGGTAGTAGTCTCCATAATGCACTATTGACGTTCTTTAATTTTATTTCTAGGTGGATGTATATATAAGAGGGGTTATAAAATTAATATCCTAACATATAATTATAATTATGATACCAAATTCATCATATTATTAAATTTATATGATATTAAAAAGATTAATATTAATTAGAAAATCTTAATAATGGGATTACACTTACTTTGGAGACTTGATTATTTCATGAAATTTCATATAAAACTTAAGGTCTTCAGGTAAATATGGTTGAAAAGGGGAATATGTTTGTGGGATAGGGTTCTTGGGTGAGTTAAAGGGTATAGTGTAAAGTATTAATTTTATGTATATGATCATATATTGAATGGTGGAATTTATATGTTTTTATAATAGGAGAAAATGAAACTCCTGGAAACACTCCTAATTTTTCAAATAATACATTATACTATTCAAGTTTGGATGGATAAAATGTGAAAACAAATTCATAGAAAAATATAATGTCAAAATTTATATCAAAAATGAATTTGAAAAAAAATTATTCTTTTTTTCTTTAATTAAAAAATATTTTACCATTTTAACATTTTACCAGGATAATAATTTTTTAACCTTAGTAATTAATTTCGATAACTAAAATTAATATTTTACATATTAAATAATTATAACATCGGGATTTTAAATTTTAAAATCATTTTATCATTTTACATTTCTAAATTATTGAAAATCTTATATTAAAATAAACACACTTTATTATGTATAATATTTTCTAAAAAAATGGTGGTTTTAGAATAAAATTTATACATAAGATAAAAATATATTTATTAGTGATTTTGATGTAATTAATTCATATCTAATACATTGAAGGAATGGTATTAGTATTTCAAGGAAATATGATACTTAATATCACCATTAAAAAATTTTATTCAAAGAGAATTCTGAAATCAATTTTTATTAAATAAAAATATTTTGAGTTGACAAAAATACAGGAAATTATGTTTATATTCTTAAAGAATATATTAAATTGAATAATTATATTTCCTAAATATATATTTATCACCTAAATGTTTTTTAGACTTATAGGATACACTTACCTAGTGATAAAATCACAAAACCCATATTTTTTATTAAAAATAATTATTTTCAAAAAAAATTCAAAAATTCATAGTAAGTAAATTTTCATGAGAGAAATAAAAAAATGATTTTAATTTTATCATAATTATATTTTAAAAGTTTTATTTTTAGTTTTATAAAGAAGAAAAAATAAAAGAAAAACTTTTATTATAACCCAATTCAATGTAATATCTCTTATAAGGTACCACTATCTAATGATATCTAGAATTGATAAATTATATATTTCTATATTCATAATGTGACCCATATGATGCGGCGTGTAATGAAAAAATCACAATCAGGAAAAGTAACTAATATTTATTAATCCATGAATAACCCATATGTATTACAAAATTTCTCTTATTCTTCACTATATTATATTTTACTTATCTTATTTTAAAAAATATATATCTTAACACAATGTAACTATAACTCTTATGATCGGACCAACCTTTTTCACCTCAACATAAAAATTTAAAAACCATAATAGTGAACCAAAAACATATATTTCCCAAAAAACATATGTATTCAGAGGGAAATTTATTTTTTTTGGATTCCATATCATCTTATGGTGTGGTGTATGTGATCATAACATAAAATTATTTTCATTACTCAATTACGTTTACTCTTCCCTACCCTATAAATTGTTTCCACCAAATCTAAAATAATGAGTCTTTAATAACATCAAATAACCCTTAAAAAATTAGTTCATGACTCTTAAAACCCATATATTTTCTATATTTTCCATACAAAACATACACTCAATGTGTATACAATGCCACCAAGGTGTCTATTTTTTACTATTAATTTATGAACTAGAATTATCAATATATATCCAACTGCATTCAACTCCTCTTAGAACTTATACTCCCAATATTTAAACCTATCCATTTCAAAGACTATTAACATGAAATTAATATATATAATGGTGTCTATTTTCATTTATCAACAAGTTCTTCTATGTGGACCTCCTCTTGAAATATTCTATGAAAATCTATCCTCCTTTAATAATGGATAACAAATTGATTGATTGACTAGAATTCAACACTAGATACCTATTATTGCTATTCCCCCCCTTTGGAATTCGTTTTCAATAGTATGACAACTATATTACATTTTATATATCAAATACCTTCAAGGATATATATTTTTTAATCCTTGATTTCCTCTCACATTAACATAAAAATGAAACCAATCATTATTTTATCACTCATATGTTCATGTATGTAAACCATTATTTATGTCTTTTATGTATGAAGGTGTTTGGGTTATGGTTTTGAAGGATTGGAGGATTTTTGGAGTCTTTTGGGATTTTATATAGGTTCATGGTTTGAGAATAGTTAGTTTAAACTATACAACACTTCCATGAAACTATGAAATGTAAGACAATTGGCTTTGGATTCGATCATGTTTAGGCGTACTGTTTTGCCAAACTATGCGAGCACCCCAGAGAAACAATTATTTTTGGGATAAAGGGATTATACATTATTGTTTAAAGAAATTCTAACAATGTGTTCCAATCAAGTTAGGAGCATCCTAAGGAAGAGGCATGTGCATGGTTAGCACACAATTTATCTAACCATGAACCCTAAATGTGCACAGTTAATGATAAAATCCAAAAATTGTGGACCTAACTCATTTTTTCCTCTTAATGTTTTGTTATCTTGAAAATAAAATCCTAACTATAATTCCAATATTCACAATGGTTGTTGATACTCTTATCCTTGTTCTAAAAGTAATCCATTGGTGATTCATTGTTCATTGGAGCCTGAATTTCCTTGGTAGGTTCTTGTTATTATTATTTTTTCATTGTTTTATTAATCCTACTTATCTTGGATTAGTGGATATAAATCATTGGGGATAGAATCACGGGTTTTGATACCAATAATTATGATATATGGTTATTTAAATTTTAGGGAATATATCTAAGGTGGGTTTTTTGAGTTTCAACAATATTTTATGGAATATTTTTGGTCGTTCTTCATTTTAACATATATTTCTGAGGTAGATAGATTCACAATCTTCTTCTATTAATATAACTAGAAGGATTTATTTAAAATTTATTGAATTACTTTATTTGAATTCCAAAATGGTTTTTCAATGCTTCTGGAAAATCTATTTAGTGATAGTTTCTGGAATTTTGGAAATCATATGTTTTGGTAGAAAGTGAAATTGATTTCATGATTTCAAAATGATGATTTCTAAATGGTTGTAGGGTTTAATGCACAGAAATTGGTCATAATGGTATTTCAATAATATTATATGTTTTATTTATATGGTTTGGCATAATTATATGGCATGGTTTTTTAGAATTAATGGTTGGTCATGAATTCAATGGGATGGATAATGGTTGTGAAGTACCACCATCAAAGGCATGGGTTATAGACGTGATGTTTCTCCATCAATGTTAACACCAAGATTGAGTGTGTGTGTGTGGTTGTGTGTAATGAAATAGTTTATTCAAAAAATATGATTTTAGAAATTTTTTTAATGATTTCTTTGTTATCTTTCCTTGAAAATTATTTTGATTTCATGTAGACTATTTAAATGCTTAAAAAATTATAAAAATTGTTTTATACGAATCTGATAACATGTTAGATCATATTGGCATGAGTGGGGATGCCATTTTGGGAACCCTACTACGTTTTATACTCATCCCATACATGGGAACATTTATGCCTTTACAGATATTTTATATTAGGACACATGTAATGTAAAGGCATCACATTACTTTAGTGGTAATTCATGATTCTTGGGCCTGTATTGTGGAGATAGGGCATAGAGCTTGTTTGGAGTTTCTTTTCTTGTGTCTTTTGAGTATTTGAGATTTTTGTGTTTTTAATCATCTCTTAATTTTGATGTTGGTCTTGGATTCTTCATTGTACTCTAATGTAGTTTGGTTTGTTTTTTTATACTTTGGGTTATATAATAGTGTATAGATGAATCATACTGTGTCTATTTTGATAGTGTATTTTTATCATGGTTGTTTTATTTTCAATTTAATAATTATCCCCAAACTTTTTACCAATAATTTTTAATATATTGACTACCTTTGGTGCCATGGGGATTTATCTTAAGGCCATGTAAAGTCCTTGCACCTTCCCAATCTAGTGGGGATGGGTCGGATGATATAGATGGTATTAGTAATGGCCAATACACCTTTCATTTTTGAAAAAAAATTAATGGTTATTGTTCTTGGATTTTATAAATAATTATGTTTCATCAATTGATTTAGAATGGTAGCAACGTGTAGGATTCTAAAGACATTAAATGTAGATCACAAAAAGGAATTTATAACCTATTTTTGTCGAACATCATGTTACTACGGTGTTTGGGTACATGGGTGTTTAATACATTTATAGGAGTTGTAACATCATTTTCAATTGATAATCCAATGATAATAGCATGAAATTCATTTATAGAAATCAATTCCCACTATGATTATATATATTTAATTTTCAGTAATGATTGATGATTTAGTGAAAATATTTTATTTTTAAAAAATGATGATTTTTTTGAAAATGTTATATTTTGGAACAGAATAGTAGTGATACTTCGAATATGGTTTTCTTTTCAAAGATGTTGGGTAAATTTTAAAAAATATGTTGAATGTTGAAAAATTTGGAAAGTTTAACGCCTTTTTGTAATAGTATTTATGTGGTAAATTTAAATTTATAACACTTTCGTTTATAGAAAGTGATACTTATGAAGTTTTATTATTATAGAAAATACAACTCAGTAGGCATTGTAGAGACAAACCGAAAGAAGCTACATAGAATGTTGTAACACCAGGACCATAAGTGAACCAACATATGGTATAGATTATAATCAAATTCTTTTTAGGATTTGGATAGAGATAACATGAGGGATGAACCAAATAAATTGGATCATTCCATTCTATTCCAAAAGCATTATCCACCCAACATTCGAAGTGATTTATAACTAGAGAAAGAAAAGGTGGGGCTGAATAGGATGAATCTAATATTTAATTTACTAAGCACACTAGTAGAGATGAAGGTCATGTTGGAAACAGACATGCTATCATATTTTTCACACTAGTGGGGGTATTTATGAATTCATAATAAATTAAACCAAGCAATTATATAGGAGGATTTTGAGTAATTATTCAGCAAAAAAATTCTATCATCTTACATTCAAATTTGCTTGAATGAAAAAATATCTTTATTTAGTAGAACCTATCAATGAATAATTCTACAGTTAAATTAACGAATTATCTATATTATTAACCTGAATTTTTTTTCTTGTGCTTATATTAAGGCACACATTTTTTAATCGGGGTAGAGTCTATAAATTATCACGTAGATTTAGTGATTTTTGTGACAAATAAACAGAGATTGTCAATAGAGAGGAAATATTAGAAGGAGACATCGTAGAAACTATATGAGGATGACAAATGTTGTTACCTTTGGAAAATGGTGGGAACTCTTACTTTGGGAATAAGAGAAAGAGGGACAAAAATTTAAAAGGTAGTAAAATGCAACAAAATCAGATGGATTGATCAGTGAATTTTCCTCCTTGGCCTAAGAGAGAGGATAAATGATTTCAATGTGGTTATTTGGATCACATGATGTGAGGTTGTATGACACCACCTATAGAATTTCAAAATTTCAAGGAGATATGGAATCATCAATGCATTTAACATAGTGCTCCTAGGTCAAGTGCTTGGGATACATCTCATGTTACACGGACGTCATATGATTCAATGAAAAGAGTGTAGCAGAATATCTCTCATCAAAAAATTCAATGATTATATGGTGATTCTAGGAATACCATGACTCCTCAGCAAGAGAAATATCAATAGGGAAATAAATAAAAAAGTGCAATGACGAAACAATTGTATGGAGATGAGCTGGTGATCATGCGTGATCAATCTAGACCATCAATAGTGAGACATGAAATTATATTAAATTATACCCTTATGTTAGATTTTTTAGAAGGGTTTATATAATTTATATAAATCTTCATGTGTTTTTGATCCTTTGTTTTTCATGTTAAGGTGATAAAAACTATTTTGAAACATCAAACTCCTCTTAGTGAAAGATAATTTCATGCCTTCATTAGCAAAGCATGTTCTATAACGATTGGTGGAGTTGAGTTGATATAGGATTTCAATTTCCTTGAGATCAAATTTTATGTCATAATATAGGGTTTTTATTTGTTGATAATGTTCAGGGATCATATCAATTATTATATCTTAATGGTTAGTTTTACAACTGATAATAGCAACATGTATTTTTTTAGAGGAGACCATATTGTAAAGGCAAGTGCAGTAGTATTTTTGGAACTACTAGTTTGAACCATCTCATACTAGTTGGAATCATTGGACTTGGAATAAGTTGATGAAATATATAATAGAATTTTTTTTCAATAGTTTATGATCAGTTTCCAGTTGATTTTCTTGAGAATTTTTCAGGGATACCACCCATAAAAGAAGTGGAGTTTATTACTAATATCCTCTTGGGGACCAGTTCTATCTAATTTTTGTATTATCAGATAACAAAATAAATTATATTATATAAATTGGGTTTTAAGAGATTGAAAAAAACTTTTCATTCAATGTAGTCCATCTCCATGGGTAGCACCAATTTTATTTGTGAAAAAAATGAGGAAGTAACTCTAAGAAATTATGTAGATTATTGTAATCCTAATCAAGTTATGTTAAAGAATAAGTATGAACATCCATACCTTGATGATATATTGGATCAATTTATGGGATCCCTATGATTCTCTAAAATTATATTGTGATAAATATATCAACAATTTCATGTTCAGAATGAGGATATTGCAAAACAAATCAAGAGAATATATGGCCATTATGAGTATGTGGTTATTCCATTTAGTCTCACCAATTCACCAACAGTATTTATGGAATTTATGAATCATATATTTTATAGGTATCTAGATTCCATTTTGTTGCTGTTTTTGGATGACATATTGGTGTATTCATTTCCATGGTATGAGTAAGAGAAACACTTAACGATAGTGTTAGGTATCTTGCGGGATAATCAGTTGTATGTATAAAATTGAAAGTGTGAATTTTGGGTTCAAGAGGTTTGTTTACTTGTCCATGTTGTCTATGAAAGATTTTTATATGGATCCAATGAAGATAGATGCTGTAATCTCTTATAATCCCCCAAATATTTCCTTTGATATGTGTAGTTTCCTTGGATTAGCTAGTTATTATCGACAATTTTTCATGCTTTTTCACATCAATCTTTACCAATTACAACAATAAAAAGGAAGAATGTTCCATTCCAATGGAATGAGAAATGTTAATAGTATTTTTAAAAGATTAAATATACACTTTCATTTATACCAGTCTTGATATTATCAGAATCAGGACATGGTTACATGGTGTATTGTGATGCTTGAGGATCAGGGTTGGGATTTATTCTCATATAAATAAATCATGTTGTTTCTTATGGATCATATAAGTTAAGGATTCATGGTAATAACTACCCATTACATGATTTTGAGTTAGTTGATTTATTCCATGCTTTGTATACATGGTGTCATTACATCTTTAGTGTGAAATTTACGGTGTTTAGAGATCATATGAGCTTTTACCATATTTTCTCAGATAGGGATTTGAATCTGAGATAATGAATATGTATATAGTACCTATAAATGTATCAATTTGAATTAATTTAAACAAATTTTAAATGATATTATGTGGTATATCCCTTAAGAAGAAAGTCATACAATTAGTTAGTGAAAGAGGATTCAGATCTGTGGCACTAGATGTTAATGTTAGTTGACATTCACATGAATTGTGAAGACTGAGGTAGTGTTACTACATTCATTATAGTTTCTTTTCTTCTTAATTTTTAAATAATATTAAAGAGGAATAAAAATCTAATTCAAATTGTGCTTATATGAGGTAAAAACTTGTTGGTGTGGAGACCATAGAGGGAAGGAAGCTGTATCAGATTTCAGTTTTGTGGTTTTGAGAATGGATGTTCATACCATTATCTTCTCAGAAGAATCTTAATCATGCTTACCAACATTTGAGATGGGATGTTCACCATAAAATAAAAAGGACTTATAAGGCATTTAATTCACAATTTTTTTGTGTTTTCATGAAAATAAAATAGGATCTATTTCTTATGAGATGTCTCACCTGCCAACAGGTTAAGGCAGAGCATTAGTGACCAGCTGGTATGTTGAAGTCATTACCTATTCCTATTTAAAAACAAGATCAGATAGCTATGGATTTTGTGATAGGTCTACCAAGGATGTTTTATAAACATGATTCCATATGGGTGATAGTGGATAAAATACCAACGTATCCATATTCTTCTCTATTCATGAATCTCAAATGATTGAGGTTTTTTCCAAAATATTTATCCAAAACATTATAATAAGGAATGGAATACCAGTTTTGATAGCATCAGACCATGATTCGTGGATTTCATATCATTTTAGAAAATGCATAAAATAATACCTTTGGAATTAGTTGAACATGAGTACGACAGATCATCCTATTATAGATGGAAAATTTTAGAGGACAATACAAAAGTTGGAAGGCATGATTCGTGTTTGTGTAATGTATTTTGGTTTCCAATGAGAGTTCTCATACAAAAAACATTTTTTAGGCATCGATGCATATGGATACATTTGAATCATTATATAGTAATCCTTCTAGTTCTCCACTTTGTATCGTGGAAATATATGAGACTTCACTCATTGGATCAATCCTTATGAAAGAGACGGCATGAGATATTTGTTTGATAAGGAAATGGGTGAAGATGGATTAGATTCATCTGAAATCATATGCGGATCATCTTCAACAACCATTATCATTCTAGGTGAAATATATTTTGTTCTTGAGAATTTTTACAAGTCCTTTGAATCATCTTTTTTGAATGAATTTTAATATATATCCTCAATGCATAGACCATTTTGAGATACTTGGACGGGTTGGTGGGGTGGAATATTGGTTGTAATTACCACCATAGTTCAATTTAGTTCATAATTTATTTCATGTATCTCAATTGAATAGGTATACACTAGATAATGACCATGGGATTCGATGAGATTACTTTGACTAAGATCTAGATGTTTCACTGGTTCATATGACATTGTTGATTTTGGAAATGAATGAGAAAGTCTTGTGTAGAAAAAGCATCAATCTAGTGTGGGTTTGAAAACAATGGTCATATTGGAGAATAAATATTTGAAATGGGAGAAATAGGTGGTATAGAAATGGCCTATAATCGTTAATGAAAATGTTGAATGTTTAATTTTTAAGAATGAAAATTCCAATAGTGAGAGAATATATCCCCCTCAGATTTAATTTTGTTTTCATTTAATTTTTTTGTATGAAAATTGTTTGGTATATGTTTGGTAAGGTTTGGAGAAGTTTTGTAATGTTTTGGGGATTTTTGGGAGGTGCACATTTTGAGAACGATTTTTTGGAAACAATGAATAACCTCCAGAAAACTATTCAAAGTGAGATAGTGGGATCTCGTTAGGGGCACAGTCTAGTGCACAGTTTTTCCAAATCAACGATACACCCAGTACAAACTGTGGATTTGGGACCTAGAGCTTCTGCATGGTTGGAACACAGTTTTTCTATCTATTTGATACAACCATGCGAGGTGCTTATTGAGGCATAAGAATGTGTAGGGTTAGTTCATACGTTTTCTAACCATGTTCTCTAACAATGCACAATTAAAATGTATGATATAAAAATTGTGGACTTATCATGGTATTCACCTGTGATAGTTTTTTCCCCTAATATGATCCTAAGTAGAAATCATCTTTTTCCAATGGATGTGGAGACCCTTCGCCTTGATTTGAATGTAATACTTGTGTGATTCCTTATGCGATGGAGCCCATATTTCCTTGTTATGTTCCCATTATTTTTTGGTTTCCTTAGTTTTCTTCTTCTTACCTATGTTGGATTAATTTATATAATCTATTGCATATAGATCCTTAGTGTTTGATTCCATCCATTATGAGATATTGTTCTGTTAATTTTCGGCAACAAGATCTAATGTGGGTTTTGGGTGCTTCCACCAAGTATTGTTAAATAATTTGATATGTTATTTGTTTTCAACTTAGTTTTTTAGGTTGGTGTAATCAATCTCGACTCTTATTATTATAATATAATGGATTGATTTCAAATTAATTTAATTCCTTTATTTGAATTGAGAATTTTTTTTTTCAAATCCTTGGGAAACCCTCTTTAGTAATAGTTTGTGGATATTGGATGTGTTGGTGGAAAGTGTAATAGGTATAATGATTTCAAAAAGATTCTTTTAAAATGGTTGTTGGTTTTGATGCATGGAAATTGTTTAGAAAAGAGTTTTCAATAAATAATATTTTTTATTTAAATGTCTTGTCATAATTGGTTATAATGGTTTTGGAATTAATGGTTGGGAAGGAATTGAATGAGATAGATAATGGTCATGTTCTACCACAATCAACGGGACATGTTAATGCCATAAAGTTCCACCATCAATAATAACACCATGATTGAGTGTTTGTGTGAGTGGTTATGCAGAATGAAATGGGTTATTCAAATATGGGATATGAAAAATAGTTTAATATAATAGTTTGGTTTAATCCATTGGAACTGATTTGGTTTTTATATAATCTATTGAAATGATTATAATTATTTTATATAAATTGTTTTGTATAAATAAGATAACATGTAATATCCTAGTGGTGTGAGTATAGATGTTGTTTGGGGAAAATATATTTATTTTTACACTCACCCCCTTCTTGGGAACTTTGGTACATTTGGAGATATTATTTCTCATGGCTTAGGTGAAGTTATGTTATCACATTTCTTTAGTGATGCTTAATTCTACGTGGGCATTGACTGTGGAGTTGGTGTTTTGATCATGTTGGGAGTTGTTGTGTTGGTGTCTTCAGTGTCATTGAGATTTTTTGGTTTTATCTAATGCTTTGTATTTTGATATTGGTCTTTGTTTCCAATTTAAAATATTATATTGTTTTTTTGTTTTGTTATACTTTTGGTTGTATTACAGTGTACTCCTGCATCATATATTGGAAATTTAGTCATTGTATTCTTCGAGTGTTTTTTATTTTCATTGGGAAAATCATCCCCCAACGGTGTGTGAAGCCCATGGAATTTATTTCCCTAAATTGGTGTCTTTGGGATGTCACCTAAGGCCAATGAATGTTCTTTATCCTTACCAAGGTAATGGGGAAGGGCAGAAAACCACTATTTTCAACATCTTAACACTACCTTTGACATTATGAATAAAACAGATATTCTTCTCTTCTCTACTCCAACATTTTCCAAATTTTCAATGATATTCACAAGATTTTTTTACCATAGAATGACTCTCCTATATCTTTTCAATGAAATATATTTGATAATTTTTCCCTCTTCATTTTTCAAGTAATCCTCTATATTCCAACTTGATTCTTTTACCAGGAATTCGAAGACTCTTAGATCTATGAAACTCTTGATAAAATTCCTTCAATGATTTCGAGAAATTAAAATAATTATATACCAACCCCATATCATAATCAATTGTCTCTATTAACTGATTTTATATTATGAGGATAAATTCTTATCAATTTATCATTTGGATAATATATCACTAATTGGCACCACTAGTTTGAAAGAAATTATTATTTTTAACATCATAATTAATTACAATTGTTGATACCACTAGCAGAATAAACATATTTCCATATTTTTAATTTTATCTTATTAACCAGCTATAAAATAGTATATTTCAAAATTTATTATCCTTCAATCCCTAATCATTTTCTTTCAATCATAAATACACTTTACTTAATGATCTTCATGTGTGAATTAACTACTTGCCATGGAGACATTGAAAAATATCCTTAGCATACGAACTCAAAACATAGTGTATAAAATTAGACATTAGGTCAACATCCTCATGTATATACATATTAATCACTTAATTTAATTAATAAATAAAATATTAGATTTTTATTTATTCAAACCATATTTCTATGATCTCAATCAAACAAACACTAATCCATAAATAAATAACATAAAAATCGAATGTGTGTGATATATACAGCATCATGAATTTGATACCACTAATTTGTGATAAAATTATGATATCAATCAATATTCATTATCTATTCATTATTCATAGGGATTATTCATTTATTGATGAGGATTAACAACAATTTAATGCTAATTTCCAACTCCCCCAAAATTTTAGTTAGCTCTGTACACTATATCTTTAGATAATTTCCAACAAGGGAACCACATTTTTTGTTTTTGGAATTTCTACATAATGAATTCTTGGTATCCTAAAAGTTGTTAGCTAATTTTTTTTAATACATTACAAATAACAATGACATTATAAATTTTATTACATAACCTCTAGATCTATCTAATATTTCTTAGTGGTCTAATACCACTTCATATGATTTCTGATGTCATTATTTTTCTAATATGGTTGTTTGATACCACTGAAAAATTCCTGAAAATATTTGACATCCTTTTAACACCCGATCGAGATATAAATCATTTTATATTCCCAATACCAACATGAAACTTCCTGATATGTATTGAAAATAAAATATAGAATCATTTCACCTCTTATTGGGTAATATTATTCCCTTGATTACAAATCATGTATTTTAGGCTTTATTCCAATTAAAAGCTTCAAACAATCTAACTCCACTTGATTTATGTATCCTTTTGAAGTTAACACACCTATTCATTCAATATAACCAAATTTATTCTTTCAACATAACCACCATATGGATCCTCTCCCCTCTTAAGACTAAACCTCTTCTAAAAATTATTAGGAAACATTAAATACATTTGTATAGGTGTACCTCTAACATCATTAAGAACCGTAATGTGTCTGTTCATTATAAAATAAACATTTTCTCACCAAAATTTTTCCAATCCTTATAAGTGGTTTTTATTGAATTAACACTTATAAAAAATTTATCCAAATAAAGAAATTACATTTCTTTATCATTATTATAATGTACTATTCATATATAGTGAGACTAATTCTACTTGTGATTCTTTCCTTCAAAGATGAGTTTTTCATTGATCCATCAATATAATTCCTCGACTATAAGATGGATCTTATACCAATAGTCACCTATGGACTTATATTATTATTTTCTAAACCACTAATACATGCCTTGTGTTTTTCCTCTTAAATAGTAAATAAATTGAATTTAGACTTATTTTTTCCATTGTGAATCTATCTTGACATGCACTTCCTTCGTCCTAATTGCTGGGGAAGCTTCCTATTTTTTCTTACCTAACTACTTTATTTATCCCCATGATAGATAATATTAGTTTATTAGTATATATTATTAGGTAATCCTTAATCATGATCCATTAATTTTCTCTAAAATAATAATAATTTTTTCTAGATCAATATATTTTCTTTTGATGAATATTTTCTTCTATTATATCATAAAAATGTCAAAGTATCATATTAAATTAATATCTTCTTAAATAATTTAATTTTTTACCAAATGTTTATGGGTTGAACTTATAAAAATAAATCCAAATACAATCATACCTTATATAATTATTCCATGGATGAGATGTTGATGCAACAAAATTACATCTACCGTTGACCCCTTGGGATTCTATACACACACTGAAAGTGTTCTCCACTCTTCCACTAAAGTGGAATTTCAAATATACCAACCCATGAGAGAATTTAATTTCATATTTAACAAGATAATTCTATTTAATTATAGATTTAATATTTTAATTTATTTCCCATCTATTATTAAGGATGAAATAGAGGGAATCTGAATCTCTTATTTTCCCTATGAATATTTTAGCTTTATATAAATCTGTGTGATTGTTTATTCCATTTCATTAGACTAGACAACTATCTCCATTATCATTTTGAAGTCTACTTTCTATATTTTCTCATCTCATTGTGTTGTGTCTTGATAAGGAAAATGATTTATTTATATTCTATCTTGCTGACCATATATTTTTCTATTTATAGTTCTTTTTTACCATTCATATTTTCAGTAATTTTTTTATATCTACATTTAATGACACATATAATTTAATTAGTCATTTGTTCTACAGGAAAACGTATTCAAGGATTTCTTGTACCACTTTATGAATGGGTTAATATGGGTTAAACTTATCATACAAGGATCATATCTCATCTTAATCACTTCAAGAACACTGAAAAGTCTAATCCCTAGATATCATTGAATTTCTTTCATTGGAATCTACACATACGTCTATAGTTGGAGTTGATTTAAATTTTTTCATTTTTAAAATAAACTTCAATATGATTTCTGGAATGATATTTAATAATAGATTTATAATTATTCACGTTAATTATTTGGTCGATATTCACAAGAGTCTCATTCATATTTTTAATCTTCTCACCTTTTGGCATGAGTTATTTTTCCCATGATTTTGAGGATGATTCAATCAAATCCTTTACATTTCTTTTTCTCTTAAAAATAACCAATAGGTTCTTCCATATATCTAATCATGTTTCAAAATGAGAGGTATTTGTATATAAATAATTGGATAAAGATTTAATCATTATCTTCCATGTCCTAAAATCACAAAATATTTTATTGTGCTTTGAAATTATCTATCTCAATGTATATATCCCAAAACCTCCATGACAAAATCCTAGAAGAAAAAGTTATATCTTTTTATAAGTAGAAAAGTTTATTCCATTAAAAATGTTGTCCTAGTCATGTAACCCATGAACATAAAAAATTCAAATGGATTCAAATATTAACATTTACAACAGAACATTTTTGGGTTTGATACCAATTATTGAGTGAATGTTGACTTAAAACACCTTTAGTGGGGGTGTGAATCATAGATTTCAAAAATTAAAGATTTAAAATCTTCTATTTTTTCTCAAGTATATTTAGATATTATTTCCATGTTAGTAGTAAAGGACTAATATCTCTATGTTCTCTCATATAAATCACATTCAATAAATTAAAATGAAACAAATACAACATATATATGACATATTCATTTTAATTGGATCCCTACTATAGTTTAATCAATTGTGGATATGTTAATGGTGTGTAAATATAAAATCAATTAAAAATACGAATTATATGTTTTATAATGTGTTTAATAATGATTCACTACCAATCTAAGGGGCACTTCCTCTTGTTGTATTTTTTCAAACTACTAAAGGGCAAGCCTTCGGTGGTTTATAAACATGCTTGACATTTTTAATAGTTTAAAGATATGATGGTATACCTATATTTAGTATGGGAAGATTCATACAACATAGGTCCTGATTTTATAATCCTTTCAACTTAAATTTTATGGGTTGTCCTTATTCAAAATGATATGTGATTAACTCCTCAATGTGATGGTTGAATCTGTTACATTAATAAATATAAAATAGTAGAACCTAATTTCTATATATAATGATAAATCAAAAATGGAATTATATTGTTATTTTATATCTCGATATAGTAGTGGAAAACATTTTTTATCATTGAGCCTTTTCTTGAACAAATCCGGATACAGTAATAGAAATATTTTGTAGCTCTATTTCTTCTTCCACATGACAAAATTTATCAATGTAATCAGGATCCCCTCTAATTAATTATATTTCAAATATTACAATGTCTTTTATTTTTTTAGAACTATTACAATTATTTTGATAAGACTATATGTATCAAACCTTTAATCCAAGGGTTACTATTGATTATTCTCCCACTACTCCAATGGGATCATTATAGGTGTACCACATGATTTAATTTGGTCATAAAATATTTTATTAACCTAACTAAAAACAAATAATATAAATATATTCTTCTATATTTAATTTCCTATCAAAGCTGAAAAATCTTCTAGAAACAACCCCTTCATAGAATAAATTCTTCCTTCGTCATCTGATCTTGTTAACTATAGTTATTTCATGGAATGGTATTCCTAATCATGGAAAGGTGTTTGGTCAATATCCAGACACGTTATTATCATCCAAATATAATCATCATTAATTCTATAAATATCATAACAGGATTCCTTAATTCATTATAAACATAAAATCTATAATGATGTGGTATACCGCTTAATGTTGTTAAATAATTAATACTCATGAAAAGTGGTGACATATTCATACATTGGGATTGAAGGTATCCATATTTCATGAACTATTAAAACACTTTTGAACCTTATTCATGATATAACATTCATATAACTACCAGATATTTTAGTATATATAACTTTTGTAAAATATTTTGTTAAATAAAATGTGATTTAATCAACACTAAACTAATTTAAATAATTATTTATCAAAATTTAATGAAAAATTAAAATACATTATGAATATATAATATGAAAACAAATAAACTAACACACATTGATAAATGATATAAAATAAGGTTGAAAAAACACAAAGGTTTAAATAACTATTTTTTTAATAAAGTGTAATTTTTTTTTTGAATTTTGAATATCATTTAAAAGATAATTTTACTAATTTTAGAATTATAATTATAATTTTAATAAATAAATTTCATTTTTTAATTCAACATATGAAAATTAGCTTAGCTAAAAAAATTATTTTACAACCATTATCACCTTTTTTACATTATCATTATATAGGAATAAATTTAAAATATTTGAATCCATTTTATAAAAAAAGTATTTATAAATTAAAATAATCAAATAAAAAAATTAAAGTTAAACTTATAAAACTATGTTAGATATTTTGAAAATTCATGTAATGTTTTTTATTCAAATAAAAATAATTTTTTGATTCTTCCATTTTAATCAAGAATAAAAAATTATCCTCTTGGTTTTTATTCAGTTTTAATTTAAAATAATTATAATTTTATTAAAAATAATTCAATTAAATATCTGGTAAGTATCATTATTCATTTTTTTAAATCATTTTTATTCTTAGAAATACATTTTTCTAAAAATATTTTTTCATTTTGTTTTGTGAAATTATTTTAAAATTAATTTTTATAAATTGTATAAAATTAATCTTATAAAATTTAATACATATTTTTGTACATAATACTCAAATTATTTAATAATTACCATTTTATTTTATATTCATTGTGAATGGTTACCATGATGAGGGTTAAAATGGTCAATGTGGGAGGAGGTTAAACTCAAGGATAAGGATTAAAATATGTTTAAAAATTGAAACAATTTTAGTATTTTAGTATATTTATACCATATATTATCCAATATTTTAAATATTTTGAAATTGAATCCACCTTATTTGAGAAATATAAATTAATTATATTTTACAGTTATTAATACATACAAGGGTGTCACTCCTCTTACTTATAAAAGTAAACACCCTCTTATAACATCTACAACCTAATTTAGAATATTATATAAACTAATATTTACAAAAAAAACTAAAATCAATCTTATAAACATCATAGATGTTTTGGTATTCCAAAAAATTCCACCAATTAATCCTTATGATGCTTTTAAATGGAGATTATACAAGGAAGAGGTATATGTTCTTACGAGCCTTTTTTCATGTTCCATTCAACATAAACTTCGTTCAATTATACTATGAACATTGTAACATATTCAAATCAGTATATTTACTATATATAAATATTTTTGATTAATTTTAAAAACATTTTCAATCTTTTTTTTCTATTATAAAAGGAATACTTCCTTCATGCATAGATACAGACTACCACCTCTAGGAACTGATATTTTTATTTTTTAAATACCATATATCATATATTGTTAAAATGATGGATTTAATAATAATATATGATATTTAAAACATATTTATAATTATTAAAAAAATCATTATTTAATTTTATTTCCATCCAACGCTTGAAAATTGGAAACATCACATGTTTGTATGTAAAAATTACCACCTCCACGATGATATGTGGTTCATGTTCTTAACCAGCTTGTATGAATGATTATAAAAGTTTATATAGAGAATACGTTTGAAATTTATGAAAGGATTACTAAAATTTAAAAAATGATATTATCATTATAAAATAAAATTTTCTTTCTCATTAAATCCTTATAACATGTTTGATTTGGTTAGTTTTACCACAATGAAGACCATTGTTAAAATGATTATCTCATGAATGATTATATAAATTTATTTACTAGAATTATTATGTAATAATAATTATTTTAAAATATTTACCTAAATTTTTAGTGATAATATTAATAATATTATTAACATGTAATTTTTTTTTATTTTTCTTAAATTCAATAATTATCGAAAACCTTAATTTTTAAGCATTCCATGTGAACATTTGATATATGTTCCATAAAATAATTTTAATACTCCATAAATAACTAAATATCATAATTAAAATATTCATAAACATTATTTATAATATTAAACATTTATCATGTTTAAATGACTGGAATCGTCAAATCAAAACAAGCATGGAAAACAGAACATGTAACAAAAAAAATATTGGTTTTAACAAAGAATTACTATTATGTGGGAAACAATAAATTATAAACAAATGATATACAGTAATAAATGTTTGAATTTGGTTCTGGTATATATGTATAATAAGTCTAAATTTATTATACAAGTGGTTAGAATTCATTTTATTATGAAGTTGTTTGAGGTATGGGGTTTTTGAACTCAATTTACATTCATTGGGTTATATATCATCATTGATTAACTCATATTGATATTATGTGTGTTATAAACTATGATTTTTTATTATATTTACACTTTTTTTATATGGATTTAATATTTTCCACAAATCATTTAATTTATGAGTTATTAGTATAAATGATTTGATCATTAAAAGGATTTATCCTCTCACTTTTCATCCTTTAAAACATATGACATATTCACCACATGTTTTTTATTGTGTATTGTATATAGTTCCAATAAACGTATTTTATAATTATTATCCTGAAAATTATAGGGATTTTAAAATCCATCTAAGGTTCTCTCCATAATAATGATTTAATTCAAAGGTTACCTAAGCTGTAATATTTTATGTTATAATCTTTCTTTTTATCAAGATTGTTTATGTTTCAATATCTATTAAGGAAATTGTATGTTATGTATGTATTTAAATAAAACTATTTTATTCTATAATACCTATTTTTGTAATTTTTATTTATTATTTTCATTTCTCTATATTTGGTACCCAAAAGGCAAAATTAATTTTTTTAAAGAAAATATGAGTTTTTTTTGTTTGGAGGTTTTTTCCACCATATTCATATTCTTAAAAATTTCCATATATTATTTTTTATGTAAAGATAAATAAATTTTAAAGGTATTTTATACTAATTTTTGATTTATTTACAAATGATAAAATATTATATTTACAATTCTTTCGTAAAATGATTTTGTTTTTTATAAAGAAAAGATTTTTTATAGATTCAATTCATTTGTGACCTTTTGTTAATTTATTCATTATAAAGATTAATTTATTGGTTTCCATGATTTTAAAAAATAATAATAATAATTTTTTATATTTTTAAATTTTTAATTTTATTAAATAAAATAATTTTTAACTTTACTTTTTCAAAAAATCTTATTAATTATTCTTTAAAATTAATTTTCATCTATGTCAACAACCTTTATGTATTATTATGCTTCAATATGGATATGATCTTATAATACCATCTACTTAAATTCTCTAATTGAATTATAAATATGATTTTAAATTAGGTTTTAATGAAAACAAATTATTTTCTTGTGTTAATTAGAATATGATGAAATTTTGATGGTTTAAGGAATTTAAAATGATACTCATTACTTTTTCATGGGTTAATTAATCTGTTATGAAATGATTAATTCTACTACATTCTTGTGGATTGAATTTTATTGGATTATTATTATATGTATATGTATTATAATATATATTCAATATGTGGGCTAATGTTATATATCTCATTAGAAAATGAATTTTATTTTGTGAAATGATTACAAGATGCTATTGTAATGAACCAACCTGGGTACACATGACATGTCACCCGATATGGCCTGCCAGAATGTGAAGATCAACAAAAAACCAAATGAGTCTCATGAATAAACCAAAATAGATAAACCAATATATTTTGGTCTGGGAGAAGAGGTCACATCCATGATATATTAAATTCAAAGATAAAAGGTTAACCTGGAAAGAAAAGTAAGATAAGAAAAAACCTAATTCATTATGTGACTATCTAACACCTAAATCAAAACCCTCTTTGAAGAAGGCAACATCCAAGTGAAGTTGGAATACTACAAGATTAACATCACTTTACATGAGTCATAATAAACCATATCTATAAATTCCTTAAAGAAAAAATTAGGGTGTGAGAACTAAGAACAATTGGATACCACCAATGAATCTATATGATGTCTAATCCCTTTGAATCATTAGTTCTTGATGTACCAAAAACCATTTTACAAAACCATTTTAAAAGCGAGATCTATTTTTAAAACATCCTTATGTTTTAATAAACATTATTTATTCATGTAAATGCGGGATACGAAAGATACACTTTAGATAACATTAAAACATAAGAAAAAACATCCATGGATATTCCACAAGATAAAAAAGTGGTCAAAAAAATATGAAATTTACCATCATGTATAACACCAACAACAAATGGGATTTAGAGTATAGGAATATATAATCAAACAAATGCATGAAAAATCAAACAAGAATAACATTAATCATACCTATATCAAGTCCAGCCAAAGTCTATCAATATAAAAAAATAACCCATATAGGTATCACATTCAGTATGGTTCCATATGTCTATAATCCAATGCAACCAATGGTCCTAATGTGATAGGTTTTCTAAAACCACTTTTAAAACCATTATCATAATGTATAAAACATGTTCACATTAAAAAATCATTTCTCTTAGGATTCAAAATCCTTATTAAGTTAAATTCATATTTGATTCATTTCATTGAACACATAGTGTGATTAATTTTTTAAAATTCAAACACCTTTACAAAAATGAGTATCATGAAATGATTATACATTGATATCAAATTAACCTATTTAATAAATAAAACATGATAAATTCAAAATAACATTAATTAATTGATGAATTAAAACCATTTTACAGAGAACCCTACCTAAAGAAAATATTGAAACAATTCAATTTAGAGAAAGATTATTAGAATAAAGTAGATATAGTCCTAATAAGCCTTGATCCATTTGAATTAGTAAACAATCTATATCAAGACTAATATATCTAGAATCCAAAGCCCAGTTAGGTTCCAATGAAATAATGTATGATGAGATCAATTGATGATCTACAAATACGATAGAATGTTTGACAAAAAATGAAACATACCCTGAATAGATCCCCCCAATAAATATGGGATATTACAATAGAATCAAGGGGATAAGACTCTAGATAAATTAGCTATTTTATTTTATCCTATAAGAGAATAATTGATGGTTATATATAGTAATAACCAATAGAAAATAGGTAAATTATATCTTCTTAGACATTTATATCAGGGAACATTGTTAGGAAACATGATTTGACAAACCATGCACCAATATTTCATGACCTCTATCCTATAAAAAAATAGAAGCACAAGATTACCTGGGAAGAGCCATAGAATTTGGAAATTCCATTCTCAATACATTGGAAACCGTTAAAAAAACCTAGACAATCACATGGTTTGGTTAGAAAGACACACAATTTTGCAATCCTTGGTCACACCCGCAAAAAAGGCCATTGGGGCCTCACATTTCTATTTCATATAGTTGCAACATGGTTGGTTACAATCATCTTCCTAATCCATGTGTTTTGTATATTTTTTTAAATCCATGTTTTTATCCTATATGTTCTTTAAGCCTCTATAATGACCCAAAGAATAATCGAATCACAAAGTAAATCATACCTATAACAAAGAGTGTCTCTCAATATTCCCCACTATAAAATATTTTTCCCCCTAAATGTGAAAAATATTATAAATTCGCCACTAGAGAATACCACTTCTTCCTCATTAATGATTATACCTCCCATGTATCATCACTATCACATTTTCACTATCACAGAACTCAGACTAATGGAATATTTTTTACCACATTTTACCTTCTCATTGAATTCCATAATATGAAACTATTATTCAACCACAAAGGTGTCATGTTGAAGATCAATATATTACCATTCAATCACATCAGAAATCCCTGGTTAATACTTCCTCTCCTATGAAACATTAAATATATCATGAATAAACATCAAGAAAGATGGAAAGTACAACCAATTATCCTCATTTCAAATTCATTCCATGATCCTAAAAAAAGGGTAAAACTTTTCTGCTAACTTACCCAACTCACCCAAATGACAATGTCCCATGTGATGTGATGCACTAAGAAAGACCCAATCACCAATCTCAAACTCTAGTGGTTGATAATGATGGTCCACATAATATTTATGATTATTATAAGTAGTCACTATCTTCTTATAGATCATCTTTACTTTCTCTATCATCTCTTGATTAAGGCTTAGTCTAACTAAGGAATATTTTTCTAAAATTTTCCACCATTTTATAGAGCTACATGGATTCCCATACAATTATTTAAGGGTTTCTATTTTAAAAAAATATTGATAATTATTTCAATAAGAAAATTTTACGAATGCCAGATTATTTTCAACGTAACCTACAAAATTTACAACATACACCCGAAGAATATCCTCAAGGATATGAATATCTTTCTTAGCCTTCCCATCAATCTCTGGATGATATGACATTCTTATTTTCAATTGGAAAACCATCACCTCTTAAAAGTATTTCAAAAACCTAGATGTAATTCATGGGCCCCTATCAGAATTTATTATAGAGGAAACTCAATAAATCCTTCATAACACTTGGATGAAATTTTTTTCAAGCTACTCTACCTTCATCATTTCCTTCATTGTGAGAAAATGAGCTGATATAATAAGTCAATCAGTGATCACCCAAATAAAATCCTTCGCATAAATCGTTTGTGGTAAACCATTGTTGAAGTCCAAAAAAATATCATCCCACTTATATAAATTAATGGGGAATTTTTTATAAAATATATCATATATCTGGTTCTTTTCCTTCAGTATATGATAAGTAAGGTACCATGACATGGAGCCATCAGTAGACTAATTCATCCCTGACAATCAATTCCAATGTTTCTACTCATGATATATCTTGGTAGTCCCTTGGTTCATTGACCAAGAATAATAATTTCCATTGTCTCTAAATTCATTACTAAGAGATATAGGAATGACCAAACCACCTTAGAAACAAAATGTGTTAATGAGATATGAAGACCAACTAGTTGAGGTCTCCCTAACATTTAGGATTTTACAAAAATAATGGAAATCATCGTTTTAAACATGCTCAACCCAATACAATCATCAAATTATTAGTGAAAATACATAGAATCTATGACCTTCTTACCACAATTATCTTCAATCCCAACATTATATTAGGGGAAAAACTCATCAGAGGCTATTCCATCATTGATTCCTTCAATTCATTGGATTTTTAATGTTCCTTCTCAAAGAATCGGTGAAAACATTCCCTTTATTGAGACAATAATAAATATAATAATTTAATGTCTTAATGTACTCAAACCATCATCTCCGTTTAAGATTTATATCCCTCTGAGTAGAAATATACTTTAGGATCTTATACACATAATATAACAAAAACTTTTCCATAAAGAGATAGTGAAGCCATGTTTTAGGAGCATGTATAACAATATCTAACTTAGTGATGTTTTTAGGTCAGTTGTTCTCATAAGTGTATAATTTCAGAGATCCATCAACCACCACCTTATTTTCCTTTATTATAAAACACCATAATCCCATGCCTGATGATATATATATAACCCCATAACCTAAACTCAATTTAGGAATATTATAAAATGGATATGAATTAAACAACATCATTAGTTCCACAAAATATGTCTAATATATTTTTATCCTCTCAAACCTATCACCCTTGTAGGCTAAAATTTTCATTAAAGAAACAAGAATGGTGATGTCAGGAACAAACCTCTTCTAACAGCTTGTTAGTCCTAAGAAGCATCAAATATCAAGAAAATATGTGGGTTTATCCCATGAAATTACCACTAGAATATTTTTAGGATCCAATGAGAAACCCAAAACAAATATAACATGACCCAGAAACATCACTAATTAGATCTAAAAGTCACATTAAAAATAGTACCATAAAATTATTTTTCCATCAAGAATTTAGGGGTTATATCAAAATAGTATTTTTGATCCTCCTCTAACATAAAGTACACAAAAATATAATCCAAAACAGAAATATATAATGATTCTAAAAATGATGAAAGATATAATTCATCAATTCCTTAAGTACTATTTGATTGTTAGTGAGAACTAATGGAATAATTTGAAACTCCAAATGATCAAACAAACTTCAAAATGTTTCCTTAGGTATATCCTCTTCTCAGAATCTCAATGGATGGTACCCCTAATTTTGGTTAATTTTGGAATATAAATAATATATTATTAGTTGATTTATGGGATCATTAATACATGGTATGGGGTATTTTTTTGGTAATATTTACCTAATTTATTTATCAATAATCAACATAAAATCAGAGGTGTCCATCTGTATTCAAGGAAAATAAAACATGTGAAGTGCTGGCAGAGATGTAAGGAAAAATAAATCCTTGGGCCTCATGATATGTTAGTTGTTATTTAGGTTCATTTAACAAGGATTGTTCTATCAAATAACAGGGAATATAAATGGAAATCTTACTATAGATAATTTTAATATTGAACATGATATCTCTATATGGATCAGATCCAAAAATAACATCATGAAAGACCATAGGGTGTGTACTCACCCAACATGAAGTTTCATTATCAAGTGGGAGTCAATGTCTTCAAGGAACATATCATACAACTTACATGAGATCATTATAATATAAATAAAAACAAACACCTACCTTCTAAATCTCAAGTCTCAAACACTTTAAAAATAATTGAAACACCCCATCAGGAGATATAAATTATATTAAAAGATAATAACAATATATCTAGGCCTTAATGTATATCATCCAATCCATTCCAATAATAAGTTTGAAGATTTCACGATCAACAATCAATAAATCCCATGCTATTTTATAGTTGGTCACATCACCCGACACGTTGATAATTTAAAACATTGTATAGACCTCTTTATGAAAGGCATGGAATTGTATAATATAAAATATAAATTTTTTAATAAAATACAAAAAATTAAATTGAATTTTATGAAATAAAATAATGATTCATAGTTGAATCGAATAAATCTAGTTCCATAAAGGATGAAATAATAATTGTACCTCTAGGAGAAGTTGATCCTACAACAGATTCCTCTAGTGCATACTTTGCTATGTAACTTGAGTTCAAACATGAAAAAAATACCCTACGTCCCATGGTAACTTGGGTTCAAACATGAAATTGAGCTGGTCAGGAACCTATCCACACATACCAACCAAATTACGATGGTCGTAACTTCTATGTAGTAAAGACCTTGAACCAAAACCAAGTAGTGTTGTAATAATTTCTTCTGGGAAATAGATATGATACTATTTTTTCGTGAACCAACCTGAGTAGAAATGACACATTACCTCAGATATCCCACCATATGGGAAAGATAAAAAGAAAAAAAAATGAAGTATAATGAATAACTGAGAATAGTTAAACCAATATAGTATAGAGATTATGAAGAGTACACATCCATTATAGATATAATTTCATTCCAAATGGATAAATAAAAAAGTAAAACAAGACAATAAAAATGAATAGCATTTATGTGACCATTTTCACCCTCATCACATCCCACTATGAAGATGAATACATCCAAGTGAAGCTATAGAACTATATGATTACCTTATATTTACCCAATCCATGAAAACATTATCTAATAATTATTGAATGAAAAATTATGGTGAAAGAGATAAACCTTATGTTATCCCACTAAATTATATATAAAAACAATAACACAATTAAACCATTATTTTTAGTTTTATAAAAAAAACTTTTTACAAATCAATTAAAATAATGAAATCATTTAATTAAACATCCTTTGGTTGTAAAAAACATTTCCTATTAACATAAATGTGGAATATGAAAAGTAAATGTACTATAGAATTAAATATTATGGAAAACCTTCCAGGAGTAAGCCATAATATAAACATGTGTAACTAAACATGAAATATACCATTATTTAAAAAACCAAGAACACATGTGGTCTTTCATATGAGAATAAATACATGAACACATAATAGAACACACAACCATGACCATTGCTAATCCAACTGATATTTATTCCTTCAACAATATATTGATATCAACAAAATAAACCATAGTGGTGTTGTACTCACTAAGGTTTCATATGTCAAAAACTTAACATATCCAAGGTTCCCATGTCTCTATACCAAATAAAAACCTTTGGAAAACAATTATCCCAATTTATAAAACATTTTAATAGTGAAATGTCACTACTCACATTTTTTAAAACCCTATTTTGAGTCAAAATCACCATTTTGGATTTTCATCAAATACATTGTGTGCATAAATTTTTTTGAAGATGAATCAAATTAGATAATTACATCCCATTATAAAATTTAACACTGATATCAAATAAAATTATTTCATAAATCAAGACAATGTAATTCAAAATAACATAAAATAATTAACGAGTTATATCCTTTTTATAGATACACTTACCTCAATAATTTATAAACATTATTATCCTTCAATAATAGAGATTATAACCAAGTAGATACGGACCTCAATATCCTTTATCCATAAGAATCATTAACAATTATCTTTCAAAAACATTATATCTATAAATGATATCAAAATTAAGATATAATGATACAAGAGGGGAATATATCTATTGAGGATCTAATAAGAGGAGAAAATCGAAAAAAATAGCCATACCATGAAGATATCAACCAAAATTGAAGGGAGATCACTTATTAGGAAAGGGGAAAATAAATTAGAGTAATGGGGGATGTTTAGTTCAATACTAATAATGATTAAGTGTAATTTTCCATAAAAATTAAACATAAATCATGAAAGTTCTAACATCTTATAGGATCGAATATGGTAGAATAGTTTAACAAATTGTGTTTCATCTGTGTGTGGAATCTATCCTTTAAAAAATTGGGATGCATGTCTACATGGGAAGAGCTATAAAATTTGGGAAAACCTAAATTAATCTATGCGACACCTCTATACAAATTCCCAAACAACATCACATTTTCCAAAGTGTACCGCATGGTTTGGCTAACCATGCTAAAACCATTAGAAATGAAACTAGAGCCTCATAGTTCTATTATGTACAGAGACCATTGGGATAGTACTAATCGTGATTCTAAACCATGTGACCAGCCGTTTTTCTCCATAAAACTCTTGTTTTCAACCTTTGATTCTCGAAAACATCTATAACTACACAAAGAATAAACCAATCTCAAACTAAATAATTCCAATGACCTTGATAATCCCATTGTTATATTCACATGTTTTTTCATATCCATGATTGTAGATTTTTTCTCTCATAATTCAGTGGGTGGACATGTTATTGGGTTGAAATATTCACAAAAAATGGGTGGAAATGTTTATAATTAGCTTTGCTCACTGTGTCATGATTTTCTATATTTATATTTATTATATAAACTAATGAAATATTATTATGATATACATTCATGGATCAGGAATTATTATTGATGATAACACCATATTATGACTCTTAATTTTTTATAAAAAATCATTATTAGATGAATCATGGTTTATTTCATTAGAATTGATGGGTATTTTATAACATGGTATAATCTTGGTCCCATACCATTATTATTATCTTATGATCATTGATTGATATATACCATGATTACCTTTACCAAGAATATGAACATATACTTTCTTATATCTCTAATTCCTTATGTTATGAAAGAAGGTATCGAATTGGATATTTCTAACAATGGTATCATGTGTGGAAATGTTTTTTTGAGATATTGAATAATTATTATAAAATAATATGATCATGGTATAATAGAAAAAAATATCATTTGATTAAAAAGTCATAAGTTTTTTTATGTAAAGGGTTTTTATTAATTATATAAAAATATTCAACTAAAATGTTTTTGGTAATATAAGTGACTTATTATTGTTTAATTACATTGTATATATTAATGTTTGTTCTTGAATTTCTTAAGTTGGTATTAATTCTGAAATTTAATGTGTATATTTAGGATCATATCCATGTGTAATGTTTTGGGGCATCTTAGTCAGTATCAAAGAAAGTATTTTGATAACTTAAATGGTTAGGAAATTTTCATATAAGTATAATTTAGGATTTTTTGATATCATAATGGGTTAAAAATTATATGTTTGATAATATGGTTAAAGGAATAGATATGCTTTATAGGTTTCATGGATGGGATTCTATGAGGATTAGTGATGTTTTTAGAGTTGTTTTAAATATACCATTGGGGTGAATTTAACCTGTAGGTATAACAAGTGATTTAGTTTGAATAACATTTTTGAATAATTTAACTATATTGTTGAGTATATTAGAATAAAAGTATGGATAACGAGTAGGGTTAATAATTTATTTTATTTTGAGGAAAAAATGTAAAATTAGGACAATGAGTTAATTTATTTTTGGAATATATGATGTGAAATATAGAAAAACATAGGGACTGAAAATTTGTTTCAAGATTAAAAGGTTAAAGATATTTTGGAATAAATTCACTATATATTTGGAACATTACAGGAATTATGGTGAATGAAAATTATTGGATAATAAAGGATTTTAATTTAAAATGGTCGATATTATTTGAGTAATGAAGAATGAGTTATGTTTTGGGAGAATTTATGATTTTGTTGTGGTAACTCTTGTCATTTTGGGAAAAACATTATATTTTAGTGAATATATTATTAGGTAATATATATTTAAAAATATAACTTTGTGAGTGATCAATTTTTTTGAGATTAATGGTATTTTTATTTTTCATGAATATGTGATAAAATTATTCTAATAATTGGCTTTCATATATTTTTAGGAATATTTTGAATAATTTTGGGTTTGTTATTTTTGGAAATATTTTATTTCAACATTGGCTATTATTATTGTGATTTTAGAGATTAATATAGTTTTTATTCATATTATTTTTTTAAATATTTCATTGGACGTTACATTTACTTGCACTAACCATTTTTGTTTTTATTATATTTCTAGAGACTCGTGGAATAATTTTTTATCCTTTTTTGGATCTAATAATCCATTAAAAGTTACATTTACTACTTCAAAAATGAAAAATTATTCTTTTTTATTTAGTATTTAAAGAATTTGTTGAATTATATTAGGAGGATTACATAAAACACAACCTAAGGATTAAATTATACTTGTAGTATGGAAAGAAATCGAGTAATAATTTTTTTTAATTTTCTTTATCTATGGTAAAATAATTCCATAATGTCAAGTAGGAGAAAGAAAAATCTACCAATTATTATATGGGAAACATCTATAAATTATTAGGGTATGTTTTTGAATCACATTCACAAGTTTAATTCTCACAATGGTGGATACATGGTTCATGAAATATTTAAAAATGAAAAGATTACAAGATTATTATTGTCATTTATTTTCTTTTTAAAATTTATTTTAATATATATTAATACAAATGTATTTATTTTGACTTATTAAAATATATCTTCCACTCTACATTCCTTTTCATTTCATCATATTTATGTTTTCTTTATTACAAATTATTTTAAATGACATGTTTTTTAAGTCCCCTTCCTTACAGTAGTATTTATTTTGAATTTTTTTGTAAACATTTTTCTATCACAAATGAGATAAAAAATATATGGATTCAATTAAATTAATGGGGGAGAATATAAACCCCATAGTTGTGGGTATATATTACTCTATGTAATTATATTGTTGAAGAACATGTAATATACCCAACATTGGACTAAAGTAAATAATAACATATTAAAAATAATGGTGAACATAAACAAATAAGGAATATTAAATTTTAAAAAAGTTAAAAGAAATGTTATTGGAAAATTGTTTTATTTACGTTGAAGGAAACTTAATAGTTAATGGGGTCATTTTTCAATAGCATCATTTTTCCATTAATTTTTTTATATATATTTAAAAGATATTTTTTGATTTTTAGAATTTAAATTTCAATAATTGATTTAAATTTTATAATTCATCGTTTGAAAATTATATTAGTTTAAATTTTTTTTATCTTTCTGAAATGTATTATATTTTCAATGAATAACGAAAAATACCTATTTTACAAATACATTATCTTTTATGAAATTATCTTGATATAAGAATAAATTGAATTTTTTTAATTTTTATAGAAAAAAATAAATTTAACAAGTAAAATAATGTTTTTAAACGTATAATTTTGAACTTATAAATATATATTTTAAAATTTGAAAATCTATTTAACCTTTTTATTGAAGTAAAAATTTATTTTTTGGTTCCTATATTTTAATCGACGATTTACAGTCATTTTTAGTTTTTATTTTTTTTAAGTAAAATATTTCTCACTTTAATAAAAAAATATAGTTAATTCGATGGGATTCACAATTTTACTTTTTTTTAAAAATTTTTTATTCTTAATTAAAATGCATTTTCCTTGAAACAGTTTTTAGCTGTTTTTTGAGAATATATATTAAATGTAATTTTTAACAATTATGTAAATTTATTTTTATAAAATGGAAACCATATTTGTGATCAACCAATTAAAATTATTTAATAAGTCTAAAATCATTGTTTAGTCATAATTAATACTCACCATAACAAATGTCTATTAGCACGGTAGTGGTTATGAAAATTAATGAGGGAAGGATATACTAAGATATAAGGATTAAAATATCTATAAAAATTGTCTAAATATTATTTATGTGGATTATTTGACCATATGATATCATATATTATAAAATTTAACTTTTTGGATCCACGTTCCATGAGGAGGAAATTTATTATATATGAATGTTCTTAATATTTACATTTATGCCACTCCCATCACTTATAAAAGGGAACCTCCTCATCTCACTTCCTGGAACCATTGTAGAACCTTATGTTGAATGATATATACTAAAATACATTATTATTTCTTTTTTCATGTATTATGGGGTTTTTATTCCAAAAGACCCATCTAATAATCAATAAGGTGATTCTCAAAAGATATTATCCAAGGTAAAGTTATATTCTCTTACCGACCATTTTTATGTTCCTTTAATATTAAAACTCCTCCAACTCTTATTCAAACATCAGAAAAGAATTATATAAGAATATTTATTTTACATAAATTTTTTTAATATTAATGTAACTACCATTTTCTATCTTCTTTTCATATAATTTAAAATTTAAACATTCCCCAAGTGTTTGTACGGACTACCACCTCCATGAAGTGATATTTTTCATTATTCATTTTTGTCTCTAAAAGATAGTTACAAGGATTAATTTAAGGAATATATATAATATTTATCACATTACTAAGAATCATTAAAGGTACATTATTATTTATATTTCTTTCCATTAATCCATTGAAAAATGAAAACCTCACTCGTGCTGACTACTACCTCCATAAAGTGATGTGATTCCTTTTTCTTCATCATCTTACATCGATGATTCTAAAATTGAATAAAATGAATAAAGACGATAGATTTAATATGATAAATATTATTTCAAAGAAATTTTATCATTTAACAATACCATTTTCTTTCCCATATAATAGTTATAATGTGTTTTTATTTTGGTTGGTTTAACCACCTACATCAACTTTATTATAATTCTTACGTCATTGATGACTATAAAATGATATGTAATGGTGATGTTATAAATTATTTATTTATTTAATATTACTTAAAAATTTTGTAATGGTAATTTTGAAATGTATATTTAACTATATATTTACTTCTTTTATTAATTTAATAATTACATAAAATGATAATTTTAAAGCGATACATGTGAACCATTAACATACATTTAAAAAAGTTATTATGTAACAACATAACATTATAAATCTCATGATTTACATATTCATCAAAATTATAGATATTCTTAAACCATGATCGAATATTAAGGACAATATCTTTCAGATCTAAACATATATAGAAAAGTAAATAGTTTATACAAAAAAAATCATTTTAACAATGAATTACTATAATCCAGGTAATAAGAAATTATAAGGGAATTATATATAGTAATTTATGTTTTAATATTTTTTTGGTTTAGGTTTATAATAAGAATAAATTGATTTTATATGTGGTTAGAACATTTTTTTAACATGGGGAAGTCTTATTTAAGTATATTTTCTACTCAATTTCTTTTTATTTGTTATAACCCTTATTAATTGATTATTTTATGTCAAAATTATATTTTTGTATGATATATAATTGTTTATATCATATTTAGTCTTGTTTATTGAAAAATTAAATTTTAACCAATTATTATTTTCATTGATGGATTCCTTATTCAAATGTTATGATCTTCATAATGTTTTTTCATCTCCCTTTTATTTCTTTGATAAATATTCCATATTCACCACATGTTATATTTTTTTATCCATATAGTACACATGAATGTATTTTATTGATATCCTAATGAAAATTATATGAATTTAAAAATCCATCAATGTTTCACTCTTTGATGTTTTCATTCAATGGTTACACAATTTATAAGGGTTTGTGTAATAATGACACTTTTTATCATGATTGTTTATGGTACAATTTATTTCGTGGATATTATATGTTATTTATCTCAAAAAACTCAAATTTTTTCTGTATTTTGGTAGTTTATAGTTTTCTCAAGTACTATATTCATTTCCCCTTCTTTAGTACTCATAGAGACTGAAATGGTGTTTTTAAGAAAAGATGGCCATATTTATCTTTTCTAGTCGGGGTTATCTCTCCTCTATATCCATGTTCTTAAAAATTATGTTATGTATGTTTTTTTATAAACATAAATTCAAATAAATTAATTTTATAAAAAAAATTAATCTCACTAAAAATTATTAAAGTTAATCTTTTTCAAATGTTTTCTATATATCTACCTTTTGAATTTTTCTGAAATGTAAGAAAATAATTTTTTCATCATTTATGGCTCAACAAAATTTCATAAACTCATAATAATTAATCATTATAAAGTTTACTTTAAATGTTTTCTTGGTTTCAAAAATATAATAGTATTCCCATTTTTGTGATTTTTTAGTTAAAAATATATTAAAAATAAAAGGATATGGTTTTTTTTAATTTTCAATTCATATTTTGAATGATTTAATAAATGTATTTTTACATTATGTCATGATCATTTAAGGTTTTTTATTATTAAGTAAGGATATTTTCTTATGATACCATCTAAATCCACTCAATATATGGATTAAAATTATGATATTTAATGATGTTCTTAACGCATTTCCTTTTACAGTTGTAACACCCTGACCGTAGTTATCCAGAGTCGGTGTATTATTACCTAACAATGGAATGATATAAGGAATCATGACCAGAAAGACCGATCAATTTAGTAGCCTGGGAAATAGTATATACATTTTTAAGTTTTACATTACATTATTAAATTAAAAACTACAACAACATAGTCTCCATACTCCACACTCATATCCCTTAGACTATCTCTATAGGACAATCATAATATACTTCTTCACATACTGCAAAAATAAAACATAGAAAGGGGTGTGCTCAGATTCTCAGTAAAAAACAATATAGCAGAAACATTCATTAAAAAGAATAAACATTTAAGGAAAAGTATTAGAATAAATCAAAATCCTTTTAAACTTGATATTAAGCATAATATAGAAAAGATAAAATCAAATAATTCCATTTACATATTCGCATTGACATTCTAATAGTCGAATAATCACATGAAATATCAGTAGCCACTTTCATAATGATGGAATGCATAATGCCAGACTTCATAACCACAATGTTAAGGCCCTGTTCCTAGACTAAAAATATTATTTTTTTCAAGGCCTTAGTCCAAGACACTTTTTGTCTCATGAGACCTACCGATGTATCATGGACCTATAACGGGCTCCACCAGTCACTTACTAAGTCCAATGCATTCCTTATATGAAAAGGATCAAACATAACATAAAAATTCATATAAAAACTAGCATAAAAAATTTCAATAATTTTCCATTAACCATGAATGGTGTAAAAAAACACATCCACAATCAAACATATCCCAAATCCTTCAATACAATACAGATGTTTTTTATTATAATAAATGAACTTCAAATATGTTTAAAATCTATCAAAGGATGTTGAAAAAGATGAAATCCAAAGTTTTTAAGGAAATATCAATTTATATTTTTATGTCATTTAAATGTCAAATAATTATAAAATAAAAAATTTATTTTAAAAATATTCTTATATTATTTTTAGGGAAGCTTCGCCGATGTTGTAATGGCAGAAAATAGAAGTACTTGCCATATAAGTTAAAAATATACAATCTTACCATAATTTTTTTCGAAAAGGTTATAAAGTACCACGATAGGAAAACGATAGAAATATTCCATTAAAAAAATATAAGGTCAAGTATGGGTATAAATGAATTTATTCCACTATCTATTAAATAGTAAACATGTTTTGAAAAACATTTTTATGAAATACAGATGTGGAAGATAAGGAGGTCCCAATAGATACTCAAGTATAAAACAACCTTGGATAATAAGTAGATTGTAAAATTAACCCTTACCTCGTACATTTCCCTAGTAGATGGTATGTTTACCTCCTATATAATAGTTAAAATATTGTTATTAAAACATATAAGAACAATATACATAAATATGATATCTTGTGATATCATATAATATCTTATAATATTACATTGTTAATAATATTTTAATAGCATCATAATTTTGGGTGTTAACTGATTCATTTTTCTTTATATACATGGTTTTGTAAGCCATGTTTGTCACCTATAAGATGTATTTGATTAAAATAAAGAAGATATTTTTTTCATAAGAATTATTTTTAATTATTAAAAGAATATTTTTCTTGAATGATTAAGATGGAGAACGAATCTCATCGTGTTCGCAGAAACGGTAATCTGTACGTACGCACGTGCGACAATGTCATTATATTAATGGTGAAATAATATGTAATTGGATGGTATATAATATATAAAGAATCATTAACATATTATATTTTTTATTTACATTAGTTATAATCATTATTACCCCTCCAAATAATGAAGTATTTGAATAACAAACTACAGCACGGTGTGGAGATGGTAAACCTTACATACGCACGTATGGTGACTTTTTCATTCATTGAATTGATAGATTAATGAATATGCTTGAAAAATTTTTAATATAACATCACAGTATATAGAATATACTGGATTTGTTATTTCATAATGGAAACAACAAATAAAGAAGGAGTCGAAGAACAAAAGAACTTGAAAGAGGTGAAAAACTATTTTCCTCTTTTTCAGGTTCTTCCTTTTGATTTGATCAAATGGGATCCTTAGGTTGGGTTTTTGACCAAAGGGAGGCCTCTAAGATAAATTTAGGAAAGTTGGGAGGATATTTGGTTAGGGTTTGGTCAAGCCAAATGAATTTTTATGTGTGAAATTAATAGAATCTGAAGTTCCCTTTTATAATAGAGGTGAGGGTCACTTTAGGAAAAGATTGAAATTATATATTATAATAAAATAATTTTTGGTTTATAATTGTTCGAAAATAATTTATTTCTAGGATAAACAGAGTATGGGACAAAAACCAATCACATAATAGGTTTTATATAGGTTTGGGTCACTATATTAACCTTATATTATAGATTTAACTCTTAGTTAATTAGTTTGACATTTACCATGTCACTTTGTCTTTTTATATTAAATGGTTAATAAACATGTTATAAAATTCCAAGAGAACCCCAAGTGGTCAATTAATGATAAAAGTACCATTATATTTGTCTTTTTTATGAAAAATATGTTTCTAGATGTATTATAACAATTAATAATATAATATTTGTTTTTAAAACTCTTTTATAACGATTTTTGACACTATTTGTAATTTTGTTTTTTTAAGTCATAGCAACATGATTACATAAATAAAAATTAATTTAATAAACCATAAAATGTCAAATTCACATATATAATTCTTTTATGGCATCAAAAAGTTCAAATTATATCTATTTAAATATTTATAATATCATTTATTTGATTGTTTCATTAATACAGAAAATATCTCATCCTTATTGTATCATATATAAATATATTTATTTTATTACTAAAAATTATAAATTAAATATCATGAGGTAGTAGATTTTTTTAGATTTTTAATGAATATTTATATATAAATATATTTATTATATGACCTCATTTAAAAATTATTTTACTAATAGATATTTTCTTTTGTTATTTTTTTCTTTATATTAGATTATTTAATATAAAACATCATTATCACTCCATAGTGGATCCATGGGGTCTTAAAATAGACCCAAGTATGACCATGGTGAGAAATGTATCATCCAATTTGGTTAGGACATGTGTTAGGGTAATTTAATATTATTGTGATATTATTTTTTAACCTTATTTACAGGATTTACCCCTTTAACCACGGTAAGTAAAATATTTACTGAAATAAATATTCATAATGTCTAAAAATAAAAGTTACATATTTACACAATTTTCATATACTGATTCCAAATATGGAATCCATTTTTTCAAATTCAAAACACAGAAGTGGAGGAAATTAATTTAAAATTAATTCCTGTTGTCAAAACAAAATGTGTGTTTTTATGAAATAATAACTATAAAAAGATTAACACTTGTTTATGTCCAGTTTAATTGTGAGATTACATCCAATGACATAAATTATATTAAATGATAAAAAAATCTAATGATACTTAAAAACCATTCAAATGTATAATTTAACACTATAAATTATTTCAAAAAAAAAATTTAATTAATATTTAATATTTTTCACTATTAAATCCAAAATTGAAAGATTTTCGAAAAGTACCAAAAATTCACACTAAGATAATTTCGATATTATGAATTCAAAAATGAAGTCCATTTTGAAAAATTAAATTTAAAATATTTAAAAAATTGGGTATTACTTTTCATAATTCCTAGTTTGATTGGCCACAGTGTGTTAGATTCTCGAAGTTGCATACAGTGCAAGCTATTTCATTATTCAATGGAAAACGTACCGTGGAAGCTTGGGGTGTTACATTCTTTCCTCCTTCAAATAATTTCGTCCTCAAAATTTCTAGAATACTACCTCACAAAAAGATTTTGGTGGTTCTTCATCATAAGTTCCTCTGGTTCCCACGTTTCCTCTTCCTACTATTGGTTCCTCCATAGAACTTTTACCAGACGAGTCATCCGATTTCTCAACACTTGTTCTCTGGTATCAAGAACCTTGACATGCTCTCCAAAATCAGACAAATCAGGTTAGATGTCAATTTACTCACATTTGAGTACATGTGTGGGGTCAGGTATGTATTTTCTCAAAAGTGATACCTGGAACACATCATGAACTTTAGATAGACTTGGTGACATTTCAAAACAGTAAGCTACAACCCCAATTTATTCTAGAATTTCTAAATGTCCGATGTACCTAGTATACAATTTACCCTTCTTTCCAAATCATATAACTACCTTCCATGGAGATACCTTCATGAAACATTATCTACTACCTGAAATCCCAAATCCCCCCTTTGGTTATCATCATAGCTCTTCTACCTACACTAAGATCTTTTGATATGGGTTTTCATTACCTTTACCTTTCCCATCATTTCCTCAACATATTCTAGGCCTACGAGTTTTCTTTCCACAACATCATCTCAACAAGTTGGTGTGTGAAACCTCTTTCTATTCAACACTTCATATATTTCCATCTAAAAACTTGAATGAAAGATATTATTATAGGAAAAATCTACCAGAGGTAAATATTGATCACACATAGCTTGAAAGTCATGTGGGAAAGATCTCAACATGCAATCTATGATTTGAATAGTCTGTTATGATTTTCCATCAGTTTGATGGTGGTAGGAAATTATCAAATAAAGTTTAGTATCCAAGGCCTTCTGAATTTATTTCTAAAATCATGATGTAAAATGGGGATCACGATCCGAAAAAATAAATATGGGTACTCCATGAAGTCTTAAACCTTCATTAATATATATTATTTCTATACATTCATGTGGTAAATATTCTCTTATACCATGAAAATGTGTTGAATCGGTATGACGATCAACAATGACCCATATTGAATTATTCCTTCTAGGAGTATTTGGCAGCCCCATGAAAAATTCCATCGTAATATTATCTCATTTCCACTTAGGTATGGGAAGAGGTTGCATGACTCTTCTGGTTTATTGCCTTCCAGATTTCACTTTTTGACAATCCATACATCTCGACACAAAATCAGTAATCTCTCTCTTCATTTGTCCCACCAAAAATGTTCTTTAAATCTCTATACATCTTAGTGCTACTAGGGTGTATAGAGAAATTGGATCTATCAGCATAATCCAAAAATTACCTTTTTAGATCAGGTATATCAAGAACACAAAGCCTCTTCCCAAATTTTAAAATTCCACCTTTATATACAAATTCGATTAATCACCCATCGTTCACAGGTTTAATTTTCTTTTAAAATTTCTTATCATTCGTCTAAGAACTTTTTATCCTTTCTTGTAAACATGGTTTGGAAACCATTTGAAGAAGAATTAATGCTTCACCTTCAATTGTTATTCCTATATTCATCTTTACTGGATCCATGAAAATAGGATCCTTTTCAACTCTCATCTTTTTCAAAACATCTTGATATTTTCTGCTCAAATCATTTTCCACCTTATTTTCACTCCTTAGGTAGTAGTTTATAGTGCAATCATAATTCATGAGTATTTCAATCCATCTCCTTTTCCTCATGTTGAGTTTTTTTTGTGATTAAAATATACATTAAACTATTTTATTCAGTATAAATCTCACATTTTTCACCATAGAGATAATTTCATCATATCTTCAAAGCAATTATTATAGCTGCTAACTCAATATCATGAGTGGGATTGTTTCTCTCTTGAATATTTACCTATCATGATGCATAAGCAATAACTCTATCATTCTACATAAGGACACAACCATGTCGATTTTTGAAGCATCATTATAAATAAGAAAACAAATAATTCCTCGATGGTGGATCCAAGATAGGGGCATTGACTAATATTCTCTTCAATTATTCAAAACATTTTTTACAATCATCTATCCAAACAAATTTAAACCCTTTATGTGTGATCTTGGTTAATGGGTTAGCCAATCAGGTGAAATTCTAGAGGAAATGCCAATAATAACCTACTAAACCAATAAAACTGCATACCTTAGTTATACTCATTGGTTCTGGCCATTCATGGATTTGTCTTTTCTTGGATGGATCAATAGATATTTCATCCTTAGAGACAATATGGCCAAGAAAAGAAATCTCATGAAGTTAAAATTCACACTTGCTACACTTCCTGTATAATTCATTGCTTCTGAGGGTTTTCAGAAGGGTGTGCAAGTCATTTTCATTGTATTTATTAGTTTTGGAGTATACCAAGATATCATCAATAAATATCACTAAAATGTAATTAAGATATTCCTTGAAAACATTGTTCATTATATCCATAAAAATAGAGGGTGTGTTAGTCCACCCAAAAGGAATTACTGTAAACCCGTAAGGCCCGTACATGGTTTAAAATGTTGTATTCGGAAAGTCTTCCTTTTTACCCACAATTGATGACATCCAGATCATAAGTCAATCTTTGAAAAATATAGAGCTCGATGATGTTGGTCGAATAAATCATCAATGCGAGGTAGGGGATACTTGTTCTCTATCGTTATAGCATTTATCTCTCTATATTCAATGCACATCCTCATAGATATATATTTCTTTTTAACAAAATGGATATGGACTCCCCATAGATAAGCCCTAGGGTGAATAAATACATTATTACTCAATTCCCCTATTTGATTATTTAGTTCCACTAATTCCACAATGTCCATTCTATAAGGGGTCTTTGATATGGGCCTTGAACCACGAATTAAATCAATTTTAAACTAAAATTCTCATTCTGGAGGATGTCCAGGTAAATCTTCTGGAAACACATCAACATATTCTTGCACAATTTGTACGTCCTCTATTTGAACATTCCTTTCCTCGCCCATAGTTATTTCATTCTCAGCCTCCCCAATAATTTTATTTAGTTGAGCTACTGGGGTGGATCTAGATAAGAATGAGATTGTGATGTTTCTTCTCTAAAGATATGCTACTCCTTATCATCATCTAAAATGGTAACCACCGTTTTCTTATAATAAATGTTTTCCTCATGGTCTGAAATCCAATCCATACTGAGGATTATATCAAATTAAATCATTTGTATGACGATGATATCATAAGTTAAATAATTTTTATATGCCTCAATGGGAACTGGTTTACAAAACATTGTAGCAGTGATACTTCCCTTATGTGTTTTGACTGAAAAATCCCTTCTTAAATCAAATTGGAAATATCTAAATTTTTTAATAAACTGGGAGGATATAAAACAATGTGATGTTCCATAATCAAATAACTCATTTTCTAAACATGAGGAAACCATTAAATTACCTCCCACCACGTCTTTTAGAACATTAACCTCAGCAGTAGTGATAACATAAGCTTGACCTTGATCCCTTTTCATTTTCTAAGGTAAATTTCTTTGGAACTTAGGGCATGTACATTCATAATTCCTTCTTTCTCTACAATTGTTTCATTTAACAATAACAGCCTCTTCCTTCCCCTTGCAATCACGGGCTTGGTGGCCTTTTTCACCACACTTTTAACAGACACCCATTCTTTTTAGGAAAGTACAGAGGTGTTTCATCCCATATTTACCACATGCTGGATATTGAAATTTTTCCTTATTCCCCTTATTTTCATTTCCATAGTGTTCATAATATCTCTTCTTCTCCTACTATGCTTTAATTTTGTAAGACATAGAGATTTATTTTTAGGTCTTGATAGCACCTGAGATAATATATTCATATGATAAGAAGGATTGTGAGACTATTTATCATCAATGAAATGATTTTAACCCATAAAATAATCGATCAATCTAACTCCTTGGGGTCAGTATATAATATATATCATGCATTTCTATCCTTGAAAAAATAGCCTCCCATTTTGTGACATTGTTATCCTGTTTTTTCCTTAGACTCAGAAATTACCTATCCATATCCGCTCAATGGTCATGAAGAAATTATTTTTCCTAGAAAAGATCATTTAAATATCTTCCTTCCATATTTTATACTTCATCATATTTAATTGTTTTTTTGAATCAATGACCACCATTGATATGCATCTCACATGAGGTAATAAACTGCCATGAAAACCTTTTCCCTTTCGATACTCCCCAAATCATGAAATATTTCTATAATGTATTTATCTGTTGCTCAACTACTAATGGATTTGTAATCCCATTGAATGTTTGTGGTTGTTCCATCATGAATCAGTCCAACATTCATCCTTCACATTTTGTATTAGGGTGCCCCATACAGGTAAGGTTAGTATTCATAACCTGAGTGATTTTTTCCGGTATAGTGATAAGCTGATCAGCACCAGTTGCATCACCAGCTTCACTATAATTATCTTGAGTATGAGTTAAATCCCTACATAGATTATATGCATTGATATGGTTTCCATTCCTTCCACCATGTTCCATTTATAAATAATGGGATACACAAGATTATTTTATGAATCACAATAAATTATTCCAAATTTATAAAACAGTTAACATAAATTCATTAGTTTATTGTTATATTCTATAGTCATAAAAATGTTTTCTTTTTGGATGTATATACTCATAAACCCTTCATAATGTTTATTAAATAAAATGAGAATTATCATAATCATATCCCCCAGGTGTGTCGTAACCAAGAGTGCAGCAATGCCCGTTGTCCGGCAGCAGTTCTCGTTCGAGTCTAGCTCAAAATAGTGTTTTTGGGTTTTACCTCTAGGTACATCTATTCCAGAGCTGCCTCTACTTGCTCGTATCCTGACATGGATGTATTTCATGGAAAACTCAAAAAATCTATATAGTAGCAAAACTTTAGTCAGTTCTTCTATACTAATCCTTAATGTCTATATTAGGGTAGTGTTCTCTAATCAGAGTTTTTCTATGTCTTGTTTCCATGTTTTGTACTAAAATTAATCGGATACCAACTGTAATTCCCCAAATCCAATTATCCCAAGTCTGTGCATTATTACATAACATTGGCATGATACAATTCATCATTCCATAGAAGATTGACTAGTTTATTAGCCTTGGAAATACTAGATACATTCATAAATTTACATTACATTATAAAATGAAAAACTACAACAACATAGTATCCATATTCCATACTCATATCCCTTAGAATATCCCTATAGGTTAGTCATAATATACATCTTCACATCCTGTAAAAAATAAAACATAGAAATGAGTGAGTTGAGATGCCCAGTAAGGATAACAATATAGCGGAAACATTATTAAACAAGCCTAAATATTTAATGAAATGTATAAGACTAAAAAAATCCTTTTAAAGTTAATATTTAGTATAATACTAAAAAGATAAAATCAAATAATTACATTTACATATTCACATGGATATTCTACTAGTTGAAAAATCACATGAAAAATCAATATCCACTTTCATAATGATGGAATGCATAATGCTAGACTTCATAACCACAATGTCAAGGCCTTGTGACATTACTACAAATACGCTTTTGTCAAAGAATTGTACCAAGACATAATTTTGTCTTGTGAGACCTACCGATTCATCGATGAGCTATAGTGGGATCCACCTATCACTTACTAAGTCTAATGCATTCCTCATATGAAAATGTTTAAACATAACATAAACATTCGTATAAAAATATCATAATAAATGAAAATAATTTATCCATAAACCAAGAATGGTGTAAAAATAACACATCCATAGTAAAAAATATAAAAAAACCATCAATAAAATATTGAAGTTTTGTATCATAACAAATCAACTACAGATAGTCTTAAAATCTATCAAAGGATGTTGACATAGATGAAATCAATACTTTTTTAGGGAAATATCTATTTCTATTTTGAAATCATTTAAAAGTCCCATAATTATAAAATAAAACATTTATTTTGAAAATATTCTTATAGTATTGTAATGAAATCTGCAATGATGTCATAATGGTAGAAAATATTTGCACCATCCGTATATGTTTAAAAAAGACATTCTTACCTTAATTTTGTTGAAAAGGACATAAAGTACCTTGTTTGGAAAATAAAGGAATGATTCCATTAAAATACATATAATGTCAAATAAGGGTATAGATTAATTTAACCCAATGTCTATTAAATAGTAAAAACGTTTTGAATTACATTTTTGAGAAATGCAGATGTCGATGATAAAGAGTTCCAAGTAGATACTCACATATAAAACAACCTCCGATAATAAAGAGATTGTGAAATTAACCCTTACCTTTTACATTTCCTTAGTCAATGGTATTATAACCTTAGGTATAATAGTTGAAAAATTGTTATTAAATTATAAATTAACTATATACATAAATATGATATCATATAAGATCTTATAATATTGCATTGTTAGTAATATTTTAGTAGTATCATTATTTCGGGTGTTAACTGATTCATCTTCCTTTATATGCTTGGATGTGTAAGCCTTGTTTTTTATGTATATGATGTATTTTATTAGTATAAATATTGATATTATGTTTATAAAAATTATTTTTAATCCTAAAATTAAAATTATTCTTGAATTATTATGATGGTGAATGAATCTCATCGCGTTCGTGGAGAAGGTAATCCGTACTCACGAGCGACAATATCATTATATTTATGAAAACATTTTATGTAATTGGATGGTATAAAATATATATAGAATAATTAACATGCTATTTTTGTTATTTACTTCAGTTATACTCATTATTATACCCTTCCAAATAACGAAGTGTCTGAATAACAAACTAAACCACGATGTGGAGATGGTAATCTGTACGTACACACATATAGTGACTTTTTCATTTATATGATAGATATAATAATGAGTCTGGTTTTCTATTTTTATAATAAAATAACATTATATTGTAGATACTGGATTTATTATTTTAGTTTGAAAACAAAAAAGAAAGATGAAGTGGAAGAAGAAAATAACTTGATAGAGGTGATGAAATATTTACCTCTTCTTCGGGTTCTTCCTTTTGATTTGATCAAAGGGGATCCTTATGATGGATTTTAGACCAAAGGAAGGCCTCTAGGATGAAGGGAAAAATTTCGGTATGATATATGGGTAGTTTTTGGCCGAGGAAAAAGGCTTTCGATGTGTGAAATGAAGATAAGGGGAATTACCCTTTTATAAGAGTGGTGAGGGTCACTTTAGGAAAAGTTTGAAATATTATTTTATAATAAAATAACTTTTGGTTTATAATGGCACCAAAAAAAAATTATTTATAGTCTAAGATAGGGATGGTTCGAAAACCACTCAACCAATATGTTTTAGACACGTTTTAGTCACTATATTAACCATATCTTTTATATTTAACTCTTAGTTAAATAGTTTGACATTTACCATGTCTTTATGTATTTTTATATTATATGGTTAATACACATAGTATAAAATACCAATAGAAGCCTAAGTGGTTCATTAATGACACACCGATAATTATATAAGTCTTTTGGCCGATCCATATATTTTTAGAAATATTATATCAATTAATAATATAATATTTGTTTTTAAAACTCTTTTATGTCAATTTTGAAACTATTTCTTATTTTGTTTTTGTTAAGGTCATAACAGAATGATTACTTCAAAAAAATTCATTTAATAAACTCTAACAAGTCATATTCACCAATATTATTTCTCTATGTTATCAAAATATTCAAATTAATTTTATTTAATTATTGATAATTTCATTTATTTGATTGTTTCATTAATAAGGAAAATACTACATCATTATTTTGTCATCAATAAATATATTTATTTTATGTCTAAAAATTATAAATAAAATATCATAAGGTGGGAAATAATTTTATCTCTATAATTTCTATTTATAGTCAAATATATCAATTATATAACTTTATTGGAAATTTTTTTTACTAAATGATATTTTCTTTTGTTATTTTTGTGTTTGCTTTACATTATTTAATATAAAATGTCATTATCACTCCAAAGTGGCTCCTTGGGGTCTCAAAATCATACCAAGGATACCCATTGTCGGAAATTTATCATCACATAGGGTTTGGACATGTTTTAGACTAAGTTAATCTTATTATAATATTATTTTTTAACCTTATATACTAGATTTACCCCTTTAACCACGGTAAATAAAATATTTACTACAGTAAATATTCATAAAGTCTAAAAATAAAAGAAATATACTTAAAAAATTTGGACCTCTTGATTCCAAATATGTAATCCATTTTTCCAAATTCAAAACACTGAAGTGGTAGAAATTAATTTAAAAATAATTCTTGTTCTCAAAATGAAAATCATGTTTTTATTAAATAATAACTATCAACAGATTAACACTTGTTTATGTCCAGTTTAATTGTGAGACTACATCCCAAGACCGAAATAATTTTAAATGATAAAAATATAATCTAATTATATTTAAAACCCCTTAAAATTTATAATTTAACACTGTCAACTATTTCAATTAAAAAGTTGTTTTTAATTAAAATTTAGTATTTTCACCATTCATAAAAAATTTACTGTTTTCAGAAAAGTACAAAAAATTCACCCTAATCAAATTTCAATATTCCTAATTAACAATTGAATTCAATTTTAAAAAGTAAAATTTATAAAATTTCAAAAAGTTTGTATTACTATTCATAATAGCCTGTTTAATTGGCCATAGTGTATTAGAATCTCAAAATTGCGTACAATGTATGCTATTGCATTATTCAAAGGGAAATGTACCTTGTATGTTTGGGGTGTTACAATGTTTTAATTTAGAGATATTGGAATTATGTTTTTTATGGAAATTTTATTTGAACCCATTCATTTATCATAGGATAATTAACCTATGATGGAATAATGAATGATCTTGTATTCTTGAATTATATGTATGAATGGTTTAATAATATGTGATTGGTGGGTATGTTATATCTCTCAAATGCATTATATAACATTTGATATATAATGAGATATTGAATATTGTGTATGAACATGATTTAAGGTTACTATGATCTCCTATTTAAAAATTGACATGATTAAAGTTTGTTTTGTTAATAATTTGGGAGTTTACATGATTTCAGGTTGCTATTTTTACTATTTTTTCAGCGTTCATGATTGTAGATATCAATGTTAACAGTTTCGTAAATTTCTATGTTTTTATTTATGTAAAAAAAATAAAACTTATACTTATTATATACGGTAATGGCTCGTAATTGATTGTTGATGATTCCTCGCTTTTATGAATCTTTTATTTTTTTGATGAAATAATTTTATTCCATGACTTATGATTTACATTCAATGAATTTTTGGATAATTTTTATGTTAATACAATGATCTCATACCCGTATTCTTATCTCTGATCAAAAATTGATATCTCTGTTTTTTTACCTTTAATGAGAATATTATATCACCCTCTCTTTTATTTCTATTTCACAAGGTTGTAAAGGAATGTATTCAATATGATATTTATAATAATTGTATAATGGGTCGATAAATTATTTATAGATATTTAAGACTTATTATAAAATAATAAATTATTTATATAATAGAAAAATTATCATTTATTTACTAATACATGAGTTTTGTTACATAATTGGGTTTTACTAATTATCTAAAAATCTAAAACTAAGAAGTTTTGGGTATATAATGTCACAATATTTTCTATTGAACATTTAAATATACATGTTAATATAGATGTAATTTATGTTGGTATCAAATCCAACATGTAATGTTTATGTTTTTTGCATTGGATTTGGGTGTATGGGTCTGGGGTGTCTTAATCAGTCTCATGGTGTGACCAATGTTATTAATATTTTAGGATATAACCTATGATAGAGTAATGTTTACTCCATAACATCATGATATAATGATCTAAAAAATAACTAAAATTTTTACTCCAATCTATTTATCCGATTGAAAAAATGTATGATAAGCAAGATGGGGTGAATTGGTCTTTTAAAATTAATTTAAATATTAAATATTTAAGTTTATCATATTTTTTATTGATTTAAATTAAGAAGAAATAAAATGAAATATACATAAGAGATTTTTATACTGGTTTGGAACTAAATAATACATGTCCACTATTCACCACTCTCACTAACTTAGGGTGATGGAACCCTTTATATCGACTATAATAGAATAGTATAATGAAATTTTACCACCTAGAGTAAAAACCCAATTACAAATCATTTTTTCCTTTAAGTACTAAACCTTAACAAACATACATTCTCGCACATAGAGGAAAAATCAAAATACTCGGCCTTTTAACCACTTGGAGGAAAACCCCAATGCCTGTCTTTCTTATGGGAGTTAAAACCCACAGTCAAAATATTTAATAAGTCATATTAGAACTTATAAATACACACACAAAAAGAAATTAAAATAATTAAATCTATATGACAAGATAAAGGCTTCACAGTTAGATAGTCAAGAAAACAAGGATCTCTCTAATATCAGAGGATCAAACAATTATTTTCCGTATTATATTATTATTTTATAATAAAATTATGTTGATCATTTTAGTTCATTATATTTTAAATCACTTATATAGATCTGGATCTATCAATCTCTTTATATATAGTAATTTTATGCATATTAGATTCCAATCAAGAATCTCATTTTAGTTTATCTTTCCCAATGCTTCATCTGATATCTTCAAAGAATGTTCATGAAAAACATACCAACGTTGGTTACTATTATAATATGTAAAATTAAAAACAAGTTATACAATGATAATAAATTTTAATAATTATTACATCACAAAAAAATAATTATAATCAACATTAAAGTCAATAGGAAAACTCCTATAAATTATTCAAGATAAACTATTCAAATTACAACCACATTTAATTTGGAAGTCCAGTTTCCCAAAAACCCCATTTCGGAACTTCAACCCACATGATGAAAATTTTATCCTTTATAAAAATCTTCCATGAAAATTCCATATTATTAAAATAATTAATAAGTATTTAAGAAATAACTAAATCAAGATAAACATGAAAATAATATATTATTTTATGATATATAAATAAATATAAAATAGAGCAAATTTTAATAAAAATTATTAAATGTCATTAAGGTATCCAAGATATGATATATGGTTGGTTAATCAATTTTCCAAATATTAACTTGCGGTCACCTCATTTGGTTCACGGGTCACTGTATTTTTTTTATACGATCACTTTTTTTCATGTGGTCACTTCATTTTTGTTCATGCGGTCACTTAATATTTTTCCTATAGCTAGATCATTTTTATTCATGAGGTCACTTCATTTTATTCATGAGGGAACATCATTTTTTCATGTGGTAACTTAATCTTTATTAATGTGGTCAAATCCATTTTTTCATGTGGTTACTTAATTTTTGTTCATGTGTTCACATACAAAATATCAAATTTTCACTCACATTCACTTCTCAAGGTCACTTCCATACCTTTTCAAATTTTTATTCTTGTAATACTTTAAAGTTCACTTCTAGACATTGTCAAAATTACACACATGCTCAATTATGAATATCTCGTCCATATTTTTTTAAATTTTCAATCGTAGTCAATTCTCAAGGTCACATCCATAGTTTTTAAAATTTTCACTCAGTATCTATTATCAATGTCACTTATAGACATTGTCAAATATTCACTCATGATCACTTATCAAGTTTACTTTCATCTATTATTTAATTCTCACTCATGTCCACTTCTCAAAATCACTTGGAAACATTTTCAATGTATCACTCATGACCTCTTCTCAGTTTCACTTGTATAACTTTTCAAATTTCTCCCATGATCAAATTTATGATTTAAATATATGTAGAAACTCAAATTTGAAAAATATTATTGTGTATAATAAATTATAATTATTAAAATTATTAAAAATAATTATAAATTTGATCATAGATCTAATTAAATGTTCTCCAACATTTTTATAATTGAAAAATAAATTTCAAATAAAAAAAATTCACCCACTTTTTCCAATTAATAAAATAAATTAATGTATAAATATGATTCTCTAAATAGAAATAGTTACTACTTGAAAAGAATGAATCTTTTAAATAAAAAAATTATTCCCTTAGTTAATACATAGATATATATTAAACCTAAAATTTACATCAAACAAATATTTTGGATTATTTAAATATATTGTTTTTATAATAGTATGTGTAGACATAAAATTATATATGTATATAATAGTAAAAACTATTACGGAAATGTATATTAGAATTCCTCAAAATCCATGAGAAAATATAAATATTTTTAATGAATTATATAATGAGTTTAAATAAATTTAATAGTAATAAACTATATTAGTATACTCTTTTGAGCCAAAAAATAAAAATACAATATACACACTGACCATTTGAATAAGATTTATTATTTTAACTCAATATCTAACTTAAACTCCCCGTAAAGGTATAATGTATGTTTAAATTTCCATCATTAAATTTTTGAATTTGATTTTATAAAAATTATCTTAATCTTAGGGTTTAATAAATATATTAGACAAATGTTTTTATAAATAAATAAATTAAGGATTTATATTTTCTTTTTCAACATGAACCATAAGAAAACGATATTTAACACCATTTTTCTTTGTACTAGAATTTTATATGGTTTTTTTGATATATAAATTTTATAATTATTGTCAAGGAAATTATAAATATAACAAAAATAAAAACAAAAATCAGAAATTGTTTTCTTAGTGCCAAAATATTTATCACAATGAGATGTGGAATTTAAATATTTGGATTCAATAGTTGAAAGATTAAATGAATTATTTTTCTTAAAACCACAAGAATTTAAACACATTCCATGAAAATGAACCCCACCCAAAGTGCTTTCTTGGTCTATCTTGCATCCACCAAATTAAAAAATAGAATACTGTTTCAAATAAAATTTAGTTATAGAAAGATAAATTAAATTCAGACTCAAATTAACTTTAATGTATATAATAATTATTTCAAAATATTTAATGTGACTTTTATTATAATCAATTTGAAATTTTTTACACATTCAAACTGAAAATATCAAACTACTCTTATAAGAAGTAAAGTATAATATACTTTCAAACATGCATCTATAGGGTTTAACAATAATATATTTTATATATTGATATAAATATACTTTTAAATAAGTTATTATGTTATAATTTTGAATTTTATAAGAGTATCAACCAAATCATTGAACAATGTATTTATCATATTTTTATCTATTTAGAAAAATTCCATCATTTCTTTAAAATATTATCAAACCAAGGAAAAATTTAAATTCCCACATCACACTAATAAAAAATTCATAAGTCATTAATTTTGATGACTCATTGAAAATATTTTAATTATATCATCTAAAAAATAATAACATTTACATAAAGCTTCACAATCAAAATATAATAATTATTGTTTTAATAAAAAAGTGGGAACAACCATTTCCATCCTCTTTTTCCAAGGTAAAATATTTAAACATTCATACCAATCTTGAGGATATTGTTTCAAAACATAAAAATACTTAAATAGTTTAAAAACAAGATCTATATTGTTTTCATTTTCAATATGGTGTGTTTTTGTCACTTTTTCCATTTTATAAATACAACCAATTAGAAAAGTTGTTTTTACATCCATTAGAAAAACAATTAAGTCCACAAAAATAATTATAATCTAATAATATTCTAATTGTTTCTAATCTAGTAAAAATTATAAAATATTCTTTAAAATCAATACCTTATTCTTGATAGTATCCATGAAAAACTAATGTAGATTTATTTTTAACAATACTTTGAGATTTATCATGTTTATTTCTAAAGATCCTTTTCCCCAATTACTTAAGAATATTTCGGTGGGAAAAATGATGTTCACAAACCATTTTAAGAAAATTGAGTTAATTAATATTTTATTTTCAATATCCAATTACAATCAATCAATGTTGTATTAAAATAATTGTGTATAAACTCTTAAATGAAAGCTTGATAATAACAAATTTTAATAACAGATATTCATGCTTGAATAAATGATTCAAAATTACCAATCACAATATCTATAGGATCATATTTATGAGACATATATAATTTTTCAAGAATATGTTTATATTGATAATAAATACTCTCCCAATCAATATTTGAATCATTATCTTGATTTTGTTCCTCTTAAAAATAAAAATCTGTAAACTCCAATTCATGTTTATCAACATCATTATCTCATTTATTCAAATATTTTTTATCCAACATAATATGAATTGATTCTTGAAATAATTTTGTTATTTTACTATAAAATATATATACCATGATATTTTATTAATATCCTATGAATATTAATTAATCATATTTTTCAGGAATTTTTTATAAATCATCATTAATATTGGGAATAATGATTTTACATCCATGGACTCTAAAAAAATCCAATTTTAGATTTTGTCCCCTTCCAAAGCTCATGAGTTTTATTTTTCAAAAAATGACTTAATATAATTCAATTTTTAATATATAATATGTTTCCATAACTTCATCCTATAAAAAATTAAAAATATAAAACACATTTAACATGGTACTAGGCATTTATTCATGTATTTTATTTTTCCATTCGACTACACCATTTTTTTATGGTGTCATAGGGGTAGAATATTTTAAAATTGTATATTTTCTCCAAATAAACATGATAGATTATAGCTTTTTTAACTCAACATCATGATTCAATATAATTTATTTGATTAATTTTCATTTCTTAGATTGAACTAATTTGCAACAACTGATAAACTTATATAACATTTCAATGTCATGTGTAAGAAAATAAACCAATGTGGATCTAGTAAAATCATCATTAAAAAATATCTCCTACCACCCAAACTATATGTTTTGATTAGGAAAAATAAATCCTAATGAATAAAATCAAGAGGCATATAAGTTTTTCCTTAACTATATGAAGTGAAAATTTTTATTTTGTTTTTACCTTTCAGGAAAGAATTGCATTCAAAGGTGTTGTCCACTTCAAGTTCAAGTAACTATAAAACTATTTTATTCTTTAACCACAAATTACTAACCCAAAATTAGAATGTCCAAAAATCCTATGAAATAAAATATTAATATTGTATAAAATTTAAAAAATTTGACATTTTAATTAGTTAATTTAGTAAAATTAACGAAATATATATATATTCCTTCATAATTGCATAAAACAAAATAGATTTATCATTAAATAAAATTAGTTTATCATATTGAAATTTAATGAACATTCTATCATCACATAGTTGTGAAATAGTTATTGAAATATCTTTCATCACTTCAACATATAAAACATTATAAATAATAACATAACGTAAAATTCTAACCTCACCCAAACCTTTTACCTTTTATTTATAATTATCACCAAATACAATTTCCTACTTCAAATTTATTGATCTATATAAAGTTAAATATATCATGAGTCTTGTTTTGTGATAATCCATTATCCATGTTCCATACTTAATTTTTGATGCTTCCAAGAAAAAGTTCCTATAAAAACTAATTTCGGACTTTTTTGGTACCCAAGAAAATTTGAGTCCAATATGATTAGTATATGAATTATTGGGAACCAAAAATGATTTGAAGCACTTATTTGTAGAAAATACTAAAGTTAAGTATTTATATATACAATATTTTATCTATCAAATATATCATGGAACTATCAAGGAACATTCATTTTTATAATGACCATTTATTTTCCATCTAAAAATTATAGTAGTAGATAAATATCCATTATTAGTTTTAACAAAGAAAGTATTATACATTTTTGGTAGAATTATTATCAGAAACCATAATATATATCATTTTCATTTTATTAAAACTCATCATTATATAAAAAATTTATATACCTTGCAAAAAATGTACAAATTTGACATTAAATATTCAACTTCAGTTTGAGCTATTCATTCTTTTTAAGGCCTTTTTCAAAATTACTTATTTTAGATTCATGATAAATTGTAATGGAATAAAATTATATATTTAATTTTTCATTTTCTGTAACTGTATTATTTAGATTTGCTTATATTTTTTGTTATACATATTTCTACATATCTTCATTTTTCAAAATAAGGACCTTTTATTTCCTATTATGATTGTGGTATAAACAAGTTACTTTTTAAAATTTATAATCATGTTTATAAACCTATATAAAAATTCATCTATAGTGGGTTTTTAGAATCATATTTATAAGAAGAAGAACAGGTATATTCATTTAAATTATTATATGAATCCAGTGAGCATAAGTTTCCATCACCTTTTTTAGAACTAGATTTTTCAGCACTTCTTGAATATTTAGTGAAACTCTATATGTATTCGATGTACATATTATATTTTTATTGATTACTATTATTTTTATACTTCTTTAATATTGTTAAATTACTCTTAATGATCCCCTTTTTTATACACTCATTAAAAATTACATATTTAAAATTATTTGATATAAAATTATCATTATTATTCTTTTTGTAATCATCGTTATGATATTATTTTTAGGATCTCCTTGAGGAACCTTTCACTATTCTATATACACATTTTATAATATATGATGTATCATTATTTTCATTACTCTACAACTAAAAATTATAAGATTAAGTAGATACATTTTATTTAAAAGTAATTCCATTTTTATATAAAATTATCTTCTTGAACAATATTTTTAACATCAAAATCATGATCTTATAGTGGTCCAATAATATCATCATGGGTATTTTCCTTAGTGTTCATAAATTCATCTAGAAAATTTTTTATATAATTCCACTTATTTAAAATTCATTTTAGCCCACATTTAGTAAAAATATTATTTTTATAGTTTCTCCTAAATAAATTATTCCATTTACAATAATATTAAATCTATGAAACATTTGATTAACAGTTTTTTCTTCACCAATTTTAAATTCATGATCTCCAGATCATAACATGACCAACTTATTTATCATAAGTTTATATTAACCAAAATGTGTAACATAAATAATTTTATATATTTTTTGAGGAGTTTCACATGAAGATACATGGGTATACATGTTTATATTAATTTCATAGTATAAAATTTTCAACACCTTATTATTAAACACATTGTTTACCACATCAGTTCCAACTAGTGATTCAAGTTCACTTTCTGGTAGTTTGTATTGTTTTTCAATAATTTCACAAAGATCAATGATAAGTTTCTTTAAGAGATATTCCAATTTAGTTTTACAATAGTTATAATAAATACCATCAAAATGATGTGGTTTTTAGGTATCCATGAAACATTCCAACTGGTCACTCTATATTATAATAGTACTTTTCCCCATGATAGTTACATCATGAAATGTTCAACATGAAAAATAAATATATTAAACTTGTAACCTTCTCTAACACCAATATGTTGGTCCAAATGGGAAGATGGAATATATACAAGAGAGGGGGTGTGAATTTCCCGTTTTAATTTTAATTTAAGGATTGGATATTTAATGTTATTATAAAATTGTAATTAATGTAAATATAATGTAAAAAAAATAAAATGAACATAAGTGATTGTTATTTTTATATAGATCTTAGTCCACTCATCACCCCTCCCACAAACTGAGGGGGATGTAACCTACAATATAAATTATAATGGAATATTATAATGAATTCTGACAACCCAGAGCTATAACCCCATTAAAAATCTTTTTTACACTGGAAACATAATCCCAAACTGACCTACCTTTTTCCTGCATAGAGTAAAAACCTAAACAGCCTACCTTTCTCCAAACTAGTGGCACAACCCAATTCCCAACTTCTGTTTGGGAGTCAAAACCAAAAATTAAACCTTTTAATGAGTAGTACAAAAATATACTGTTAAACTTATTAAAATAAATAGAAAATTTTAATACACAAAACCAATTCAAATATTCATATTCAGAGATTAGGGGTAGTAAGAATCTCTCTAGTAATAAAGGATCGCATAATTTTAGATTATCTATGTGTAGTAGTTGATCACAAAATTATATTTCACTTATACAGTTCATGAATATCCTCATCCACACAAATATATATATACATACAGATCTTTCAAACTATGTATATATTGTTATTTTGTTTTAAACATATTTCATTCATGATACTCATTGTAATTTATCTTTCCCATTACTTTATGTGATATATTAGTTGAATTCACATGAAAAACATACCCACAAGGGTTAACTTTATAATCTATAAAATTAAAAACATTCTATACATTGATATTATTTTAGAATAATTAATATTTCACAAAAACTATTTATAGTAGTCAATAAAGTCCCTTGTATAAAATTATTCAAGTATATGAGATCAATTGACCAAATTATAACCACATTTAATTTGGTACACACATTTTCCCAAGAAAAGAGAGTGAAAATACAACCTATGTGATGGGAATTTAATACAACTTAAAAATATTCCAAAAAATACATATATGTTAAAATAATTAAGGATTATTTAACAAAATATTAATTCAAGTTAAACATGAGAAATAAATATTATGTAATTTGAAATTATAATGTATAATTAAAATAGATCATGTTTTGAAAAAAATATGGAATATGAAGTAACCATAGATATGTCATAAAATATTTTTATCACATATCCAAATTTCAACTTGTAGTAAATTCATGTTTTTCATGTGGTTACTTCATTTTTGATTATATGTTCAATTTGTTTTTGTTCAGTTTTGTAATTCATTTTTTCAAGTGGTTACATATTTTTTTCCATCTGTTTGCTTTATTTTTGATCTTGCTGTCACTTAATTTTTTTCCATGCGGTCACTTTATTTTTTTCCACAGGTTTAATATTTTTTTACATATAGTCACATAATTTTTTTATTTGGTCATATCCATACTGTCAAAATGTCACTCAAGGTGACCTCTCATGTTTATTTCCAGGCAGTGTCAATTTTTTTTTCATAGTCACTTATCAAGGTAACTTACATAATTTTTGAAATTTTCATTAATGAACACTTCTCAAGATCACCTCACGAATTTTTTAAAATTTCACTCATGGTTACTTCTCAATGTCACTTATCGACATTTTCAAATGCTCTCTCATTGTTACATCTCAATTTCACCAATATAATTTGTCAAATTTTCAATCAAGGTCACTTCCTGAGATCACTTCGAGACATTATTATATTTTCTCTCATTGTCACTTATTAGCCTCAATTCCATAATTTTTGAAATTTTCATTCACATCCAATTATCAAGGTAAATTCATAACATTGTTATATTTTAAATCATTATCACTCTTATGATTTAAATATAATATATAAAATTTAAAATTGGACAAATATTACAGGATATGATAAATAATATTGAATGAAATTATCAAATAAAAACTAATAAATTCAATCAAGTATCCATCTCAACACCATCATCATGGTGTGACATATTTTTTGTACAGTGTAATGAGAAAATATTAATATATAAAAGTAAGAAAACTCACACAATACTAAAATGATCCATATATAATAATTTAATTAATCTATTGGTTTAATGTTTTTTTATAAGCTAGGTAAACATTTTAGAACATTCCATTCAGGGAATCACTATAACACTAATGGAATGATTATCCTTTTCTCCTGAAAATGAAAAACGATAAAACCCTATGAGTGAATTAAAACCCTTATGTTTCCAAAAAAATTATTATTTACCATTAAAGAATTTTTTTTCATTTTTCATGTAGATATATATTCACAGTTTGGTACATGTGATTAAAGAATGATTGACTTCTCTCAAATAAATTAATTTTATGCTTCCCTACATTGTAATATTTTTCCACCAACTCTAAATTGATATCTCTTGTGAAGTCGTTTAATGGCCCCTATGGAATTATTTCATACAAAACAGTACCTTATAATATTTTCCAACCTAAAATTCCCCTCATGAAATTTCCAATGTTACCATGGTGAAGTGTGGTCCCTTTACTAGATGAACCATAACTATCAATATATATCAATCTACCTTTAAATCACTATGAAGGGTCTCTCCTATCATAGTAACTTCACCATTATCAACAACATGAACTTGATGTAGAGATAAATAATGGTTTCTATTTTCATTTCAACACTTGGGAATCCAATTTATACTCTCCTCCAAATATAACATTAATATCCTTCCTTTTTTAGTTCTTGAAAAAAATCAGTAGATTGATAAAAAACCAAAACCAAATTCATTTGGTTCCCACACAAACCAATTAATTGGGTGAAGTACTATAACTCATGATATTGTTCTCTATTGATATAATGTAGACATATTTTTCTATTATTTTTTGAGTTTACATGATATAATTATTTTTCTCAATAATGTTATTATATCTTGGTAGTGATCCTTGACTATTTATGATTCATTTTTATGAATGCGTCATATTCCATGCCTTCGTTATATGATCATTGTGATTATAAACTTATTATTATGATATAATGATGATTATTATGTTCTTCCATGTACTCATGTTGATTCATGTCTCATGATCTTACCGATTATTCCTCCCCATAATAGTATTTTAGGGAACTAATTCTTGGATTTATGTCCCCATGTGATTATATGTATCAAAAATTATGACTGTTAATAGGAGGACTATGCTAGAGGATTTTAAAAACATTAATGTAATATATGTATTTATATTCTATAAACCTAATTTTCATAAGACACTAAACCTGTATATTTTAGGATTAGTAATATAATATATTATTATCTTGATAGATGATGTAATAATAATGTATGTAAGGTATGGTTTCCTATACCATCAATGATATGAAGTCTCATATTATAACCCATAAGTATTTTAAAATACAAATTTTATTTTTGTTATAATTTTTTTTCTAATTTTGAATGAGTTTACATGATAGTTTTATCGATGGATTGTTTATATTTTTTATTATATAAAATAACCATTGTGAATTTTGGGGTTGGTTTTATTGAGAAGGATTTTGGAAGAGTTCTACAAGATAATATAAGTTCCTGATAAAGTTTGACTAGGTATTAGAGAAAGATAATAGAGGATTAATAATGTTCTAAATACAAGTCATGATAAACACCTGGGAATTCTTACCCATTCAATGGTGGTGGCTGGAAGTGAGGTGAATATATAAAATACTAAAAAAAGAGTACATATATATAAGATTCTCATATTCTAGAATTCTTGAGAATTGTTGATCATTGGTAATACTATGTGATAAAAGGTAGTGTAATAGTGGTTGTAGAATAACATGAGTTTTTCCACAATGTTGTGATATATATTTTTTTCATTGAAAGATTTCATACGTAAAATAGGGAACGAAAATATAGTTTTTATAGCAGTCATTGGTGAACATGTTTCAATGATAAAATGGAAAATTGAGGAATCATCCAAATGTATCAATGATTCTAAGGGGCTAGTGGGAATGCGAAAAAGTTTATAGAGTATGGTTTTTCCTATATTTCTGGATAGTATAATAAGAAAATTTAAGGACACACAATAGATGAAGACATGATGTCTATCAAATGGAGATATGTTTCATACCATGGAATGGTAGATTTCATTTTGTGATTTTATAATCCCCATGAGAAATTGGGAGAATCACAATGCATATTTTTTTATCATGGGGGACTACAGTGAGGTTAGATGATGTAGGAAGATAGAGGGAACCAATTTCATGTCTCAAGGAATGTTTATTATCAATAATTTCGAGTTTAATTTAAAATTTGTTGATAAATATGGTTTTAGTAATTTCAAAGAGCATTTTGTTCTAAATAATAACTATACTAATGTAGTATTTTCTCCATGTTGTGGTAGTTATGTTCATTTCATGGTGATGTGAAGTTAGTAGTCCCATGTATTCAATGATCTAATATTTAATAGGTAAGATCAAATAATCTTTGTATATATATTGACTTGGAACTAAAGGAGTTATTTGGATGAGTTTTCCCTATTTATTTGAAAAGGCATAATAATATATTTAATGGGACTGACGAGGATTCAATAAAGATTGAAAAAAGATATATTTATCTTTAATAATATACTAGAATAATTATAGATGTGAGGTGTAATATAGATCTCAAATATTAAAAAAAAATTGAGATATAAAAAAATAATGTAGGAGTTCTACGCCAGTACTAGAATTTCATAGGAAAAAGGAGACCCCATAGGTTTTATCAGAGGAGGTTTATTGATTTCATCCATGTAATAAAGTAGAGAATAATAAATTCATCCCTAATTTTGTAAACTCCCTATATGTTCTTATGGATCAAAGAAACAACACTAATATGTATGTTTATATGTTCTAGAGAATGATAGAATTGAGTTATTCATTTTTATGATGTTTGTAAACCAATAGGGTATGTGCGGCTACTATTAATTGTAATAAAATAACTTCACTCTGTATTTTATGTATGAGAACCATTTTGGTTTAATACTCCTTTGATTAACCCAGTTTGGTTGAACCATGTAAAATTTATTATTTCCCATTTTTTTTATTACTTGTTTCCTTATAACAATTTTTTGTGTGAGGAGTGTTTCTAATAATTAGGTACCAAAATGATTCATGAGGTTTTTTGTGAAATTTTGGTAAACCTAGATTCACTATCCCATATCTCTGGGTATTTACACTTCTAGGGACTATAAATAAGAAATATATCCATTGGTTATTGATGGATTTTTGTCTCTCTAAATAAATGATAGGGCTCATCAACCACAAGGGGATTCTATTCTTTGGTGAAAATAATTTTTAATTATGGAAGAATTGGATGAAACAACATTTATGATAATTTATAATGGATGTCAATAGAACTTATATACATAATATTTTTCATCATGGAAAGAAATGAATTATTTTGTTAATTTCTAAAGGTATATTGATTCCCAAATGGTTGAACATGTTAAGTGGTACATTATCCAATATAATATATAGGAAGGTGATGTTGTGTATATCCCTAGCTTCCATGTGGGAAAAATATCTTAACATATATAAAGTATATTTCAAGGTATGTAAATCTATTATTTAGGTACTCTGGAATAATTAGGAGGATATAAGGATTCACGTTATAGATTATATTAGTGATTTTTTTTATTTGGTGAAAATAATTGTGGGGGACATGTGTGGACTCAACGAAACTCCCAATAATACCAAAATCATTAAGAGTGCTGTGAAAAAACTACTACCAAAGTTCAGCGCATTTATTTTATTACTTAAATATAATAACCTAAAGGGATAGAAAGTAGATAGTATTCATAGAACACTAATTGTATATGATATATGGAATAATTTTAATTCATTTATGAAAAAGTAGAATTATCAATAAGGCCATAAAGAAACTTTCATCAGAGGATGTTATTGATGATGGGAAAATTTTTGAGGTGATATATATCCTTTACCAAAAACTCAAAATAGGAAAATTACGAATCAAAGGAAATATTCCAATTTCAATGCTTTTATGTAAAAAATATGGGAATCTCACAATAATGTGACAGAATATGTTCCTAGATGATGATTATGATAAAGAGCCCCAAAATAATACATCCTTTTTTTGAAATACAAGATGTATTATTAAATGAAATTGTTAAAAAATAAGAATATTATTTATCTTTAATATGTCAAATAAAAGTATATAGAGTTAAATATTTTTAGGACTATAAATACTTCATCAAGTATTTTTTGTTGTTGTTATATACATACCCAAATTAGAGAACATTGATGAGGAAATCACTGACGTTGAGGGGAAAGTGAAACTCAATTTTAAACTAGAAGATTCCCATGAAGAAATTGATATTTAGAGGGATAAAAAAACAAATAAAATAATTTGGTATGTAATTTTATACTATATATACAACAATAATTGGACGAAAAATCTGATTTGACGGTTGAGAAATTTTTTGAAAGTTTTGATGTAATGGTTGTGTAATATAAGTATATTTTATAACATAATGAGTAATTTTTATAAAAAAGAACGTATCATAGGGGACTAATATTGAAGTGAGAGGCCTAGGTGGGGGACATGGGAATTTTCAAATCATAAAAGAATACATTGATGGTGAGAAAACCATATAGGGTTTAAAAGATACATAGAACATGAGAAACAAGGATGAAATAAATGAAGAAACATTATTAGTGTCTAAACAACTTTAGTGAGTACAATAATAATTAAGAAACTAAAAAATCTATAATGTTATCACAGTTAGAGCCAATGTATTTTAATCTAGTTTACAAATATGTTAATTAGTTCAAATAGATACATTAATAGAATAACTAAATTGAGAATAATGGAACTTGGAAAATTATCCTTAGGTCGGAAGAAAGAAATGTTTTTATAACCAAGTTGGTGTTCTATGAAAAACTCAATGAATATGGAAAGGTGAATTGAAAAACAATTAGCTACCGTACAAAGGATATTCCAAAATCTATATAATTTATGTTTATAAGACATTTTCCCCCATATTCTAATTGGTAAAAATTTATATTTTAATTGAAATATTATCTTAACAAATATATAAAAAGTTTGAAAAGGGAATTAAAATAATCATTACCCAATAGAGTCCCCAAAGATGAGTTGTACATTGAGAAACCAAATGAATTTATTATAGAAGAATACAAGAGATTTTTTTGGTTGATGCAGGCTTTTATGGGATGATGTAAAAACCACAATATTTTTTATTCAAGACTATACTAATACATGAAAGATATTTGGTTCCACTGAATTCTAGTGGATTAAAATTTATATATCAATAAGAATAATGGTAAATTATTTTTGGGTGTAACTATGATTATGGCATAATATTTGGAGAATCATACGATGCATAAAGTATTAATTTCTTTGTGTATATTCATTGTGAATTAAAAACATCCACGATTAGGAAGATAACATTTTTACTCGGTTCACAAGTAAGTCAAGGATGTCTTGAAATATTTATCTCTCAATCAAAATATACATATAAAATACTAATTATAACTTTAAAGGAGGATTATAGGATGATGAAAACATTAGTGGAAACTCAAATGAAGTTTCAAATAGGAGATGGTGGAAAGAAGGATCAAATAATGGAATATAGGAAAATTTTTTGGAGCCTATTATACATAATAGTGACATGATCCAACATTTATTTTCTTCCACATGTGAATACACGCAATAAAAATGTTTTCCCAAGGAAATAATGATTCAATATATGAAAATATATATTCATTATTTTCATAACATTTTGAATTATAGTCTATTATATCATAGAACACCACAGCAGGAGTCATTGGGATATATAGATATGGATTGGTTTGGATTAGTGGACAACTAAAATATGATTTTGTGTTTTGTATCTTATCATGGATGATTTTGAAATTTTTTACTAAGAAATAAAAAACACTATATCTAACATATCACTATTTTTTATGAATATATTTTGACTACTCGAGAATGTACTCAATTAATATGGATGATGATATATCTTGAGGGAATCAGAGTTTATGTGAAATCAATTATAACAATCATGTGTGATAACATGGGTTTTATTAATCATATAATAATTAATTTCCATCATTCAAGGAAAAAACATCAATATAAAGTATAATTATAAGGACCCGACCATCAACATTTTCTAATATTGAAATAATTTAATAATTCACATTTAGAATATTTTCAAGTTTAGATTTTTAGAGAATTAGACCATAAATATTTCATTACATCTCAAATATTATAAAGTATACACTTCTACTCAGAATTTATTTTTTTCATAAAATAAAAATTCGTAAATGAAAAAAAAATGATTATTTTCTTGATATAAATTGTATTTAATTCTTCCTTTCTTATACCCTTCCTTAAATATTATGAAATTCATTTCAAAAAACATGGGATAAACATAAAAAGCTCAGTAAGGGTTATAAAACAAAGAAAGAAATCAGTAGTCCATAAATACATACAAAACATAATCTCGTTTATATACCTCCTGAAATCATTAGATTTATGAATAACATATAGAAATCATAAATCATAAATGTAACTTGTTGTATCTATAACATAATTATGATGTATCTTTCATATCTACAAAGGTAGTTACATTTGGAATACCCATCATAGTAAATTATGATTCCTCTATCATGTTACCCAATGCATTTGAAAGCTATCTTAGGCTCACTTGACCTAGGTTTATAATGTAACCACCCGTATATGTAAACAATTCCCAAGAACCATAACATATTTATAGTACATAAAACAAACATGAAGGAAAAATAACATTTCCATATTTAAATCAAAATATATCATTCAAATATATTGACATAAACAATCCATTATAAACCCCATTTTTGATACCAAAATACATAAAAGAGTATATGGTATCTATTCTTCTTTTAAAAACATTACGGTTTATTGAGGAATCCAAATATAAAATAACACTCCTGGTGACAAAAGGCCATTGTCGTTGCATACGTTAAAAAGAAATATTCCTGTTTTTCATTTAGTAAAACTCATCCTAGAAAAATATTCCATTTTAATGAAATGAAAAGTATAAGGTGGTTATACACTGTATAAAATAAAGTCATGTATAAATAAAAATATGCGTCAATGAAAGGAGATTGAGAAGAAGTCCCTTACCTCGTCTCTAACTTGAATCATTGGTTCTTTAATCGCATATATAATAATGTAAAGTTAATTTCTTCTTTCATAAAAAAAATTCAATTTTATTATTCTTATATATTTCTAATTAAGTCATTATAAATATTACATAATCATTTATGTTAATAACTGTCATTTTGTTGATATTTGGTACTTGAGTAAAAAATGAATTTATAATTACATGTTGTCCATGTTGTAAAAAATAAATTATCTCCCAAATGATATTCATGATTTATATATCACATATAACAGATATAGCTTTTATATAAAATTATTTATTATAGAACACAACATTTGGAGATAACAAATGAAATGTGTAGTTCATGGAGATGGCAAGTCGTACGTACGCATGAACGATACTTTCATTTCTATTTCATATTTATTGTGTTGAAAACATAATGATACATTGGTATAATATAATTATATTATAAAATCATATATAATTTAATTAACTCCTTCCTTTATACATTCCATGTATAGAATGAACGAGTCATATCACCTTGAGGGGGCAGTAGTTCACACTTCCTCATATGAAATTACCATGTTTACCCACTATGGAAACCATAAAGGTAAGTTATAAATGAAAATTAAAGAATCATAGAGACAATATAAATATAATATTTTTCATATATAAATACAGTTCCATCATAATGGCCACCATGAGAGGCATTATGAGATAATCGAACAACCATCATTTCGTGAGGCGGCAGTTCATCATATAGAGAAACAGTATGTTCGTATGCTTTAGACGGAGGAGTGTGTATGTGTAGTTTGAATACTTCTATTATAAAAACCTATTATATTTAGGATAATGGTTTTATTATGTTAAATATTATTAAGAAGAGAATACTAAGTAATGATGTAAAATAAAAGATGAGAACTTGAGTGAAGACGTTACCTTTAAATCAGGTTACTCCCTTCTGTTTGAACCAAAAGGCTTCTTTGAAGTGCCTTATGCCTAAGGTAAGGATTATAGGAGATAAAGAGGGATCTTGATAGCTTATTTGGGCTGATTTTTTATGAGAAAAGGGGATCGAGAGGTGTGTTTAATGTGTTAGAGATGATAGCCTTTTATAAGGGAGAGGATGGGCTCTTTAAGAATGGTTGAAAATATTATTTTATTATAAAATGATTTTCATTCTCAAAATGTCAATAAAATAATAAATTCAAAGATTAGGTGAATATAAGTTGAAATAAAATCTTAGAATAAGAATTGGATAGGTTTTGGAAATTTTATAATCCTAATCTTTTGTATTTAGCCCTTTATTACCTTATTTATCTTTTACCATGTCATCTTATATATTAATACTATATGGTAAATATATTTTCAATAAAAATCCAAGAGAACCAAAATGGATCATAAATACCATTTTTAAAAACATATATGTCATTTTTCAGAATATTAGATTTTTAGGACAATTTTATCATTTAATAAAATATTTATTGATTTAAAAACTCTTTTATATCAATTTTAATACTATTTATATGATGACTTTTATAAAAATCCAAACCAACATGATTCATTTGAAAAACATTAATTAATTCATAGATAACAAGTCATCATAATATATAAAATTCGTTTATGTCCTATAAAGGTTCAAAATAAATTTATTTTAATATTTATAATATCATTTATTTGAATCCTTTATTAATGAAGCAACTACTTCATCACTATTGTGTCATAATTAAATTTATCTATTTAGTGTATAAAAATTATAAATAAAATACCATTATGTAGGAAATATTTTTATCTTTCAAATGATTATTTATAGATTAATATATAAATGATATAACCACACATTAAAATTGTTTTGGAAAAATAATACATGTTTATGATAATTTTCATTTTACTTTGAATAAAAAGTTATTAATGTCATTATCTTACCAAAAAGGATTTCAAATGTCCAAAGTCCAACCAAATGATTTTCTTGGTCGTTTATTAATCATTAAATAAAGTTATGACAATTGTTAAGGTAATTTTATATTATTATCATATTATTTTTACCTTGAATTACCCTATTTAACATTAACTATGGAAAATAAAAATAAAAAGATTCTATTCAAAAAAATTATTTTCATCTTATTGAACCAAATTTTACTTACTGATGACAACCATTGATGTAGGACTTTGGAAATTTAATTCATAGATGCAGTAAAATTTTATTTATATGTAAAAGTTGGTTTTTAACAACTATGGAGTGTTTTTCACTATTCATAAAAAAAATTGAATGTTTTTAGAAAAATAAAAAATATTTACCCAAAGATAATTTTGATATTATGAACATAAAAATGATTTATATTTTACCAAATTAAAAAAATATATGTTTCATTAATTAATTTAAAATTAATCTCTTTTGTCAAAACCAAAAAGTTTGTTTTTAAGAAATAATAACTATAAAAATATTGACACTTGTTTATGTCTAATTTCAAAGTGAAATTACATCCAATGAACAAAATTGGATTCAATGGTAAAAATATAATCCAATTAAACATTAAAACCAAGAAAAATATTAATCTGACTATATAAATAAATGAGATTAAAATTAGTTTTGAATTATAATGCAATATTAATCACTATTCATAAAAAATGAACATTATCAAAAAAAAATAGAAAATTTTAAACCAAAGTAAATTTACAGATCCCAAGTATAAATAATAATTTTATTTTTTTAAATAGACCATATAAAGGTGACAAAAACTATATTTAATAATGGTTCTCCATCAAAAGGTGGTATATTGACCTTTTATAAAATATTAGAGTATTTATGCTTAAAATTGGATGTATTCTTATTTTACACCTCTAAAATTTATTAGATAAATGTAATGTCATTTAGAATAATTTTATAATCATATTTTAGTTTTTCTTGTTCATTCCCTCTAGTAAAATGGTTGGGTGTTAACAACCAGTTAAAATAATATTATATTATTATTTTTCGATATGACTCAGCCTTTCCTGCAACATAAGACTTCGGAGAAACCCATTGTTCTATGTCGAGTACCCCATCAAACATAGCATCCCCTTTAATGTAAAATTAATATTTAATTCAAAAATATTAATAAATATGAAAATTTATTAATATTTATTTACCTAGGATGTTACATCCTTCCCCATTTTAGAAATTTCATCCTCGCAATTTTGTTCCCCAATCAAATAAGTGGGGGTATTTATCCCTCATAGAATTTTCAGATTCCCACATTTCCTCTTCAACCATGTTATTTTTTCACAAAACCTTTACCTGATGAATTTCCTTATTATGAAAAAACTTCTCTCTTCAGTTAAGAATCTGGAATTGTTGTTCATCATAAGAGAGATTCTCTTCCAACTGAACTACCATTGGACTCAAAACATGTGATGGACCCGACATATACTTTATCAACATTGAAACATGAAAAACATTGTGTACCTAGGATAGACATGGAGGTAAAGCCACTCTGTAGGCAACTAATCCAACATTCTCAAGGATTTCTTAGTATCCAATGAACCTCATACTAAACTTTCCCTTATTACCAAAACACATCACACTTTTACATAGATAAAAATTGAGAATGACTTGATCACCTACCTCAAAAGAAAGATTCTTCCTTCGGTTATCCACATGACTTTTCTACCTGATCTAATTTATTCTCATGTGCTTCTGAATTAACTGAACTTTTTCTCCAATATCTTCTACAAATTCTTGTCCCATCAACATTCCTTTCAACTAAATCCTCCCAAAAAGCTGACGTTTGACACCATTATCCATATAATTCCCCAAATAGATCCATATGTATACTAGAATGAAAACTATTATTATAAGAACATTCAACCAAATAAAGATTTTGGTTCCAACATCCCCAGTAATCCATTGAGAAATCACGTAGCATATCATCAAATGTATGAATTTTTCGTTTGGACTGCCAATCTGATTGAGGATGAAATGCTGTAAAAAAAATTAATTGAGTACCCAATGACTTCTAAAGGGCCTTCCAAAAGTTATATGTAAACCAGGGATCACGATCAGATACAATGGAGATGGGAACTCCATGCAACCTAATTATCTCATTAACATACCACCGAGAAAGACGATCTAGAGACAAATTATCTCGAAAAAGAAGGAAATGAGCATATTTAGTCTATTGATACACAATCACCTTGATTGCATTGTTACCTAGAGAAGTTTTTAGTAACCCCACAATGAAGTCAATGGATATATTTTTCTCATTTCAAGTCTGGCACTGGTAAAGTCTAATGTATCCCTTTCAGTAACTACCGTTCTACTTTATCAAGTTGACAAGTCAAACACTTCATAGTAATGTGAGCAATATCTCTTTTCATTCCACCCCACCAGTAATACACTCAATGATCTATGTACATCTTAGTACTGCCAAGATGAACTGAAAACAGAGAACTATGAGTATCACAAACTAACTCTTTCTTCTACTGTGGATCACATGGCACACATAATCTCATCCCAAATCTCAAAATACTATAATTATCAATGATAAAACTAGGAAACTTACCCTTCTGAACCAACTCTCTCCTTTTCTGCCATTAATTACCTTTCTTCTGCACTTTCTTAATTTTGTTTGATAGAGATGGTTTCACTAACACATGAAACAAAACAAAGGAATCTCCCACACCAACAACTTCTATTCCAAATTTCATCTAATCTTTAATCAAAGTATCTTGTTCCAAATGTGACATGGTTATTATAGCATTATTTTTCCATCTCAAAGAATTGGACACATTATTTTTCTTTACTGGATGGTAATGGATCGTGTAATCATAATCCTTGATTAATTCCATCCAACTACTCGATCTCATGTTCAATTCTTTTTGAATAAATATATTCTTTAATATTTTCTATTCAATATATATTTCACATTTTACTCTATATAGATGACGCTTCCAAACTTTTAAAGAAAAAACCACATCATCTAATTCTAAATAATATGTAGGGTAATTTAACTCATTATGTTTCAACTGACATGAAGCATAAGCATTTACCTGGTCATTTTCCATTAGAAAACAACCAAGTTATTTCAAAAAAGTATCACTGTAGATAAAAAATTTACCATTTTTGGAAGGAAATTCTAAAACTTGAGCATTCACCAATCTTATTTTCAATTATTGAAAACAATCATCACATTTTTTCCTAATGAACTTTACACCTTTTCAAGTTATCTTATTCATTGGACTAGATAACTGTGAAAAAGATTCTATAAACCTCCAGTAGTAACCTGCTACACCAAGAAAACTACGAATCACTATGATATTGGTAGGGCTTGTCCATTATTAAACAAAATTTGTTTTAGCATGATCAATAGTTATTCCATTTTTTAAAACAATGTGACCATGGAATGAAATTTTTTGTAACCAAAACTCACAAATGCTGAATTCCCCATATAGTTTCTTTTCATTTAAGTATTTTTAGAAACCCTTAAATAACTTTCATGTTCCTATTTACTTTTAGAATAAACCAAAATATCATCAATAAACCAAACCACAAACTTATCCATGAACTCACAGAAAATTTTATTTATAAGATCCATGAATACAGCAGTTGCCTTGGTTAACCCAAAAGGCATAACTACAAATTCATAATGGCCATATCTAGTATAAAATGTGGTCATCATAATGTATAATTCTTTTAAATTCACCTTATAGCACCACGAACTCAAGCCATTCTTGGAAAAATACTGAGCTCCCTGGACCTGATCAAACAAATCATCGATATCAGGCAAAGGATACTTGTTCTTATCAATGATGTTATTCATTGCTCTATAATCCATCAAAAGTATCGTTGAACCATCATTATTTTTAAAAAAGGACAAGATAACCCCATGGTGATGTGCTAGGATGAATGAAACCTTGGTCTAATAACTCAGGCAATTGCTTCTTTAACACTAAATGTTCATTTCGATCCATTCGATAATGGGGTTTTGAAATTGGATTAGCATCAGGAACTAAGTAAACAGTAAAATCAACTTCCATGTTAGTTATTATTCCAGGAATCTCATCTGGAAAAACATCAAGATACTCATTTTCCATTAGAACATCATTAACATAAGTAGTTCCTTTGTTTTCAACAATATTCTCAAGGTAACATTCATTTCTACCTTTTTCTAGTTTCTCATCTTCCTGATATGTTATCAAAAGTAAGGGATCATTATTGTACACAAACTGAAATTATTTCTGAAAGGAAACCACTTTATCTCTGTAATAAATTTTAGAATGATAAATGGAAAACCAATACATACCCAAAATAACATCAAAATCTACTGTAGAAAAAACAAAAAGGTTTTCAGGTAGATTCATTCCACACAATAGGATAGGAAGGTTATTAAAATTTATTTTTGTCTCAACATTTCAACATGGAATTTTTACCATAAGTTCAGGATTCATATCTTAAGATGGAATTCCCAACATACTAGAAAACTTCTAAAAAATTAATGAATGTGTAGAACCTGAATAAAAAAAGAAAACACATTATCATAATATGAATAAACAAACAGTGTACCCTATACTAATTCATTTGATGGCCCCTCATCTTCTTTATTAGTTGCAAAGGATCTCCCCCCCCCCCATTATGCTTGTATCCCATATTCTTTCCCTCAGTTGAGTTCTTCATTAGACACTCATGTGAAGAATGACCCATTTCATTTCACATTAAACATTTTATTGACTATATATCAGATTTTTTCTTACCATTAACCTAATCTTTTCCAGGGAAATTATGAGCCTTATGTCCCATTTTACCACATCGGTAGCACTTACAATAATCCAAAGTCATTAGACATCATTTTTTTTACCCCAATTATCACAAACTGTAAACTTAAGTTTCTTATCATCAAATTTCTTTGAAGAGTTACTCCCTTTCATCTTCCCCCACAACCTCTTATTCTGTTGTTTTTCAAAGAACGCATGATCATCAAAAAACACCATTTCCCCCTTCTCCACACATCAGAATGTTTTTCAAAACATTTGAACTCACAAGAAGCTAAATCCCTTCGATAATTTGGCTTTAATCCTGAGTAAAAATTGTTTATTTTAATATTAATATCTCATGTGAAATTTGGAGCATGCCTTTCCAGTCGAGTGAATTTTGCTTCATAATCAGCCACTAAGTCATCTTCCTACCTCGAATTTAAGAATTTGTTTCCATTCTAAAACAAACCAACTTAGGAAAATATTTCTCAAGAAGCATACTTTGAATTCATTGCAATCACGAGCATAAATATTCTCACTATCCCTGATATTTTTAACCATTGACCACCACTGATCGGCTTCATCTTCAAAATTGTAAACAACAAGACTAACCATTTTATGTTCTGAACACCCAATGACATCAAAAAACATCTCTACTGAGTTAATCCACCCTTGATCTAGAACATGGTTACATGATCTTATAAATGACGGGGGATGATACCTCATGAGATACTCCACTAACGACATGTTCCTCTATGGTTGATTTGGCTAATCTCATTCATGGATACCACCACCATTTATAGCCTAAGTCAATTCGACTATCACTGAAACAAACTATACCATTCCAATTCCGACCATCTCAAGTTGCTGATATAGAAGGTTGTTTTCCACCTAAGGTATCCCAATCATATTTTCCAAATTTCCTCTAAGGAAAACATTCAGAACATAGAAATAACATAGGTAAATAACCATGGTAATATATAAATGCTATATCATTTAATTATTAACATAAATTAATTTATGGATTTTAATTTCACAATATCCTAACACCTAAATTCATCTAAACTGACCTATGATACAAACTATAATCACCTAGACTTAAACACTTCAAAATCTTGAATTAATTTAATAATTCAAATTGAAGATATTTTAATGTTTAATGTTTTAGTGAATTAAGCCATAATTATTTCATACAGCATAGATATTACAAAGTATACACTTCTACAATGTATCAATTTTTTTCATAAAATAAAAATTCCCAAAAGAAAACAATAATTCTTTTCTTGATATAAATACTATTTAATTCTTACTTTGTCTTACATTTCCTTATATCCTAAGAAAACATTTAAAAAAACACGGGAAGGGCATAAAAAGCTCAGTAAGGGTTCTCAAATGAAGAAAGAAATCATTAGTCCATCAATATATACAAAACATAAGCTCTTTAACATACCTCATGAAATCAAAATATTTATGAATAACACATAGAAATCATAAATCATATATGTAACTTGTGGAATCCATAACATACTTACATTGTACCTTTCACAACTACGTAAGGAGTTAGATTTGGAATACCCATCACAGTATATTCCCTAAATCTCCTAGGATAAAAATTAATGTTTACCTCTGTCACATTACCCAATGCATTGGAGATCTATCTCAGGCTCACGTTCCCATGGTTTATCACGGAACCACCTGTATATGTAAATAATTCCCAATAAACATAACATATTCATAACACATAAAACAAAAAATAAAGAAAAAATAAAATTTCCACATTTAAATCACTATATATCAATTAAATTTAGTGAAAAAACCAATCCATTATCAAAAACATTTTCAATAAAAAATACATAAAATTTTATATGGTATTTATTTTCCTTTTAAAAACATAACATCTTATTAAGGAAGCTTAACGTCAAATAACCCTCGTGGTGGTGGAAAGGTCGTTGTCACAACATACGTTAAAAAGAAAAAATACCTTTTTTGTTTAGTAAAACACTTCATAGAAAAATATTCAATTTGAATGAAATGAAAATTCAAAGGTGTTTATACACCTTATAAAATAAATTCATGTATAAATAAAAATATCCCTCAATAAAAGGTGATTGAGACAATTTCCATTACCTCGTGTCCAACTTGACTCATTCGTTATTTACTCTCCTGAATAATAAAATAAAGCTTATTAATACTTTATTAATAACCTTATTCATGTTTATTATTCCTTTTATACTACTTATTACCATGTTAGAAACATTGCATTATTATTTATGTTTATAATGGTCTTTTTGTCGATATTTGATACTTGAGTAAAAAATGAACTTTAATAATTACATGTTGTCCAAGTTGTCAAATTTCCATTATATAAATAATGATATTCAAGATTTAGATATAATATATATCACATATATCCTTTATAGATATATATCTGTTTATAATTTTACATAAAATTTGGAGATAAGAAATGAAATTCACCATTCATGGAGACAATAAGTTGTACATAGGCATGAACGCTACATCCATTTATATTTCATATTTAATGGAATGAAAAATTAATGATACATTTGTATATAATAATTTCAGTACAATATAATTTATAATTTAATTAACCCCATCCTTTATAAGTTCCACGTATGGAATGAATGATTCATATCACTTTGAGGGGGGCGGTAGTCCACACTTCCTCAAATGAAATTATCTTGTTTACCCATTATGGATACCATAAAAGTATGCTATAAATGAAAAATAAAGAATAATATAGACAATATAAATATAATATATATAAAATAGAAATACAGTTCCACCATAATGGCCATCATAAGAGGTAGTGGGAGATAATCGAACAATCGTCGTTGCGTGAGGCAACAGTTCGTCGTACAAAGAAACAGTATGTTCATATCCATTAGATGGAGGTGTGTGTACGTCTAGTTTGAATAAATCTCATAAAAACAACCTTGTATATTGAAGATAATTGTTTTTTATGTAAAATAGAATAATAATATCATAGGGAGTGGAGAAGTAAAATAAAAGAATAGAACATGACGGATGACGTTACCTTTAAATCGAGTAACTCCATTTGATTTGAACCAAAAGGTTTCTTGAAGATCATTCTCCCTAAAGTAAGGATCCTAGGAGGTAGAGAGGGATCTTAAGAACTTATTTGGGTAGATTTTGGATGAGAAAAGGGGATAGATAGGTGTGTTTAATGGGATAGAGGTTACAACCATTTATTTGGGAGAGGAGGTGCTCTTTCTGAGAGCATGAAAATATTATATTATTATAAAATGATTTTTGGATTCAGAAGGTCCAAAACTTATTTAATTTTAAAATTTGGTTAATATATGTCGAAATAAAAATCATAAAATAATAATTGGATAGGTTTGTGATATTTTTTAATCCTTATCTTTCTTATTTAACCCTTTGTTAATTTATTTAACTTTTACTATGTCCTCGTATATATTAAGACTGTTTAGTAAATATATTTATAATAAAATCCAAAAAGACCCAAAATGGATTATTAATGACATTTTTAACATCATATATGACATCTGGCCGAATATTAGATTTTTAGAACTATTTTATCATTTAATAAAATTTTGATTTTTTAAAAAACACTTTCATATGAATTTTAAAATTATTCATGTCATGCCTTTTTAAAAAATCCAAAACAACATGATTATTTCAAAAAATCTTCATTAATTCAAAGATATAAAGTTATCATAATCTATAAAATTTGTGGATGGTATAAAAAGGTTCAAAAAATTTATATTAATATTTATAATATAAATTATTTGAATCCTTTATTAATGAAGCAATTACTTCATCACCATTGTGTCATAATTAAATGTATTTATGTAATGTCTAAAAATTATAAATAAAATACCATGATGTAAGAAATATTTTTTATATTTCTAATGACTATTTATAGTCGATGATATCAATTTTATAACCCAAAATTAATGTTTTTTTGACAAAACAATACATGTTTGTGATATTTTTATTTTCCATTATAAAAAGTTATTAATGTCATTTTCTAATCCAAATGGATTTAAAAGGCCAAAATTCTAACCCGAGGATTATCTTGGATTTCCATTACTCATCTAATAAGGTTAGGACAAGTGTTAATGTAATTCTATGTTATAATAATATTATTTTTACCTTGAATTACCCTATTTACCTTTGAACGCGGTAAATAAAAATAAAATATTTCTAATCACAAAAAATTATTTTCATATTATTGAACAACATTGAACTTACTGATTATAACCTTGTGTGTCAGTTTTTTTAATTTCAATTCACAAAAGTGGTAGAATTTCATTTAAATGAAATGGTCAGTTTTTAACTACAATGTTGCAGTACCCCTAGTTTGAACTATTTATTCTTTGTTTATGCCTTTTTATGTGATTAAAGTGCTGGGATGATCTAGGAAGAGGTTGGGAGAGTTTAGAATGGTTTTGAATAAGTTGGGGGTGGTTCTTAGGGTGTACGGTCTAAGAACGGTTAAGGGAAACGATGCGGGTTCTCTAGGAAACCGTGTAGGGGGACACAGTAGGATTCACAAGGCCTCACACAGTTTGGCATGTGCACGGTTTGCCAAACCGTGCGAGGCAACCATGCAGACCCATCCTCTCAAGATAGTGGTGTGCGCACGGTTTTCAAAACTATGTGGGTTAACTGTGTGGCCACTTAAAAATAGGTTTTTAAAACCCGGGTTCACTCGAGCTAGCCTCTTTTCTCTCCAAGAATCCTCCAACTCGAGACTCACTTAGGATTTTGGGTTCTCAATGGTTGAAGGTTCTCTCTCACTCATTTTGGAATAATTTTGAAAAGGTTTCTTGGTTGATTGAATGTGGTTTCTCCCAGGTGAGTTTCTCCTATTGTCTTTTTTTGGTTTCTCTCTAGATCTACTCTTCCCCCTTCCTTAGTTTTCTATATCTACATTCGTTGCATGTAGAACTAGGGTTTTGGTCTCCTATTATGTTTATTGTAAGGATTGTGAATGTTAGATAAGGTGATCTATAGCAGTTTAGGTGGTGCATTTTCTAGATTTGGGATTCAGTTTCTTGTGGGATGATTTTGCTAGAACCCTAAAGGTAGGTGGCCTCTCTCTCGACTCCACATGGTTAAAACTAATGGTTTTGGTTACAATTAATTTTTTGGATTGAAATTAATTGTGTTTTGATGTGTAAAATTGGTTATAAATCCCTTTGGTGATGTTTTGGGGATTTTTGGGGGAACGGGGTGTTGTGGTGAAATGCTCTTGTTGTGGATATTAAAATGGATATTTGAAAATGGGTTACTGATATTGATTTGTGAAAATGGTTGATGAAAAATGGCTTTCAACAAAAATTATGTTTTATAGAAATTTGGTTAGGCATAGGAAATTCTAAATGGGGGTTTCAATAAATGAGTGATTTATTGATGTGCCTTGACATGTAATTGAAATTGTTGATTGCATATTGTTGTGGGCTTGGTGCGTTATATGTTTTATTGTGCACTATTGAAAGGTGATGTAAAATTATGTGGGAATTATCACTATAAAAGGTTCTTGATAGTGGTCGAAATAACCCCCATTAGGGGTAGTGGTCGAAAAGTACCTCTATGGGTGAATGGGTGAACATGTTGGACAGAAGCTCCACCATTTTGGTTGTCTTGATGTGCATTTCTTTGGAAGATTGAAATTGTTGTGCTAATCTGTAAATGATGAAATGGCTTGTGTCATGTTTTTTTGGATTTTTCTTGGTTTCTTGGTTTCGGTGAGGTGGCTTGGTAAGAGTGTCTTTGGTTTATGGTAATGGTTTCACTTGAGATTGTCTTATATAAATTATTCTAAATAAATGTGCTAATGGTTTTATCCAAGTATCATGTGGAGGGAAGTAATTTTTGTAAAACCAACTATGTATTAGTACTCACCCCAAACATTGGCACATTGGTGCTTTTGTAGATTTCATATTCTGAGACATAGGTAAAGGTAATCCACATCATTTCTAGTGGTTCATGGTGATGCTAGGGAGATTTGGTGATACTTGGAGCATGGAGCTTTGTTTGGAGATGTGGAGTGTGTCTTGGTTTATTTTGGGTCTCTTGTTTAGTCTTCTGCATAGTAATATGATATATTATTGGTTGTATTGGTTTGTGGGTTTTATTGTAGAATAGTGTGGTTCCTTTTTGGTAATGTATGAGTTGGTTGTTTTATTTACATGAATCATGTAGTTTGTTAATATTGGATAGTTTGGTCGGTTGGTTTTGTCTCAAGGGAAAATCCTTCCACAATTGTTTCTCAATGCCCTCGGCATTTATTGACAGCCTTTGAAACCATGGGAACGTCACCTATGGCGAAGTAGAATTCCCCCGCCCTATCAATCCTACGAGATTTGTTGGGATGTTATAATTGGTATCAGTTTATTCGGTCCATGGATTTAAATTGATAATAGTTTTTCGAACTTTTGGCGCTGATTGTTGGTCATGGTGTTGAGATTCGTTCTTGGTCTATTCCTTGAGAAGGGATGGTAGCAATACATAGGATTTTCGGAACATGGAATATGAATCATAAAAGGATGTATCTAACCCTTTTTTCTGAACATTATGTTACCAGAGAGTTTGGTACATACCTGTTTGGAGGCACTTATAGGCATTGTATATCTCATTTTGTGGGTGTAGCCAATGAGATGAGCATTACATGCATGGTATAAATTACATCCCACTAGGATTCATTTTTCATTTGGGTATAATGAATTATCGTGTGATATGAATGTGTTGATTTCGAAAATCATTATTGGGTTTCAAAAGGGAAGGGTTTGAAACAAGGAAACTTGTGGTATTTTGAAAATGGGTTGATTTTAAAAACATGGTGGATCTTTCAAAATAGTGCAATATGAAAAATGTGAACTTGTGGAATTCTTGGTAGTGATAGTTGTAGTGTAATTTAATTGAAAATTTTGAATAGTATGTTGCTAAAATAGGACTGATGGTTGTTTTTGTATGAATAGAAATGACACCGGGTAGGCATCGTATTGACCAACTGGAGGAGGCTGCTGAAAATGTGGTTGCACCTGAGCCTCAGGTGAACCAGGAGTTTGTGAAAATTATAGTGCAAGCTATCCAAGCTATGGAAAGTGGAAATAAAGGGGATGAACTACGACATGTGGATCATGCGGTCCAGTTTCAAAAGAAAAATACATCATCTTCAAGGGTGATTTAGAGCCAGAGAGGGAAAAAGCATGGTTAAATAAAATGAAAAAGATCTTCAAATTCCTGGGAACACCGGTGGAGTTGAAATTGAAGTTGTCCAAATATATTTTTTAAGGTCTTTCCCTTCGGTGGTGGGAGTTGGCGGTCCAAGATGGAAGGACCCAAGGTATGACATGGGAAGGATTTGAGGAATAGTTTAACGAACAATTCTACCCTCATACATTCAGAATTCAGCACACAATGTATTTCTTCCATTTGAAATTAGAAAACCTTTTGGTAACAGAGTATGCAACATTTTTTATGAACATTGTAATATTTTCACCCGAGGTGGCTGGTAGTACATTATTGAAAGCTTGTATCTTCGATGCTATTTTAAGGAAGGAAATTCAATACATGATAGAGTTCTTGTGTATAGATGATCATACAGATATGGTGAATAGATCCTCAGTGGACGAAAGAGATCTCTTGGGGGCTGCGAGCAGAGGAAGTGTGTTAGCACCCATGGGGAATAGTGGGAACTCGAATGTTGTGTTGAAGCGAAAGAGGAATACTTTTTTCTATGGTGGCAGGATCAATTAGAGTCCAACTACAGGATCGGTGAATCTTCATTTGAATCCTCATAGTAAGCCATGATGTTTTCAGTGCGGTTCTACGAGCCACATCAAGTGAGATTTTATATAACAGACTCGAGCATGTCATAATTGTAAGAAGAAGGAGAATCTGCAGCATTATTGTCCTAATTCTCTGTGTTTGGGTGTCATTGACACTCCTCAAGGGTTGTTGGGGTCTTATGACTCGAATGGATGAGGGAAGTATCATACCCCTAGGTAGCAGTTTAAAGTGGGTTATGGTGATTCCATGAATATCACAATGCCTCAGTAGGGCAATAAAGAGCAGAATGTGGCAAGAAAACAGCTGTTTGGAGCTGAGAAGGTTGTGGTGGATGATTAGTTGGGACCATCCATGGTGCGTGGTATTATTATTTTAAATTCCACATTGATGCAAGTGTTGTTTGATACGGGTGCTTCACATTCGTTTATTACTTCTCACATCGTTGGTTTTTGGGTTTAATGGTAGAAATCCTTCCTATGGTTCTCAAACAGCAAACTCCTCTAGATGAAAAAAGAATCGAGACTTTCTGTGTAGTGCATGTCATGTATTGATGGATGAGGTTGAGTTGATGTGGGACATCTCAGTGATTGAGATGATGTGTACTATATAATACTTGGAATGAATTGGTTGACAATGTTTAAGGCCAACATTCACTGTTATGCACAAACATTTAGTTTTGTGACAGGGGATGGTGTGAGACATCTTGTTATAGGGAACAAGAATGAGAATAATGGCTCAATGGGTTTGTTGGAATTGACTATTGGAAAGATCTCTTATAAATTGGAGGCCTGTTTGTTGGAATCAGTCGAAGATGTTGAGAAGAGCATTCTTCTAGCAGTTGTGGATCATTTTATGGATGTATTTCCCGAAAAATTCTCATGGTTTCCATAAGTGAGAGAAGTTTATTTATGAATGATCTCCTTCCATGTACCAGTACTGTCTCAAATTTGTCTTACCAAATGGAACCAGTAGAATTTCATGAATTAAATTTGAAGTTGGAAGAGTTAGAAAACAAAGGGTTCATCTGGCCTAGCACGTCTCCGTTGGCAGCACTGATTTTGTTTGTTAAAAAGGCGGAGGGAACCTTGCAGCTCTTTTTAGATTATCGTAGACTTAATTAGGTTTACGATAAATAATTTTTATCCACATACACACATAGATGAATTGTTTGACCAGTTGAGGGCAGTTCAATGGTTCTCCATGATTCACTTGCGATTAAGGTATCATCAGTTGCAAATGTAGAATGAGGATATTCCAAAAACAGCAATCAGAAGTATTATGGCCATTACGAGAATGTGGTTATGCCCTTTAGTCTAACTAATACACCAGCGGTGTTCATGGAATTGATGAATCTGATATTTCAGAGATATATGGATTCTATTTTGGGGGTATTTGTCGATGATATACCGGTGTATTCAAGGACAAGGGTAGAGCCTAAGCAGCACTGGGCGATCATATAGGGGATCTTGAAGGATCATCGATTGTTTGTAAAATTGTCAAAGTGTGAATTTTGGATATAAGAGGTTCTTTTCCTTGGCCATGTTATTTCTTATAGGTTTTTTTCTGTTGATCTGAAAAAGATAGTGGAGGTTATCTCTTGGTAATCGAGAAAGAACATTTTTCAGATACGAAGCTTCCTTGGTCTAGCTGGGTATTATCAATGTTTTTCTCATGATTTTTGATGATTTGATTCACTGATGATAGATTTTACAAGTAATAACATCCCATTTCAATGGGATGGGTAGTTTCAGAAATGTTTTGAAGAGATAAAGGATTCCCTTACATCGGCACCAATCTTGGTTTTTCCAGAACCAAGGAATGGGTAGGTGGTGTATTGTAACTCTTTGGGGTGGGGGATGGGGTGTGTTATCATGCAGGGGGATTCATGTGGTTGTGTATAGATCACATCTATTGAAGTTATATGATAGGTACTACCCAACACATGATTTGGAGTTGGTAGTAGTGGTTAATTTGTTAAAAATATGTCATCATTATCTACTCAGTGAGAAATTTACAGTGCTTACCGATCACCAGAACATAAAGAATATCTTCTCACAAAGAGATTTGAACATGAGGGAAAGGTGATGGATGGAATATCTCCAAATGTCTAATTTTGAATTAATTTACACGTTGAGTAAGGTAAATTTTGTGGTGGTGCATTAATTATTAAATCATATGCTCCATTGGTGAAACAAGCATCAGATTAGTGGCAGTTGATGTTGGTCATAACCGACATGTGGTTGGAATGTGAGGACCAGGGTGACAGGGTGGTCTTCATTCTGGTTTCATTGGTTCTTGACATGGATGGTTTGGTTAAAGAGGGGCAAGAATATGATTTCGAGTGAATGGTGATGAGGATGAAACTCAATGGTGGGGAGACCATTGAGAACTGGGAACTGAATGGTAATTCAGCCTTGTGTTTTTGAAATCGTGTGTCTGTACCAGTGGCTTGTCGGGAAGCACTTATCAGGGATTATCATAATTCCAGGTGTGATGTACATCCAATAATTTAGAAAATTTATACAACGGTGAAGGTATAGTTTTGGTGGTTAGGTACGAAAAGGGGATGTGGTCGAGTTTTTTTCGAGATGGTTGATTTCTAAGCAAGTCAATGCAGAGCATCAGCGATCAACAGGTATGTTGCAGTCTTTACCTATCCCAATATGGAAATGGGAGCATATAGCAATGGATTTTATGACAGGTCTCCCAAGAACGGACTGGAATCACGATGCCATATAGGTGATTGTGGATCATCTCACAAAGCTGGCTCATTTATTCCGGATTTATGAATCTCATATGGTGGAGGATATATATCCAAAATCTGTATCTGGGAGGTGGTAATGAGGCATGATGTTCTAGTTTCTATTGTATCAAATAGATATCCAAGGTTCAGATCTCGTTTTTGGAAATCTTTGTAGAAATCCCATAAGACACAATTGACTATGAGCATGATGCATCATCCTCAGACGGATGGACAATCCTAGAGGACGACACAAACCATGGAGGACATATTAAGTGCTTGTGTGATGGATTTTTCTAGTTCATGGGAGGATCACATACCATTGGTGGAATATCCTATAAAAACAGTTATCAGGCTTTGATACATATGGCTTTGTAGGAGACTTTATATAGGCAACCATGTCATTCTCCACTATGTTGGGTGGAAATGGGCGAGACTTCAATGATTGGACAAAGCCTTGTCCAAGAAACTATGGAAAAGATCAAGTTGATCTGGAAGAGAATGGAGACAGCTCACCGTCGTCAAAAATCATGTGTGGACCATCATCTATGACCATTGTTTTTTTAGTTGGGTGATCATGTTTTTTGAGAATCTCTCCTTGGTTAGGAAATCATCGGTTTTTGAAGCAGGGTAAGTAATCTTGGAGGAATATTAGGCCTTTTGAGATACATTAGAGGATTGGAGAGGTGGCTTATCATTTTTATTTTCTACCATGGTTTTTTTCGGTGCCCTATGTGTTTCATGGGTTGCGGTTGAAAAATTATTCACTGGATCATGACCATGTGATTCATTGGGATCATGTTGAGCTAGAACTGGATGCTTCATTAGTGCACATGCTGGTGAGGATTGTGGATAAAAAAGAGAAAGTCTAGTGTGGTAAATGCATCAGTTTATTTCATGTTTTGTGGCAGCATGATCATATTCAATAGGAGACATGGGAGTGGGAGAAAGAGATGACCGAGCAATGGTCTAGGCTCTTTCGTCCTAGCGAGGGTCCTCGACTTTGTAGGGACGGAAATTCCAAAGGTGGGGAGAATGTAGTACCTCTGGTTTGATCAATGTAGCATTTTTTATGACTATTTATGCCTTTAAAGTTCTAGGGATGAGTTGGGAAGAGGATGGGATAGTTTTTATTGGTTTGTATTAAGTTTACAAGTGGTTCTTTGGGCACACGGTTTGGGAAAGGTTAGGGGAACCGTGAGAGTTCTCTAGAAAACAATGCAGGGGGAGACTGTAGGCTTCGCATGGCCTGCACACTATCTTCCAAACCATTCAAGGCAACCATGTAGACCCCTCATATTGAAAAAGTTGTGTGCACATGGTTATCACACGATTTTCTAAACTGTGTGGGATAACTGTGCAACCACTTAAAAATAGGATTTTAAAACCCAGGTTCACTCGGGCTTGCCTCATTCCCCTCCAAGCATCCTCCCACCTGAGCCTCACACTTTATTTTGGGTTCTCTATGGTTGAATGTCCTCTCCCACTTGTTTTGGATGCTTTTTGAAGAGGTTTTTTGGTGGATTCAATGTGGTTTCTCCTCTGTAAGTCTCTTCTTTTAGCTTCTTTTGGTTTCTCTCTAGATCTACTCTTCCTCCATCCATAGTTTTCAAGATCTACATCTGTTTCATGTAGATATAGGGTTGTGGTTGCCTTGGATGTTGATTTTAAGGCCTTTTAATGTCAGATAAGGGGATCTAGAGAGGTTTCGGTGGTGCGTTTGCCGGATTTTGGATGCGGTTGCTCGTGGCTTGATTTTTCCACAACCCTAAAGGTTGGTGGCTTCTCTCTTGACACCACATGGTTAGAACAAATCGTTTTGACTACAATTAATTTTTTTGGATTCAAATTAATTGTGTTTTGATGTGAAAAATTGGTTATAAATGCCTTTGGTGATGTTTTGGGGATGTTGGGGAAATAGGGTGTGTTGTGGTGAAAGTCTCTTGTTCAGGATTTTAAAATAGAGATTTTAGAATTGGTTGCTGAGATTGATTTCTGAAAATGGTTGATGAAAAAATGGTTTTCAATAAAAAATTTGTATTATTGAATATGGTTTGGAATGAAAAATGACTAAAGTGGGTTTTCAATAATGGGTGATTTGTGGAAGTGGAATGACATGTAAGAGAAATGGTTGATTGCATGTTGTTTTGGACATGGTGGGTTATATGTATAGTTGTGTCTTGTTGAAAGGTGATGTGAAAGTGGACGAGAAGTCTCACTATAAAAGTTGACAAATAGTGGTAGTAAGAAGCAACATTAAGTGTAGTGGTCAGGTTGTACCACTAGTTGTGAATGAGTGAACGGGTTGGATGGAAGCTCCACCATTTTGGTTGTCTTATTGTGCATTTCTTTGCAAGATGAATTTTGTTGTGCCAATGTGTAAATGATGAAATGGCTTCTGTCATGTTTGTTTGGTTTTCCCTTAGTTCCTTGGTTTGGGTGATGTGGCTTTGTAAGGGTTTGTTTGGATTATGTTAATGGTTTCACTTGATATTATTTTATATAAATGGTTTTATATAAACGTGTTAAAGGTTTTATCCTAGTGGCATGTGTAGGGAAGTCGTTTGGGGAAAAACTACTGTGTATTAGTACTCACCCCCTTCTTTGGAACTTTTTTTCTCTTTTAGATGTCGTATTTTGTGACACAAGTAAAGGTAAAGCATCCCATTGATATTGGTTCGTGGTGATTCTTGGTACATGTGGTGATTCTTGGAGCATGGAGCTTGGTGTGGAGTCGTGGAGTGTGTCTAGGTTTATTTTGGGTCTCTTATTTAGTTTTCCACATAGTACTCTGATATTATGTTGGTTGTATTGGTTTGTGGGTTGTATTTTGGAATATGGTGGTTCTTTTTTTGTAATGTATGATTCCATTGTTTTGTTGATATGCATCATGTAGTTTGTTGATAGTGGATCATTTGGTTGGTTGGTTTTGTCTCAAGGAAAAATCGTTCCCCAAATATTTCTCGAATCCCCTGATAATTATTATTAGCCTTTGGTTCCTTTGGAACATCTCTTAAGGCCATGTAGCATTACCCCACCCTCTCAAGCCACTGGGATGGGGTGGGATGTTACATATGAAGTGTTTTTTACTATTCATAAAAAATTGAACGTTTTTAGAAAAATACAAAAAATTACTCAAAATCTAATTTTTATATTATTAATTAAAAAATGATGTCTATTTTACAAAATTAAAAACATATATGTTTCATTAATAAATTTAAAATTAATCTTCATGGTCAAAACCAACAAATATGTTTTTAAAAAATAATAACTCTCAAAATATTGACACTTTTTTTGTCCAATTTCAAAATGAAATTAGTTCTAATGATCAAAAATGGATTAAATGGTAAAAATATAATCCATTTACACTTTAAAAACAATAAAATAAGAGTCAACCCATATAAATAAATTATATTAAAAGGTAATTTTGATTTAAAATGCAGTATTTTTTCACTATTCATTAAAAAATGATCATTGTCAAAAAAAGACCAAAATTTTATCCAAAGTAAATTTTGTTGTACCTAGTCTATAGAAGAATATTATGTTGTAAAATAGAACATATAAAAGTGGCAAAACTACATTTAAAAATGGTTCTCCATCAAAAGGGAGTAAATTGACCTTTTAAAGAATATTAGATTATTTTTTCTAAAAATTGTATCCATTCTTATTTTAGGCCTCTATAATTTATTGGATATATGTAATGAAATTTATCATACATGTATAATCATATTTTAGTTAGTTATGTTAATTCCCACCAATACAATGGCTAGGCATTAACTACCATTTAAAATAATATTATATTATTATTTTAAGTATGACTCGGCTTTGTGTGCAACATAAGACTTCAGAGAAACCCATTTTGGCGTGTCTGGTATGCCATCAAACATAGTATCCCCTTTTATGTAAAATAAATATTTAATTCAAAAAAATTAATAAATATGAAAATGCATTACTCTTTATTTACCTGGGATGTTAAAAAAATTTCATATAGGAAAAGTTTGATCAAATGCTGGTGAAGTTGGAGAATGACTCCACATAAAATAAAATTACAAATATCAAGAAAAAATAACTACCTTAGTGTGAGATTGAAAGGAATTAGTTGGATTTTGGATTCCAATAATCTCTACCTAACTAGATGGTTTAGATAAGGGATAATTACTCCCCAATGGTATTTACTATTTTTTGGAAAATCATGGTCACACTCTCTTTAATTATATGTTTGGGTTTATAACTATATTTTATAAACATTCAGAGAAGTAACATTTAGGGTTATTCAGAAAGGTGAAGAATCCAGAGATAACATACACGGTAGAAGTTGTCTATGATTATTATATATATTCAAGAGTTTTATTATCTATTAGAAAAGGGGGATAAATCCTCATTAGTATTCTAGAAAATGGATAGTAATTAACTATTTATTTTAGAGGAGTAGTAGATTGATGTAGTGTTTAATAGCATGTATATCATGATAAGTGTTACCATGTGGGATTTTTTATTTAACAATTGTTTCTCATAAGAATCTTGGATCATGTGTGATTAGAGTTAATGATTGGTGAGTCATCCATTCACAACAAGGAAGACGGGTTTAGACCATGGGGAAGACCAACTTTTATGTTTTTAGAATAAAATATTTTGAATCTTATTTGTAATTATTTTTAACAAACCCAAAAGTTGATATTTGTCATGACCCATCCTCGGGGCCCATGTTGTGACTACCCCAAGCCTGCTATCCATAGGCTAGGGGCGGGCGACTAGCACCAAAGGTGTAAATCCTAATAAAAGGGAAGGAATTGCCTTTATAAATGAAAAAAACACCACAGATTATGCAAACTGAAGAAGACACTAAGTAAACTGAATACAAAAGTATATGTTGGAAAGTAAATGGGCCAGTATACAAACCCAACTGAAAGTGCAGTACAACTGAAAAGAATGTACAACAACAGAAAATTAAATTAGCAACCACGAAGTCATCCTCCAGAGTTTCCACCTGAAGGGTTGGTACAGATAGCCTCTTCGGCTCCTCGGGTATGTCCGTCCTCTATGAGTACGTCCCTCCTGATAGTCCACCTCGGGGTACCGTCCCGCTCCACAAGCCTCAACCACGATCAGCGCTATCTGTCGTCTGCAACCACCAGAACGTAGTGCGGGCATAGCTTTCCTTCCATAGGCCAGGGGCTGGCGACTACCACCAAAGTTGTAAATCCTGATAAAAGGGAAGGCATTTCCTTTATAAAAGAAAAAAACACCACAGAGTATGCAAACTGAAGAAGATACTAAGTAAACTGAATACAAAAGTTAGTGCTAGAAAGTAAATGGGCCAGTATACAAACCCAACTGAAAGTGCAGTACAACTAAAAACAAAGTACAACAACTAATAAGTAAATCTGCATCCATGAAGTCGTCCTCCAGATTTCCCACCTAAAGCGTGGGTATATATAGCCTCGTCATCTCCTCGGGTCCATCCGTCCTCTATGAGTACGTCCCACTTGATAGTCCACCTCTAGGTACTGTCCCGCTCCACAAGCCTCAACTACGACCAGCATTATCTGTCGTCTACAACCAACACAACGTAGTGCGAGCATAGCCCGTTGAGGGGTGAGTATACGATACTCAGTAGGGACCTCGAGACCTCGACGGTCTCCCAGGATCCACAAAGGATAAACCACAAAGGAAAGATACAATCACGAAGTATCAACAAACTCTACTTAGTTATATGCCCATATATATACATAAGTCATCATTTCCTGTTCGACTACAACTCACGAACCAAAGTACAACCCAGTCCACATAGGATAGCACAACCCAATCCACACAGGAAAGCACAACGCAATCCACACAAGATAGCAAGTCAATCATATAGAAGATAATTTTTGAAAGTCAAGACTTAGCTCACAAAGTTATACTACTCACGAAGAGGGATGGAGATTATTTGATGTAGCCTCTGAATCATCTCCCTTGCCAAACCCACGTAGGATCCAAGTATAGAATTCGTCACTAATGAACCCACGTAGGATCCAAGTACAGTAACCATCGCTACCAAACCCACGTAGGATCCAAGTATAGTCGCCATCGCTACCGAACCCACGGAGGATCCAAGTAAAGTCGTCCTCACTGCCGAACCCACGTAGGATCCAAGTACAGTCGTCATCGTCATCGCAGTCGCAACCAGCTCTAGGATACTAAATGTTACAACAGGGACCCGCCCAGTAGTTGCCCCACAGACATGTGGGCCCCACCCTAGGTCCCACCAACATGCCTGAACGGGTTATCTGACTAATTATAGTCCCCACAGGACAACACATATCCATTCCAGTGTGTTTTGTCCTCACTTTCACACACCATTGGAAACATCCCAGAAGGTCCCCCATCCTGATCACTACTCCAGGCCATGCACGCTTAATTGTGGAGTTCTAATCAGTTAAGCTTTCGAAGAGGAAGGTGAACCTTGTTGACATGAGTCATATCATTTATCCATTTAACCTTTTATCATTTGGGGGTGTTACAATCACCCCCCCCCCCTTAGAGTACAACATCCTCGTTGTGAGCCCTATATCTCAACCCAGGCAGTGCACCACAGTTAAGGCTGGGTACCACCTCTGATACCAAATGTGACAACTGGGCCCCGCCCAGAAGTTGCCCCGCAGACACATGGGCCCCACCCTAGGTCCCACCCACATGTCTGAACGGGTTATCTAACTAATGATAGTTCTCACAGGCCATGACATTTCCTTTCGAGTGTGTTTTGTCCTCACTTGCACAAACCATTGGAAACCTCCCAGAAGGTCACTCATCCTGATCACTACTCCAGGCCAAGCACGATTAAGTGTGGAGTTCTAATCAGGTAAGCACCCGAAAAGGAAGGTGCACCTAGTTGACATGAGTCATATCATTTAGTCATTTAACCTTTTATTATTTGGTTGTGTTACAATATTCTTTTCAAAATCACCCATTGTGAATTTTTTTGTATGTTTTTATTAACACATATGTTGGAAGACTTATCAATGAGAATACAAGTTAATGACAATGGTTGAATTAGTGTTGGAGGAATTTGGAAGGGACCAGATAAACAATTTCTACTAGGACAGGTACCACCCTACAGTATTCATAGCCTGAACATGAAAGAGGTTTTTTGTGATTTGAATATGAAAAATTCTTAGATACGTGTACCAATATATGTTAGAGTACATTCTTGAATTATTTTGGAGCATGTATAATGATTGGCCATGAAATTCAATAAAAGTTTTTTTATTGTGGTTTTAAACTGAAAAATATGTTTTGAACCAGATTATTGTACATGTTGATTTTCATGTGAATATTCCCTATGTAAATGGTGAATAAAAACTCGTGAAATATGGAATCTATGTTCATATAAATTTCAATGGAAAAATTGAAAAGGGGGGATTCGCCCCTATATAAGTAAGATTATTTGGGGTGGAAATATAGAAAAGTATCAATCCTATGTTTTATATTTTCAATATATACATATATTTGAAATATAAAATTAATGGAGTCTACACTATATAAAAATCGTGGTGTATACGAATTGGGGAGATGGTGGATACCATATCATGATAGACATTATAGTGTGCTTTTAAAATCAATTTAAGAAATATAGAGACCCATTGTAGACTTTTTGGATTTTATGGGGGCCTCTTATAGGTCTAGTTGAAGTATAATATTGGATATCCAATATATTATGTCCCATTATGTGTTTATTATAGAGCATTATGAGATTTAATTAAAATGGGTAGGTAATAATGGTTCTATGAATTTTCTTGCATGTTTGTTCTGAATAATAAAATTCTTCACGGTTTTCTATTATAAATTCTATAGTGGGGATGATGATGGAACAAAAAATTCAAGTTAGTTGTCATCCATGTTAAATGTTCATAACTTTCATAATGATGATCTAATAATTTTAGTGCACATCTTGACTTGAAACTAAAGAAATATTTAGACTAATTATCCATATTTACTATATATTGTTTAATTTAATTTTTAAAGTGGATAATGATGATAATAAGATGAAATAAAAATATATATATATTTCTTTAATATGTATGAATTTAATTTTGAATATGGGGGGTAATGTAGATCGCAAATAAAAATAAAAATATATGATTTAAATAGAAGAGGAAGAGTTTCATGATAGTTCTAGAAATACATAATAAAAATGAATATGTGGGATTTTTCCTCACTATAGTTTCATAGATTTAATTAGTTTATGAGATTAAATTATAATTAATTCACCCCTATAGGTGTAAAATCACTCTTTTCTCATGTTAATCAAAGGAAAACCCAACAACGGAGGCATTGAGTTATTCATGTGATTCATAGTACTGATTATTTATTTATATGAGGTATAGGAACCTATAGATCCATTTGAACCACTCAAAATTTTAATGAAATTATTTTTCTTATTGTTTAGGGTTCATGATATATAATTGGTTATTTCTCTTCACATAATCATAGTTTGGGTGAACCAGGGAAAATTGCTTATGTATATTCAATTGTTTCTTTGTCTCTCCATATCAATTGTGAGGGTGATGAGTGTTCCTAATAACCCTAGAACATGATTAGTGGTAAGAGGTTTCCTATGAGAGAGCAATATACCCAGGTTTATCTCCCCTCGGTTTCGTACCATTCCTAAGACCAACATTATTTCACAATTCATTACGAAGTTTGTATATAAAGTATATATTTTTAAAAAAATTGTGATATTTAAAGTTATATTCACTCAAGTATAGATCTTGTACAATAATATGTAGTATTTAATTTCTTGTGATACGCCTATGTTTAGTAATATGTGATTTTGATTTTTTTCATCATTATTATATTTCATATATTATACATCATTATCAAATATTTCTACTTACATATTATATGATTTTTTTGGATGAAAAATGATTCTTGATTCTTAAAATATTTAAAAATTATGATATGATTATTTAATTCATACATTATAACATTCTTCTTTAATAACCAAACATTGATAAAGAATTAAGGAATAGTTCATTATAAAGATGAATCATTATTGAAATTATAAAATATATATAATAGTTTATATAATGCTAATTAATAAATATATAGATTCCATTTTTTAAATTTGAATCTCTCTCATTCTCAATCCTCCATTAAAATGGATGTATTAACACAACATAGTTGAAGAGACACGTCCAAAAAAAGTTTTTTTAATTCCATATCCCATATATATACTAAGGTCACATGACCCCTTTAATGTTTTTAGTGATCATTTTAAAAATCAAAATATATTGAAGGATATATTTAGAGACATTCCATAAACATTAAATATGAATCCACTTTTGTAAAATACACTTGTGGGAGGATAAAACACGTTGGTTTATTCATAATTATAGATATCAATGCACATGGTGTGGTTTTTTATATTGATGAGATGATTCTATATGTGATATATTTATTTATATAAAATATATAAGTGGGAGATCATGGTTCATAGTGATAAATATCAGTGTGTATGGCTTTTTTAAAGGAAATTCTTGTGTTGGGATAAAATCTCTTATTTTATTTTAATTATATATAATTCAAGTTTAAACGTATTTTATTTAATTGTATAACCTTTTGAATTATGTAAATTATTGAAATATTCTTGTATTGTATATAGAGGTTCAGTTTTTTATTTCAAGTTGATATTATTGGATTTTCAATTATGGGTTATATTTATGGTTTCATATATGGTTTCATATCTAATATATGATTGGTTCATGTTGAGTGTTTATTAAAAACCCATAAAAATATATATAGTTAATTAATTAGGTCATGTAATCCCTAAGATTATGGTGATTCTGTTACCATGGTTCATGATTCTTTAAAATAAGGTGACGTGTACCGAATTTTAAGAATCTCATCCGCTCAAGGTTTCATAATCTAGGTTAGGGAATTACAAAATTATATTATATTTAAATTAGTATTTTCCGAATTGAACTAGTTTTAGGTAGAGTTTTTGTGTTATCACATTGGTAGTATAATGTATGCATATTTGGATAGCATGTTAACATTGGAAGACTAGGTTACTAGAGTATTCTTACTACCAAATGTATAAACTCGATGTGGAGTGAGGTGTTAGGTTGAATTCCCAAATATAAGATAGATGAGGACTCAGAGCCAATTCATAGGGATCAATACGGAGTTAATTTTTTTCATTGTTCTCAAGTATCATTAGTCATACATCGAATAATATGACTTTCTATTTGACGAAATATGATTATTTTATTGAAACAAAAAAGTAGTTTTCAGGTTTTTATATTTTAAATGATTCCTTTATAGGAAACCTTTAATGGGATAACAATATAAATTTAAAATATTTTCTTTTGTGTTTTTTCCTTGAAATGGAAAACAATATACTAAAATGAACCAAGAAAATTAGGTTTTTATTTTTTCAGTGAGAATATAAAATTTAAAGGTTGGTTTTATGGTTTTTATTATCTTTTAAAATGGATTAAGTTTAGATTTTTTAAATTGAATTAGGAGTTTTATGTGGAAAATTCTAAACGGGATAACATTGATTTAAATTACCATGGGGAATAGCAATAATCAAAATCCCAAATACACTAAGGAATTTCAAAAAAACCTTCCGGATTTATATTTGTGAGTATAAAATTTTTTATAATCTATTTTAAAATTTGTTAATTGTGGTTGATAAAATATTGATTTTTTTTTCATAGAGTGTCTATGTGAAAATTGTTATGTTTTTTAACATTTTTTTGTTTGAGAATCTATAAGCCATTTTTAAATGTTTATAACCCGTTTTTTCATAATTTTCATTAAAATATGTTATGTTCGAGTAGCTTTAGAGTGATCTATTTATGAATGGATCTATCCTTAAGTCATGGAGCACAATAATGTTGGATGAATTAGGGTAGGAAGTTCTAGAGATATTATTAAAATTAGAATAATGTAATAGGAATTGTATCATGATGAAAGTTTCATTTTATTCTATAATGAATCGTTCCTGAGTAGATATAATGATAGATAATGGGACTAAAGATGATCATGGTTATTGAAAATAATATTTTAGTTTTCCTTTTAATGGAAAAATAGATTGCAATGTAAACATTTAATAATTGTTTTCATTTTTATAATTAAATTATCGGTATTTTTGTATTAATTTCAAAATAAGGATAGTGAAAATGATAAAAATATTTTAATGTTTGTTTTATAGAAATATAGGTCATCATGAAGATGACTTTTAATGTTTAAAACCCTAATTTTACTTATGAACAAGTTATGTCAATTTGAGGAGGATTTTACTAAATTTGGTTTTGAATGATAAGTAAACGGAGTTATTAGGGTTATGAATGGAGAGGGATAATAATTTCCAAACCATGTGGTTATAATAATTCCAGAAATTGACTCAAAATGCATTGTTTTAAGGTTTTAAAACTATAGAATAAAATCAAGCAACACTTGAAATTTTTGTTTTTAGTTACTAATGTCTTTATGCTCTTATCATATTTTTTATTTTTTCTCTAATGTAAGTTTCATGACTCCTTCACCTTGTCACCTATGAATAAAAGTCATTTAAGTTCATTACTGTTTATTTTGTCCATGGATTCCTGGTTGGTCCCATTAATATATATTCCTTTAATTTTTTAATCTTATTTAATATCTTGATATTTATTTTGGATCAGTTTTCAAATGTTTGATTTTTTGTGTTTTTTTATAGCATGGTGAAACTCAACCAAACATAAAGTTATTTTAGGATGATTCAAGGAATAAAATGGTGTATATAAAATTCTACCTAATTTTGGATCATCATGAAATCATTGAATGATAACTATTTTTCTATTTCTATTGGTTTAATAATTTTTTTCAAATTATGAATAGTCATGTATTTTGGTTAGGATGATATCGTGTGGGGTTTTAGTGAAAAAATATTCAAGTAATTAATTATTAACGTGGTTCAAGGTTGTTGGAATGTAATATTCTATGAATTTTCTTATGAATATGTTATTAATGAATATTATTTTAATATTATATATTAATTTTGAATTATATTTTATTTATCCACTGTTAGATTTTTGTATAATAATGTTATGGTACTTAGTCTGATTAAAATACACTAAAATATTCACAAATGGGGTTAAATAGTTTTTTTTATGACAACATAATTTGGAGGGAGGTTATCGGATTGTTATATGGGTTAATATAATTTTTCATTTAGGAAAATGAATATAATATTTTTTATATTACTCATTTTGGTATTTTTAAATTATTATAAAGGTTATTCGTTTTAAAAAGGAATATATTGAAAACATTTATGTTTTTTAGTTAGTCTTTAACTTGGTTGTGTTTTTTTTATAAAATCCTTAATATGGATTTAAATGGAGTGTTTTTATTGTTTTTTCGTCTTAAGAGAAGTCATATTTTATTTTAATGTTTTTCAATTTGGATTTTGTTTTTATGATTAAAGAAGAAGGTAAATTTATTCGGATGTTTCTTAATACTTGTCTATTATTTTTATTTGACTTATGTTTCTTTATTTTTTATATAATGGTAAACATAACGAGCATGACTTGTGGTATGTTGAGTTTGGGTTTTCATTTATCCTTTTTATTCTATATTTTAACTCTAAGTAATTTTAGGATAACATAGGGTCACTAAGTTAGGAGTCGGGGTAAATATATAGGTTTGGGTTGAAATTTCACAAAATTAGTTATGCAATTGGGGTTTTTTAGTCTCAAGTTGATTAATTTATTAAAAAACAAATAGTTTTATATAATATATTCCCTAATATTTTGATTTAATTAATTAAAAATATTATAGTATGTTTGTAATGTTATAAGGGTCAAATATCATGTGGAATTGGTGTGTTTATATGGGGACATTTATGCAATGGCTTCAAAAAATATGTAAATTTAGGGTGAATGCGATGTTTTTGAGTGATGCATGTTTTGAAAGGCCTCATGTTTAATTAGTTGGAATTTTTATATGACAATATATGTTTATATAGTTTATTGAAATAATTAATTTGCATGGTCCACAAATTATGCTTTAAAACCATACATAAATCTATTTTTCTATTTTTTAGTTGTTTAGTGTCCAAATTATTAGGGATTGGTTATGGGAATTTTTATGAATTATGTTTTATTTTTAAGAGTATATTTATAACTTTAGTATCATTGAGATGTATTAGTTATATAAAAGGAATATATTTTTTTCATGTATGTTTGGTCATGAAATTAAGAGTGGATTTACACATTAATTTATTGAAAAAAATTAACATTGTATTGGTTATGATGATTATTACAGGGTATTATAGTGTAACATTGTACTTATTCCAGTCTTGATTATGAGTGTTTTCTTTTATGTTGGAATCTTTGTTTCTAGGAGGAAGTTCTATTTTTTATTGATTATAATTAATTTTGCATTCTATTTGTGTATAGATATGATAAATTATAACAATATACATTTTATAATATGTGATATTAGTGTATCACTCTAATATGACACTATCATATTTAGTTACACTAATCCTACAGAGGATTTTTCTATTAGATGGTTCACTAGGGAAAGTCGATAATAATTAATTTTTTTTATTATATATAAAGAGTAATATAGGTTATTGAAATATATTTTAATATCATCCCATGGAAATATATTTATTTTAAATTATAATGAATGAGTTACTCTAATGTATTTATAACATATCTTTTTTATGGGATTTAATTATGATTTATTTTATAGATAATTTATTTTAAGGTTGATTTTAACTCACTATATTATGGTTAGGCCTTCATGGTAACTGTTATACTAGATAATATCATATGGGAGTGGGATTATTTGATAGATTCAGAGTTCTTTTCTAATGATAAGTTATTTATCTGTAATGTTTGGGATGTTGAGTATGTGTGTGCATGTTCTAGTGGGTCAGATATCATGTTAGAATATGATGATTCTGTTGCATATATAGTGTGTGATCTCTTTTATGTCATCTTATGAATTATATTTATCTATTTACCTTATGTGTGATTATTTTGGTATGGTTTTAGTGACACACTATATAAATTTTACAAACATCCATGTTTGTCCCATACACATCATGTAGTTGAACATGTATAGGAAATCATATTGAGTTATTCACACTCATCCCATGCCAATACACATAGAATTTTATTTGTAGTTTTTATGGGTAGGCTCAATTTATGATATATAGGTTCATGTGAAAACTCTACTATGAATATCATTTCTCATAACGAGTGGTTTTAGGTGTTTGGGTGTTCAATTGAAGTATTTTATGTTAAATCATCTATTATAACTGTATTTTTTTGATGTTTCACCTAATTTTCTAATTTATTTATTTATATTTTTTTTAATTCTGGTAATTGTCTATAATTTTCTATAGTACATATAAATTTTTTCTTGTTTTTAATTTTTCATATTAATGTTGTGGAATGGCCAATTGTGGGTTCCATTTTGGTTTCCCTAAAGGGTGGTATGCTCGATATGTTAATAGATCATGCTTGGTTTTTTGGTATATCTTTACATGATTACATCTAATTTATTGATTAGTAAGATTCTACCACATACTATTGTAAATATTTCACCATTATTCAATAACCTTTATTATACAGGTATATCACATGATGTTTGATATTAGTGATGTGATGTCTCTAACTCATGATCGGGTAATCCAGTCTAGGGTATTACCCTGTATATATTCCGTTATCTAATTATCACTTAATATAATAAATTATTATATATATTCATTAATCATTATCCAGAAAGAAACATGTTTTCCTTTACTTCCCTTTTTCATACAAGCCTACTATATTTCACACATCTATAATGATTAGCTCAACACCATCATTTAAAAAACATTAATTTTTCTTATTTAATAAAAGTAACGAATAAGAATCATTTTAATATTTAAAATATATTGTTGTAAATAAAATATCTTGTTTCGTAAACAAAACATGGAATAGAAATAATAATCCACAATATTTTTTATTCTTTATGCTGCCAAACAAAATTTTTATCATTTAAGATATAATTAAAATATTCTAAATTTCTTCTATACAATCAGGTGTATTATATTCCACTATATTGGTACGAAAAACACACCAAACATAAAACATAAATTTATTTTCAATAACTTACCATTGAGGTTTTTTTATAAAAACAATATTTTAGCATCCTCATCTCAGAAGCCACCGAAAGGGTGCCCCAAGCCAGGTAGGCTAGATAACCTCAAGTGCATCTCCCCGAACGCCTGAGTTTTCTGACTAAAAGCAAGGGAATTTTTGTTTTCGAGGGGGAGAATATACCCTAATAGGTAATAGGTACTATCACAACGTAAGAAAACTAAAATTATTAATAAATAGTGGAATCATATAAATGAATAAACTACATAAGAAGAAATATGAATAATCCAACTAAATAATAATCAAGTGTGGAAGCTCACAAAACAATTTCATTCCATGATTTCTATCAAAAATGATAGTATAGAAAATAGAAACTCGGGAATACTATCAACTAAAACAAAATACACAATGAAACAACTGCATCACAAGCAAGGCTTCGTCCTCTTCCCCAGTCTCTATCCAAAGTAGCAAGAAACAATCAAGCATCAGAATAAGCACACTTCCCTTTGGCAATACCTACAAGCATGTAATATAAACGGGTGTGAACAACGCCCATGAAGGGTGTGATATACAATCCCAGTTGGCTGGCACCCATAGTGACTAAACCATTCCATTTATTTCAATAATAAAATGCAGTATTCCATTATAACACAATTAAAAATAAATAATTTAGTGGAAATAAATAAATAACTAAGCTTCGGTTCCCAGTGAAACTCGTCCCTAATCACCTACTTCGGCCTAAACCAGAACACTAAAGGGAGTAACTATAAGAAGATTACACACATGCGTGTATTAAAATCCCAGAATATCAAGGTAAAACAAGAAAGAGGCATACCCCAAGCTTGTGTTTTAACTTGGGGTCTATGTCTTGTGTTAACAAGGTGTGCTTGAACATACCCGAAACAATATCACCAATCTCAAGAGACTCAAATTAGCATTAATATAAACATTTAGTGCATCATTATTAAGGGTTCAAGTCGAGATTTGGAGTTTTAGCACATCTCATATTTGTTAATACAGAATATCTTTCAATTTATCCAATGCCACCATGCTCGTCCAAGGAAATATTTCAAAAGACAAAGTATTTCTTGAGGCATAGATTTAACTTGATTCCATCCCGATCATGCAAAAAGAGGTCCAGAATCATCTGAGGCTGGATTAGACACATTGAAAATAGATCTATACCCAATGGGACCTTTTGGAACCGATATCACTCATATGTTTTTGAACTCCTAGGGAAGTCTCTATATGGATAATCCAATTACACACCGCAACACGTATTCATAACCAGTCAGGAAAAGTGGGTCTAATCTTGGACCTTAATATAGTACCCACTTTCATTCTCCTCCCTGAATTTAATGAATGTTTTAATTTTAGTAGATATGACATAATAAGCATATGAAATTAGATCTTGAAATCTAAATAGATAAACCCATGAATCATAGGGTATAAATTAAATATTTTAACATAACAATATTAACAAGGGAATATATGGAATCAGCATTTGTAGATAAATTTACTTTTTAATAAATAAATAATTCATCACAAATATATAGAAAATATCGAACAATTCAATGTTCATAATTAATCTAAATTAATTTTTTTAAAATTAAACACAATAAAAACAGGCTGCACAACAAGTTCATTTAATTAAATTAAACGAACAAGATAACAGAATTTATACAGCCACATAGTTACACTCAAAGTGGTGTCTAACCAAATTGAAATAAATTAAACAATTTTATTTACGATAAATAGGGCTGCAACAATTAGGCAAAACAAATAAATTTGAGAAATTGGGTGATATTTCACAAAATCGGTAGGCACCAACTTACGACACAATAGTAAATTTTTATAAATCATAAAGAAACAAAGGTAAAGTGAATAGACACTCAACTATATGGTCTTAAATGATTCTATGATCTGTGGTATGGTTTTTTTTGTAAAACAGAACAAAACAGAAGATTTTAGAGAAACCCACAAAATAGGGTAAAATACTTTTGAAATGAATTGTGCGCAAGATACTCAACAAAATCCTAAAATTCAAAAAGTGAAAGGGTAGAATTTCCCTGAGTCTTATAGATCACATGACGGTAAATAAAACAGATGATGGACAGAGGCGTGGAAGTTTTCCAAAGGGGTGATAGGGTGGTTCGCCAACTAGAGAGAGGGAGGGGCATGATGTGTGATAGAATATGAGGGGAAGAGAAAAAAATAAAGGAAGAAAAGAAAGATAAGGAAAAGAAAAATAAGAGAAAAAAATAAAAGGAAAAAAGGAAAAATAAATGAAAAATAAAGTAGAATCAAAACGATGGAAAAGAAAAAAGATAAAAATAAATAAAAATGGAAATCTCTCATTTTAATTATTTTTACTTTTTCAATAACCCACATTATGTTCTATTTCTAAATTTATATTTATCCCTTCTTGCATTATTTTAAATTTCATTAAATATTTTCATATTTTTTACCCTTAATTAATTATTTTAATCCCAAACATTGTGCTAAAGGAGGACATAACATTTTTCATAAAACTCAGTTGTTATTTAATTAAATTAGAAAAGAAGTTGTTTGGGACCTATAGCGGGTTACACAGACACGCACCCTAGGTAACTTTATAGATTTAGACCACAAAAATTAAGAACATTTTGTTCCTTATTAATGTCGGGATGTTATAACCTCTTCTCCTTAAGACAAATTGTCCATGAGTTTCCCTTCCGAGGGTAGTGGAACGTCGTGAGAGAAAAGTTTCAGCCACAATGCAAGTACATCTATATCTCTCTCCTAGGTCCCATCCTGAATGTGTCCATGTTTTTATAACACTAATACCAATGTGACTGAGTTTCCTCAGATGATATTCATTCTATAGTCGATGATACTGATCAGATTCTCCTCAAAGTGTGCGTCTGCCTCAAGATCGATGTCGTCGGGGTCAGAAGAATGAGACAGGTCTGGATGATATTGTCGGAGCATATATACATGGAAAATTTCATGCATGGAATAGTACCTCTGAGGTAGTAGTAACAGATAGGCTACAAGCCATAGTCTCTCGACTATCTCGAATGGACGGATGTATCTCAGTGATAACATTACATACATCATAATCTGCCTATGACACATCCTCATAGAAACACACTGAATGACTCGATGTCCTACTTCAAATGCCGGAGGTTTTAATTGATTATAGGTATAAGATTTTTATATGGAATCATCTGTATTCATATGCCTATGAATTAGCTGGACTTTCTTGGAAGTCTCCTAAATGAGATGAGGACCCAACAGAGCTGCCTCACCTGCTTCAACCTAGCACAAAGGTTAACACCACCGTCTACCAAAGAGGGCCTCATATAGATACATTTGAATTGTTTCCCTGAATATGTTTTTATAGGTAAAATCAAAAATAGGGATATGCTTCTCCTAGGATCCTAAAAAATCATGGACACATTCTCGTTATATTTCCTCTAACAATCGTATAGTTCTCTCGGATTGACCATCAGTGTGAGGGTGATATGCAGTACTCAGAAGTACATGTGAATTCAGAAGTATTTGATTTTTTATACCAGGACACCAACACTATCGAAACATGTCAATATACATCTTGGTCGGTCCAAGATGAACTTCCAAAAAGATCTGTGAGATTCTATCATCATATCTTCATGTATACCTAAAGGTACCCATACACATCCTCGGTAAAAAAGAGTTTCATTTCCATCAACAACCCAACCCGAAGTTTTGTTCTCTCCTGTAACGATTTCCCTCAAAATTGGTCCCCTCAAGATCAATCAGTTATTGCTATAAAACTGTCTCTATATGATAGGATGTCACTATAAGAGTTGTTATAACTAGTTTTCTTCTCTGCTATTGAACCTCTAGATGCATCTCTGGAAACAAAACCCCCATCTACCACTCACTGCTTGCTAACCACATGGCTTATGTTTGTGTCCTGCATCATGAAGCATCCCCCATGTCATTACCCTTAAATAGGTATAAGAAAGCTCAATGTTGAATGAATATATGTATTAGACCCACTTGTGTTGCCTTAGGTTCAAATCTCATTGAGTGGATATATATTTTATGATTTTATGATCCATGTAAACAACGAATCTTTCACCCAACATGTATTGTCTCCAACAACATAGATCATGAACCACAACTGCCAACTCATTTTCATGTGTAGGATAATTCCACTTGAGAGGTTTCAGCAAGTAGGATCCATAATCCACGACTCGATCACCCTGCATCAAAATTGATGTCAGTCCGATTCCAGAAGCATCACAATAAACAATATAAATTTTACCTAGTTCTAGAAAAATCAGGATCAAGGATAACGTATTTCATCCTTTCAATTCCTGAAAATAATTTTCACAAACATCAAACCAAATAAACTATACACATTTCTTAGTCATGGTCTTAAGTGGCGTTGCTAAGCGAGAGAAACCCTGAATGAAATGCCTATAATAGCTAGAAATCCCCAAGAAACTGTGGATGCCCAAGACACTATTGGGATGCTCCCATGATTCTACGGCACTTACCATTTCTATATTAACTGATACCCCTTCTTCTAATATAATATGACCCAGGAAGTGTGCCTTATCAATCTAGAAAGGTAATTTTCTGAGGTTAGCATATAGATGGTCCTCTCTCAGTTTACTCATCATGATCTAATGTTGTGTTGCACTGTTGTGTCTAGAACGTGAAGACTACTGGCACATTCGTGAGGCCGAATGGAAAAGCCAAATACTTTTACAAGTTGTACTTACTTTGGAACATTTTACGTGGTTTGTCATATGGTCTCACACGCACCTTATGGTATCTTAGCCTTAGATCAATACTAGAGGAAATATTTTCTCCCTAGTGCTAGTCTAACAAATCATCTATACGAGGAAATAGATATCGATTCTTTACCATGATCTAGTTAAGTCGACGATAATCAACGCATAACTTGAGGGTTCAATATTCCTTCTTACTGAAAAGAACAGGTGAACCCCATGGTGATGTTCTCAGTCTGATGAAACCCTTATCCTTGTGGTATTAAAGCTTTTCTTTGAGTTCTTGTAGATCTTTTGGTGCCATCCTATAATGATAAATAAACACTAGTGTTGTACCTAACATGATCTTCATTGTGAACTCCACTCCCTCGTAAGAGATAATCTAGAGAAATCGTCAGGGAAGACGTCCCTAATATGATTCGCCACTAGTGGGAACTCAACTAGATGTGTCCTCGGATCTCTGATAAAGATACTTTCCAACTGAGCTATCACTCTTCCCTACCCTACATATTTAGGCTTATCTCATTCTTCCTTCATATCACATTATCATTAGTGTAGATAGGTTTCTCCCTAATGGATTGTAAAGGACACCCACTGGTGATAGAAATCAACATGAGCATGATTATGAGCAAGCCAATTCATACGAAGAATGACCTCAATGTGTGACATGTCAAGGATATAGAAATTCCAAATGAAACGGTACCCACCTATCTCACGGGGGCACTCATGGCACTGGCATATGCCCTCTGTCTTGACTCTAAGTGGAGTGTTGAGGGACATGATTCTGTAAATGAATTGAATTGGAAAAGAAATAAATTCAACAATAGTAGAAGATATAAAGGATTGTGATGAACTGGTATAAAAAAGAGATGAAACTAAAGTAGAGGCTACCAGAATAGTACGTCTAACTATAGATGGTCATGCACACTATTCCTCTACTGCTGATTGCACTGTGTACATGAGACCTTAACCACGAACCTATGATGTTACCTAGTCGGCCTGAGCAGGTCCACTCTGCTATCACTGATAATCAGGAAAATGATTTCCTTGACCACGACCTCCACCATTACATCATCATGATCAGTTGGTGGAAAAAAAATCTTAGCCTGCTATGGAATCATAGATCCCATAACTGATGGACGTACATGTTTGGATCGTCTGACACTGGTTGTTGAAGAGGATGGACGGAAAAAATGTTGAAGGTGACCTATCTTATGTAAGCTTGGAACTACTTCAGGTCTCTCGTGCACTGTGGCTTCTTGTGAACATCTCTACCGCACTGATAACATGTGACAGAGCTACCAAAACATAATGTTTGGAAAGAATTTCCCCCATGTGAACTTTCAAAATGGTGTTTCTTGCTTCCATAAGAGCCACCACCCTATCTTGGAACTGAACCAACCTGGTTCACCATTTTAGCTTCCCTAAAATTTCACTCTGTTGTTAGAGCCTGATTTTAAATCTCTATGATAGTGTTAAAATGGAATAGGTTCACCTGTGAGTGGATAGTATACTCAATTTGTTCCTCAAAACATCTCTCCGTAGTCTGCGCGTCAAAAATTAGATATAGGGGGAAACACTAAAGTTCAATGAAAGGATTACAATAATCTAACATAGTCATAGATTCTTACTGAATATGTAGGAACTCCCGCGCATGATAATCTCTCAGTGAGTGTGGGAAAAAATTGTTCATATAAATTTTCTTCTAATTCGGACCAGGCCGTGTCACTGGTCTGCTCACCTTGAGAAACAACACCACACCGATGCTTGGTAGAATCACAACTCATATTGACTGCAAGTTTGACCCTTATCTCAGGAAGCATATCGAGTAGGTCGAAGATTGAACTTATGGATTCTATCCATTACTCTAAAATATGAGGGCCCCCACTCCTTGAGAAGGTGGGAGGGTGTTGCTGCAGAAAGTCCGACATGAGTTCTTTCGTAGACAGTGAAGGTCTAGGGATATTCTGAACTGACTGCATAAACCTGAGAAGACTATCCCTAAACTAAGAATCAGGGTCCCTCAAAAGATCGGTAGGAGGTACTGACATAGGAGGCACTAAAAGAGGTACCACTGGTTGTTTGGGACCCACCATATCTAGAATTTTCTCATTGCCACTCTCCTAAGGTATGGCATGAAGACTTCGCAGTGGCATTGGTCTACAATAGCCAAACACTCACCTTTAGACAAGAGTAAAGAAGATGAGGAAAACAAGTAGGGTGAAAAAGTGGTTAGGTATATGGCCTACCTCTAAGAACTACTCAAAACATAACCACATTAAGAGCCGAGTTTTTATATGGAAGAGTCAACTTAAAAGGATCAATAAATAAGGCCTACAGTCCTTTCCATGGTTCTGTCAGGTTACTATATAACAAAATGTCACAAATTTTTATTTAATAAGTAAAAATTCCAAAAAATTTACCACGATGCACAAAATCACTCACATGCAATAGGAAAATGCATGCTGAAATTAGATATGGAATGGAAATATTCATGGAATTTTAATCTTATGGTGCCTAATATGATGCATGAAATGTATTTCCCTCATATGATTGGGATGTGGTGGTAAAACGAATTATCTCAACAATACCAACTCAAATAACAACGTAAAACAAGTGAGTCTCCCAACAGTGAAATCATATCAACAACAAACGAAATAAAAATAACTATAATCCCAACCCATGAATTTGGGTGTCCCCTGTACATGGGTTAGCTATGTCCAAGCAGAGAGTACATTCCAAATCCATGTATCCTAGTATTCAATCAAACCCAAACAGAAAGGGAAAAGGAAAATCCAACTCTGATACACCTTTTTAGAGTCCCCGTCCTGGAAGCCACATGAAGGTTGCCACGAGCTAGGTTGGCCCCATAACCTCAAGTGTGTTTCCCCAAATGACATAGGCTACCGACTAGAAACGAGGGAATTTTTTTGTTCAAGGGAGAGACTATTCTCTCCTAGGTAATATGTATTATCATAGTGTAAGTAAATAACAATTTATAATAAATAGTGGAATCGTATAAATGAATAAACTACAGTATGAGAAATATGAATAATCCAACTGAATAATAATCTTGTAAGGAAGCTCACAAAACTATGTCATTCCATGATGTCTGTCAAAACTTAAATTAAAAAATAATAGAAACTCAAGAATACTAACAATGAAAATAAAAGACACAAATAAATAATTGCATCCCGAACAAGGCTCGGTCCTCTACCCTAGTCTCCATCCTATGTATCAGGAAACAATGAAGCATCGGAAGCAGTATTCTTCCCATTGTTAATAACAGCAAGCATGAAATATACTTGGGTGTTAACGATGACTGAGTAGGGTGTGAGATAAAATCCTAGTATGCCAAAACCCACGGGGTCTATACATTTCCATTTTGTGCAATAATAAAATATAGTGTTCCATTATATAAAAATTGAAGATAAATAATTTAGTGCAATGAAATAAATAACTCATCCCGGTTCTGAGAGACACTCGTCCCTAATCACATAATTAGGCCTAAAATGGAAGTCTAAAGTGAGTAACTATAATCATATTACACACATGATTGAATATAAAGCCTGGAAAATCAAGGTAAACTAAGATAGTGGCGTACCCCAAGATTGTTATTTAACTTGGGGTTTGAGTCATTTGTTAACTAGCTGTGCTTAAAAATACTAGAAAATATATCTCCAATCTCATGAGCCTCAAAGAGTAATTAATATAAACCTTTAGTGCATTCAAGTTGAGAGTTGGAGTTTGAGACCATCCTGAAGGTATCACTACGAAACATCCATCAATTTATCCAATATCACTAAGCTCGTCCAAGAAAATATTTCAAAATACCAAGTATTGATCGAGGCAAAGATTTACCTTGAGTCTGTCAGAATATCACAAAAAGGGGTTGAGCATCATCTAAGACTAGCTTTGCCAAATTTTCATTAGGTCTATAACCGATGGGGTCTTTTGGAATCGGTATCACTCATAATTATTAGAAATCCCTGGGGAAGTCTTAATGTGGAAAAGCTAAAGATCCCCCTAGTGTGTAGTTGTAACCAGTCAGTAACGGAGGGTCTAAGCGTGACCCATAATATGTGACCCACCTTTTCCCCCTCCGAGAATATAATAAAAAATTTCACAAAAAAATATATGACATAATAAGCATATGAAATTTCAACTTGAAAACTAAATAGATACACTTGTGTATCACAATGTATAAATTAAATATTGCACCATAACAATCTTACCAAGTAATGATACCGCATCAATATAAGTAGATAAATAAAATTTTTAATAAATAAATATTTAATCACAAACAACTATAAAATATCCAACAATTAAAAGTTCATAATTAATCAAAATTAATTATTTAAATTAATCACAATAAGTATGGGCCACACAACGCATACAATTAATTAAACTAGTACTCACCCACGCTATTGCACAACATATTCGATTACAGATTTTTATTTTATTAAGAGATTAATATTTTTTAAATTTGTGAATAAATAGTAATGTTGAATAAATTATAATTAGAAAGTAATGGTGTATGATAATAAAATAGTAGTGCATAGAATATGAAGAAACCATTCAAATAGTTGACAATGTAAAATGATAGAGTAAAATTATATGAACTTTTATATTTTGAAGAAGAAGATTTGAATTTATTTTCAATTTTGAACATAATAACTATAATGTGGGCACTTTAATAAAAAGAGAAAGTTAAATCAATGATAAGATAGTAGTTATAATAATAAAAATAAGAAATGTGAAATTAAATTAAATAATAATATATTTAATGAGTGGGTAGTTTGGGAAAAAAGAAAACAGAGTGAAACTTTTCATTATGTATATGGAACAATGTGGAATGAAGAATGTAGAGATCATAGACAAAGATGAAACGAAATGTGCAATTTAATAAAATAAATAGATGAAGACAAAAACTTAACACCCACTTTATAATAGTTGAAAACATGAAATTGAATCCAAAAAATAGATACACATGTCAATAATCCCTAATGAATATTATCTATTCCGAGATACAAAGTCTTTAGCTGAAAGGCATAAAACCACCAAATTAATTGCACCTATCAAAAAATGGAAGAGGAATGTGATAATGGGATCAGATATGAAGGAATAAACTAAAGAGAAAATAAAATGAATCCCGAACTATGATATAAAACAAAAATTTGATGTTATATAGTAAGTCAATTATAAAGTGTTTTTTCATTATCTCATGAGATTGAATGATATAAATCACAAATAAAGTTCCATTGATAAGAATAAATAATAACTGTCATTTAAGTTTGTTTCTTCAATTCCCAACTTAACCCCAAGAAAGTAATATTCTGAATACCAGAGTAAACAAACTCCCACAATTTAATAGACCTAAACTGGTAAATTCGATAGGATTTTTCCAGTTTGTCCCGAATGTAAATATAGAGACATAATAGGATTAACTAAATATCTCCATATAGAAGATAGTGTAAATGTCTCCACGTGAAAGAGATTTTATATGTTGTGGAGTATTCTTCAAAATGAAAAGAAATTAAAAGAAACAAGATAAAGTTGAAATGGATGTACCATTTCAAGAATGAAAATCATTGAGAGACCAATCACAATTCCAAACAAAACCCATGTGGAATCTATAACCCTATCCATTTATTTTCCAAAAAATGAAACCCAAAATAAATAAAACAATAAATATGGAATCACTGTTTGCAATATCTAATCGTGTCAGCACTAAAATACACACATGAAACATTTATAAATTAAGGAAAATGAACCTATAGGAAATGAAGTGAAAACTGGAATTGTGTCATTAGATGTATACCTAGTTCACCAGAAGATTGCAATACTGGTGTGACGATAATTGTAGAAGAACACACCTCTGGATGATCCAGCCAAAATTTTATTGAGTTTCTGTAACACCAAAAACAATATAGACGTGTATGGAATAATCATGAGTCAAGAACGGATATTGCCTTTATAGGAACCCTGGGAAATCAATTTTCCTTCGTAGAATCATCCAGAAAATTACCAATTATGTTATGTGAAATCGCAAAAAATGTAGCATGAAGAAAAATTGATCAATTTTATAAGAATAGCTATAGGGAACTGCTCTTACAATTTCTCTTTTAGCAAGTCTGCATAAATGAAGAAATAGAGTAAAAAATACATATATATTTCACTATCAATACATCATAAAGAAAAGTAAACAACATAAATGAGTGGATACTTATAGCCGTTATTCTATAAGGATATCATTTCAAGATTGGAACATCCCTATATAAATTTTGCAGATATATATAGAAGAGATAAATAAAAAAAATCTAGAGGGAATAATACATCTATGTATATACTTTTCAATCACATTTCATGACCTGCATATATTTACATCCATGTATATAAATTTCAATGCCAATGCTGTTTTAAGATGAAGCAGCATAAGATATGCTGGAGATTCCACCCATATATTGAAAACATCAAACAACCAAACACAAAACCACACCGTGTTATGAAAATGTGAGAAATGGGAATGATAAAATACTACTAAAAAATGAAAGTTTCAAGTATGGAATGAAAAATGAATCCACAGTCACACAGAAAGTGAGTTCTATAAATGATTAACCTCTATCAGAGAAAAATTAATGTATCTGAACAATTTTATCAAGACCTGGGACTGCCAGCACTAAAAAATTCAAATTCAAAGCATGAAATTAAATAAATAATTAATAGGTTTGGACATATAAATAACAAATCAGAAACCCATGAATTAAACACTTTCACTCTTCTTCTCTAATGTTCAATGACATGAGGAAAATGGGTATGAGTTTGTTTAAAACACATCAAATTTCATATTTCATTATTTATGGTTGTAAATTAAAACAATTCAAAATTTGATTCTTAAAAATAATCCGAATCATAGTGGGGTAATCAGGTCAAAGATCAAGCATGAACATTAAATAACAGATTAAATTTTAAAAAAAATCAGAGGATCTCCCTGCTAAAATCGATGATGTATAAAAATGAAATAATAATAAATCCATGAGGCATTAAGATAGTGTTATGAAAACAATACCTCTTTGCTTAATTCCATCTATGGCAGCTCATGTGACTGTTAATAATTGAAGTTTCTACAGTGGGAAGGGAAGTATCCAGATTTGTGATTGCCAGCATGGATTTCTACATTTATTTAGAAGCCATTAGGAAGGTATTCAATGAATCGTAATTTAAAAAACCAAATCATATAAACAATAATACATATATGAAAACTTGTTTGTATTTGTTTCCTTAGTAGTCTCTACTCCCATCAATTTATGGTGAAATTTTCAGAAAAAAAGACCTGAAAAAATATACATCAAGAGAGATTGAATTAAAAAATATACATGAAGAGAGACTGAATCTTTGTGTAGCATGACAATCAATATCAACATTCTGTTCAACTAAATTTCTGTATAAATAATAACTGCATGTTGAATATTAAAAGACAAATAAGTGCATACATATTTGAAAATACAAAAATTTCTTTACTATATGGTTGTAATTGTATCTTCTTTCATTTAATGGGTGATCTTAACTGTTGATCCCAGAATTAGTAGAACCCAATGAAAAGTCTAGTCAATCATGGTCCTGCAATGATAGGAAAAATTTTCTTGATTATTGTATGGTAAACATGATGGCAAAAGAAAACATCATCCAATGACTAAATTTGTTGTACTTATTAAATGATCTATTGACAATAAGAAAACATTTCTAGAAATCAATATAGTTTTTGTTCCCAATTTTTTTGTTGTGATAAGTATTAATAGTGGCTAAAGAATATTTAATAATCCAGCAGCTGGTCACTACAGATTCATCCAATATGTTTACCTGCACATACATCAATGTTTCATATACGGTCATGGTTGAATCAAAATGAACTCAGGGAATAATATTTCCTAAAACATGAAATAACTACTACCAGACTAATTAATGATCCAAAATACCAATACCTATAAAATCACAAAAGCTCCTCTATATGTCCTATCACCTCTAATTATGTACACCTAAAATGAATCAGACTTCTTAGCCATCTAACATGCTCAATCTCTAAATTAATTGGAGATACATGTGCCCAAAAATTAGAAATTTCCACTCCTATGATGTAATGAAAATAAGATATATTGAAGAAAAATATATTAATACATCAATGCAGGAAAAATTTGTAGTTGTTGTAAACAATCCTATGTCATTGTTCCACTTGACTCCTAAACAACCAGTGCGTTCATATTCCTACAACACAGTTTTAAATTGAAAAATCACTGACCCAATATTGATTAACATACACTGTAATAATTGACATGATGGTGCATTAGGAAATATTAATTACAAAAGGGAAAACATCACCTCCCCTAATGATGGCGGACTTCATCAATCCACCATGGTAGAACTTTTGGCATAACATCAAAATTTGCTCCCACAAATTAATCATATGTTCATATAATAGTAATATTGTTTTTGATAGAATCTTTTTTAGTGATTTGAATGTCATGCCTTATTACGGTACCAAGAAAGCATTTCCCCTGCGTCTCCTTATTATTCCCCCAAATATTGAGTCTTTTCCCATCATCATTAAAACAAATCAAGCATAATTATTATAACATATAGATATGTTTGTTCATATACTAATTTTCCCATAAGATAGCATAGAATACATTCCATGGGAGATATATCTACCTTGCTGCATTCATTCCAACCACCAACTATGGAAATTCTATCATCCAGGTAGAATAAAAACAGAATATGGTCAGCAAAAAATATAAAAACTTGTTACAAAGAGAATATAAAAAGAGAACAGTTGGAGTGTAGTACAGTTTTATGCTAATCAAAAGTGTAGGAAAATGAGGTTGGAAACTGGAAATTGAAAGGTCACATACTATTGACTAAAATAGGTAAGTTTTTTTAACTGGATTTGAATGAAATAGAATCAAAAACACCTAATATGGAGGAGATTTACTAATCCAAGATGTTCATTAAAATGTTTTAACTATTTAATGTGGCTACATATTAAATCTATTAACAAATGTATGAATCATTATAAGAAAACATTAATCTATTTTCCCACAGAAGTGAAACACATTAAAATAACTGCTTAACCTAAGATGTGACTTCCACTCCACATTAGTGTTTCTAATCAAAACAATTAAATTTAGTAAAAATAATTATGGCAGTTATATTTCCTGCATGCTTAGTCAGTCAAATGAGACCATATCAGTAATATTGTTTTAGTTAAAAAAATAAAGTCATCTCTATCATAGATAATAAATTAAGATTCAAGACAACAACATGTTGATGTGTTGGAAAGCTATAATATAAAATGAACCAAACCTACAGAGTAGTAGTAACATTTTATTTGGGATGCTCCCTATGAATAGAATGAGAAATGTGATTTTCTTAATTCAAGGACTACAGGAGACACTATCAAATCAAATATAGAGGAAATGTAAAAAAATATTTCACAGATGGTTCAAAAATTATTTTCATTCACGCTTTCACCTTATATCTTTCATAGACAACTTTTTGGGATCTCCAAGAAACCCATTGATTAAAACACAATATTTTACCTACTAAAAAATTTTCAACATTAGTTGGAGCTCTTAAACACTGAAAGTAATTGAGGTGAATCAGTATGACCTATTAATATTCATCAGCAACTGGAATTGTTTCATGATTTCTCTTACTGAATAATTAAATTGGTGTAATGAAGGAAATCAAGGCTGATCGATGTGGTTTTGTATTGAAGGTCTCCCGCAGCACAACACCAGAAGAATAACCCCATGACATCGCTCAAAATAGTGGTATTTGAGGAATAATATACCAAAATTTTCAAGGAAAATATAGAGGGAATTCAATTCACAAATGTCAAAAGAATGGAAAAATTAAACAGGATTCCAAACTCAAATGAATCAACATTTGAACAAAATGAATGTTGCCAAACTTCCAAAATAAAGTGGATTTCATACAGAATATTGAAAATTTATGAGTACTGTTTTCATCAAATACAATATTAAAGGAGAATCAGGGACAAACCAGGAGCGAGAATATCACGGTGGTGTAGTTCAGCGGGAACCTGTAGTGGGATCACTATGCCGGCATGGTTCTGGGGTAACCCTCGGTCGAGAGGACGAGCGGGAGGAGAAATCCAAGGAACAGGCGCTGTCGAAGCTGTGTGGCGGAGTCGTCGAAGATAGGGTTTTATTAGGCATATAAAAAAATTACGTAACGGTGGCAGGTATGAAAGGATTTGAGATCCGAATAAACTGTGAACGGAAATTTGAGTAAGAGAAAAAACACAGTGTAGATGTATGCTAAAACATAGATAAGAAGGAAGAAGTCTTATGAGCATGAAGGAGTACAGCAAAATCGGGAGGAGGATGATGCGGGTGACAAAAAATTGGGGGAACCGTTGTTCACAAACAGTAGATTCACAACCGCAACCGGAAGAATGAGAAACACAGAGATTATAGTTCGAATGAGGAGAAGCCAGCGGTCGGAGATGGAGGGCTGTGGACCATGGGTTGATCGGCAAATGGAGATTGATAGAGGTGGGGGTCGAGGGAATCCTAGCTCACGACCCACACTATTATCAGCGAAAATGAATGCGGGAGCGAATACGTTACGCGGAGGAAAAAAAATAGAAACTGCAGGGAGGCGGTACATGGAGTTTTGGTCGATTGACATGTTAGTAAATTGTGATGTGGAAGCAAATTGCAAGGACACGTGGAAGCTGGAAATTCCAAGATTAGTAGATATAGTAGATTAAATTCTAGGGCTAAGGGAATTTATACTGGCCACATCGGCATTCCCATAGGGGTGTCTATCCACATTACAACAAATTAAAAAAATTAATTATTGATAAATACGTTTGAAACAATTAGGCAGAACAAATAAATTAGGGGAATTGGGTGAATTTTCACAAAGTTGGTTGGCACAGACTAACAGCATATTGATGATATTTTTTAAATGACAATGAAATGAAGGGAAAGTGATTAGACATCCTACCTTATGGTCATAGATGATTTTATGAATTATAGTAGGCATTTATTTGACCAAAAACAGAAGAAACTCAAAGATTTTAGAGAAACCCCCAAAATAGGGTAAAATCCATCCGCAACGAACTGTGGACAGGATACTCAACTAAATTCCACGATTCCAAAAGTGCAAAGTTATCATTTCCATAAGGTTTACAACACTCTTGACGATGAAGAAAAAATACAATAAACGAAGGCATGGTAGTCTTTTAAAGGGGAAGTAGTAGGGTTTGCCAACTAGGGAGAGGAAGGGGCACAACGTGAGGGAGAGGTGGAAAGGAAGAGAAGAATAAAAGAAATGAAGAAAAGAATGAAGTGGGAAAAAGAAAAATAATAGAAAAATAAAATAAAAGGATAAAGGAAAAATAAATGAAAAATAAAATAGAATAAAATGGATGGAAATGAAAAAAAGATAAAAATAAAATAAATTTAAAATATCCCAATTTAATTTTTTATTCTTTTTCTGTATCCCCCATTCTATTTTATTTATAAATTTATTTTTATCATTTATTTATTTTTTTTTTATTTAAATATATTCTTATTTATTTTTAATCCTTAATTAATTATCATAATCCCAAACACTGAGCTGAAGCACGACATAAAATTTTTCATAAAACATAGCAGTTATTTTATTAATATTAAAAAAAAGTTGTCTGGGACCTGCAGTGGGGTGCACAGACGCGCGCCCTTGGGCAGCTTAAAGATTCAGACAACAAAAATTGAGAATTGTACATACCTTATTAAGTTCGGGACATTACACATCCATTATTTTCTATTAGAAACTCTTCATAATAACCTCAAACTCTTAGATAACCATCTAATTTAAGGGAAAAATGTACTAAATCACATAAATTCAATATAATTCTATGTAAGAATATATAATTATAATATATAAGAGTAAATGAATGAACTCTGGTTGCATATAAAAAATATATACCAATTTTTAGCATACACTACACCATTGATATTTTCATTAAATATTTATTTTTTATATATTCCACCATACATATCACCCCTAACCCTTGAAATATTTTACCCTATACATCATTAATCTATTTTTCTTCCTCTTTAACTTTGATTTTTCTCCACATATGAATTTTCTACCCCATATGAGTGCATTTTACTATCAACATTCTCCCCTTTTTAAAATGAATCCATTTATTAGGCTCAAATTCTTATTCGTACATCATAACATTAATAAATAAAAAAATTAGTCTCATATATATAATGGGGATTTGTGGTATATCCATTAATTAAATATAATGGATTTTGTTAACTACATGGTTCAACTTTTTCAATTCAAACCTATTTCATTGTAGTACCTTTTTTATTGAAAAAAACTAAATGATCATTAGTAAGTGGTTGTAAATATTTTATAATAATTGAATAATACTTATTAAATATATTGAAAAACATCTTAGAACTCAATTTTTAATATAACCATGTTATAATGAACAAATTTATAATCTAATGAAGAACATGCACCTTTCACCAAATTTCGATTCTATTATTGTATTTAATCTTGTTATTGATGAATATACATTACAAAAAACTCAATTATTTTTTCATATATGGTGTATCCATGGGTTGATCTCAATAACCCAATTCATTGGTGGGATTCTATAATACTCCAAAGATATTCTAGTGCCTCTCAATTGTAAAGGGAGAATGAAGAATAGATCTTATATAGAGAGAGAGAATCTGTAGGAAGAATCCTCAAGAATTTCATAAAAACCATATTAATGGGTACTATCTCATTATATGGGTCTCAATACACTCCCTATACATATTAACCAATTACTCAAACAATATACAACATATGAATAAATAAAAATGGTTAAAATTATTATAACCTATTTAAACGATTCAACTAATCTAAATATTTAATCATATAAAATGTTACAGTTATTGATATCTATTGGTGTAAGATTATATAATGTTACTATTATTATTAACCATAAAATCCATAGAAATATTAAAATATAATAATTAAGGTATTACAATATATATATATCAAAAAATAAGATATTTTAAGTGTGTATTATTATGATATAACCATATCATAATGAATGATATTACATTCCTAGGAATGCTATATACTAGGGATTAATGTTTTTCATACATTAAGGAATACTTCATATCATATAATATGCAATAATTCATATTGTACACTATGATATGTTAAAATTTTCATTATATCTAAATAATTTTACAGGTCATATTTCCTTCAATCTCACAATTTCACTAAATCCTTTTATAATTAGTATTATTTAACCTCATATTGTTTAATATACAATAAATTTTGAATCCATATACAATAATCATTAAAGATATTTCTAATAATCTTTTTAAAATATATCATTAAATTCACCAGATATCACATCATATGCAATACCCTATCAATATCCATCAAAAATAATTTTTGGATAAACTCTAAAACAAATTTTTGTGTACCATTATTTTTAAACTCAGTACCCATTAACTAAATTATATAGCGAAGGCCCATGGGTCATTATATAATTTAAAACAAATATGAATTCTAAAATATATAAATGGTAAAAAAGATATGACTCTAGAAAATAATTTGTGACAATCAAGTTACAAAGGGATCTATCATGATCTCCATCAAACACATGTATCTCTATACATGTGTATTTTGGTTTCATTAAATACAACTTTAAATTTTTATATGTTACCTTTGTTAAAAAACATCAAGATATAATGCAACACAGAGTATATCAATATCACATAGGTACTTATAAATTTTCAATTCTATGAGTATAGTTTGATGGAGTCAATGATTACGTCACATGTCATTCACCCTTATGGATGAGAATATCACAAGAATCGTCCAATAGATAATCACATAACATGTATTATCATGGTATGTTTATACACTCCTTCTCCCTTTCACAACAGAGGCCCCATATGTCATAATCATCTTACGAAAGTTTAAATAACATCTTGGTTAAGCATCAACCGATGAAATGATTAACAACATACCCTACTACCCCTAAATAGATAATCCTGAAGGATATAAAAGTATTATGTTTCTCATTTTGGTTACCTTTCTAAAATCATTTATAGGTAAATACTAATATGAAACGTACACCCCTAACATACCAAATACAATTTCTGTGACACTTCATGAGATATACCTATGGGTTTAGCCAATATAAAAAACGTTATTTTATATCTTATGAGAATATTTCCTATCAATATATTAAATCCTCCTCATTCTAACCATAATATTTCACCATAGCCTATAATACTCCATGATAAACATTATTTAGGGACAAATAAAAATTGTACATTGAATGGTCAATTGTCTTATCCATTCACACAATATATGTATCCAACATCTAAGAATAAAAAGATTAGAGAATGCCGTTTTTATTACATCATATATATTATATTCATAAAATCCTATTAGAATACTAAAAACCAATAAATATATACCCATGTAACAATATATCCTATAATAGATGATGATAAAGGCCTTTTATTTTATTCACTTTCAGGCTTTTCATAAACAGATTACATTCCAATGTAATCCTGTCCACATTTCCATGTGTCCATATTATAAAATACTCTAAATAACATATTTTAGTGGGTAATATCTTTGATTAAAGTCATTTTTATATAATGTCTATTTATTACACAAATTATAAAATCATTTTCATAAATCTTCATATAGTAGCCTCGGGAATAACCCCGTATTTTTTTTCCAACCCATCATTTTCCCTATTTATTTGGTCATAAGGAATATTTATACATCTTCTTATTTTCTATTTAATATATGGAAATCCCTGAATCTCTTCTTAACTATGCACAAACTTGAATTTTTCCTTCCTAATCCACATGAATATCTGATCTCTAACCTAAAATTATAGGGGGAGTTTCCCCTCCCTTTAGCTCAAACGGCACACCGACTCCTTTGACTCCATGAAACACTACACCTATGTAAAATCTTACATGCTCCCTCCACCATCCATGAGGGGGAATCTATATTTTAAACATGATTTCAAGTCAACTAATCATGGTAAATCCCGTCTAAATGGGGTTGGAGTTGGTTGAACCCCCACTTTGATGTAACATGGAACATGATTAAAGGGATAATTTGTAATACTAGTTATAGGAAATAAATTTTGAATACTGTTGATGTTCAATAATCATATTCCTAATGTTAAACTCTTCTAAGATAATATCGAAATTTATTTACTTCATATTTTATGATGTTAATAAATTCTATTGTCTATTTAGAATTCATTCTAATTCCATGATCATCATCATTCTTGGAACATTTTCATTAATTTTTTTTCATATGATCATTTTAGTAAAAAATGTTACTCTTAACATTATTTTATTCCAAAACAGTCTAAACACCTTCTAGATATAAAATGATATTCACTTCGTTATGAAACCTAAATGTGACTCTTTACATTTTTATTTTCTAATATACCCTAAACTCATTTATTGTATTCGGTGACACTCACATTGAATTATGACTAAAATAATACTTTACTTATTAACTTTGAACTTCAAAACATACTCTCGTTACCCTTTTAAAAACTATATTAACCTAAAAATATAATTTTATGATACAAAAACATATTTGTATTTTTGAAAAAACGGTTAGTTAATTTAGAGGAAATATCTAATAAATAATTTTTTCCCATATCATATATGGAATTTTATGTGTTTAGGAAATTATTTTTAAAACAAGTATTTTTTTTAAATATTACAATAGATATAGTGGGAACTAATTCCCTCATATTTCAATATATATATTAATGATAAACTCTTTTTCCCTGATAAAACTATAATTATCTTTACCTTTTTAAAAAAATATGATAAAATATGATGAATCATAAACCATTTGAATTAAAACACTCGTACCAAATTGTTCATAAAAACTCCTTGCTAATAAATTAACATTTTCAAATAGTATAATTACATTTTAAAATTCACATCTTTTATATATATCCATCTAATGTTGATATATTCATGTATATTCCAATACATGATTCAAAAACTATTAAATTCCTTATTTTAATGAGAACCATAAGAATAATTTGTTGTTTCATTTATTTTAAACTCTTATATACTTAAAACCTATGTAATGTTTAAATTTTGTCTCATATTATAAGGACCCGGCCTTAAAACATTACATAATCTTAAATTAAATAAATAATTCACCTTGGGGATCTTTTCAGGTTTAGAGTATTTGAGAGTTAGACAATAACTATTAAATATAAAAAAATTACAATGTAGACACTTCTACCCAGTATCCATTTTTTTTACAAAACATGAACTCTTGAAAAAATGAATCATGTATAGTTCCATGTTTAAGACAACATGAATTTTCCTTGATCCAATCCTTGACCCTATTCATCTTTAAGTCCTGTGAAAACATTTCAAAACATGGGATGAGCATAAAAGGATCAGTAAGGGTTATAAAAAAAAGAATGAAAAACATTTTTTCATAAATACATACAAAACATGAACTCTTTTACTTACCTCATGAAATCATTAGATTTATGAAAGACTCATAGAAATCATGAATCATAAAGGTAACTTGTGGAATCCACATCATACTTACATTGTAGCTATGACAGCTATATAGGGAGTTACTTTGGAATACCCATCATAGTATATTCCCTAAATCTCTTAGAAGAAACATTCACATTTACCTCCATCATGTTACCCAATGCATTGGATAGCTATATCTTGCTCACCCGCCCTAGGTTTATCATGGAACCACCCGTATACATAAATAATACCAAACAACCAAAACATGATCGTAATACATAACATAAGCATAAAAGAAAGATAAAATTTCCACATTTCAATAAAAAAATATCATTTTAATTATTTAAATAATAAATACATTTTAAATTTCAATACCAAAATATGTAAAAATATTATATGTTGTTTACTTTACCGTTTAAAAACATTAGTGCTTGTTAAGGAAGCCAAAGATCAAATAATACTCGCAGTGGCATAAAGGTCGTTGTCACCGCTTATGAAAAAAAGGTATATTATTTTTTTCTTTTAGTAACACACATGGTAGAAAAATATTCCCTTTGAAAGAAATGAAAACTCAAAGGTGTTTATACATTTTATAAAAGAAATTCGTGTATTAGAACAAAATATTCCTCAATGAACGGAGATTGAGACGAAGTCCCTTACCTCGTGTCTGACTTGAATCGATCGTTCTTTAATCTCTTGAATAATTAAAACTAAAGTTAATTTATACTTACATAGGATCCTTTTTTAAGTTTATTATTACTTTTATATCAATTATTTCCATGTTATAATCATTATGTAATCATTTAAGTTAATAACATCCATTTTGTCGATATTTGGAACTTGAGTTAAAAATGAACACCTTATATTTATAAGTTGTCCATGTGGTCAATAATCCATTATATCAAGAATGATATTAATTATTTAGATATCATATATATCATATATATCCAGTACAAACATTTATTTATAATAGTACATAACATTTGAAGCTAAGAAATGAAATGCACCATTCAAGGTGACAGTAAGTCATACGTACGCATGAACGCTACTTTAATATCAATTTAATATTTTAATGGAATTAGAACATAATGATACTTAGATATATTATAATTCCAGTATAATATCATATATAATATCATTGACTCTATCCATTATACATCCCACATAAGGCATTAATGAGTCACATCACTTTGAGGGGGCGGTAGTCTGCACTTCCTCTAATGAGATTATCGTATTTACCCACTATGGAAACAATAAAGGATTGATATAATTAGAAAGTAAAGAAGAATAAAGAAATAATAAACATAATATATATCATATATAAATACAGTTCCATCATAATGGCCACCATGAGAGGCAATAAGATGTAATTGAACAATCATCATTTCATGAGGCGTTAGTTTTCCATCCATTGAAACATTATGTTCTTCATCCATTAGATAGAGGTGTCTGTTAGTGTAGTTAGAATCCTTCTAATAACAATATCCTAGTATATTGAGGATATGGGTGTTGTTACAAAATAAAGTAATAAAAAGAGTTTAGGGGTTGGAGAAGTAAAATAAAAGAAAATAAATTAAGAGAAACTGTTACCTTTAATTTGGGTAACTTCCTTTGGTTTGAAGCAAAAGGACTTCTTAAAGAAACTTATGCCTATGTTAAGGCTTATAGGAGGAGGAGAGGGAGGTAAGGAGATTAATTGGGTAGTGTTTGGATGATCCAAATGGCTTGATAGGTGTGAAGAGTTGGTTAGAAGTGGACTCCTTTTATTAGGGAGAGAAGGGGCTCTTAAGGAAAGTGTGAAACTATTATTTTATTATAAACTTATCATTAGTTTAAAAAGGCCCAAAAATCATTAATGATGAAGATACGATGACACATGGTCGAAATAAAATTATCCAATCCGAATTAGACATGTTTTGGGTAATATTTTAATCATTATAATCTTATTTATTTAAATCATTTATCAATGAGGTAAATACTCCACCATTACTGTGTCATAAATAATTTAATTATTTGATGTCTAAAAATTATAAAAAAATAAAATCATGTGTGAAATATGTTTTTCCTTCCAATTAATATTTATAGTTGAAAATATAATTTATATAACCCCTTATAAAAATTAATTACTAAATGATTTATGTTAATGTCAAATTTGTCTTTACATTAAATTAATTAATCCATATTGTCATTATCACTACCAAGTGGCTCATTGGGGTCCCAAAATTGACCCAAGGATTCCCATGGTCGGCCACTACTCATCTAATAAGGTTAGGAGAAGTTTTAAGGTAAGTTTTAGTTATTATAATATTCTTTTAACCTTGAATTACCCTATTTACCTTTTACCACGGTAAATAAAAGTCAAAAGTTACTATTCATGAAAAATTATTTTCATCTTAATGAACCTAATTTTACTTATTGATAAAAACAATGAATGTTTTGTTTTTGAAATTCAATTCACAGAAGTGGTAAAATTTCATTTAAATGAAAAAAACAGTTTTTTTAACTACCACTAAGTGGTTTCACTATTCATCAAAAATTGATGTTTTTCAAAAAAATACCAAAAATTCGGCCAAAGTTATATTTGATATTCCAAATTAAAAAATGATGTTAATTTTTCCAAATTCAAAACATAAAAGTGTCATTAATTAATTTTAAAATTATTTCCCGTTGTTAAAACAAATAGTGTGTTTTTAAGAAACAATATTATCAAAAGATTGACACTTGTTTATGTCCAATTTCAATGAGAAATTAATTCTAATGACAAAAATTGGATTAAATGGTAAAAATATATTCTAATTACACTTCAAACCCAATTAAAAAGATAATATATCTATATAAATAAATAAGATTAAAACATAGTTTTGAATTAAAATTCAATATTTTCAATATTCATTAAAAACAAACTTTATCTGAAAAATTCCAAAAATTTACACAAATTTAATTTTGATGTCCCCATTCTAAAACCGGATTCTCTTTTGTCATATATAATGTATTAATGTAAAAAAACCTAGACTTAAAAAGGATTCTCCATTAAAAGGAAGTAAATCGACCTTCTAATATAAATTATACATCAAATTAGATTTATTCACATTTTAAGCCTCTTACATTTATTGGATGAATTTAGATACATTTAACAAACTTGTATAATAATATTGTAGTTGGTTTTATTAATTCCCACCAATACAATGGCTATGAGTTAACTACCATTTAAAATAATAATATAATATTATTAGTGTGCAACATAAGATTTCAATGAAACCCATTATTGCATATTGGGTACACTATCAAACATAAACACCCTTTTAAAGTAAAATTAATAGTTTATTCACAAATATTAATAACTAGGAAATATGTCTTATTATTGATTTACCTAGGATGTTACATCCTTCCCCCCTTTTTGGAATTGCGTCCTCACAATTTTTATTCACTTACCAAAATAAGTGGGGGTATTTATCCCTCATAACATCTTCAGATTCCCACATTGCCTCTTCAAGCATATGGTTTTTTTTCATATATCCTTTACCTGTGGAATTACCTTATTCCACAACACTTGATCTCTATGGTCAATAATCTGGACTAGTTATTCTTCATAAAAGATATTCTCTTCCAACTGAACTACCTCTAGGATCAAAACATGAGATGGATCCAACATATAATTTCTCAACATCGAAACATGAAAAACATTGTATACCTAGGATCAACTTAGAGGTAATGACAATCTATATGAAACAGATCCAAAATTCTCCAGAATTTCATAAGGTCCAATGAAACTCTGACTCAATATTCCCTTCTTACAAAAAGGCATCACAATTTTCCATGGAGAAACTTTGAGAAAGACATGATCACCTACCTCAAAAGAAAGATCCTTTCTACATTTATCTGCTTACCAATATTGCCTGCTCTAAGCTGTTCTCATGTGCTTCTTAATCAACTGAACTTTATCTGCCATCTCTTATAACAATTCTGTTACCATCAGCTTCCTTTCACATAATTCATCCCAAAAATCTAGAGTTCGACAATGATTTCCATATAAATCCTCAAATGGAGACATCTTTATACAAGAATTAAAACGATTGTTATATGAAAATTATACCAAAGAAAGATGTTGGTCCCAAAATCCCTGGTAATCCATGGAACAAGAATGTAACATATCTTCCAAGGTCTGAATTGTTCATTCTGTCTGCCCATCTGACTGCGGATGAAAAGTTGTACTAAAATTTAATTGAGTACCCGACAACTTTTGAAGGACTTTCTAAAAGTTAGAAGTAAACCTGGGATCATGATCAGAAACTGTAACACCCCAGGTAAATAAAGATTATGTCATTTTCATATTTACCCATATTTGTGAATAAAATATTAATAGGACTTTAAAGGGGACGCTATGCTTGATGGCGTACCCAACACGCAACAACGAGTTTCTTGGGAATATTACGTTGCACTCTAATAATAAAATAATATTATTTTAAATGGTAGTTAACATGTAGCCACTGTATTGGCGGGAATTGATAGAAATAACTAAAATATGATTATATATGTTTTTTAATGTTTTTACATTTATCCAATAAATGCTAAAGGCTTAAAATACGGAAATATTTCAATTTTAGGTGTATAAGCCCTAGTTTTCACTAAAGGTTCACTTATCACCTTTTGATGGAGAAATATCATTAAATATAGTTTTGATCACTCTTATACATTCTTTTGGACCAAATAAAACTCTTCTTTAGAATCAGGACATCAAATTTTACTTTGTGTAATTTTTTTGGTATTTTTCCGATAAAGTTCATTTTTTTAATGAATAGTGTAAAATGTTGTGTTTTAATTCAAAACCTTTTTTTAATATAATTTATTTATATGATTTGATAATATTTTGAATTGGTTTTAAAGTGAAATTAGAAAATATTTTTACCATTAAATCCAATAGTGGTCGTTGGAATTAATTTCACTTTTAAATCGGACTTAAACTAGTATCAATCTTTTGATACTTATTGTTTCTTAAAAACACGCTATTTGTTTTGACAGTGGGAGTTAATTATTAAATTAATTAATTCTACTTATATTCTTTGAATTAGGTAATATAATCATCATTTTTGAATTCGGAATATCAAATATATCTTAGGGTGAAGTTTTGGTAATTTTCTGAAAAACTCCAATTTTTGATGAATAGTGAAACCACTAAGTGGTAATCATGCAAACTGATTTTTCAGTTAAATGAAAATTTACCACTAATGTGTATTTAATTTTGAAAATCCGACATACATGGTTGTCATTAGTACCTAAAATGTGGTTCAATGGGATGAAAATAATTTTTTGGTGAATAGTAACTTTTTTTCATTAATCGTGATTAGAGGTAATTAGTGTAATTTAATGTAAAAATGATATTATAAAAATATTAAAACACCATGGCACTTGTCCTACCCCTATTGGATGAGTCATGGCCGACCGAGAAAACTCATGGGTCAACTTGGGGATCCCATGGAGCCACTTTCTTTGGAAAATGACATTAATATATATTTATTTAATGTTAAAATTAAATTGACACAAACATGAGTTGTTTTACTAAAAGAGTTTTTATGTGGGGTTACACAAGTCCAAATTTTGACTATAAATATTCATTAGAAATCTAAAATTATTTCCTACATCATAGTAGTTTTTTTTATAATTTTTAGATATTATATAAATTAATTTAATTACGACATAATGATGATGCAACGATGACCTCATTAATGAACAGTTTAAATAAAATGAAACGATAATATAAAATCTAAGACCTACACTTGTCCAAAAACTATTGGATGGGAATATTTCTAAGCCTTAACATATTATCTTATAAATATATCAATGTGTGACCTTAGAAATTCGAAACATTTTTGAAAATAAAATAATAGTTTCAAGATTTCCAAAAGTGCCCCTCCTCTGCTCTTATAAAAGGCCCCCACCTCTACCTCGTTTCACACACTGCTCAAGCCTTTGGCTGGGCCATACCATACCCATTTACTCTCTCCACATCCCTCTCCTCATTCTAGACGATTCCCTTTTGGATTAATCCTTTCAAAGGAAGCCTTTATACTCAAATCAAAATGAGTTACACTTTTAATGGTCGTTAAAGAACGATCGAGTCAAGTCGGACCCGAGGTAAGGGATCTTACTCCCCTATTTCTTTTTAAGTACACTCTTTTATGTCATTCCTTTTAAGCTCATATTTCTTATGATTGGGATGTTATTTTATATTACTCCCACTGTACTTATTATGTTCATATGATGAGAGACCCTATTTCCTCTCATCAATCCATTTTGGAAGTTTTAAGTGGCGCAGTTAGGCTGCCGAGTTTTCCTATGGGATTTTTCATCTCACTTTTATTCCTGTGAGATTTATGCTACATTTGCCACAATTTCATTTGGGTGGTTTATTTACTACCCATTATTACACTCCTTTTTTAATATAATTCCATTTATGGGTATTTACATATTCATTGTATGACACTTCTTCGATGGGGTGTACTTTTCGAAAGTTACCCAAGTCGGTAAGGGAACCTTTCACCCTCCTTTTTTTAAAAGACTTCTTTTGTTATGTATTTTAATTCACATACTATTATGTTGGGATATGTTCTTATATATCCTTATTGATGTAAATTTTATTTCCAAGTGATGATATTCCCTTTTTATCTCTCATCAACTCATTTTCTGATGTTTTGAAGTGACGTCGTTAGGCTGTCGAATTTTACCAAGGGAACGTTTTAACCCAATTTCGATTTCTTTGGGTTCAACAAGTAGTTATTGAATATGTCATCCTTTGAATATGTGTGAATGACCTTTTATTGTTTTACACTTAATATCCAATTATATTGGGTGTATTTATTTTTGGCACACATAATTTTGATATTGATTTATCCTTAATTTAAGGATACCTTCCTTATAAGGGATTTCATCACATTTTACATCCCTATTGAGACTTCATTGTTGTTATGCACAAATTCACCCTTATATGGTGTATATACTATCCTTTGGAATATTATATCATGAATCCATTTATTCTCATGATATTATAAAGTTCTGATTAAATGTTATTCCTCAGTTTTTGTATTCAAGTGTCTCTAATTTTGGTAAAAACCCCTTTGACCAAAATATCACATTAAATGTTTTAATGATTTGTTCTTATTAATATCCATGTTTTCAAAATGGTTTTACGGATTTATTTACATGGATATTAATTTTTTAAAATGTTAAAAGCTTCATGGTGGTATGAGACACTTTGATTCAAAATTTTCCTTATTAAATGTTTTAAATGGTTTTGGAAATGGTTTCTTTTTGTGTGGATTCATTATTTCAAAATACTAAAATGTTATATTGTGATTGAAATGTGGAAATGTTTTGTTTCCTTTATGCATGTTTTATGTGATACGTTTATGTTATGGTTCTTGGGCATTGTTATGAAAACGGGTGGTTCTGTGATAAACTAAGGGAGGGTGAGCCCGATATAGCTCTCCAATGCATTGGGTAAAGCTAAGGAGTGAAACCTTAAGGATTCTCCGAAGAGATTTAGGGAATATACTGTGATGGGTATTACAAACGTATCCAAGAGGTTTAATCCCTACGTAAGAATGTTATGAATGCCTCATGTTACCTTTGTGTCTCATTATTTTTATGATTTATTCATGGTTTAATGAGGTATGTTAAAGTGCCAATGTTTAGTGGGTAAAGTATGATTTCATTCTTATGTATATATGAACTCATGTTTCCGTTCCATATTTTTTTTATAACCCCTACTGAGCTTTTTATGCTCATCCCAAGTTTTTGAAATGTTTTTCACAGGTCACGGGAAAGGTACATGATAAGATGATAGAGTCAAGGATGTGTCAAGAAAGAATCCATGTTTTATTTTAAATATGTTTCCGTTGTTGGGAAGAATGAATCTTGTCTTTTATGTAACCACTTTGTTTAAAGGTGGAATGTAATGCAAGTTTCAAGATCTAATTCTCTAAAACTCTAAACCTGAAAAGATTCTCAATGTGTAATCTTGTGATAACTCAATATTATGTAAGGTTTAAGGCTGGGGCCTCATAGATACAATGGAGAGGGGAACACCATTCAACCTGACAATCTCCTTAACATACAACCGAGAAAGTTGATCTAGAGACAAAGTATCTCGAATAGTAAAGAAAAAAGAAGATTTATCAATATATCAACTATAACCCATATTTCATTATTACCTCGAGATGTCTTTGGTAAACCCACAATGAAGTCCATGGATATATTTTCCCATTTCCACTCTGGCACCGGTAGAGGCTGAATCATCCCTTTCAGTAACTACTGCTCTACTTTAATCTACTAACAAGTCAAACACTTCATAGTAAAATTAGCAATATCTCTTTTCATTCCATCCCACTAGTAATACTCATAGAGATCTCTGTACATCTTAGTACTGCCAGAATGAAATGAAAACGGAGAACTACGAGCTTCACATAACAAATAATTCTTTAACTATGAATCACATGGTAAACATAATATCATCCCAAACCTCAACACACAATCATTATCAAGATTAAAATTTGGAAACATACACTTCTTAACCAACTATATCTTTTTCTACAACTCACTATCTTCTTTCTGTGCTTGGTTTATTCTGTCTCATAGAGATGATCTCACTGACACCTGATACAAAATAGAATAACATCCGGAACCAACATCTTCTATGATAAAGGTCATTAAATCAAAAACCAAAGGATCTCATTCCAAACGTAGCATGGCTAATGAAGCATTACTTTTTCCACTCAAAGCAGCTGTCACTTTATTTTCTTTTCTCGGATGGTAATGGATCTTACAATCATAATCCTTGATAAATTCCAACCATCTCCTCTGTCTCATGTTCAATTATTTTTTATTGAATATATAATTTAATCTTTTGTGATCAGTTTATATTTCACATTTTACTACATAAAAATGATGCCTCCAAATTCTTAACTCAAAAACAACAGCAGCTAATTCCAAATGATGTGTAGGGTAATTTAACTCGTGAGGTTTCAACTGAGGTGAATCATAAGCAATTAACTAATCATTCTTCATTAGTATACAACCCATTCCTTTCAATGAAGCATCACTATAGATAAAAAACTCACCATTACTAGATGGTAGTACCGAAACTGGGGAATTCACTAATCTTCTACTCAATTCCTGAAAACAATAATCACATTCTTTTGTCCAGATAAACTTAACACCTTTTCTAGTTAAATTATTCATTAAACTAGATAACAGTGAAACGTTTACGAAATTTTTTTGGTAATAACCTGACAAACCAAGAAAACTACGGATCTCTGTTATATTTATGGGTCTTGGCTATTCTTCAACAACTTTTTTTGTAGTAGGATCAACATTTATGCCATTTTTTGAAACAATGTGACCATGGAATAAAATTTGTATAACAAAAACTCAAACTTGCTAAATTTCCCAAACATTTTCTTATCTTTTATGATTTTAAAGTCAACACTTAAATGAATTTCACGCTCCTATTTGCTTTTAGAATAAACCAAAATATCATCAATAAAAGAAACCGCCATTTATCACCTGAGTCAACTTATCCATCACTACAAAAAACTTTTCAACCCTGATTCTGACTATCTCAATATACTGATTGAGAAGATCATTTAACTTTTATATGCCTTCCGAGCACAACTGACCTGTTTCTTCTATGAAAAACCACTCTTAAAAGATACATATCTTAGGCAAAGAAACATGGTAATCTGTAAATGCTATATGGTTTCAATATTAACATAAATTACTATGCATATTAATTTAACAATACCCTAACTCCTAAATTTTTCTAAACCTCCCTCTGATACCAACTATAAGGACCTGGCCTTAAAATATTACATAATATTTAATTAAATGAATAATTCACATTGAGGATATTTTCAGGTTTAGAGTTTTAGCGGGTTATACCATAACTATTAAATTTCAAAAAAATTACAATGTAGACACTTCTACCCAGTATTAATTTTTCTTACAAAACATGAAATATTTAAAAAAATATTCGCATCTTGTTCCATGTTTAAGATAGCATGAATTTTCCTTGATCCCATCCTTGAATAAATTCATCATTAAGTCATGTGAAAACATTTCAAAACTTGGGATGAGCATAAAATGATCAGTAAGGGTTATAAAACAAATAATGAAAAACATTTGTTCATAAATACATAAAAAAACATGAACTCTTTTACTTACCTCATGAAATCATATGATTTTTGAAAGACACCTAGAAATCATAAATCATAAAGGTATCTTGTGGCATCCACATCATACTTACATTGTAGCTATCACAGCTACATAGGGAGTTACTTTGGAATACCCTTCACATTATATTCCCTAAATCTCTTAGGAGAAACATTCGCGTTTACCTCCGTCGCGTTACTGAATGCATTGGGAAGTTATCTCAGGCTCACCCACCCTAGGTTTATCACAGAACCACCCATATACATAAATAATGCCCAAGAACCATAGCATGGCCATAACACATAACATAAGCATAAAGGAAAGGTAACATTTTCACATTGCAATAACAAAATATCATTTCAAGATATTGAAATAATAAATCCATTATCACAATCATTTTCAATACCAAAATATGTAAAAAGTGTATATGGTATTTATTTTTCCTTTTAAAAACATTACGACTTGTTATGGAAGCAAAAGATCAAATAATAATCGCGGCAGAAAAAAGGTCGTTGTCACTGCTTATGTAAAAAAATACGCCTCAATGAAAGGAGATGGAGACGAAGTCCCTTACCTCGTGTTCAACTTGACTAGATCATTCTTTAATCTCAGGAATAATAAACTAAAGTTAATTTATACCTTCTTAAGAACATTTTTCAATTTTATTATTCCCTTTATATCAATTATTACCATGAGATAAACATTATGTAATCATTTAAGTTAATAATGTCCATTTTATCATTATTTGGTACTTGAGTAAAAAATAAACACCTTATATTTATAAGTTGTCCTTGTGGTCAATAGTCCATTATAACCAGAAATATATTCATGATTTATATATCATATATATCATATATATCTATTATATACATGTATTTATAATAGTACATAGCATTTGGAGGTAAGAAATGAAATGCATCGTTCATGGAGACGGTAAGTTGTACGTACGCATGAATGCTAATTTCATTTCTATTTATTATTTTAATAGAATTAGAACATAATTATACATTGGTATATTATAAATCCAGTATAATATCATATATTATATCACTAAATCTATACTTTATACATCTCACATAAGGCATTAACGAGTCACATCACTTTGAGGGGGCGGTAGTCCGCACTTCCTCTAATGAGATTATCGTATTTAGCCACTATGGAAACCATACAGTCTTGATATAATTGGGAAGTACAGAAGCATATTAAAATAATAATAATAATATATATCATATATAAATATAGTCCATCATAATGGCCACCATGAGAGGCGGTAAGATGTAATTGAACAATCATTGTTTCGTGGGGTGTTAGTTTTCCTTCTAAAGAAACATTATGTTCTTCATCCATTAGATAGAGGTGTGTGTAAGTGTAGTTAGAAAAATTCTTGTAAAAACATCCTAGTATATTTAAGATACTGGTCTTGTTACAAAAGAAAGGAATAAAAAGAGTTTTGGGGTTTGAGATGTAAAATAAAAGAAAATAAATTAAGAGAAATTGTTACCTTTAATTTGGGTAACTCCATTTGGTTTGACCAAAAGGACTTCTTTAAGTGCCTTATGCCTAAGGTAAGGATTATAAGAGAAGGATAGTGATGTAGAGAGCTTAATTGGAAAGATTTTGGATGAGCCAAATGGCTTGAGAGGTTTCATGAATTGGTTACAAGTGGTGTCCTTTTATAAGGTAGATGAGGGGCTCTTTAAGAAAGTGTGAAACTATTATTTTATTATAAACTTATCTTCTATTTAAAAAGGTAAAAAATCATTAAATATGAATATAAGATGACTCATGGTCTAAATAAAATCATCCAATCAGAAATGGACATGGTTTGGATAATATTTTAATCATTATAATCTTATTTATTTAAATCATTTATTAATGTGGAAATACTGCATCATTATTGTGTCTTAAATAATTTAATTTATTTGAGGTCTAAAAATTATAAAAAAATACAATCATTTAGGAAATATTTATATATTTACAATTAATATTTATAGTCTAAACTATAATCTATATAACCTCATATAAAAATTAATTACTAAAAGATTTTTGTTAATGTCAATTTTTTCTTTACATTAAATTAATTAATCCAAATTTTCATTATCACTACCAAGTTGCACAATGGGGTCCCAACATCGACCCAAGGATGCCCATAGTCGGCCACTACTCATCTAATAAGGTTAGGACACGTTTTACTGTATTTTTGAGTTATTATAATAATATTTTATATTTAAATTTCCCTATTTACCTTTTACCGCGGTAAATAAAAGTCAAAATTACTATTCTCCAAAAATTATTTTCATCTTAATGAACCAAATTTTAATTGTTGATAAGAACCATGTATGTTGTATTTTTTTAATTCAATTCACAGAAGTTGTAAAATTTTACTAAAATGAAAAAAATCAGTTTTTTTAACTACCATTTAGTGGTTTCATTATTCATAAAAAATTGACATTTTCAGATAAATACCAAAAAATCAGACTAAGCTATATTTGATATTCCAAGTTAAAAAAATGAAGTTTATTTTTCCATATTAAAAACAGAAAAGTGTCATTAACGAATTTTAAAATTAATTCATGTTGTTAAAACAAATAGCGTATTTTTTATAAACAATAACTATCAAAAGATTGACACTTGTTTGTGTCCAATTTCAAAGTGAAATTAAATACAATGACCAAAATTGGAATAAATGGTAAAAATATATTATAATTACACATTAGAATCCGTTAAAAAGATAATCTAACCATATAAATAAATTAGATTAAAACACTGTTTTGAATTAAAATACAATATTTTCAATATTCATTAAAAATGAACTTTATCGGAAAAATTCCAAAAATTTACACAAATGAAAATTTTATGTCTCCATTCTAAATAAGGATTATATTTTGTCATATAGAATGTATTACTGTAAAAAACTAGATTTAAAGAGGGTTCTCCATTAAAAGGCGGTAAATCGGCCTTCTAATGTAAATTATACTCAAATTCGATTTATTCACATTTTAAGCCTCTATCATTTGTTTGATGAATGTAAATATAGTTAAAAAACATGTATAATCATATTATAGTTAGTTTTGTTCATTCACACCAATAAAACATCTAGGAGTTAAGTACCATTTAAAATAATAATATTATATTATTAGTGTGTGACGTAATATTTCAAAGAAACCCATTGTTGTGTATCAGGTATGCTATCGAACATAGAAACCCTTTAAAGTAAATTGAATATTTGATTCAAAAATATTAATAAATATGAAATATGTATTAATCTTCATTTACCTGGGATGTTAAACGTATACCCTTAAATATAAAATAGTTATTTATATAACACCAATAGCTAAAATGAATTTTATACAGGGTTTGTCAGACCCTTAAAAGTACATTGGAAAATTCCATCTCAAATTAAACCAATGCTCATCCTTCTGGACATATCATTTAGGTATCAATTAATAATGGTATCATTTATTGAAATCTAGTCTTCTTCTAAAGTATTAAACATCTACCATATTTTTATTTTAGAATCTTTCCAGAACATGAATCCCACATACCCAGTTCCTCTGTCCTCAAAACTTTGATAAAATATGATATACTTCTATATAACTATTTCACATTGTTATAACATATACAATAATGATTCTAGAATAAATTATATATCTTCAACAAGCCTTGGTGAACAACTTTAATCTCACAAAGTTATTAACACACTCCATCACATTGAAAATATAAGTATAGATTGATGTTCCTCTAGTCATATTGTATGTAATTAAATTGAAAAAATATGTGAATTTATTTGTAATTCTCATAAGTATCTATTATACACAAATCTTTAACTACTTAAAAATTAGGTTAATTAAGAAATTATTTCAATGAAACATATAATTTTCCTTTATACATGGGACTGCTTGTTATGTTTCTATACCAATCTCAGAAGTTTCTAACATTAATCATATTTTTTATAAAGGATTTATCTCAAAGTAATTTCAAATGATACTGATAACATTTTATTTCAAACAATATATTTTATCAGATAAGAGTTATTTTTTATGTTTATTTAAAAACTAACCTTATTAAATTTGATCATACTAAAATTATGACCCCTTTTAATTCCATCAATCAATGATTTATATTTCACTAAAAAATTATTCCTATTTAGTGTTAATCTCAACTATTATCTATTTAGGTTCTCTACCAAACTAAAAATATCACATATGATTCATGGATTTTGGAGCGAATAACTCTATTAACAGTCTATCATAATGATTAAATTAACAAAATTTATCTTTAAACCTTTATAATGATTTCCCATTTAATTGTAGGATAATGAAAATTCAAAAAACAAGGTAGAAAACTCTTATAATCACCTCATTAATTTATTTTCGTACACAAGATAATCCAAGGAAAGCATAATTTGGATAAACCTACATATTTGGATGATCAATGTCTTCATAACTGTTCAAATTATAAGTAATATTACCCTTTTTAATATTTTAAGGGGATTCAATCTCTCCATCTTATCTCTTGTTTTATTTTTTTACTTGTATTCAGGATTATAAGTATTTATTTTGGAATATCTATTCCTTCCACCAAATAATTACATTCAAATCATATTTAAGTGTATCAATTTATTGAATCCATATCTTGTGTTACTATCCTAAATGAAAATGCAATAATATTCACACATATCCATATGCATCATATCCATAAATCATGTTATAAAAATATATATAAAGGATTTGAATCATATTAAATTAATAATACCCACATGTTTATGCATTGAGTGATAGATAACCAACCCTTACTATTCTAGAAAATGCATAAGTCTCTATCCCAATGAGAAGTTTAACCCAAATTCCTTTTATCCATAGGACTTTACTCAACGGATATTTTGATTCCTTCATAATTCTTACTTCATATATGAATAATCTATAATTAATATTTTAATTCAAACTTGTGACCTTGTGCAATTCAAATTTAAGGTATAAGAAAACTATATCGATTTTCAAACATACCATGTAACTCATTAGATAGATGCATGATAAAATGTAAAAGTATTGTATGAATTTAAACAAAATAATACATCACAATTCATAATCTAAAAATTATTTATAAATAATGTATACAATAAACTAAAAAAATTAAGAATTCATATATTTTAACATGAGATAAACTATTTATGAAAATTTTATAATTAAATAAATTATAAAAACATTATAATTTTTCAATGAATTATCAAAATTCCATAATCAAATAAATATAGACTCATAATATTTATATATAATAATAACTTCTTCATTTTGTACTTTTATAAGGAATTCTACTTAAATATGTTATAATAAACTAATCAAAACTCTTTATATTTCCGATATTATATAAATAAATTACATCATCTAAATATCACATATTTGATAATATTTAAACCTATAACATATCAATTATCTAAACTTATTTTTATAATGTTTAAGTTATTTCTCAATTAAATCCATTTTAATTTGAATACTTTTAATTAAATAACATGAATAATTCATAATATTAAATATAAAATCTTTTATATTTCTCCATTTGTTGTAATTTATAATCAATTTATATATTATTAATTTCATTTCCATATAAAAACTTTATATCTAAATTATATGTTATTCTATATATATAATTAATGTATGTAATTGTAAAGACCCGTAAAATTCAAGGGAAATTTTTTCTTAATTTTCTTTAGAATTTTACAAGAGCGCGGTTTCAGACGGCACCTGATTCCGAGGCCCGGAGTGCCCGGAATTAATTTCCGAAGTTTGGCTCGGGTACGTTCAGTGAACGAACGAGCGAGAATTCCTAACTTTTGATCTGGTGCTCGGAATTGAAATCCGGGGGCACCGATGAACTCGCAGCGCCAATATTCGCTTAAAGAGACCTTTTCGGGAGTTGCGTTTGTTGCGGGTTGAAAGTTAATTTTAGGGGATTTTAGTTTGAGTTAAATAAAATTTGTATAGAACAAATTTTATTTTAACTTCTTAAAACCTACCAAAGGGAGTTGGGAGTGGGACCCACATCCACTTAACCTCCCTTGGGAGGATTAAGTGAGGTGGGGTCCACACGAACCCCAACTCCCCAATTTCTCTCAAAACCTCCCCTTTAACTCAATTCATTTAATGTTGTCAACTTGGGTTACTTAATTAATTGGGAGTTAAACCTTTTTGAATTTCAAACTTTTGAAATTCTTGTGTGTTTTGTAATAATAAAATAAGATGTTATCTTATTTTATTATGGGTTGTTTGTTTGTCTCCTGGAGAACTTTTGAGAGCTTCTTCTTCATCTTCAAGCTCTGACGAAGAACGAAGAACGCCCAAACTCCGACGAAGAACGACGCCTCTCTTCTTCGTCCTCGGTGTCAACAAGAGGGAACGCCGCACCCTCCTCGGACCTTCTTCGTCGGCATACGAAGATTCGCCAACGACGTATCTCTTCGGGCATAACTCTTCGTCAACGGATTTGACGAACGACGACCGCGACGCCCGACCTCCGCGACGTCGTCTTCCGCGGAACGTTCTCAATCTTCGAACCTTATATCAAGGTAGGGGTTGTTGTTTAATTCTTTAATTATTCCATTTCTTGCTCGTGGATCGCATGTCTACGTGAGGCTTTGAAATAATTTATTTAAGTGTTATAGTTAACGCGAGGGGGGCCGGACCGCACGAACACGGCCGAACCCCCCTCCATCGTTCATGTTGATTATTTCTTGCGTGAGGAAGCAAGTGGCGTGGTGCCATCGCACCACGCGGTTGATCGTACAAATATTTTTACGCGGCGCCGTCGCGCCACGCCGAGGTAGAAACTTCAAGAACGCGATGCCGTCGCGCCGCGTTGAAAAGAATCAAAGCACGGCGAAGGGGCGCGGTGCCGTTGCACCGCGCCGGATGACGAACGTCGGGGCCGGTTCCGGGCCGCGGCGGGACGAGGAGACCGCGGCCGGTTCCGGGCCGCGGCGGAAGAGAAGACCGGCGGCCGGGCTGCCGGTGTCTGAAGCCGAAGGGGGACCGGAATTTCCGGTCCCGTTAGAGAAAACCGGCCGGCCAGCTGGCCGGCCGGATACCATTAAAACCGGGGAATTTAATTCCCCGACCACCTCATAAAACCCCCCTCTTTATGAGGGGGGGCGGTTCTTTGAAGGAGGGGGGCAGCCGGCCCCCTCGGTTCTGCACCAGCAGGCCCCCCCCCCCCACCCACGTGGGGGGGCTTCTTTAAAAAAAAGGGGCGCGGCCCTTTGTGCCGCGCCGCCCCTCAAAAACCGCGGGGCTTAGCCCCCGCGTGGGTGCGGCCTCCCCGCAGGCGACAGCCGCCGCGGTTCCCCGCGGCTCCCCGCGACGCCGCGCCGCCGCGCCGCCGCGCTGCCGCCGCCGCCGCCGCCGCCGGCCGCCGCGCCGCCGCCGCGCCGCCCCAGGGGGGGGGGGGGTCGGGCCGGGTCGGCCCGGACCCGGACCCCCCCGTTTCGAACCAGATTCGGTTTTTGGCCCATAACTTGAGCCTCGGACCTCCGATCGACGAACCGTCAGCGGCAACGTGATCCTTGGATCGAGACGGTCGTTTCGGTGTATCGCACTCAAGGTTTCGGATTACTTTGGGTTCGGCCGGGTTGGTTCGTTCACGTAACCAACCGGGCCTTCGGAGCGGAAACGCTCATATCTTGAGCTACGGACGTCCGATTGACGCGCCGTCAGTCGCGTTGTGTTCCTCTTAGTGAGACGAATCTTTTGGCATACTCCGCCCGAGGTTTGGACGCAGGTGGAGTACGGTCGGGTTGGTTTTGCCTTAAAAACCAACCGGGCCCCGGAGACGAAAATGCCAATAACTCTCAGACCGGGCGTCCGATCGACGCGCCATCTGTTGCGTTGAGTTCCTGTTGACGATACGGAACTTTTGGATACGTCAACTCTAGTCTTCGTGACAGTTGATGTATCAGCCTCTCGGCTCGTGGAGCGGACCCTCCGAACGCGCTTGCTATGTGCGGGAACCCTAGTGTTGGCTGCGACTGTTCTACTGCTACGACTGCTACTGTGACTGCGACGACGACAGTACAGAGATCCTGTGTGGATTCGACGACGACGACTACAGCACTCAGCGATCCTTCGTGGATCAGTGCTACAGGTCCTGTGTGGGCCCGATCCTGTGTGGGTCCTTGCGCTCAGTGGTTCTGTGTGAGCCAGCGCCTACAGGTTCTGTGTGAGCCCGATCCTGTGTGGGTCTTCTGCGGGGGTTAGTTACCTATCGATCCTTCGTGGGTCCGACGACTTAGATGGATCAGTGATCATCTTTATCGTCCTCTGAAAAAGTATACCTGTGTGAGCTGAATCCTTTTGCTTTCCTGTGTGGATTGTGTTGTGCAATCCTGTGTGGATTACGTTTACTTTCCTGTGTGGACTGAGTTGTACTTGGGCTCGGAGGATAGAGCGTATTTGAATTGATGACTTAGGTATATGTATGGCATATACCTAAGCAGTGTCGGTTGTTATTTCGTGATTGTACCTTTTCTTCGTGGTTTATCCTTTGTGGATTTGAGAGACCTTCAGGGGTCTCGGGGTCCCTACTGAGTAGCTTATACTCACCCCTGCACGGGCTTCGCCCGCACTACGTTGTGTTGGTTGCAGACGACGGACAGCGTTGACCTTAGCTGAGGCCTACAGAGCGGAACGGTACCCGGAGGAGGACCACTGGGCGGACGTGCACGGAGCGGACGGCGGGAACCGTGGAGCAGAGGAGCTATCTGTACCCACCCTTCAGGTGGGATTTCCAGTGGACAGCTCGGTGTAGCGGCTTTTACTTTTTAGTTGTTGTTTTCCCTTTCGAGTTGTACTTTACTTTCAGTTTAGGTTTGTATTCTGACCCATTTACTTTTCCGCACTTTCAGTTGTACTCTTCTTGTTTAGTGTTTACATTCCGCTTGCTTACTCTGTGGTGTTGGTTACTTTTCAAAGGCAATGCCTTCCCTTTTTACTGGGATTTACGCCTTGGTGCTAGTCGCCAGCCCCTGGCCTATGGAAGGCGGGCTTGGCGTAGTCACGGCACGGACCCCGAGGGCGGGTCGTGACAAATTGGTATCAGAGGAGTTCTTTTCTACCGCGAACTCTGATCTTTTCTATGTGAAGCAATAATGTTTAGCGTATTGAGTGTGGATATCAGTCCAGGGAGTCCAGTGTTGGTGCGGCGGCCGACGTATCCGTACACCAGGACCCTGACTTCTGATTTCCGACTTAATGCACGAAAACATTGATTGCGTGTGTGTTTCAAACTTTTCTTTGTGATTACTTATATCAGCTCACCAGGTATACTGTTCTGACCGTGGCGCACCTGTTTCCTTTTCAGGATGGCCCCACGATGGCAGCCAGCTAGGGTTCCGAGAGTCGAGCGAGACGACAGCCCACCGAGCGACGAGGCCTCGGTGTAGGGCCCTTTTCCAGTAGTGGCACCGGCGGTAGCTTTACCCGCCGAGCCCCCGATGCTTCCAGCAGCAGCCGCTGACGATGCACGTCGCCTCAGTGCACTGCATGAGTTTCAGCGCCAGCGACCGCCCAGGTTTCGCGGGGAGACGGATCCCCAGGCAGCAGAGGACTGGCTGGAGGCAGTGGTTCGAGTGTTTAGGCTAGTGAGGACACCAGCAGACCTCATGGTGATCCTCGCTGCGAGCCTACTACACGCAGCAGCAGGATGATGGTGGAGCCTGATGCTCCAGGTGCACGATGAGGCATCCCTACTTTGGACGGACTTTGAGAGCCTCTTCCGCTCGGAGTTCGTCCCAGCCACCCTTCGTGTGGTGCGTATCCAGGAGCTTCTACAGCTGCGGCAGGGCAGCATGACGGTCGCACAGTACTCGGCGAGATTCACCGATCTCTCGCGCTACTCGACCGACATGGTACGGGACCCATTCTTCCGGGCCCGGACCTTCCAGCAGGGTTTGAGACACGAGATCAGGGCATCGCTGATCTCCCTCAGCATACCGACTCAGACAGGAGTACTGGAGCGGGCCCTCCTGATCGAGAGCTTCCTTGCTGAGTCTACACCAGCACAGAGACCCACCGCAGGGCGGCACGTGGCAGAGTCATCTGCAGCGGGCAGTCGACAGATGACTCAGGGGTCCAGACAGACCAGACCTTCGGGCCGACGACCTCAGGGCACTGGCTCAGCAGTGCGGGGCACACAGCGCGGAGCCAGTCTTCCGAGAGGCAGACAGTGCTACTCGTGCGGCGGGCAGGGCCACATGGCTCGTGACTGCCCGACCCGCCGTGCCGAGGAGCAGCAGACAGTTGATGGACCACCGAGGCAGAGGCAGAGGATCGACCGTGGCGGTCCGCAGGGAGGAGGCGGACGAGGCAGAGGAGTTGGACAAGCAGCTGGTGGTGGCCGACGCTTTGAGGCTCTACCACCACCACCACGAGGAGGTCCACCCCGACCACAGGGAGCTGGCGGGCAGCGACAGGCACAGCTCTAGGCAGCAGAGGCCTACGACCACGGCGCACCCGAGATGATTCGAGGTACTATCTGTGTCTATTCCACCCTTTCTGCAGTTCTTATAGACCCAGGAGCGAGTCATTCTTTCATAGCCGCTGCCCTTGTTCGGAGCTCGGAGATTCCGACAGAGCCGTTGGCTCGATCCTTACGGCTAGAGACTCCTACGGGAGCAGACTCGACGATTACGCACTGGTGCCGGCAGTGTGAGCTTACTCTAGGAGGCGAGAGCTTCGGCTGGGATCTTCTTGTAGCAGCGTCGAGGCCTTACGACGTAATCTTGGGCATGGATTGGCTATCTACGGTCCATGCACAGATTGACTGTTTTAGGCGCAAGGTGCGTTGTGTACGTACCGACGGGAGCAGGTTCATCTTCACCGGCGAGAAGGGAGCCTTAGCAGCACAGGATGGACTTCCGCGGAGGAGAGGACAGCCCATCACTCATCAGTTGGCTAGCCTTATCCTTGGAGCAGTTGACGTGCGGAGTCCTGGTTTTCCTGCAGTGGTGGATCAGTTTGCGGACGTTTTTCCTGACGACGTTCCAGGGCTACCTCCTCGCAGAGAGGTATACTTTTATATTGACTTGTACCCCGGGACAGCCCCGATATCCACTCCAGCATATCGGATGGCCCCCGCCGAGCTTCGAGAGCTACGGGTACAGTTGGAGGACTTGCAGGGCAAGGGGTTCATCGGACCCAGTGTTTCACCCTGGGCTTCCCCGATATTGTTCGCCAAGAAGGCGGACGGGAGCTTGCGACTTTGTGTTGACTATCGTCGCCTGAACCAGGTGACAGTGAGGAACAAGTATCCGCTACCGAGGATTGATGACCTCTTTGATCAGCTCAAGGGAGCACGGTGGTTCTCGAAGATAGACCTCAGGTCAGGCTATCATCAGCTCAGAGTCAGAGACGAGGATGTGCAGAAAACGGCCTTCAGATGTCGGTATGGTCACTATGAGTTCTTGGTTATGCCTTTTGGTGTAACCAATGCTCCAGCAGTGTTCATGGCTCTCATGAACAGGATCTTTCAGCCATACCTCGATCGGTTTGTCGTGGTCTTCATCGACGACATTCTGATTTACTCTACGACAGAGGAGGAGCACGCCTATCACTTGCGAGTTGTTCTTGACACACTCCGAGAGCACCAGCTTTATGGTAAGCTCTCGAAGTGCCAGTTCTGGATACGTGAGGTCCACTTTTTGGGACACGTTATCTATGAGATGGGAGTTGCAGTGGATCCCGCGAAGATTGAGGCTGTGTTAGCTTGGGAGCCACCCAGGAGCGTGACTGAGGTTCGGAGTTTCTTGGGACTAGCTGGATACTATCGGAGATTTGTGCCGAACTTCTCCAGAGTTGCGGCATCACTCACAGCTTTGACGAAGAAGGGGAAACCCTTCGTGTGGTCAGACAGATGTCAGCAGAGCTTCCAGGAGCTGAGACAGAGATTGACTAGCGCACCTATCTTGAGGTTGCTTGAGGAGGGAGTAGGGTACGTAGTCTACTGCGATGCATCAGGGACCGGACTCGGATGTGTTCTGATGCAGGAGCGGGCCGTGATCGCCTATGGATCACATCAGTTGAGGCCGCATGAGCAGAACTACGCTACCCATGACCTGGAGTTAGCAGCAGTGGTCTTCGCTCTGAAGACATGGCGACACTATCTGATGGGCGAGTGCTTTACAGTCTTTTCCGATCATCAGAGTCTCAGGTATATCTTATCGCAGAAGGACCTGAACCTGAGACAGTGACGATGGCTCGAGTTCCTCCAGGACTATGACTTTGAGATAGTCTATACTCCTGGGAAGGGGAGCGTAGTAGCCGATGCACTCAGCAGGAGGACGGGCATTCAGCTACTTGAGGAGGCAACGGAGCAGCTAGCCTCTTTGCAGATATCCTTCGTGGATAGAGATGGAGCAGCCTTTCTTCAGTCTCTCACAGTCACTCCTCCACTACTGCAGCGAGTCAGGGAGGCACAGCATGGGGACGCTGACTGTGAGACACGGCGTGCACAGATATCCTCGGGACAGGCACCTGATGGTTTCTTCCTTGGAGCAGAGCACGACATCCTTTTCAGAGGACGTACCATGGTACCAGTAGCTTTGCGAGAAGAAGTGATGAGAGAGTTTCACACTTCTCCTTTGGCGGTACATCCTGGAGTGGCGAAGATGTACCAGGACCTCAGACGACAGCACTGGTGGTCGGGCATGAAGAAGGCTGTAGCAGAGTTCGTTTCTCGATGCCTCACCTGTCAGCAGGTGAAGGCAGAGCATCAGGTACCAGCAGGCTTGGTACAACCCTTGGAGGTTCCGGAGTGGAAGTGGGACGACATATCTATGGACTTCGTGACTGGACTTCCACGCACTTCCAGAGGTCACGACTCCATCTGGGTGATTGTTGACCGACTCACCAAGTCGGCACACTTCTTACCCATCAGAGAGCAGGGCTCAGTGGAGAGCTTGGGACGTCTCTACGTTCAGGAGATTGTGCGGCTCCACGGCGTGCCATCATCTATCGTTTCCGATCGAGATGCCCGCTTTACTTCCCGGCTTTGGAAGGGGTTACAGGAGGCGTTCGGTACACAGCTACGTCTTAGCACAGCTTTTCACCCTCAGACGGATGGTCAGACGGAGAGGACCATTCAGACTCTCGAGGACATGCTCCGCGCATGTGTCCTCGACTTTGGTCATAGCTGGGAGGACCACCTACCCTTGATGGAGTTCGCGTACAACAACAGCTACCACTCCACCATCGGGATGGCACCGTACGAGGCGTTGTACGGCCGACCATGTAGATCTCCTTTGTGCTCGACAGACCCTGGGGAGTCAGCACTGGTGGGACCGGAGATGGTCCAGGCCACGACAGAGAAGGTCCAGGTCATCCAGGAGCGGATGAGGACAGCTCAGAGCCGGCAGAAGTCATACGCTGACAGAAGGCGGAGGCCACTGGAGTTCGAGGATGGCGACCACGTCTTCTTGCGGGTCTCACCTCGACGTGGTATTCGGAGATTTGGCCGAGGCGGCAAGTTATCTCCGCGCTTCATCGGACCTTTCCAGATTCTCAGCAGGATTGGCGAGGTGGCTTATCGCCTGGCTCTACCACCTCAGTTGCACCGGGTGCACGACGTCTTCCACGTATCCCAGCTGAGGAGATACGTGCACGACCCGACGCACATCATTGACCATGGGGAGCTTGACGTTGACGATGGGGCGACCTTTACGGAGGTCCCGGTGGAGATAGAGGATCGACAGGAGCGGGTCCTGCGTGGGCGATCGATTCCTCTTGTGCGCATCAGATGGCAGCACGGGAATCTCCAGGAGAGCACATGGGAGCGGGAGGCTCAGATGCGTGCTCAGTACCCTCATTTGTTTCCCTAGTTTTGATGTATCTTTACGGGGACGTAAAGCCCTGAGGTGGGAGTAATGTAAAGACCCGTAAAATTCAAGGGAAAATTTTTCTTAATTTTCTTTAGAATTTTACAAGAGCGCGGTTTCAGACGGCACCTGATTCCGAGGCCCGGAGTGCCCAGAATTAATTTCCGAAGTTTGGCTCGGGTACGTTCAGTGAACGAATGAGCGAGAATTCCTAACTTTTGATCCGGTGCTCGGAATTGAAATCCGAGGGCACCGATGAACTCGCAGCGCCAATATTCGCTTAAAGAGACCTTTTCGGGAGTTGCGTTTGTTGCGGGTTGAAAGTTAATTTTAGGGGATTTTAGTTTGAGTTAAATAAAATTTGTATAGAACAAATTTTATTTTATCTTCTTAAAACCTACCAAAGGGAGTTGGGAGTGGGACCCACATCCACTTAACCTCCCTTGGGAGGATTAAGTGAGGTGGGGTCCACACGAACCCCAACTCCTCAATTTCTCTCAAAACCTCCCCTTTAACTCAATTCATTTAATGTTGTCAACTTGGGTTACTTAATTAATTGGGAGTTAAACCTTTTTGAATTTCAAAGTTTTGAAATTCTTGTGTGTTTTGTAATAATAAAATAAGATGTTATCTTATTTTATTATGGGTTGTTTGTTTGTCTCCTGGAGAACTTTTGAGAGCTTCTTCTTCATCTTCAAGCTCTGACGAAGAACGAAGAACGCCCAAACTCCGACGAAGAACGACGCCTCTCTTCTTCATCCTCGGTGTCAACAAGAGGGAACGCCACACCCTCCTCGGACCTTCTTCGTCGGCATACGAAGATTCGCCAACGACGTATCTCTTCGGGCATAACTCTTCGTCAACGGATTTGACGAACGACGACCGCGACGCCCGACCTCCGCGACGTCGTCTTCCGCGGAACGTTCTCAATCTTCAAACCTTATATCAAGGTAGGGGTTGTTGTTTAATTCTTTAATTATTCCATTTCTTGCTCGTGGATCGCATGTCTACGTGAGGCTTTGAAATAATTTATTTATGTGTTATAGTTAACACGAGGGGGGCCGGACCGCACGAACACGGCCGAACCCCCCTCCATCGTTCATGTTGATTATTTCTTGCATGAGGAAGCAAGTGGCGTGGTGCCGTCGCACCACGCGGTTGATCGTACAAATATTTTTACGCGGCGCCGTCGCGCCACGCCGAGGTAGAAACTTCAAGAACGCGACGCCGTCGCGCCGCGTTGAAAAGAATCAAAGCACGACGAAGGGGCGCGGTGCCATCGCACCGCGCCGGATGACGAACGCCGCGGCCGGTTCCGGGCCGCGGCGGGATGAGGAGACCGCGGCCGGTTCCGGGCCGCGGCGGAAGAGAAGACCGGCGGCCGGGCCGCCGGCGTCGGAAGCCGAAGGGGGACCGGAATTTCCGGTCCCGTTAGAGAAAACCGGCCGGCCAGCTGGCCGGCCGAATACCATTAAAACCGGGGAATTTAATTCCCCGGCCACCTCATAAAAACCCCCCTCTTTATGAGGGGGGGCGGTTCTTTGAAGGAGGGGGTCAGCCGGCCCCCTCGGTTCCGCACCAGCAGCCCCCCCCCCCCCACGTGGGGGGGCTTCTTTAAAAAAAAAGGGGCACGACCCTTTGTGCCGCGCCGCCCCTCAAAAACCGCAGGGCTTAGCCCCCGCGTGCGTGCGGCCTCCTCGCAGGCGACAGCCGCCGCGGTTCCCCGCGGCTCCCCGCGCCGCCGCGCCGCCGCCCGCCGCCGCCGCCGCCCCAGGGGGGGGGGGTCGGGCCGGGTCGGCCCGGACCCGGACCCCCCCGTTTCGAACCAGATTCGGTTTTTGGCCCATAACTTGAGCCTCGGACCTCCGATCGACGAACCGTCAGCGGAAACGTGATCCTTGGATCGAGACGGTCGTTTCGGTGTATCACACTCAAGGTTTCGGATTACTTTGAGTTCGGCCGGGTTGGTTCGTTCACGTAACCAACCGGGCCTTCGGAGCGGAAACGCTCATATCTTGAGCTACGGACGTCCGATTGACGCGCCGTCAGTCGCGTTGTGTTCCTCTTAGTGAGACGAATCTTTTGGCATACTACGCCCGAGGTTTGGATGCAGGTGGAGTACGGTCGGGTTGGTTTTGCCTTAAAAACCAACCGGGCCCCGGAGACGAAAATGCCAATAACTCTCAGACCGGGCGTCCGATCGACGCGCCGTCTGTTGCGTTGAGTTCCTGTTGACGATACAGAACTTTAGGATACATAAACTCTAGTCTTCGTGACAGTTGATGTATCAGCCTCTCGGCTCGTGGAGCGGACCCTCCGAACGAGCTTGCTATGTGCGGGAACCCTAGTGCTGGCTGCGACTGTTCTACTGCTACGACTGCTACTGTGACTGCGACGACGACAGTACAGAGATCCTGTGTGGATTCGACGATGACGACTACAGCACTCAGCGATCCTTCGTGGATCAGTGCTACAGGTCCTGTGTGGGCCCGATCCTGTGTGGGTCCTTGCGCTCAGCGGTTCTGTGTGAGCCAGCGCCTACAGGTTCTGTGTGAGCCCGATCCTGTGTGGGTCTTCTGCGGGGGTTAGTTACCTATCGATCCTTCGTGGGTCCGACGACTTAGATGGATCAGTGATCATCTTTATCGTCCTCTGAAGAAGTATACCTGTGTGAGATGAATCCTTTTGCTTTCCTGTGTGGATTGTGTTGTGCAATCCTGTGTGGATTACGTTTACTTTCCTGTGTGGACTGAGTTGTACTTGGGCTCGGAGGATAGAGCGTATTTGAATTGATGACTTAGGTATATGTATGGAATATACCTAAGCAGTGTCGGTTGTTACTTCGTGATTGTACCTTTTCTTCGTGGTTTATCCTTTGTGGATTTGAGAGACCTTCTGGGGTCTCGGGGTCCCTACTGAGTAGCTTATACTCACCCCTGCACGGGCTTCGCCCGCACTACATTGTGTTGGTTGCAGACGACGGACAGCGTTGACCTTAGCTGAGGCCTACAGAGCGGAACGGTACCCGGAGGAGGACCACTGGGCGGACGTGCACGGAGCAGACGGCGGGACCCGTGGAGCAGAGGAGCTATCTGTACCCACCCTTCAGGTGGGATTTCCAGTGGACAGCTCGGTGTAGCGGCTTTTACTTTTCAGTTGCTGTTTTCCCTTTCGAGTTGTACTTTACTTTCAGTTTGGGTTTGTATTCTGACCCATTTACTTTTCCGCACTTTCAGTTGTACTCTGCTTGTTTAGTGTTTACTTTCCGCTTGCTTACTCTGTGGTGTTGGTTACTTTTCAAAGGCAATGCCTTCCCTTTTTACTGGGATTTACGCCTTGGTGCTAGTCGCCAGCCCCTGGCCTATGGAAGGCGGGCTTGGGGTAGTTACGGCACGGACCCCGAGGGCGGGTCGTGACAGTAATATTAACATTTCACAATATAAGTATTTACATAACAAATATTTCATAATCATGTATAAATTGAATATAAAATATATATAATTAATTAATTTTTATACACATAAAAAATTAAATAAATATCTCAAAATAAGTATTCCTATGATTTATAAGCATTTTCAAAATTATAACATTAAATTACCCATCATTGGTTGTGGGTTGTTTAGGACTTGAGGGATAAGGGAAGGTCATTGGGTTAAGTCTCTAGGTTTGTGTGTTTACAATAATTTGATTTTCTTGAATTGTCCTCCATAGTGGTAAATGTAATCATTAATATATAAATTATAAAATTCAATTTATAATTAAAATTTATAAAAATTAAAATATTCATACGTGTTTTATTGGACTACCTGTCCAAATCGTAATCAGTGATACAGTATCACTTCTTATGAATAGTGCAACATAGATTATGATAAATAAACCCCAATTATAAATTATATCATATTATAGACCTATATCATATGTTGTGGTTTTCCCTCCATGTCTTTCAATATCCATGAGATCGCATTAGCAATTTGAAGATCAACAATGAGGGTTTACTTTAGTGCAATAGAAGGCTTTGATTAGTTATATTGTATACAACAATATATTGAAAATTTAAGGATTGCATTATCATGTTGGATATGATATGAAACATCATATTTTGTGATCCCATAACATATTATGATAATACATATCTTAAAAAAGGCATAGTTCAAAGAAACATGTCATTCTTATGATATAAAATATGACATCAAAATGACATATTTTTTCATTTTTCAGACATAATTATAAGAATCAAGAATCATTGAAAAGATATGATACTGTTGAGGTGTTTATATAGTTCTAATAACACGTATTCAGTGTGATATGAAACAATAGAAACCTCAATTCTGAAGATCACTATCCTATAAAACTCAAAACTATGTATAAACTAATAATAAAATTGTGTTTCACCATAGATGGTTGATGTTACTGTATTTAAACATATTCATGATGTAGATCCCTTAGAAGAAATCATATGGTTTCTTCCTCTACGATGTATCTATAGGTTTATCTGAGTCACCCAACACATGGGTGGGATTCTCCCTAACATCCACAGTATTTTAGTAACTCAGGGTTGGAGAGGGAGGAAAAGGAATAAAACATGTAGAGAGAGAGAGAATTAGTAGTGTTCATTCTCAAGTATTCCATAAACACTATATCAATTGTTACTATCTCTTTATATAGGCCTTAGGAAACTCTGGATCCTTTTTAAGAAATTTATCATTCTTTATAAAATATAAAAGTAAATGGATGTAGTTAAAATAATTGTAAACTCTTAATCTGATTCCACTCCCACAAATTTTTCACCATATGAAACATTTCAATAGATTCTAGACATTGGAAGAATATTTTCAAATGGTTACAATTAATGTTACTACCATTACCAATCCAAAAACTCATATTAACTATATATTATAATAATAATAGTATTATTATATATATATATATATATTATAATAAAATATTCAATGGTAGTGGTGTTATGATATCACCATATCATAATAGATAATATCCCTTCCCGTGGAATATGATATGAATTGGATTCCCATAAGTCATACACTAAAAAATACACCACATCATACATTATGATATGTTCCAAATTTCATTATATATAAGAAATTATTTAGACAATATTTTTTTATATTCTATATTTTCATAACTCCTTGATCCACCATTTCTTTACTAAATTGATATTTAATTTAAATGTTCCTTTTTCCATTAGTATTGCACTATTTTTTACAATGATTTTACATAATACTATTTTCATGAAATGATTATATGCATTAAAAATATTTCATAATATCCATTAATTATTGATTTATATAAATGAATTGTGTGTATTTGAAGGGTTTTGTTGGGTTCTAATAGCAATGTTTAAATAATATAGAATAAATTAAGTCCATTTTCCAAGCATCTCTATGAATGAAATATAAAAGTGACATAATAATTCAAAATAATGAAACTATAAAATGTGTCTCCCTTACACTAAAAATGCCTCAACAATAGCTTCATCTAATTCTGACATGGTAGATAAAAGATAAAATTAGTGGTAGAAGAAGGCTTCCCACCTCTATAGTTATCTGGGGATTGAGCCCAAACCATTAGTTGTATGAATGTGGCTCCCCTTCAAACACAGTGTTCTAGCACCTCAATGTGTTAATGGAATCTATGATGGGATAATTGGGTTTTAGGGAGTATTGACCAATCCTAATGAAACTAACACCCTTTCCAACATATGAATGTGGATTTATATATTCATTAGGATTCCCCTTAGTGACATTACATATACTCAGTCAATTATAATTCATGATTAGATTCCACTATTAGTCCATGAATCTCATGCATTAATGTGTCTCCTCTCACATATTTCATCTTAGGAAATATCAACTTATATTATAGAGTGTGGTAGAGAATTATTAACTTATTTGTCAAAATTATTGACATAATATTCCTTAAAATGTGATATATCCTTGCATCTCATACAAGTTGTGACCAAAAAAAATATTATGCATTTTTATGTTTATGGATTTAGGTCATATTCCATTCAATATCCCACTTGCACTAAATCCTCATAGACTTTGATCCAATTCTACTTATATCATATGATATACAAAAACAAAGTAAATAATGTCCAAAATTTATTTAATTACATATCATAAAAAAATTATAATGGAATAGTTAATTTCATTTTTATTACCTAATATGTAATAACATAGTGAATACTCATCCAAAATTAAATTTGGATTAACTCTAAATAACTTTTGAATTATCTATTCAATTAAAACTGAATACATATTAAATCAACTAAAAAGTGTGACCCCATTAGAAATTATTGCATTGAAAACAAATATGATTAATTAGATCCATATATTTATGTAGTGTATCATCTAGAAAATAATTAATGATACAGAAGCTTCTAAGGGATCTACAATGACCTCAATTAAATACATGTAACATTAAACATTTCTTTTTGAGTTTGTACCACATAAAGAAGTGAATTGTCATATTTTTTCACTGCCAATATATCGAGTCTCATGGAGAATAGAGTATATCTACTCATATATCCAACTCATACATTCTTGATTCTCTAAATATATATTGATTTAATCAATGAATACACAATATTTCATTCATTCCCAAGGATTAGACTATCACATGTATATCAGTAAATAGTTGATAACATTGACTATTCTTTATAGGTGAGGGTGCACACTTATTAGTCTACCTCAATCAGAGGATAAAATTCCATAATCATAATATCAGAGAAAAAATATCATATTAGTTAATCTACAACAAGTTAAATGATCAATATCATACCCAATCACCCCCATATTAGAAAATTCAACTTTTATACTTGTGTAAGTACGTAGTAATAATTTTAAGGTTCCTATTCTATATACCTCCCCAAACATATGTAGTGGGGACAAAAATATGATCAGTGCACTAATATTGTACCAAATACATCTTGTTTAACACTCCATGTAGAATAGGAAATGTTTCATCCATAAAAAACACATTTTATAACCAAATCCACAAATTTCAAATATTTATAAAATAATACTACCCTCACTAAGATCAACATTTTTTCATAGTCTATACTACTTAATGAATAAAACCAATTTGGGATTACTCGAATTCATACATTAAGAGGCCAATTATGATTACACTTCCTAAAATGTATATCTGTATTTACATTTATTTTTCTAATTTAAAAAAATGATAATGTGTAGTTTTCCTTTAATATGATACATTTTAATATCCTTAAACCTTATAATAATACTTAATATATTCAACATAAGTTCTTTTCTATGATATTATATTTTATAAACTACTATATCAACCCTATGTATGATCCAATTATAGAGTTTTTTAACTCAATATATCCATATGTAATTCCTACCACATATCTATGTGATCATCTAATAATACCCTCCCAATATACTATTTTTATTATTTTCATCTATAGAGATTGGAAATTTGAATAATGGTGATATTTAAGAATCATATTTGTAATATTCAACTCCTGTAATATATAAATACTCTATAACTTCCTAAAATCAAATGTAATGATGTAAACTTGTGTTTTCTACAAATTAATGTTTATAAGAACATCATAATTATCATTGGAACCATTTCCATCATAATTTTTCTGGGAATATATCATAAATAATGTAACAATTTACATTTATTCTTTACTAACACATCCTAAACACTTTTAGGATATAGTTATATTCACATTATTTTGAAAACCAATGTGACTCTTTCAGATTTATATTTTCCAACATACTGTAAAAAGTTGTAGAACATCAATAAAAAGATCAATTTAATCTTATAATATAATTTTAATTTATTTGAAAAAATTGAACTTCTCTATGTTCAAACATACTCTCTATATTATCATAGGAACTATATTATTCTCAAAATACCATAATAAGATATAGAAACTACATTATGTTTAGGAAATAACAATTTTTTAATTTTAATGGGAATATTTTTCAAATAAAATATTGTCACTATATAGTATTCTATGGTTTTATAAAATATTCTTCTAAAAAATAATTTTATTTTAAAATATTCCATTGATGTGAGAAAAAAAAACATTCCCTCATATTTTAACAAACATTATGATAAACACATTATCCTAGATAAATCCTATTTATCCCTATTTCTATTTCAAAATAAGTTATTGAATTTGATGAGCGATAAACTAGGTCTATACAATTAACATTATAATTTTATTCATACCAACTCTTTTTTAATTAATAATTTATCTTATTATATTAGAGGAATGAAATGAAAATACATATAATTTTATTTGATATATCTGAGATTAAAAAATTTCTTTACATTCGAATACATGAATTAGTAGATGTTTTTACTTCATCACATGAATATAAACTACAAGTTCATTCTATTATTCCATTGATTCTAAACTCTTGTGTATTTAAAATGCTTATAAAATAAGAATTCGATATGGAATACCCTTCAAAATTAGATGATTTAGTTTTTAACACATATTATAAACATATACAGTATGTGGAGTCCTCAAAAAATCATTATGTATTCTATAAAATCTATTAAATTAGATTTATTCATTCCCTTTCCAAAAAACCATGGGATTTAATGAGGTTTATTGGCCCCTTAATGAAACATTATTGAGGTTTTCAACTAAATTTTCTTCTTTAGATTTGTAATTTTACCCACTAAAATCATATAAACTAGACTTTATATGCCCAAACCATATATTGTCGCCATTTTTGAGAACATTGGGTAAAAATTTCATAAAATAGACCACATTATTGTAGCATTTCCAGAAATAAAAATATGTTGAATTACCTACCCATAAAAATCCTTTTTTATTTTCCCTTAAAACATGTTATAGAATTATATAAATTGTAAATTTTTTTATCAATTTAAACCATATAATTTCATTAAAATAACTAATATTTACATTCTCTTATCAAAATAAAAAATGAGAAAAATAATCCTATTATAGGAATTTTATCTTATCTTAAGTCATAGAAGTAATAAATGAATCAACTCCTTTTATTTCTTTCATGAATAAAAAATTAAATCTCTAATGTTGAATTTATTTTCATCTTCTGAACTATTATAAATTTATAACTATTTTAAACCATTTTTTTGATATAATATTTGTAATGAACATAACTTTTTTATATGAAATTAAATTTTTAATGATTAAAATCCATATTATGTAATGTAGATATATAAATCACATGCACAAATTTAGATATTTTACACTATTATAAAATAATTTTGGTTGGATTTAATATAATTTTAATATTATTAACAATTGATAATGTGGATGTTATATAGTGATCATTTATATAATTATATATTATAGGTTATGAGAAATTCCAATTGATAGGTATGAACTAAGAGATGGAATCAACTAGCAGGATCGTAAATTTTGAATCCCATTTATCAAAACATTTATGGGATATGGAATTACTGGGATTCTCCCTTGACTAATACCATGACGAAATTAAAAAACTAAAACATGAATGAAACAATTCATGGGAGAAGTTCATTCTTTCAAGATCACAGTCCAAGCCATGTTTGATGAACCACCCTAAGAAAGTACCAACATCGCACACATTACCCTTAAGGAATACGATGGTGTAATAATGGGTTATTTTTATGGTCATTGTAGTATGATTTATTATATTTTATTGGTAAAAATTATTATTATATTTACCACTATTAATTAATAGATTATATATAAAATTATATATGAGTTAATGAGAAATATATTTTTATATGAAGAAAACGAAATTGTATTTTTGGATGATATATAGATTCATTTAAAACAATATTTTTCATAATTTGAAATACATTTAAATAAATATTCCATTAATATAATAAAATTAATAAATAATATTTATTTATATAATATTTATAATATAATGTAATGAAGTTTAGGGTATTATTTTTTAGAGTCAATAAACTGTTATTGTTATAAAAACCAATATTTTTAAATAAATTATGATTTTGATTTAGATATTTAGATTCACATATTTATAAAATTATTTGGATAAAATAAATATCATTTATGAAATCAACATATTGAAATTATCCAATAGTTAATTTTTCATAATTTACTGATACATAAAAAAATTTGGGTAAAAACTAAATATTATTTAAATATATGATATGGATTATGATATCATAACAGCCCAAAAGTGATGTGATAAATACTATAAAAGGATTCCACGTCCAAATATAGATTTATCCTCCAAAATAAATTTTTCTTGAAGTTGATTTTTCAATTTTATAAACCCTCAATTTAGCCTCCAAACCTATATTATATTTTCTGTTTTAAAATAAATTATTTATAGACACGACTCACTTCCAAATCAATAAAATAATTTTTTAAGGGGTTAATTTGTTAGAATTATAAAATATTTTAAAAAAATATTATTAAATTGAATACATGGGAAAACATGATATGGTTTGTGGTTTTTATTATTTTATCATATAAATTCCAAAAACTATGTTTATAAGTGATTAAAAAATCCCACAATTTTGATATAAATACCCACCCAACCACCCACTCGTCTTCTATAAAAACCCACTAATAATTAATTCACTCTCTAAATACCTCTATAAATCCCTCCCAATGTGTTCCCAAGCTCTTAATAAGATCATAAAAATATGTTTGATTCTACTTATCATGTAATGGATATCTCCCTCTTCTTTTCCATTCTAGAACATCCTTTGTCATTAGCCTTTTTAATCTCAATTGATTTTGTTTTCATTATATTAAAAAAACAATTTAATTTTAAATTGATGTTGTAATAATGGGAGATCATTTACGCTATCTCATTATTATTACATCATAAAATTTTATGAAATATTTTTTTATAAATTTAATTTCATTGATAGCTTCCCTTACATGCAACACTAAAGTTCAATGAACTACAATATAAAATTAATTATATTATTTAAACATGTATATTATAAGCAAGCCATAAAATTATTTGTATTGATAGTAATAAAAATACTTTTTTAATTAATTAAAATTTTTATAACTATAAAATATATTTCTAAAAAATTACTTATTTTTTAGCGAAGTCTTTATATGGTTTAAAAATTATTTTTTACCAACAAATTAATTTATTGATTTTTTTGAAAAAATAAGATAATTAACTCTTGGAATGTTTATAAAATTTATATGAAAAATAAAATTTTATTTTTTTAATCAACATGCCAAATTCATCATAGGGTTACTTTTTTGTATTTTTATGAAACGTTGATTTTTTAATGAATAGTGAAAAATAATAAATTTTATTAAAAAAATTCAAAAAAATTAAAATATGAACTTTTTAGAAGGGTTTAAAAGTTAAATTATTTCAATTATGTTATTATTCCAAATTATGTCGGTTTAATAAAAAATTTATGTTGACTTTTATTATTAAAAAAATTTATACTTATGAAAATTTTCTCTTAGGAAAATTGATTCCTCATCATGTCTATGGGATTAATTTTAAATTTAAATTTCCCATTTATATACAAATAATTTGAGAAATTGATTCCTTATTTTTAGTCAGAATAATTAATATTATATAATAATTTCAAAATAATTTTTTGTAAGATCTTGACCTTTTCTGGAGTTATCTTGGGTGTTATTTCATGTATTTTTTGTTTTTACTTAAGTAACTTTGATGGGAGTTATACATTAGGGTCTGTTTGGGAGAAGTCTAAGAAACTTTGGGAGACAAGAGGTTGTGCACGGTTGGTGAACGGTTTGTGTAAACCATGTGGCTGCCTAAGAAAAACTGTGTAATCTCTGGTCTTTAAGGCATTAGCTTTGACATGGTTATAACATGGTTTGAGAGGATGTGATAGGTAGTTGTGAAAAGTTCCCCATTAATTTATTTTCTAACACATCGATAGCACACTGTTTATCTAACTATATGACTAAACCATGCATAGGCCAACAGTGAGATCCTAAAATTGTGGATCTCACTCTATTTCAATATTTAGTTACCTATTTCCCCTTCTATATATCCCTAACTCTTGATTTTAATTTCCTAAGGGAAAAGGAAGGTTCTCCCCCCATCCCGAAGGGGTTCCAAGGCCTTATAAACATTGTTATTCGAGAACGAAAGCTCAATTTAATGATCTTCTCTTCCCCTGGTAGGTAGATTTCTTTTTCATGCTTCAATTATTCTTTCTTCTATCTTCCCTTGATCGTTTCATGGAAGATAGCCTATATTTCCTTAGATCTAAACCAATGTGGCGAGATACAAATCTTGTATTGTGTATGTAGATCTAGATTTATGAGATAGTTATGACTTTGATAATGATTTTGGTTTCAGGATTTAGATCTGAAACATTTGTCAACATCATTGTGATGCTCATGATTTAGGTTATTTCAATTAAGAAAACATTCATCAACGAATCAAGGTAGGTGGTTTAAATCTAATTTCAATATTCATGGATTTGATACATATATGAAAAATTTTATAATTTATATCATCCATTAGAAATTGATTTTCTTTAATTGTTTTAATTATATTGACCAATTTTTTTATCGATGCGTTGTAGAAATAGGTGATCAATTGGATAATTAATCACGAGACTAAGGGACATCCCTATTAGATAATTAATTTATGAAAAATGAATATAGTAGGTAGGGGTTATAATCTTGATAATTAATCGAGGGAATAATTATGTGACATTGAACTAGATAAGATGAGATAATTAATTGTGGATTAATAATGTGCCTTTAAAAATATGATATAGGAAATTAATTCTAGAAGTAATCTTGGAAATTGGAGATTATAAAGAGATAATTAATTCTAGAAAATTTATTGTGGAATATGAATGCTAATATTTATTAATTAATTAATTTATTAATTAATTTATGGTTTTAAGCATTTAGTTAATTATTTATTTAACTAATGGAATAGATGTGTTCAAATAATTGTTGAATTAGTAATGGGATTATGGTGGATAGTTATTTTGTTAATTAATTATGTGATAATAAATAGGAACAAGTTCATTCTAAATTGGGATGTATAAATGGTAACATGGACATCATACTTTTGACTAAAGTGAATGGGAACATGAACATTCTAAATTGAGAAGTATACATGGTAACATGATCATTATACTTATGGGTAAATATAAAGGAAGTATGGTTATTCTATAGAGGAGTATGTATAGTAATATGAACATATTACTTATGTCAATGATAATTGTATCTTTGGAAATATTTATTATAAATGTGAAATTAAAGAGTGGAAATAATGGAACTCTGAGTAATGGCCTCACATGTGAATATTATAACTCCAGAACGAGTCAAATCAGGTACTGATTTATCATGTCACCTTTGAATACATAGATCTTTATAAAGAAGTAGATATTAAGATATGATATTACCTAGGGAAAACTATGAGATATCATACGAGATGAAGTTAGAATTTTGGAATGGGTATCCTTGGGAGCCCTGGAGTTAATGTAGTTAGAAAAGAATAAATGATATTGTAATAACAAGTTATTTATGCATTGTACATATTTGTTATAGAATTTCATACACTCTATTTTGACTAAATTTTTTTTGACACAACTTGTGGTGTCCTATTATGTTATACTCCCACCATATTTGGGCTACCTGATCGGTACCAGAATAGATTATATTGTTGCCGGACTGGATAAGGGAAAATGATCTGGGATAGGTGGATAATTGTGGATGGGTCTTGGCGGAGGGAACCCAACATGGTTCGAGACACTTTTGGGGAGTTTTAGTATCATTATGTTTAGTTTCATTCTATACATTTGAAAATTATATTTTCATAGCTTGTTTTCCCTTCCAGTTGAGTATTTTATTTTGTGTTTGGTTATCTTGTGACATGAGTATTTTTTGGTTATATATGATTCAGATTTATCTATTTATTTATACTGGAATTTTACTATAATAAATGAGGGTAAAGTCTCCCCATGAAAAACCTACGATACCCACACTTCTAGACTAGAGCCTCTAACATACATGGAGGAATTCTTGAGGTCATGTGGTGAACCATATTTGGGCACCTTCACGTGGCACCCGGGCTCGGATGTTACAAAGTGGTATCAAATATCCAATTTTCATTATTCATATTCTGTCTTACTATTTTGGGAAAGCTATATAAGAGTTGAAAAATAGTCAGGGCTTGGTAATGAGAAAGTGCATGGGAGTTGCAAACCCATGTACATGGGAAACCCCAAGTACATGGGGTGGTATTTTTATTATTAATATTTGATGCTAAAGTTGAATATTATTTCACCTTGGGTGAAAAACTTGTAGGGTGATGTGATTATTGATTCTTAGATATTTTGAGTATTGATTCACGGCCTAAAATGGAATCAGAGTTGTGTCTACACAAATCATTTTATGTACTTAGGTTTATCATTGAATGCATAATTTTAAACATGCACGAGAAAAAAAGTTATGGGTACATTTTTAAACTTGAACTATTTTCCTTAATTGTGAGATTAAAATGAAAAATGCATCCAAAAATAAATTGAGCTGGATTTTAAGATGTTTAAAATTGAGAATAATTGTGTTTCAAAATTATTATCTTTATTATTATAGAGTTTTTACCCTTGTTAACCAAAACCTAGGTGATTGATAGTTAAATATAGTGATAGCGACATGGTTTTGACCATGTTGAGAGGTGGTTAAAAGTCTTGTAATGATTATTTCATGTTGCATAAATGTTATAAGGTTGTGTTACGAGGCCTAATATGTGTTTCTGGCATTGTAGAGAGTATTAATCCTTGATTCTTGTTGAGAGGATGACTGAGGGGCATGACAAGGAATTTGTTTTAGTTAGGGATTATGGGGAACTAATTATACTAGTGGAAGATGAAGGGGATAAGGATCAATTTAACTTTACTAACTTCATGCAATTCATGGAAAGAGACACATGGAGGGTTTCCAAATGTATGTCTGTGATGAAAAGGGAGTTCTAGCACCCACAAACTTTTACTAGAGTGGGTGGAGGAAATGGAGATGAATTGTGGTTTGAGGGCATAGAAAAAATACATGACCATTTTGAGAATTTTGATGAGTGGAGGGTCAATTTGAACACATAGATGCTATGGGGATCCGCTAAGTGTCGGTGGGACATTCAGGTATAAACTAAATAGACTAAAGGTATGTTATGGAAGGATATCTTGGAGGGGTTCTTAAAGAACTTTTATCCAGAGATGCAAAGATATGAGTAGGATTATGAGTTCATGCATCTGAAACATTGGAGCATGTTAGTGATGGATATGCTAGATGTTACATAGATCTACAATGATTTTCACGAACATTAGATGGAGATAAGGATGCTACAGAAAATAAAAACTACTCTAAGGACTTAAATGTGAGATTAAGTACCATGGGAATATCTTCTAGATAAATAATTTTGCATAAGTGGTGGAGAATTCTCTCATAGTTAAATGGAACCTAATTGATGATTACAGTGCTATATAGGTAGTTGTTACTGGATTATAAAGAGGTGCCACTTCTGAGAGTAGGAAGCACCATTATGGAAACATTGGCTAAGGTATTGTAAAGTAGAGTACACCAACAAGAGGTTCACCTAGATAGGACCTTACTACGTGATCTATCATCGGTGTAGTAGGGTGGGAAATGATAATCGATATTTTTTCCAAGAACCAGTAAAGTGTCTATATTTCGGAAAGATGGTACATCTATAGAAATTTGGAAAGTCATATTGACTGACTTGTACAGAAGGAGCCATCAGATAGAGTCAGAGTATATGAGAGGATCATCTATTCAAAAATGGGCTAGTATTTATATTTGTACTAGGCGATGTTGTAGTGGAAGTGGATGTGGTTCTTCTGGGAAGGATTGCATGCATCACCAGAGTGGTGCTAATCCGGGGAGTCAGATAGCGTCACATGAAAGAGGGGAAACATAGTTACATGCATTACAACATACACTTGTGGATAGAGAGGAATGACCATGGATAGTGAGTGTTGATATTCTATTAATTTCTATTTTATCTAGTTCCCTATTTGATATTGCTGCCTCTCATTCCTTTATATATATAAAAATTGTAAATGGTTTGAGCCTGGTTATGGATTTCATGAGCAGGGTGAGGACTATAGAGACACTATTTGGAGTGTGGACTAGAGAAATATGTCTATGAAATAGATGATCTCTAGGGGACTTAGAATATCATTTTCTTTGGGATCTCTATGTTATTGATATAACAGGGTTCGACTTAATTATGGGTATGGAATAGAGATTCGCATACTAAGCTTACATCAACTATTACCATATGAGCGTAATGTTTTATTATCCTATGGGTGGACAATATATTCAACATAGAGAATGGGATATCAAGGAAAGCTAATTAGGACCAATTAATCAACAACTGGGAGAGCTCACAAACCATGTTTCTAGTCTATTATTGGATTAAGGGGGTGTTAGGCAATAATTAATTCCACTAGTAGTGGAACAATTTCATGATGTCATTCCTAATGAATTATAAGGGATACCACCTAAAAGAGATATATAATTCATAATTGATCTCAAGTTGATGGATAATCCAATAACTATTCCACTATACATAATAGGACCAACTAAGCTTCAAGAGAAGAAGACTCAATTAGATGAGTTAGAGGATAATTGGTTTATCTTTCCAAGTATGTCTCATTGGGGATCCCCTATTTTTTCATAAATAAGGCTGATGGGTGTTTATTATTATATGTTTATTATCAAAAGTTAAAAAAAAAATCTTGTGAAGAATCGATAGTAGGTTCCACGTATTGAGGATCTGTTTGACCAATTGAAAGGAGTCGGTGTGTTATCAAAGATAGATATGTGATTAGGGTATCATTAGTTGATATTATAGACTTAAAATATACCATGGACTACATTAAAAAGTAGGTAATGCCTTAATGAGTTTTTCATAATCTTGTTTGGGTTAAAAAATTCACCAGAAGTATTTATGGAATTTATGAACAAGATATTTCATCTATATCTAGACTAGTTCATGGTGGTATTTGTGGACGATATCGTGGGGTACTCTAATATTCATGATGATCATTACTAATATCTTGAAATCATACATGGTACACTGAGAGAGAATCAGTTATACACCAAGTTATTTAAGTGTCAAGTTTGTATTGACCAGGTACACCTCTTAGGGCACATCATCTCCGAGGAAGGTGTGTCAGTTGACACATGTAATGTTTAGGCAGTGGTCTCTTGGGAGAATCCTAAGAATGTTTTTGATATCTGACGCTTCTTGGGATTAGCTAGAAATTATAAGAGTTTAATCCAAGACTTTTCCAATTTGGAAGCCCTATTATTATGCTTGGCCAAAAATGGAGTACTATTTGAATGGTCAAAGGATTTTGAGAGAGATTTTTAGGATTTGAAGATGTGATTACCATAAACACATGTTTTAATCTAGGTCGAGTTAAGTGAGGATTATATGGTTTATGGTGATGCTTATACGATCAAACTTGGAGTTATGCTGATGTAGGGGGATCAAGTTGTGGTGTAGGGGACTTGGTAGTTTTGGCCTCATGAATGGATTTAACCTATGCACGACCTCAATTTGGAAATAATAGTTTATTCTATTAAGTGTTGGTGACAATACACTTTTTTTAGAAAAGTTTATATTCTATATGATCAAAATATCATTATGTATATATTTCCACATCGTGATTTGAATAATCAGTACAAGACATAGGTTGAGTATCTGCTATCTTTATATTTTGAACTAGCATATGCCCTCAATAAGGGAAAGAGTCTGGCTGATGCCTTGAGCTATAAAAAACACACTCAAATGGTTTTAGAGTCGAGTGTAGAGTGGAATATAATGACCTTTTTGGCTAAAATGCATGTGGTGGTTCAAGAGAGTCAGGAGTATATGACTTTGGTTTTAGTTGTGGTGGATTCTATATTTTTTAGAAGTATTTGGGAAAGATAGTATGAGGATCCATAGTGCTAAGCCTTGAATGAATGATTTGAAGGTTGGGAAACATCTTCGAACTGGTTGATAGATGAAGATGACATCATCTATGTGATCAATCGAGTTGTGGTACCTGCAATAATTAGATATGAACTCATGTGGGAATTTCATGCCTCAAAATTGGTTGTATATTCTGGGGTAAACAAGATGTACCATGACCAACAAATATAGTTTTTGTGGTCAGAAATGAAAAAGTAGAAAGAATGTTTTGTGAAAATAAACTTCACCTGTCAGCTGGTGATGGTAGTGCATAAATGAACTAGATATTGACATCAAACATTGCTTATCCCGAAATGGAAGTGGGATGACATGACAATGGATTGTGGGGTTGGTCTCCCAAATATTCTTAGGAATATTGAATCTATATGAATCATTGTGGATCCACATACAAAGGTAGTGCATTCCTTACCTATTAAGGAAACTTTTATAGTAGAATAGTTGGGAGAAATATACAAATGAGATATAGTATGTCTGCATGGAGTTCTACATACTATAGTTTCTGATCGTGATTCATATGTTACTTCATGATTCTGGAAGGTATTGTAGAAATTACTTGGGACACCTGTATTATTGAGTACGGATTTCCCCCCACAGATATATGGGTATTTAGAATGTACTATACTAGTTCTTGAGGATATGTTAATAGAATATGTGCTTGACATTATTGGATCTTGAGAGAAGCACTTTGCTTTAGTGGAGTTTTGCTATAAAAAATGTTATCAAAGAACTATACAGATTGAACCATACAAATCTATTTTTGGTATTCCATGAAGATCACGACTATGCTAGATGGAAGTATGTGAGTTACAGTTGTTGGGACCGATTCTCATGGAGGATAAATCAGAGTAGGTACAGTTGATACAAAAACATATGGTAACGACTCAGAGTAGACATAATCCATATGATGACAGACAAATAGGACCCCTAGAGTTTATAGAGGGTGATCATGTGTTCTCTCAGGTTTCACTTAGGTCAGGACACTGCAGAATATGGAGGCATGGGAATTTATAATGAAGGTTTGTTGGACCCTTTGAGGCAGTGAAGAGAATTAGGCTGGTGTAATATTGATTGGCTCTTCCACAGAGATACAATATTATACATGAATTTTTCTTTGTATCTAAACATATGTGGTATCACCCTGAACTTTCTCATGTGATCGATGTGGATGATATTTTCCTAGAGATTAATGCATCCATTGAGGATCATTCAATACATGTGTCTAATAAAAGTGATAAAGTGTTGCAAGTAAATATTGTGCTGATTGTTCATGTGTTATAGAAACATTGAAGCTTTCAAGAGGAAACATGTGAAAGAGAAGCATAGGTGAGGGATCAATGGCCTGATCTTTTTGGATTAGAATTTTAGAAAGGCTTGAAGGTGTAGCTCAATGATGAGAAGATATATGCTGAGAAGATTGTAAGATCTTTAACATTTTGGAGTTATTTCAGGCACAATTTTAGGTACTTTTTGTTTTTACTTAAGTACATTTGATGATTGTTATGGATTGTGTTGTTTTTGTGTAAGGTCTACGAAATTTTTAGAGAAAATAGGTTGTATACTATTGGCACATGGTTTGAAAAAATTTTGTGGCTACCTAGGGGAAACCATGTGACCTCTAGTCATTAAGGTAGAATCTTTGGCATGGTTAAATCATGGGTTGAGAGATCGTGTGAGCTAGTCATGTGAATTTACCCCTTGATGCAGTGGAAAATGCACTATTAGCATAAGATTTCTCTAAATGTGTGACTAAACCATGTGCGTGACAACAATTATATCCTAAAATTATTGATCTTACTCATTCTCTACATTTAATGACCTATTTCACATCCTATGTTTCCCTCTCTCAGATATTTACTTTATTATGGGTGAAGGAAGGTTCTCCCATTGACTCGAAGGGATTCCAAGGCCTTGAAAACACAATTCTTTGAGATCAAAATCCTGAATTGAGGATCCTCTATTCTCCCGATATGTGGATTTCTTCATGATGATTCTCATATTCTTTCTTCTATTATTACATGATCTTCTCATTAAATATACCCTACGATTCCTTGGATATAAAACTATGTGGTGAGATCTAGATCTATAATTGTGGATCTAGATATACATTTATGTGATCTTTTGGACTTTGATATTGATTTTGGTTTAGGGATTTAGATATGGATCTTTTATCATCATCGTTGTGGTGCTCGGATTTTTGGGAATTTCTATTGTAAAAATGTCCATCATAGATTCAAGGTATGTTGTCTAGATATAATTCCCATATTTGTGTATTTGATATGTATATGAATTATGGTTGAATTTATATCATTCTATAGAAATTTATTTTCCTCAATTGGGTTGATTAGATTGGAGAACTGTTTTATTGAGGATTTGTAGAAATAACTGATTAATTGGGAAATTAATCATGCGACTAAGGGGATTCCATATTATATAATAATTTTGGGGAAATTTTTTATAGTAGTTATAGGTTTTAATCTACATAATTTATAATGGTATTAATTATGAGACATTGAAATTGAAAAGTTGACATAATTAATTTTGGATTAATTATCTACATTTGAAAATATTATCTACAAAATTAATTTTGGGATTAATTATAAAATGTGGAGATTTAATGAGATAATAAATTAAATAATATTAATTAGGGAATATGAATTGTGATATTCATAAATTAATTGTTGAATTAATAAATGCTTTGTAGTACTTAGTTAATTATTAATTTAACTAATGTAATGGATTTGTTTAACTAATAGTAGAATTAGTAATGGGATTGGGGTAGAAGATTAATTGGTAAATTAATTATGTGATAATTAATGGGGACATTCTCATTCAGAAATGACAATTAAAAATGGAAACATGGTCATCATACTTATGAGTTCTGATAATGGGAACATGTTCATTCTAAATTGAGAAGTATACATGGTAACACAGTCCTTATACTTATGATTAAAGATAATGGGAACACATTCATTATATTAAAGAGTTATCATGCTAACATGTTCATCTTACTTATGTTTTTAATATTGGTTGAACTGGAAATTATGATTAGAAATATGAAATTAATGAATGGAAATAATGGAACTCCGAGTTATGGCATCACATGAGAATACCGAAACTATGGCATGAGTCAAATCAGGTACTGTTATATCATATAACCATGGAATACATCGATTATTGGAAAGAAGGTTGTATTACGATATGTTGTTACCTTGGAAAAACATTGGGATATGGAATGAGATAATGTTAGTATTCTTGTATGGGTGTCCTTAGGAACACTAGAGCTAATGTAGTCAGATTAAAATAAATGATAATGAAATAACTGGAAATTTAAGCATTGTATTTATTTCATACCGAACTATATAAACAATATTTTGACTAGATTTGTTTTAGACACCATTGGTGGTGGCCTACTGATTTTTACTGACACTTGAATCAGGATTCGTGATTGGTACCTGAATAGATTATATTTTTTAAGATATGATAATGGAAAAGCCCTTGGGATAACTAGATGTTTGGGAATAGATCTTCGAGGAGCAAACCATAGTAAGATTATGACTCATTTTGGTATTAGTATTGTATTTACATTCTGTTTCATTATAGGCACTGGACACTTATATTGGCATAGAATGTTTTCCCTTTAGGTTGATTATTATATTTCATTTTTTGTTATCTTGTGACATGAGTATTTTTATGGTTATATGTTATTCTGATTTTGTTCATTTATTTCCCCTTGAATTTACTCTAATAAATTAGGGTATTGGGTCCCCATGACTAACTTATCGGACCCTCACTACTAGTTGGAAGCCTCTAGCATACAGGTACGCATGCTTCAGTTCATGTGGAAAATCAGCTTGGGACACTTCTATGTGGCACCTGGGCAGGGATGCAATAGTTTTTGTTATAATTAATAGTAAAAATAGTAAAAATTAATTAGTACTATTAAGGATAAAATGAATTTATAAGGTACGTTAAATGTAAAATATAAGTGTGAAAATAAAATCAAAAACTACTAAAAATATATTATATGGGAATACTTATGCCTGGTCACATCTATGGTTTTATAATTATCAATTTCTTGTGTTGTGTGTCAAATTATAAACGGGGTTATACCTTTTTCTTTCCAAAAATACCAAGTATGTTATCTCCCCCGCACATAAAAAGGCACCCCATCTTCATACAACTTTACACATACAATTTATTTTTGGAAGGAAAATCACAAACCTAATATCTTCTTTTATTCCATAACTATATCCATGATTCATTTTTTATAATTAAATTCTCTAAAAAAGGATTTAGGTTCCAACATAAGGTGTTTGACTGAAGAAGACGTATTGTTCTTAACCGAGCATGTTTATTTTATTTGTTCATCCACTTCCTTCAAATCATATTAAAAAATGTTGATATAATCACATCATTATATCCCATATACAAAAATTTTATTATTTTAATGGGATAACATATATCAATTTCTTCCTCCATAAAATGGGAAATGAAGCTGTTGATCATGTGTACGGAGGACTACCACCACAGGGGCCAATGTAATTCGTTTTCAATCACCTCCTCTAACAGATGCATATAATGATGTATTAAAAGTATATATGTGAAATTGTTAACATAATTATTCTCCTGTAATTATTATATTATATCAAACTTCTTACCTTCCAATCCATTGGAAATGGATCGCATCGCTTGTGTGTACGTGTGGACTACCGCCTTCGCAAAGGGATGTGATACCTTTTTATATATTTTTAAAATGGATAATAATGGGGATATATATAAAAAGATATAGGATATATATGATATAAAAATTCTTCTATAACGGTGAATTATTATTAACTATTCTTGTGTTCCATTTATCTAGAAAATGGAAACAACATTCATGTTTTCGTATGTTCTACCATCTCTATGAATAGTGTAATTAATTTTCCTATATAAAAATTTTATAGATGATTTTAAACATGTATATTATGATTATAAATGATATATGTATTTATTAACATTATAGAGATGATGGAACCATAGAAATTGTACAAGGACTAAAACTACCGACCCAAAACAGACAAGAAAAACAAAGCAGTTTTACTGGAAAAAAAGGATTTTAACAAGGAATTATTAATGAACTGGTGAAAAAAGTTTTAAGTAAATAATATATGGTATTGTATATATGAGTATGATTATTTAATTAATGTATAATAAACCTATATTTATTATATATAATTTTCTAACATGCGCAATGATAGTTGATACTTTAGGTAAGGGAATTGTTTCTCAGTTTTATTTCTCTAGGACACATGCCTTATACACCACTTATTTTTTAGTGGTGTATATATGACACCCATGAATTTATTTTATAATTATTCTCATAAAAATTATGATATTTACATATCTATATATGGTCATTAATTTCAAGAGTCTTATAATTCAAAAGTTACCAAATTGGTAAATGATTTATGTTAAAATCTCTTTGTTTATTGAAATTCTTTATGATTATGTTTTCAATGATGAAATATTATAATATAACTCTAAATAAACTATAGAATTTAATTCCTATTTGTTTAATTATATATAATACATGTTTTAATTCATTTTACACTCTTTATGCACTCAAGGGACCTAAATAATGTTTCATTCATTGAAAATCCTTTCTCTTTCATGTCTATGTTTTAAACCAAATACTTTAAATAATTTTATTACTATTCTATATATAATATTTTAATTATTTTTTTTCCTTTTGTATTTTTTTAAATAAAATGGTAATTGTTTTTCATTTTCCAAAAATAATTTAGCATTTACTTTTTACTAAAAATGTGAATCGAAGATTTGTTTTATCATATACGGCATGAACTGTATTTTTCTCCACCATGAATGATTAATGATTTTAAAAATCCCTTACATGTTTTCATGTTTATTTTCAAAAAAAATTAATATTTTGGAAATTTCTATATTTTGAAGAATTGATTCCAAAATGAAATGATTATTTTTCTCAAGAAACAATTCAAGAGATATTTCCAAATTATTTTCCATTTAATATTACATCTATTGATGATACATAAGATTTATTGGGGATGTTAACCAAGGGTACAACATATATTCTTTCACTATATGGTTTATTATTGTGATAATGAAATTTATATAAAACAGATCTATTTTCATGGGTTATTCTATGATTAATTGATGGGTGGTTCAATTATAAACCATGAATGGTGGTTACATTATAACCAAGGATGGTTTTTATGTTATAACCAATGATAGTGATTAAGTTATTACTAAATAAGGTGGTTACAATATAACCATGGATTGTGGATATGTTATAACCATGGATGGGTAGTAATGTTATAAACCAAGATGGGTGGGACCTATACCTATCTATAATACACTGGGTAAATATTTTAATCTCCTAAGATAAACAAGAATGGAATGGTGGGTTAACATAAATTAATATGGGAATTTGTTCACTCAAATAGTATTTGGAGTGAGACTTTACAACTATGATAGTTTGGAGAGTGAACCCATTACAAAATAAAATACTAAGTATTGATCCTTGAATACTAAGGAAATTCTTTTCTATACCTATGAGTATGACAAAAAACTATGTATTATGCCAATATTATAGTCACCTTTTTTTATTTTCTATGATTCTTTTATTATTCATGTCTCATGACCTTCCAAGATTTATTTCATGACTTAATTTTATGATATATTATATGAATAGAATGTTTTTCAAGTATTAATATCATGTTCTAATACCATTTTCCTCATGTTATATTGATATTACACTTATTAACACTTAATAATCATCTAACATCACCATTTATTATGGTTATTTTCCCTAGGATATGAATAACTGTACTATGTATGATTTGTCTAAGAAGGGTTTTATTTTTGAAGAAAATATGGGGAGATGATAGTGGTTCACTTTTGAACCAGTTGTTTACATGTACATGTTTTTATCACACTAAAACATTATCATCCTTATGAATATTTATATAAAATGAAGTGAATATTCAACTATTGAGATTTGATATCTAAATATGAAGATTTAGATTCACTATAGTTATAACATTATCAAATATTTCACCCTTCCAACATAAATGTATTATCTACCCATCCACTTTATTCAAGCACATTATTTTTATTATTCCATTTTATTTAAAATGTTTTAATTTGCAATATATTTTTACACACCCCTTTTACGATCATTATAATGTATATGTGACTACAGACCACCTTTCACTCACAATAAATATTTCCATGAATATTTATGTACATCCATTATGTTGTTGAAATTATCTTATGATTTTCTGTGTGAAATATTTTTTTAGTGAATACCAATACCATTATCACTCAATGTTATTCGCCTACATATAATTATCCTTCATTTATTGGGAAATTCCATATATGAAACCCACATCCCTTAATCATGGGACTAAAAGTTATGAAATTGATTCATATTTTGTATGATATATGTGGAAGTCAAATTAATGTACATGATATGAATGTGACAGATGGGACATGAATTATATTTCCCTCTAATTCATTGGATAATGTTCTTAGTACATGATATACCATGTATAGTGTATTGGAGGTTTTCCTTAGTACAATATGTTATGATGTCTTGGTGTTTATCCCTAACTTATTCTTATGGTGTCATGTTTTATGTTTTATCTACATCCCTATATTTTATTTATTTTATCATCACATATTTTTCATTGATGTTCCATTTTATGATTGTCATCACTTTTATGTCACCTGGTCATGCTTCTTGACTCACATGCATTACATTAACGACTCCATGATTCGATTATTTTCTTATTTGGATTTATAGATCCCCATTTTATATGTAGGCCCCCAGGTTATCCTATTTATTATTAAATGGTCAGTTGATTTTAAGTGAATTTTATGGTTTTTTAAATATTTTCTTTGTATTCTTATTTCATGTTATTATAATATGTATCTAATTAACCAAATACAATAGGCCTCACAATATTTTGGGGTTTTATTATGTCTATATTTATGTAATACATTATTAAATAAGTTGTATTAATGATTTTGGTTTTCATTATATATATATATATATTTTAAAATAATAGAATTGAATACTATAACATTTATACCTGATGTAGATTCTCCACTAAACTTATTGTAACCCTTTAGGTAATCTGTGAATTTTTTTTAAATTTCCAATTTTCCAGAATGAAAACATAGTCTTTCCATGTAATTTTTCTAATTAGTAGATAACTTAGACACCCCATTTCCACGTATGTTCTCTTTCCGAAAAAAACCTTTACCGTTTTCTTTCTATAACATCAATATTGTAAATGATAATAGACCGTAAATTTCCTACATAGAAATCCTCTACATATTGAGTAGATTGGGTAAATGTTTAATAATTTTACTCATATTATAACTCATTATAAAATTTCAAAAAAATTTTTAATAATGATTGAATAATAATTATTTTGAAAAAGTCTAGATTGAAATGTAAACCAATACTCCCAAAATCTTTAATTTACACAATCATACTGATTACATGAGTATAGACTTTGTCTATTCCATCATTTTTCACTAAAAATTATTTTCTTACACTTCATATCATTCATAACTAGATTTATCTTATGAAATAATTTATTAGTTATCTATCATTTGATAGGAATTTTGGGTATCATGTTTCTTTTCAAACATAGAATCCATGATAATAAAAAATAATTAGGACAAATATTTTCCATAATTTAGATAAATATAATATTAATATAAATCAATTTTATGAATAGGTTCACTTGTTTGTTTCTTAGGAAATATTTTTTTTAATTCATAAAACTTTTCTTCTTGTTTAAGAGGTATTCTCAAATTCTGGTTTCATTTAGAGAAGTTACTACAACTTAGTTTATCATTGTCCAATATTGATCTGAAGGTTAGGTTAGATGATGATAATTTCATGTATATGTAATAAAAGGTTTTGTTATTTGATTATCATGCTTTATTAATCATATAATAAGGACTTTTATTAAATGGGATCTGATTAAAATGATGAATTTATTTTAAAGAATATAATATCGATCAGTGGGCAAAGATCTATATTTTAATATGAAATGAGTTTTATATGGTGTTCCTCTTACCATATAGCTACTTTGTTAACATATAATCCCAATAATATCATATATGACCCTTGTATAGATGAATGGAAAACCCTTTGTCCAATCCATCCTATGAATACACTTAACGTTATTCCTTTAGTATCATTACTAATGGGTTTTTACCCATGTTTCACCCAAAGTAAATGTCAATAAAATGATAAAAAATATTATTCATGGGAACCCTCATATGGAAGAACTTTCCTAGGGGTGATCAAATTTCTCCAATTAATTTCATTCCTTACACAAGATTCTCTAGGGTTAACCTAGTATGGAAGAACATACCCAGATGGATGATCAAGGTATTGAAAAGTGCATATATGGAAGGAATACAACACTTAGTATTTTAATAGATTTTAATATCACCATAACATATCTTGTATATTCCCTTAATTATGAATATTTCTAATGATTTAGATTTTGAAATTGATTCTCTCTACCAAATCAAAAATTTTAACAGATATTGATTTTAACTCTTTACATAACCGATGAGTTTGTGTTTCTCATTTGAATATATTAGAAAAATATTTTCATAATATAAATTGACAATTCCTATAATGTTTTATAGAAACATTAGGTTGATAATATCAACATGGATAAACTCAAAGTGATAGATATCCTACCCCATTCACTTTTCTAGACAAAGAATAGGCCCCCAGGTAGGTTAGAAGTCCAACCCAAAAACATTATCCCTAGAGAGACATTACTCAATATATAATTCAATTTATAATAATTATAGTGCATAAATTACATAAATTGGGATGGATATCTAAATTCAAGTTCATAATATTAATTAAAAACTATGGATAAGATGGCACAAAAATATATTCATTATCAAGTCTCACCGAGCATGGAAAGTATGGATTTTTCCTTAAAGTAATTTAACATATAAATTTTAGAGAAATAATAATAATAATATAAAAAATTATAATTATGAAAAAATTAGGAAATAACATTTTTAAATAGACGAAAAATTCAAATAATTAAACAAAAACTAACAATTTTTGAACAATTCATAAAAAACTAATTGTAATGATTTTATAATTAATCTTCAAATTATAGGAAATAATCTATAATCATGACTATAAAGACTAGATATTATTGAAATTTTCTAATAAATTATTAAATGTAATTTTATTTTAAATATATGATTTTATTATGAATTATAATAAATTTATAGTTCCACTTCTATTTTTTAAATATTTACATCTTCAAAATACCATATATTGAAACATTACAAATAATTACCCCTCTAATTTGAACTATTAAAATAGTTAATTATGAATAATTCATAATTCAAATACAGACATAATTTTATGATTTCCTTATTTATGTAATTTATAAAAATATTATAAATTTCCCTGATGGTTTCTAAATAATGTCTTTTTTCTAGATCATAACACATGAAATATAATTTATTCCAAGGTATTTAAATGTTAGCTTTTAGTATTTAAGGAATATTTAATAATGAATGTTTCATAAATATTTTTTTGATTAATTATAAACTATTTAAAACTAATTAAATATTTATAATTTCATTTATTAATAAGTATCCCCATAAATAACTTATAACATTATTTATAAACAATTTATAAATAATTTGATTCAATTCACAATTTTATTTTTTCACTTTACCCTTATTCCACAAGAATGGCCTATATTTGGGTAAAACCTGAAACTATTATGCATACTGTCTTGATAAAAGTAACACTAAGGTTACATTTACATAACCTAGCTATGAAATGTTAATGTTGAGGTTACTTGTACAGAACCTAGCTATGTAAAGGTATCACCAATGTTACCTTTACTCAACCTATCTATATAAAGGAAACTTAGAGGTTACCATTATGCATCCAAGATGGGTTAAGGAAAGTGATCTAACCACAATGTGACACAAAATATGGTAAACCTTTCAGTGTTTGTTATATATAATTATTTAATCATTAATTCCACAGAAACTCTTTCTGTACCATGGGACATTTTTTTGTGAAAGAAAATAGTCACCCCATATGTACTACACTATGGTGAAAGACCATTTAGAGTTATCAATGAGCCCTTACATCATGGTGTCACCTGGGCTATGATATGGTGATGGGAAATGATGTAATTTGTTTTTTGTTTTTTCATTTCTCAACAAATTTTGGAAATTATTAAAACAATGAAATATTTAATACCATTGAGGGGATTTTTTATGGTTTAAGAACAATTAATCGATATAATTGAAACAATTATTTCTCATGTCCAAGGATCTCCATGCATGAATTACAAAATTGACATAAAACCTAGAAATAAAGAAACTATAAAACAAGTATTCCTTGAACCAAATATTCCTCTGAAACAACATGATATTCATTCGATGTGGTCAATAAAGATCACCTAAGTAGATGAAAAATACCTCCAACCTCTGTAGGTATCCACAAGTTCTTCCTAAATTGTTCTTTATATGAATTGTTCTCTCCTTCACCCACATTGTTTTTTCACCTCGATGTGATAATGATAAAGAAGAAGAGAACATTGGGTTTTATAGAGTCTCAAATGAATATAAATAATCACATAAACTCTTTTATCTCTTGGTAATGGAATAATTTATCCATGATGATTCTCATCAATGTTTTTAATTTACTCACCATTTATAATGCAAAAGTAAATTTTATAGGCAGTCAATACATCTCATTCATTAATGTTTCTCTACCCATATGTTTCATCTTATGAAGCAAAACCTTAAATGATAGCCACTAATGGAGATTTTTTTCATCTAATCCATCAAAGGATGTGGTAAACTATACCATGTAATGTGTGATAACTATTAAAATCATGCATTTTGTGGATCAAAAAAATCCTACAAATATTTATGCATGGGGATTTTGGGAATATTCCCATCTGAATTTTTATGTAAAAACTATGTGATTATCCACTAATGTACATAATTATATAGACTAATTATTATTAACTAAAAAATTACCCTTTCTCTTATGATATAATTTGACTTTATATATTAATTTTTATTCATCCACCAAACCAACCAATTTTCTACCCATAATAGATATCCAATTATAATCATTTGTCAAAAAAATATAGAAACCCATAATTCATTTACCTTTTTTGTGTTTAATTATTTTTTTCATCACTAATATGTAAAATTATTTTGGCTCACTTGGATACATTGATGCTTCCTATGTGACATGTACAATATAATATTATACTTTTGTTAAATGAAATTGAATTACATTGAATTTTTTATACTCCATGATGTTTATGGACACCATACAATCACTATTTCTGTGTTTTATCATTTCTTAAATCAGTGTTGACACTAATATGAAATCCTCTATTTGAAACTTATTCCAAACCTCCTGGGAATATTTTTTTTGATAAATAAACATTTTAAAAATACATTTTATAACCTAAAGAACAATATAAAATATAATTTTACAAATTATAGATATTAAAAATTTACTTTTTTCTATATGAACTACATTTACATATCCTCATCAGATATTAAAATATGTTTTTATTAAAATACACATAACTATTTTCTTATCCTCATAAATATATAAAAAAATAGGTTCTAATAGACTACTTCTGGATTGAAACACAATTTCTTTAAAAAAAATAATCAATTAATATCATCCTATTTTATTTTCATTATGATTTACAAGTCCCTCATTAAATTTATCACCTTTCATATATTTTTATAATTATTAAATACATAATATTTCTCAATATATATTTTATCTTCCAAAAAACCATTATGGAATGTTGATTTTAAAGTTATTCAGAAGATTTAAAATCACTTTTGTAAAATTATATAAAATAATTGTCTTATTTATTCAAATAAATCAATAGAGGAAAATGTTTCATCAATGTGCATACCCTAAATTTGTTAATAACACATTCATTCTAAAATTTAATTATCACGCATCACTTTTAAATCTATATTCAATTTTTTTGTAAAAACCACATCTTTTCTATAAAAATTCGACACATTTTCATTATAATTAGTTCCCATGTATAATTTTTATCAATTTGATCAAATTAATATATTTATTTAAAAATTATTATAATTTGGATTCATAAAAAACTCCTTTGTTTAATGAGAAATAATTATTTTATTTTTTTGTGTAATGTTTCTACTTTTTTGACAAGGGATATTTTCTCACTAATAATGTTCTCTTTATCGCCATTATCTTTTCTTATTGATTTTGTAAAAAAAATTGTCCTACAAATTCACCACTATCAACTAAATGTTCTTAAACAAATTTAGAATGGTCAAATTTCTCTTTTAACATTTCTAGACCATAGATTTTTTTTCATTATCCTATTTAAGTGGTTATTTATTTTCTAATGAGTATCATTATTCATTATTAATCTATAATAACTTATTTTAATGATATCAAGTGACATTAAATTTTACCAATTATATTTACCTGGGTTTTTTTATTGTTAAATTAGTATGTAATAATTGCATGATATAATGATTAAATGATTAATCTAACCCAAATCATGCTAACTTATTGATGTAACATAACATAAAATGATGAAGCCATTAAATAAATGAATTAAAATTATATTGAAGGGTTTTTTGAATAAATTTCATCATCCATGCAATACTTCCTAGAAACATTTATCAATATCAAAGATAGAAAGGAATAATCTCAATGCATCTAGGAAATTAATAGTTGAATTCCTTTTGAAGTTCCACCCTATATGGACATTAAATAGTTGAAATATGAACTCAAAAGAATATATTTCTATCTACCTAAATATCTCCATCAACAGAAACATTTTCATATACTGATATGTCAATAAATGATACACCTCTAAAATTAATTGGATAAAATTTCAATGGCTATAATTTTAATGATCAATAGAGAATCCACATTAGCTTTAATGGCTATATTTATCGATGAAAATATTATTTAATATATATAAATTATTGAGGAGTGTTTATTTGAAGTGATTATTGATTTCATATAGAGGAATGTGTAGAGGGGTTTCTTATAGCTAAGGAGAGCTCATGCATCTTGAATCCTAACCTTTTTCTTTTCTGGTCTTCCTTCAAAGAGATACCTCTTTTTTCTAGTCTTACATATCTTACTCTTAAATCAATTTAACTTTATCTATATTTATTTCATATTCACTACAATGAAAATTCTATATTATCAACAGTATTTTAGAGATGGTTTTGTAGAACTCCATATAATATATTTGTTTGTCTCATTCATTAGTGGATTTGGAAAACTGTTTCTAACTTAATTTTTAACAATTGATAAAAACCCCTTCTATTTTTTTAAATAAAAAAATAAATAAGAGAAATAAATTTTAAATACAATATATAACTATATGTGTGTGTGTCTATATATATAATTTTATACACACACGTATTTAATAATACATAATTACATAAATATAAATTTTTATTTTTATTCGCACACACATATATGTAAAAATACTTTCATTTAAATATTTTAATTACATATATATATATATAACTATATAGAAAAATATATAAATGAATTAAAATATGTGTACATATATAAATACTCTTTAAATTTATTTATAAATTTAGTATATAAGTAATATATATATAAATATATATAATTATTATAATTATACAGTCTGTCAACGTATCACATAACACAATATATAAATATATATTATATAAATACTTTTATATATATATATATGCATGTGTGTTGTTCATTATTTATTTATTTATAGACATGTGTAAATAAAATATAAAAAAATGATATATAGATGTATTTTTGAATTATATATATCTCTGTGTGTGTGTGTGGGTGTGTTACAAATACAGTTTGTAATAATTTAAATGCATTATATTATTAAATTTTAAAAATATATATATGTGTCTTTAAATATTTCTGTGTTTTTTGTGTTTATATAATTATTTATATTTATATATATTATTATAAAATATTAAAATTATATAAAAAAGTATTTATGAATTCTGTATATAAATTTATTACAAATAATTTTTATAATAGAGTAAATGAATTATGTTATAATAAATTATATATGTATATATGTATATATATATATTTAATTATATACATATAATTATAAAAGTAAGTAGAGTACAGTAAATGTAGTATATAATTTATTAATGTGAGCATATTTTTATACATATTATATAATTTTATTTATAAACTTATCTATATATATTAATGTATAATGAAATTAGATACAAATACATGTATGTATTTACAAAAATATAAATATAAATATAAATATATAAATAATTTGTTTGTGTGTGTGTGTTTGGTGTAATGTTTTTAACATATATGAATATAATGGATGGATCAGTTGTTAAATTATTTACATTGGTAGAGCTTGGTCTAGGGATCAATTCTCAATGTATGTAGATTTATGGGGGGAATAGATAGAGAATATTGGGGTTGCATGCGAGGGATGGGATGGAGGCTAAGCTCTGAGGGGTGATTGGGTTGACAGTGTTGATGGAGTCTAGCTGTAGGATTTTTAAATAACATGAAGATACATTTTATGAATAAGATAGTGATGTCATAAACCACCTCTATTATTCTATTTATTTTTAATAAATTGATTTGAAATTTTAAATATTACTTTTTCAATTTTTAGAGGGGGTTGTAACCACCAATAACATAACCACTAATATTTTTTAACCTTACCAATAAAAATCCATAACCACTATTAAAACAATCCAATGAATATATTTGAGGGGGTTTCCATAACAACCAATAATGAATATAACAGTGGTTATAGCAGCAAAAAATGGGAAAAATTAATTCCTTCTAAATGCACCTTTTTTATTGATTCACTTGAAAATATTATTATAACCAAATCAACCTTCAATCATATGATCATTTTAACAAATATTTCCCAGTGATAATGGATTTTAATTTTCAAATATTAACATAGAATAAATACTAGGGGAAAATACCAGTAATTTTCCAATCATATAAACAAAGTGAATCTATGAATTTGTACTGGTCTATTTATTTATAGAAAGGTTGTTACCACTTGTGCTCAGGGTTTTCTGGATCTGTGTTTAAGATGATCCTATCTCATTCAGTTCAAAGATATATTCTAGGGATATGAAATTATTATGTAAATATATAATATATGATTAAGTATTTTCCCAAAAATTCATTAATATTTTCAATATCTTTTCTATTGATATTAGTTTCAATTTCCTTATCTATTTTACTTTGGAACATCTACTTATTTACATTAGTAATAAATGATTTCAAGATCATGACCGCCTCCATATAGTGATCTTAAAGTATTCACTCATCATTTTCTCTTAATATTTTGAATCTTTATTACTTTATTAATGTTATATATCTTTTAATGTACTTATAGAATTGTACGGATGGATTAATTTATCTTGAAAGTCATTTTTAAGATATAATTAGTCCTACTAGTTCCTAAGATTATTTTTCTATGTCCACCTTTCTCCACAATTAAACTATCTATTATTTAATATATTTATTCACTCTGATTCATTTATTCAGGTGTGATATTTAATTAAGGGGTTTAAGAAATGGTACTTCGTTTCACCGCCTTGATGTTTCCTACCTTGTCAAACACTTGGTTTTAGATTATACTCTTGAAATATTATATATTTTTGGATCTGACCAACTAGAGAACAAATATATAACAGGAAACTTATTTTTCAAATGATTTCCCCTATCACTTACCCTATTTATATCCATATATTTTTAGTGATTTTTTTTATTATGAAAAACAAAAATTAAATCATTTCTTATCATTATAATTTTTCCATTTTTATTAACTTTCTTAAAACTTATTTCTTTCATATCTGGGAGTAAAAATATTTTACTCTTGAGAAAGTTTCTAAATTTTTATGTATATATTGTTTTCAATATTATAATATATAGAATGAGTATCGGTATAAAAATTGTGCTCCATCAATTTAAAATACTCAAGAAATGAAATATTTATTGAGCTAACATTTGATGGGAATCTACTAAAGTAAAAATGAAAAGATTTTGATATTGAGAGTTATAAAATCTGTTTAATAAAATATCATATAAAATCTATTTTTGATACAAATTCTAAATACTTTATAATGGAATAATATGATGTTTAGATGTGAAAAATGAAGAATATACTCTATCATAAATACATGGGAGATTTTAACTAAAATATTATACTATAATTTTTTCAATAATTATATCCATCAATAGATAAAAAAAATGATGGTGAGGAATGTGATCTAAATATTGAATATATATATTTTATTAAAATTTCATCCACTATAAAAGAATATATTAAAGAATAATATCTTAAATAATATCTAACCTAAGAGTATTTTTATTTAGAAAAATATATTTATATATCTTCAAAATATATTCATTCTAACAATTCATTCAGTGAATAAAAAATCAGACTCGAAAAATCAACTACAAAAGAATAATCCTTTGAAGAATAATATGAAAAAGACCGATGTTCTGATATCCTAAAGCTCAAAAAATATACTCATGAAATAGAGATAGATTTTCTGAAATTTAAGGAAATAAATATTGAGCTAAGAAGGAGTTGGAATCAAAACAAAAGAAAATCAATTATTTGTGTAATGATTTACTTGTATCTTGTCTCTATATTGCTTCTACTGATCAAGACTCAATATTCATACATGAAATATTCTTCCAATAAATTTAAAAGATCACATACTCGTAAATAACACTTTATAAAATTAAATAAAATTAAATATTTTAAATATTCTTGTATAAAATATGAAAAAGACAATAGATAAATTTTTAAATGGATGAGAAAATTTTATAAAACATTTTTCTATAAAATAATATTCATATATCTGGTAAAAAATTTGACATTAAAAGAACAATAGAGTTTTGTTTTACTAGAACATATTTTTATTGATAAAAAAAGATAATAATTTGTTTATAATTTCATTTTTCAATACATACTACTCAAATGAAACCTATGATGTAATTTTTAAATATTTGATTGTTACATACTTATTTGTACTTTTAATTTAAATGTTGAGTCATGATTTTTAGTTTTTTAATTATCCAATATTTTACAATTAGGGTGCACACCAATGAAATCTTTCTATACAATTAAAATTAAAATTGTTTCTTGTGATTTTGAGGTAGATGGTTATATAATCACAATTCATGGGATCCCAATACATACATAAAGCTTTTTAGACATATTAAAAATATATTTTTATTATTTTTTAAATTAATTCTTAATGGTAATATCCCTATTTACTTCAAAACGGTCTAGAACTATATAGAAGTATCTCCCACATTGAACCCCCTAAAACGTAATCTTTTTTAAAAGATTATTCCTATGTTCTTCACAATTGTGGGAGATCTATTCTGGTAAGTTACTCATCTTCTATTCATTCTCAATGTTATTCCCTCTTCTTCCATTTTTCTTTCCCCTAATGAACATGGTTTTTTGGTGTTTTATATATCATGAATATCACTTGGGGTTTTACATTTTTAGGTCTTTATATCTCTTCATAATGACTCATCACTTTCTCTAATAGTGTAATAATTCTATTTATCATTAGATTCCATATTTATTGGTAGTGGAAACTATGTTCCCCCTGTTAATCCATGAACCATGAATTCTTGATGTCTTCAAAATTGTTTAGGTTAAAATGTAAAGTATTATCTACTTTTTATGAAGAATATTATTATTAATCATATTTCTCTTTGGTTTCTAAAATGGTATAAAAATGGGTTTTCATATAATGCATATTTTTGGAATTGGAACATAATATGCTCATAAGATATTTGATGATATTTATATACATATGTTTTATTAAATTATTACAAAGTTATTTAATTAATGTTGTATTGTACTCTAAAAGCCTAGAATTCGATGGAAACTGGACCTAAAAAATTATAATATAAAATATGAAACAGATTATGTCATGAAAGGGGTTATTGTAAAATCAAGAGAGTGTGACACCACATCTATCCGCCTCTACCATCAAGACATAGTATAACATGGACAAAAAAGACCAAATCATGTCCATATCTGAGGTTGGTTGTTTTACCAGAGCATCCAACACCTGATTAGCTTCTTGATAAGAATGAGAACCACCCAGATTTATTTGATAAGTATTTTCCGGGAAATCAGTCTAGTGGGGATGCACTCTCTAAGGCACATTTTTCATTTATTTTTTCAAAGGATGAACCTCAATCTTAGATTCGGATTCAAGAAGTAAAATCCTCTAACTATAATGAACAATGTACTTGATTTCATGAATTATTTCCCATAATTATGCTTTATAAGAATTCCCATATATGTGAAGTGATAGAAGCATCCTTTGACAAACCCACGGTATGTGTGAAATACCCCTCTGCAGACTGATGGACCTGGTGCACCTGAGGTAGCTCCATCAACATTGACCATAAGAAATGGTGTAATTAGGGGTATCCTCTAGATACACTTAAGCATCATGGGCTATTGCGGTCGACTAGAGACCCAAAGATATTCATGAATTTGTAGGTCAAAGATAGTGTTATTCATTATACCTTCTTGAGAAAAATCGGCAGCATAACCCTCCCTATGGATGTAAACAATTCCCCACTAGATATCACTATTTTCTTTATCAAAGATAGAGGAATTTTGTGCCATCCAAAGAACTGCAAGAGTAGCAGCAATATCAACATGAAGAAAGTTACATATTGGTTCACTACAGCGAACCATTGGAATCCCTAAAATAAAGTTAGCGACTGAGGTATATAAGCCTATATTGAAACCAAATAGGTAACCAACATAGGACTAGAGCTGATTGGATTTTTCACAATCTAGGAACAAGTGTTGCATTGTTTCCTCAGAACCCACACAAAAAGGTCAGATCAAGGCCATGTGAAATCCATCTCGTTGAAGCTATTCAATAATAAGGATATAGTATTTCTAGATCTTCTAATGTAGGATGAATATAGATGTCCAGATAAACATCGATATGAACTTCATGATCCATGAAGGTGGGTGGGAGAGGCCCCCACACTCAATCCAATAGTAGTCATGACAGTTAAATTGGACAGTCCAGCTATGACTCGAGTTCAATATATCACAGTACATAAATGTGTAAGAAATGGCCTCATCTTGAGGAGAAATTTTGATATGAGAACAGATCAACCATGAAAGAAAATAAAAAATTGAGATGTGTTCAGCTTCAAGGGGAATAACCATCTCCTGATGAGGATGTTCAAGCCATGTCGTTCTCCAGCAGGTGAGAGTGAAGTTCCTACACACCAACCACTTCATGCCCTAAATTATTTTCTTGAAGGATTGCATAAGAGATGAAAAAACCAATGAATCAAGTTAATATTTTTACCCATTACATGACCTTCTTGATTTTTTTTATGTAATTCATTCAAGAACTCATTCGATATCAAGATCCATGTATATTTACCAATCATACCATCATTTAAGGTTTTAAGGTCATTGATAACATGTTTTCATGCTTTATTTATATTCTAGGTGAATCAATGCCATGATAAGTCAGAACAAATAAGTGGAACATTAACCAGATTCCACTTATCAGTGCACTCAGTGAATTTAGAAGTAGCAATACTCTTGAAACTACCTCTGGTTTTTTCCTCAAGTCTCGAAATAGTGATAAAGTCATCTATTATTATCCATTTTGAAGACATCTACCCATAGGTTTCTTTAAGTTCCTCCCATCAGTCCCTCCCCCTAATATATGAGGTGTAATCATACAAAAATGATTCTGAAAATTCATGGCCCTCAACGCTACAAGAGAGGCAAACACTGTAAGGCGTACAAGAACAAGAACTGATTTGGATAGTTTTATGCCTCAACCCCCACATGTGATCCATTGAATATCCATGGGATTTGTTGGAAACAAAGCTATAACCTATATATACCCACATAAATCCATTCCAATTATCATGAATAAGTTTTCGTAGAGAAATACTGACAAGTATAGGTTTCTAGGCATTGATATAATGTTTAAGGTCTTTGGTTGTGATAGTGTTTCCTAGCCCTTGACAATTCCAGTAGAAAATCTAAATTTTTAAGGTCCTTGCCCCTTGTCAAAGAACCCCCCCCCCCTTTCTTCAACAATATTTGGATATTTCCTTTCTTCCCTTGGCATCCCTGTCCCTCTTTTAGACATTTTCCATGTCCAAATTCAGTGGTGTCATGATATTCCTTGTTCACATGTTTTTCCTAGCCACCCCTCTTCTCATTTTTCATGCATTGAGTGTGTAAAAGTGGTGAATTAGTGGGACCATGTAGCACATATGGTCCACCCTTGGGAGGATCAACAGAGTCCCCGAGATTGATTATGATTATTTCTATGTGTTGAGTTCCCTCAACCTCATCTGGCCAGAGTTTTCCACTCAAGGGCATGATGGTGTTCCTATATTTTACAGGAGAGAGATCACTTCCCACATCAAGCTTATTTTAGGAATCATTAGAGGGGTAAATCTACATGAAGGTACCTCCTAGATTATAAAATGGATAATGATAAGTTTATGCATCCTTACCATTACCTTGATAGGTTGTCTTAGGTCAACCAACCTGAGTATCAGTACAGGACTCATCTCCCATCAGTTCATATGTGACCTTCCCCATTGGGGTAGTGATGTTGCACCCAGGGGGGATACCTACTAAATTACCAAATGATTCAACACATAAAAAATGAACTATAGTGGGAAGTTCCATCACATGAATCCCATCATCCAGGTCCCCTTCAACCAAGGCCTCCGACCCATGAGATTCCCCAATCGGGTGTATGTCCTTCCCCATTGTTGATATGTCAACTCCAGAGGTAGGTCCCCCCATGTACATATTCTCATTCTTCCCAGGCCCAGTCTCCAGTCTAGATCTACTGGTCTCTAGGGGTTCTCCATGGAGTTTCCCATTTCCTTTTATTCTTATACATGTGTTGACATCATGTACATTCACCTTGTAGAAGTTACACTACTTGTCTCTCTTTCACCCAGTAGTCAGGTGTCCAATGAAGAAGCATATTAGGAAAAATTTTGACTTCCTATGATATAATATTTTATGCTTCATGTTTTCATCTATCATTATAAAGATAACCTCCTCCACAAGTGTGATTAACATGTCATCTTCAAACAAAATTCTCGTATAATTCCTGAGGCTCAGGTTGTCTATTTGCTAATACATTTAAATGGGATTTATTACTACCGAATAAATGTCTCATAGAATCCATGGATTCTAGTAAAAAAATATTAATTCATAGATTCTGATCCATAATTGGGTATGTTTGTTTCTAACATTCATAGGATCAATGTTCCTATCCCATTCCTATATTTTCAAAAAACCAGAGTTATAGGAGATAATACCTTCTATCCATTCTTTTTTGTTTGAATTCATCTGTGGGGAAGACAAAAATATAGTACCCATTTCCAAGTGCAATAATTCTCCATTCATTAAGTCCCCAAACCTCCACAATCCATCTCATCAAATCCTAGAATTTCCAAATCTGATCACCTTTAGTAATGATGACTCGTTCTATAATCTAATAATGGAAGAGATTGATGTGTTCCTCAACCACTTCTTAAATAGCTGAATCATGATAAATCATATTATTCCTTATGACTCTCCCATGTGGAGGATAATAAAAGTTCGATAAGGAATTTCTAGGTGCGTTCTTCACAACATTTGTAAATTTCAAGAGATAAAGTTTTTTTTAATTATTTAAAACTTTAATGAGACTCTACCACATGGGATACCATGGGTACCTATTTGGGATCATAGTATAATTACCATTATAGGATAATGGTAATACCTAATATAGCTGAAGATATATTATTCTACACACTGTGGATCCAAGTTATTTGTTGGTAAATCCCTAGGTAATGAATATTTCTTGATTAAACATTGGCATTACGATAGTACATAAATTTTATTTCCGTTAAATATTTATACTTTCATTTGGATGGTCATATAACATATAAGGGATAGAATTTTACTTTTACTATAATTATTAGGGTCTTCCAATGATGTTTGGAGGGATTACAATAAAAAAAATTTCAATATTTTTGGTGCCCCGACCCTTGGCAAGGCTAAGGAGGCCATGTAGTATCAAGCGCACCTCATTGTATTTCATATGATACCAACTAGAGATGAAGGCTTAATCCATACAGTGGAAACATATAACCAAACATTCATAGTAATCATGCAATGTAGAATAAAAAACACATCCAATAACTTGAATGATGTTTTCATACAAAACCTACATTGAACCCCAACCTGTATGATTCACTATAAAAGATGAAGAAAAATAAAACACATGAATTCTATCCATATTGTAATCCTTGGACCACATCCAAATATTCACATCTCCATAAGATTCTCTAGCTTGAACCACTACTCATCCTGTACTCATACCTGAAAGAAAAACATAAGGCTCCACACGGGCACTGATATGCTCATGAAGTGTGTGAGTATATAAATAAATAATGTATCACAAAACAAAACTATTATATTTAATCATATGAGTGTGCTTACTTGTGAAAAAAACATTTAAATAACTAATTTCTAGTAATTATGTGCTAACCAAGATTCCATAACAACTGAAAAGTTACACACATCTCTCAGGGAACCATGTTTTAACTTGGGAACCAGGATGCCTAACCATACCTTCTTTTACTCCATGTCAAAAACCAAATCCTTGCATCATTTCAAGTTAACACAATTGATTCTCATACAATACCTAAATACTTGGGGTATGTAAATCTAAAAACATTGACCCAATGCCCAATTGTTCATGGAATGGTCATGCAACAAAATATTAACCCATTTACTTATTGTTTAATGCTGTGATGATCGATCATTTCTCAAGTAACATAAAAACCAATCCTCAGATGAATGGTCCACTTCCATGACCCAATCATCTCATAGTAAGGTCCAATTTATATACGCATCATATCCCCCAAGGCATTCCTTGACCCAAGACTCTCCTAACAACATCACTTTCCCAGATCTTACATCAAAACACAACCCTACCCCTCAGGTGGTCCTCAACCCAAAGGTACTCATGGAAAGGTCCAATATTCATGCATTGTATCATATCATGACCCAGATCTCCCCCCCACGCACACATTATTTCCTCAACATAAGCCTACTATGGTTTGGTTATCCTAACTCATAACCAAATCATATGATGGGAAATTCCTACAATACATTCATGCATTAGTACAAAGGGTCATGGACTATCATAAATTTGAACAATTACTCTTGAGGTGATGGTTACTAAATACCTATACATTCACCCAGATCATATATAAACTCACATGTTATGGAACCCACTTATAATTTTAGACCTTCTATGGTCACTACTCATCGATACACCTCTCATTTTTCACCCTTTAGGGACATCACTACCTAAAGGCTCATCCGACCGAGACTCAATGGTCTCATCAAAACTCACTAGGACCCTCAATATTCCGGGTTCCATTAATTAGGGCCCAACCCAAAACACTAAATTCTACCCAACCCTAGACTCAATAGGCATGATCCCAAACAAGACATAACCCCCTTTGGTATCCTATTTCCATGTGCTTGAAAAGCCCTTAACACGTACTGTGTATCATTACACATCACTTAAGGGATATCCCTCAACTATCCCCTTAAAGGAGACCCATATTATTCAAATATTCCATGTTATAGAGGACTTATCCCATTCATGATAATCATTAAGACTCACCTCCAACCATAAGATGGGCTTCCACATCACTCGCTAGACATGTGTTTATCTTTATCATTTCCAATATTCCCTAAGGCCCTGATGCATTACCACTTGATTTAGGCACATTCCCTAGCTATCTGGTGTCTTCCCTCACCTCACAGGGCCTCCTAGAGGTATCTTATCAATAAAACCCAAGACCTTTATCATTGGTGACATTTCCTCTAGGTTATCTCAAATAACCTAAGTTATAAAGAGAACATAACACAATATTATGGGTCCCATATCCATCCCATGTCATCAACCCTAGATACCCTCAATCAATAAACTGCATACCTTAATACCATGGAATATGTCAGCATTCACTATCATACATAATAAATATATGGATTTGTATTAAAGGGTCCACTTACCTAAAACATGAAGGTAACCACTTACTGAGATATTTCAATCCTCATCCAATCCCATCAAGCCTCACCCTTGATCCTAGGTACCTTTATCATGGAAGGTGACACATAATTAATTATCAAATAATTTTTATTAATTAAACTATTTAATTTAAATAGGAATAAGCTATTAAGAACTCAAATGGTATTAGCATTTAATTAAAACCATGATCGACCATCCATGGAAGGCCCATGTATAATCCCCATGATCATTCTAGCTAAAATCCTCATCACACAATTCCAAGTTAGTTAACAAATTAATTTAAATTAATCCAAAAACCTTTTAAAAATTACATGGAAATGTATTTTCATCAGAACTACTTCCAACAACATGCAGACATCACCTCAAGGATCCCTATATATAAGAGAAGAAAAATACCTATCAAACATTTCATATTCTACCATGGTCCATTGAAATCACAATTGAAACATTTACCAAAATCGAGCAAGATATTGGATGATATAGTGATGGTAAGTTGAAAACCATGAGGAGAAATAACTCAACTTGGGTTTTTATGAAATCATACTCATTATAATCCAAAATGGAGGGGGAGGGAGGACGAGAGGGGAGTAATTGACAATAATTCCCTCCCAACACATTTCTACTTGACAAAAAAGGGGTGTTAAACCCCCTTTTATTTTAAATAAACATGAATCCCCCTTTCACAGTTTGAATATCATTTTCACATCATGAATTATGTAAGTAGGGGACCTCATCCTATATAAGAATACATTCATTGCGATATTACTTTTTCATTCCTTGAATGGGCTCCTTTTAGTTTGTTTTAGATGTCTGACCATCCCATCACTAGCGCCTTTGTAAACACTTGAGACAACACATAAGCCTTAAAACCCATCAACAAAATCATTTTATGGTCATCCAAATACATGTAATATCATTTCAAGTTGCCATTATACAAATGAAATACCCCGCGAAATAGAAAGTTTCAAATTCCATCTAATACATAATGATCCTTAAATATGTTGGAAATTTAAAACACCCCAACATATTTCATCTCATCTCTAAGAATTCATGGTAATCCAAGAACCACATTTCCAAACATACCATGGTCATTAATTAAAAAAATTGTGTTTTTCCATATCCAAACCCCAACCAGACTTCCACTACACAACTCTAAAAAACAAAGGTCTTTATTCACAATAATTAAAACCACCTACTCACCATTAACACAGACACAAAGATGTAACTCACCCCACTGATATACCCATTTAACCTAGGGTTTCATAAACCAATTAATATCGAATCTTATACTGATCCCCACCTTAAGCATTAACTAAACAAAGACCAATTTCATGTAATGGGGCTCCTCAATATAGGAATCACCTCCTGAAAATACTTTTCCATCAGCCCATTGACCCACCATCCACATTCTAAGTAGTGATCATTATACCTTTTCCCCTACACTACATTCAAACTCATAAAAATAACCAATTGGACCTCCTCTATATGACTTTTACTAAAAATGACCAGTCACACATGTCGACACGTCACCGACTACCCAATCATAACACCTTAACTCTTGGAGGCATCCGATGATTGTTTAATTCCCACCATAATGTCAAAACCCAACTCTCTTTGAATTTCCATGAATGTATCACCAACCACCACTCCATCCATTTTTGATATCACCATGAGAACCAATGTACGATTAAACAAACCCACTCTTCGACTATACAACAACCACCTTGAAATCGAAACTAACACATTGATCTCATCTAACAGCACATAGAAACTTCAAATATGGTATTACCAAAGGAAAGAAATATCATAATATCTTACTTCACACTACCACCTAGTGTCATCACCTATATTAACCTCGGACCTATATCACCATGTCTAAAACAATTTCTGACACAAAATTCATTATCCCATGATTGATACATGTCTCCCAATCACTAGAGAACCATAATTTTCACTCATTTAACCAAAACACCCACTCCATGGATGATATTTCATCTAATTCCACACATAAAGATTGGATGTGGTCACCCCACTCATACCTGAGTGCTAAAATGAAACAAAAACAACCAATTATTATTCTAAAATCACGAGGAATGTAACCCTCAACATCCAATGGTGAAATCCCCACCATATATCATCCTTTACAATAATTCATGAGAACTGGACCCAAATGGGTCCCAACATCACGTACATGTCACGCTTTTAATGCCAGGCTCCTATATCCTTTAAAATCATGATAAGGATAATGTTCTGATTGACCGTAGTATGATACATCGGTCCATCGAAAATTTCACCTCCCACCATTGATGTACATCTCTTACTACACAAATCTTTGTGATACCATGTTCATGATAACCACATTGCTAAACTAATATTGTATCACTACTCAGGCTTATCTATAACGACTTTATAATACACTTTATATTCTCTTTTTGAATAAATATAATATTAAATAACATGTTTTAGACACAATACCAAACTTAAAAAATTATAAATGTTGAATAATTAATACGATCATTAAAACGTAGGTACTAAATAAGAATGTGTAATGTGAAGTAACCATATCATAATATTAATAAAGATAGTATGTAAAAATGGAATCAAAATAAAAAAAATCAATATGAATCCCATTTCTTTGAGATCATTAGGGACGTAGCTTCACTATAGCATTACCTGGATCAATATCAAGATAAAATCTAGTAATTAAAATTTTAAAAAAAAATCATATGTGGGATAAGTTCAATCCTGTAGAGATTGATAAGAGATCTATACTAGCTGAACTGCCACCTGAAACTATAATCAAAGCTTATCTAATGTTTAGGTATTATGGAGGGATCATAAGGGGTGATTTAATTAAAAATTTAGAATATATAAAAATGTAAAAAAATTATATGTAAATATTTATCATCAATATTTATACTTTTCAAGAGGTTAATTTAGGTTAATTCACTTTATGCTTAAAATATATTTTTAAAAAATTAGTATTTTATCCCAAGAAACTATTTTTATCAGGATTTAATGATAACATCATATATTGATTATAATAATTTAATTTGAAACTATATTAATTATTAATTTATAGTAAATAGATTATTTAATATAAAAAAATTAGTTTTCCAATAAAAACAATTTATCACTTTATTTTTTATTTTTTATTATAAATAAAATTTAGAAATTTTGGGATGTTAATTAGAATAAAAACAAACTTAATTTTTGGATATATAATTGTTACATTATCTTAATATTTTTTTATATTCTCTATAAAATTAACTTAAGGTGAATAGGGAGTTATGTCTTTTTAACAAATACCATGATTTTTGAGGAATTGTTAGTTTATAAGAATTGTTTAGAAATTAATGAAACAATTTTTAGAAAAAACAATATTAATGTTATGAGTTAAATAAAAAATTTAAAAAATTTATTCTTTTTTAAAAACATATATTCCTTGTTTTATAACTTAATTAATATTTTTTTCCAAACATTTGTTTTATGCATTGTATAAATATTATTTTAAAATTAATTTTTTCACGTTAAAAAATTAAATCAAATTAAATATATATTATGTTTGAAATAAATAGGTTCAAATTATAAAATTATGACCATTTTATTTTGAAGAATAAACAATAATATACTGAGGTAAAATCTAGATACTACGGTAAAAGGTAAAATGGTAAAAGTAAAAATATAAGAGTAAATGACATCAAACATGTTTAAAAAATGTGTACGAATGTGTGGTTGAAGAAATTATTGACCTTATCACTTATATTATCAATTATTTCATGATTTTTTATCAAATTTATGGGATATTTAATTCCAAATGATAAAAAATTTATGGGTATTTACAAAATTGTCTTTCATTTTCACTTATAAAAGGGGATCTCCACTCCACACTTACACTCAAAAAATACCACATATTTTCAATAGTAAATCTACCTAAACCCCTCTTTCATAATAATATATAACCTAAATTGGAATTTTAATTCTCAAAATACCATCCATCAAAGTTATTACTCTATTTGAAAAGAGGAAAATCGAAGTAGTGTGGTAGAAATTTGAATAGATCCTTTATTTTTTTGACTAATTTATGTACAGATAGACTTTCTAAAATTCCATTACACCATTTTAAAATAATAAATTTGTAATGCCCCCAACCAGAGTTACCCAAAGTCAGTGTATTATTAATAACATTGTCATGATTACAAGGAATCATGTTCCGAAGGACCGATCAGTTTAACAGTCTTGGAAAATAGATTAAATACATGAAGTTCAACACTACAACTTGAAAAGAAAAAAACAGTAATTTATTCCCTTATAAACGTCCAATAATCCTAGATTATTCTTGCAAGTCACTCATAACTAACTTCTTCATATCTTGGGAAAATAAAACATAAGAAAGGGGTGAGCTCAGAGGCTCATTAAGGGTAAATAATTTAGCAGAAGCTATAAACTTGTACGGCAAGATGTGTAATAAAACAACAACCTTTTAAACAAAAACATGAACATAATATAGAAAAAATAAATCAAACATTTCCATATAAACATGCACATGGCTATTCTACTAGTCACATAACCAAATTTAATAAATAATTTCATAATGATGGAACGTATAGTGCCAGACATTAATTTCTATGTCAAGGCCTCGTACCAGGACCTATATGCTAACTGTAACCGGACCCAAACCCAGAGAGCCTCTGTCACCGGACTCCTTCCCGGAGAGCCTTTGTAACCTGACTCCAACCCTAAGAGCCTATGTAACTGGACTCCAACCCAGAGAGTCTGTTGTAACCGGACCCCAACCTGGAGGGCTTACTTTTACCGGTCCCCAACCTGGAACATACTAGCCCAATACATTCATCATAATAAAAGGTTGAAATATAACATAAACATTCATTTTAACACTAGCATATGAAATGTCTATACTTTATCCAAAAACCATGAATGGTATAAAAATATCACATCCACAGTCAGACATATCACAAATGATTCAATACAATATGGAAGATTTTTATCATAATAAGTCAAAATCAAACCAGTTTCAAATCCATTAATGGATGTTCACATAGATGAAAATGATTAGTAAAATTCTTTGACATAATTACCCTATTTTCATGAAATCGTTTAAAATTATCACAATTTTTAAAGGCAGTCATTTAAAAGGGATTTTTGAATCAATGTTTCCCATACAACTTTTAAACATTTTAAAATAATTTTCATTTAAAAACATTCATGTCCATATAAATATATCCTTCATATCATTCTGAAAACATGGACATTAATTAAAAGGGTTTAGAAAGACAAATCTTTAAAACATTTAAAATAATGATCTATTTAAATAGACCCTCCCATAAAACCTTAACATATTCCTTTTGAAATCATTTTTATAAAATATGGGTGTCTATGATAAGTATGTCCTAGAAAATACTTACACATGAACAATCTTAGATAATAATGAGATTGAGAAAATAACCCTTACCTCGTTGTAATCAATCAAGTTGTATAAAAAATAGTCCATAACCTCCAAATGAATCACAGAATATCATGAATATAAAGATAATACTGATAATTTATATCAAATGGCAGTACACAATACACCACATGCAATAAATAAGTGTTGAACAATGAAAATCTCACGGAATTAAATGTGAGATAAGAAACCCCTTACCACGTGTCTGACCTGACTCGCTCATATGTTCCTTGTTCTTATTGAATATTAAAATTAATTTAATTTCTACTTGATTAAGAATATTTTCAAGTTTATTATTCCTTTTATATCACTTATTAACTTCCTATAACAATTATTTAATTATTTGTGTTCATATCGGGCATTTTGTTGATGTTTCGAACTTGAGTAAAAAATTAACTTGTTATAATTATAAATTGTCCATGTGGTCAAATTTACATTATCAATTTAATAATATTACTCATATAGATTTAATATATATCATATATGTCCAATATGTATATTTATTTCTAATATTATATAACATTTAGAGATAATAAATGAAATCCACCGTTCATGGAGACGGTAAGTTATACGTATGCATGAACGCTGCATTCATTTGTATTTTGTATTTTAATGGAAATAAAAAATAATCATTCATAGTTATATTATAATTCCAGTATAATATCATATATAATATCATTAAATTAATACTTTATACATCCCACACAAGTCATTAACGAGTCATATCACTTTGAGGGGGCGGTAGTCCACACTTCCTCAAATGGAATTATCGCGTTTTAACCATATTGGAAACCATAAAGGTATGATATTAATGGAAAATATAGGGGAAGAAATAAAACATAAAAACAAAATATATATCATATATAAATAAATTTCCATCTTAATGGCCCCCATGAGAGGCGGTAGGAGATAATTGAACAGTCATCGTTTCGTGAGGCGTTAGTTTTCCAACCACAGAAACAGTATGTCCTTAATCCATTAGGTGGAGGTGTGTGTAAGTGTAGTTGGAATTATTCTCATAAAAACATCCTTGTATATCGAGGAAACTTTTTTCCATAAAATAATGGAATAAAAAAAGTTTAGAGGGGTTAGAGAAGTAAAATAAAACAAAATAAAAGAAAACAATTTAAGTGAAATTGTTACCATTAATTTTGGTAAATTCCTTTAGTTTGAACCAAACGGACTTTTTGATGTGACTTATGCCTAAGTTAAGGATTTTAGGTGTAATATAAGGATTTTGAGATATTACTTGGGTAGGTTTTGGATGATCCAGGGGGCTGAGAGGTGTGTGGAATGAGTTAGAAGTGGTGTCCCTTTATAAGTCGGAGGAGGGGCTCTTTTGGGAAGTGTGAAAATATTATATTATTATATAGTTATATTCGGTTTCTAATGGTACAAAACTAATTAAAGTCTAATATAAGATGACTCATGGTCGAAAAAATCATCCAATAATAATTGGATTGTTTTTGGATATATGTTTAATATTAATAATCTTATTTATTAAAATCATTTATTAATGAGGTATATACTACATCATTATTGTGTCATAAATAATCTAATTTTTTATGTATAAAAATTATAAAAAAATACTATAATGTATGAAATATTTTTATATTTCCAATTGATATTAATAGTGGAAAATATGACTTATATTACCCCATGTAAAACTGACTTACTAAAAGATATTTGTTTTTGTTATTTTTTCCTTTACTTTAAGTTAATTAAAATAATTTGTCTTTATCATTCATTAGTGGCTCCATGGGAACCCAAAATTATCCCAAGGATGAAAATGTTCGTCCATGACTATCTAATGAGGTTAGGACACTTGTTAAAATAATTTCGTATTCTTATAATATTCTTTTTACCATGAATTACCCTATTTACCTTTAACTGTGGTAAAAAAAGTCAAAAGTTACTATTCAAAAAAATTACATTCATCTTATTGAACCACATTTTACTTACTGAGGTTAACCATTTCTCTTGGATTTTTGAAATTCTACTCACATAAATGGAAAAATTAAGTTTTATACAAATTGAAAAATTCTCTTAGGATGTGAGAAAAAGACGGTAAAAAGTTCAATAAAATATTTATGCATCTAATCATATTATAAAATGACTCCAATGAATTATATTTAACATATATAGATATTATATTTATATTTTGCCCTGAAATAAATTTTAAATAAAATAATAATTAATTATATAAAAAAGTCGGTTTTAACCAATAACTCTGTGTTTTTCACTATTCATCAAAAATTGAATGTTTTCAGAAAAATACCAAACATTCACCATAAGTTAATTTTGATATTTTAAATTCAAAAATTAAGTATATTTTACCAAATTAAAAACATATAAGTTTCATTTATTAATTTAAAATTAATTCCCATTGTCAAAACCAAAAAGTGTGTTCTTAAGAAATAATAACTAACAACAGATTGATACATGTTTATGATCAATTTCAATGTGAAATTATTTCCAATGAATACCACTAGATTAAATGGTAAAAATATAATCTATTTATACTTCCTAACCATTAAAATTTATAATTTAACACTAAAAATTATTTTTATTAAAAAAATTTGTTTTTAGTTAAAATATAGTATTTTTCACTATTTACCCAGATATGAATGTTATCAGAAAAACCCAAAAATTTATTGAAACTAAATTATTATTTTCTGATCCTAAAGAATAAGTTTATTTTTTCAAATTGAATATATAAAAGTTTCAAACATTGGATATAAAATGGTCCACCATTAAAAGGCGATAAAATTTCATTTTTTGAAAAATTCTTTTTTTATCTGAAAAATGAATTTGTTATTACATTATGTCTAAGAAACTCATAATATGGATTATAAAATTATATTTATTATATAAAGTTCAAACTTCAGTTAAAACTATTCATAAACGCTTTTGAACGGCTAGTTTGGTAAGTCATGGTACGCTTGAACTCGGTGTTGAATGTAGTGTAAGTTATTGAATTACTTTGAATAAAATAATGTACTATGAAATCTTGGGGTTTTACATTCTTCCATCCTTCAATAAATTGTTTCCTCACAATTTATAATTGTTCTTCAAAAATAAATGGTTGAAAATAGAAAATATGATTGTGTGAAAACCCACCTCATAAATTGGGTTAATAAAATTTAGACATAATATGATGAAAAGGGGAATGATAAATTCACCACAAAATTATAATTTTGATTAAGAGAACATTGGTGGAAATTAGAGACACATAATTGGCGGAAAAACAATAATATTTATAGGGAGTGATTGAGGTCATCAGTCACAAAATATTATAGAATTCATGGCCTCAAAGTAATCAATCTATGATGATTTAAAATATCATCAGTTCAACATAACAAAAGGTATTAGGATAACACATTTTTAGTTATAAGAATCCTGACCTATAGTATAATAATTAATTTCTTCATAGAATTAGAGAAGAAACAGTATATACTTGACAAGTAGAGTTCCATCATTTAACTAATTTCTACCACAAACTCTTCTTTAGCTCTAAAAGATAATAGAACTTAAAAAATATTTTATTTATCCTATTTGAATAGAATTCCAAAAAAATGAATTTATAATTCATCTACCAGACCTTTTAAAAAAACTACATTAATCAATCCAGGACATCACGTAGGCCAGTGGTAGGTGATACACCCCTGTCTCCCTTCAGTTACAGGTTCATGTCTCGTGGCCTTGCCGGACGTGATGGGTTTCCACCCGACCTCTGGGTTGTCCTTTTTATGGGAATCCAAAAATAATCTCAATCTAGACTTACCCTAAATAATTTTTTGCAAACACATAGTCCAAAATTTATAAAGAAGGTTAACACGATTAAGATCCTTTTTTCATGTAATAAAATGTGAACACCTTCATCGTGTATTCTTTTAAAACACTGCAACATTCTTAATTACCATAAAACATTATTGATTAAATTCATTCTCCCTTATTCATTATAGAATACTGGATATAATCATTCTATCCAAAAATGTTGTAAACTCCAACAATGCTGGAATATAAAATTCATTAATCAATTTCAAGGTAGTCGAGAATATCCAATATAATTTAACCAAATCAATCATGTATTATTAAAATATCACTGCCTTAGTATCAGAACCATATTATGGTTTATCTTTCTCTCAACAATAATTTTCCAAAAAAAATTCTTCCAATTGAGTCAGTTTTCTTGGTCCCACACAATCTCATTTCCTTTATGAAATATTACTACAGTATAATCCTTATATACTCTATAATTCTTATAACAAGTACATCATTAATACAATACTCAAATGACATAATAATTTACTAACAACATAATAAATACAATCATTCATCTTCATCTTTGGTAGTATCATGACTTTATTATTATTCAATAGCATCATTTAGTGTATACTATGATGATTTGAACATTGATTCGCGTAGTGTACCAAATCCTTGCAGATGAAGCATTGTACATTTGAAACTTTTTTTTTACCCTTGCAATCACATACTTGGTGTCCTTTTTCTCCACACTTATAACAAACTCCCATTCCCTTCAATCATTTACTAAAGTGATTCCATACATAATTATCACATATGGGGAAATCATTTTTTCCCACATCCCTTTATCTATCTTTCTCTCTTCTATACTTTTCTTCTTCTCCTTCCCTTCAAAGCCATGGGGCTCAAAAAATTCTTTACTTATCTTATTAACACATGATACTATTTCATCATATGTTTTGAGTACATGGGAGTATATTTCCCTTCTAAATGTTGTATTAATTCCGTGAGTGATATAATCCTTCTTACACTTTGGATCATATGTATTGATGGAGTTCACATTCCTTCCACTGGGTGCCATTTCTATACAATGGCATGCACTAGGTCAGTTTATGAATTGCAATTAATAATTCCAAACTTGTAAAATACATAGCGTAAATTGAAAAGTGTATGAATATAATCCATAATCATAAAAATATTTTCTTTGAGGAGGTATATACTCAGAAATTCTTCATAATGATTTTTAAATAAAATGAGAATTGTCCAAAGTATATCCTTTGAGAGTGTCGTAACTAAGAGTGAAGCAAGGCCCATTATGGTGCCCCAGTTTCCATTCGAGTCTATCTCAAAGTAGTGTTTTCGGGTTTTACCCCTTGGTACATCTATGCCAGAGCCATATCTACCTACTTATATCCAAATAGAGATGTATTTTCTTGGAAAACCCATAAAATATCTATATTACCAAAATTTTAGGAAGTTATTGTATACTAATCCTCAAAATCTATCTTAGGGTAATATGCTCTAATCAGAGTTTATATAAATCAAGTTTCCAAGGTTATTTCTAATCTTCCTCTGATACCAACTGTAGCACCCTGACCCAAGTTACCCGGTGTCAGTGAATTATTACACAACATTTTCATGATTAAAAGGAATCAAGTCCTGAAGGACTGATCAGTTTAGAAGTCTTGGAAAATTGATTACATACATGAGGTTTAACATTACAACTTGAAAAGAAAAACAAAAGTAATTTATTCCATTAGAAACATCCAAACCTTTTAGATTATGCCTGAAATTCACTCATAACTAACTTTTTCATATCCTTGGAAAATAAAAAATAAGGGGTGAGCTCAGATGCTCAATAAGGGTAAATAATTTAGTATAAGCTATAAACTTCTAAGGAAAGATGTGAAATAAAAAAAACATTTTAAACATAAACATGAACAAAATATGGTAAAGATAAATTAAACATTATCATATAAAAAAGCACATGGATATTATACTATTAAAATAATCACATTTTATTACTATTTTCATAATGAGGGAATGTATAGTAACAGACTTTAATTTATGTGTCTAGGCCTCGTGCCAGGACCTATGGACTAACTGTAATCGTACCCAAACCTAGAGAGCCTCTATAACCGGACACTATCTCGGAGAGCCTCTATCACTAGACACCAACCCAAAGAGCTTCTGTAACCAAACACTAACCTGGAGGGTCTAATGTAACCGAACCCCAACCCGGAGGGCTTACTTTTACCAGTCCCCAACCCGAAACATACTAGTCCAATAAATAATCATAAGAAAAGGTTTAATTATAACATAAACATTAATATTAAAACTAGCATACGAAATGTCAATACTTTATCCATAAACCGTGAATGGTATAAAAATAACATATCCATTGTAAAAAATATCACAAAACATTCTATAAAATATGGAATATTTGTATTATAATAAGTTAACTTCAAACAAGTTTAAAATCCATTAATGGATGTTCACATAGATTAAAATGATCTGTAAAATGCTTTGAGAGAAACACCACCATTTCATGAAATCGTTTAAATTTTTCACCATTTATAAAAGTAGTCATTTAAAAGGGATTTTTTAATCAAAGTGTCACATACCACATTGAATCTTTTTAAAATAATTGTCCATTTAAAACATTCATGTCCCAAAAAATAAATCCTTATAATCATTTTGAAAACATGGACATCAATTAAATGGGTTTAGAAAGATAAATCATTAAAACATTTAAAATGATGATCCAGTTAAATAGAACCTCCCATAAAACCTTAAAATATTACCTTTGAAATAATTTCTATAAAATTTGGGTATCTATGATAAGTATGTCATAGAAAATACATACACATGAACAATCTCAGATAATAATGAGATTTAAGAAATAACCTTTTCCTCATTGTAATCAATCAGGTTGTATAAAAAATATTCAATAACCACCAAATGACTCATATAATATCATGAATATAAAGAGAATCATGATAATATATATCAAATGGTAGTACACAATACACCACATGCAATAAATAAGTGGTGAACAATGGAAATCTCATGGAATTAAAAGTGAGATTAGAAACCCCTTACCACTTGTCCAACTTGACTCACTCGTATGTTCCTTGTTCTTCATGAATAATAAACATAAGTTAATTTCTACATTATTAAGAATATTTTAATGTTTATTATTCCTTTAATATCACTTATTACATTCCTATAATAGTTAGTTTATTATATGAGTTTATATTGAACATTTTGTCGATGTTTGGAACTTGAGTAAAAAATGAACTTGTTATAATTATAAATTGTGCATGTGGACATAATTCCATTATATATAGAATAATATTACTCATTTATACTTCATATATATCATATATTTCCATTATATATATGTATTTATAATAGTACATAACATTTTGAGATAAGAAATAAAATGCATCGTTCATGGATACGGTAAGCCATATGTACGCATGAACGCTACATTCATTTCTATTTTGTATTTTAATGGAATTAAAAAAATAATGATACATAGGTATGTTATATTTCCAGTATAATTTCATATATAATATCATTAAATCCATACTTTATATGTCCAACATAAGTCATTAATGAGTCATATCACTTTGAGGGGGTGGTAGTCTGCACTTCCCCAAATGAAATTATCGTGTTTTACCCACAAAAGAAACCATACAGGTATGATATAAATGGAAAATACAGAAGCAAAAAAGCAAACATAAACACAATATATATATCATATATAAATATAGTTCCATCTTATTGTCCACCATGAGAGGAGGTAGGAGATAATCGAACAATCATCGTTTCGTGAGGCGTTAGTTTGTCAACCACAGAAACAGTATGTTCTTCACCCATTAGATGGAGGTGTGTGTAACTGTAGTAAGAATAATTCTGATAAAAACATCCTAGTTTATTGAGGATACTGTTTTTTTTCAAAAATTAGAGTAATAAAAAGATTTTAGGGGGTTGAGATGTAAAATAAAACAAAATAAATGAAAAGAATTTAAGAGAAACTATTAACTTTAATTTGGGTAACTTCCTTTGGTTTCAACCAAAATGATTTTTTGATGTGACATATGCCTACGGTAAGGCTTCTAGGTGTATTATATGGATCATGAGAGACTATTTGGGTAGGGTTTGGATGATCCAAGGGGATTGAGAGGTGTGTGGAATGGGTTAGAAGTGGTTTCCTTTTATTAGGGTGGAGGGGATCTTTAAGAATGTGTGAAAATATTATTTTATTATAGAGTGATATTCGGTTTATAATGGTCCAAAAATAATTAAAGTCGTATATTAGATGAATAATGGTCGAAATAAAATTATCCAATATAAATTGGACTAGTTTTGTATATATTTTTAATATTAATAATCTTATTTATTAAAATCATTTATTAATGAGGTAAATACTAAATAATTATTGTGTCATAAATAACATAATTTATATTATTTCTAAAAAGTATAAAAAAATACTATAATTTAGTAAATATTTTTTCTTTACAATGAATATTTATTGTCCAAAATAGGACTTATATAACCTTATGTAAAAATTTATTTACTAAAATATATTTTTTTTGTCATTTTTTCCTTCACTTTAAGTTAATAAAAATAAAGTTTCATTATCATTAATAAGTGGATACATGGGGTCCCAAAATAGAACCAAATATGTCCGTGGTTGGTCATGACTCATCCAAAGAGGTTTGGATAAGTTTTAAGATAATTTTATATTGTTATAATAGTCTTTTTACCTTGAATTACCCTATTTACATTTAACCGCGGTAAATAAAAGTCCAAAGTTACTATTTATAAAAAATTATTTTCATCTTATTGAACCACATTTTACATACTAATGTTAAACATGTCTCTGATTTTTGAAACACAACTCAAAAAATGGTAAAATTATGCTTTATGAAAATTGGTAAATTCTCTTAGGTTGTGGGTAAAAGACTGTAAAATGTTTGATAAAATTTTTATATATCAAAGCATATTATAAAATTAATCCAATGAATTATATTGAACTTATATAGGTATTATGTATCTATTTGGACCTAAAATAAATTTAAATAAAATGAATAATTATTTAAATAAAAAGTCGGTTTTTACCACTAACTTTGTGTTTTCACTATTCATCAAAAATTGGAAATATTCAGAAAAATACAAAAATTTATCCCTATGATAATTTTGATATTATGAATTAAAAAATTAAGTCTATTTTTAAAAATTCAAAACATAGATGTTTAATTTATTAAATTAAAATTAATTCCTATTTTCAAAACCAAAAAGCGTGTTTTTAAGAAATAATAACTAACAAAAGATTGATACTTGTTTATGTACAATTTCAAAGTGAAATTATTTCCAATGAATAACATTGGATAAAATGTTAAAAATATAATCTATTTATACTTATAAACTATTAAAATTTATAATTTAACACCAAAAATTATTTTGATTAAAAAAGTTGTTTTCAGTTAAAATATAGTATTTTTCACTATTCACCCAAATTTGAAAGTTATCAGAAAAACACCAAAAATTTATTGAAACTAAATTCATATGTCCCAATTCTAGATAAGATGTTTATTTTGTCAAATTGAATATATAAAAGTTTCAAATATTGGACTTAAAAATGGTTCTCCATTAAAAGGGTGTAAAATTGCATTTTTGGAAAAATAATTTTTTTATCTGAAAAAATTAATTTGTTCTTAAATTATGTCTAAGAAACTCAAAATATGGATTCTAATATAATAATTATTATATAAAGATCAAAATTCAGATAATACTATTCATAACCGCTTTTGAACAGCTAGTTTGGTAAGTCGTGGGGCACTAAAACTCGGTGTTGCGTGTAATTCATGTTATTGAATTATTTAGAAGAAATAACGAACTATGAAATCTTCGAGAGTTACAATATTAGTATGATTATTAAAACTAATATTTTATTTTAATGATATTACAATCGTTACATACCCTTTTATTTTCCCTTATGTAAAACAAAAACATGAAACATGTGTATGTGCAGACTACAGCCTCCATGAATAAATGTGTTTTGTTTTAATTACTGAATTCCATACCAAGTTATAAGAATAATTTTGATCGGTGAATATGATTTTTAGGACCTGAATAATTTTTTTATAAAAAAAATTTAATAATATATTAATCGAATGAATGGTAATTTTTTTTATAAAATTAACTATCATATATAATTGAACTAAGATGGAAAAACATTTGATTTATACTATACATTTTTTCAAACCTATCACTGGAACTATTAGTTATTTTAAATTTTGATATATCACTTTAATGAATTGTAAGTTTAATCATTATTCAGTTTTTTTAATCATATTACAAATAAATCACTTCATAGTCATCCATTAATCATGATATGTTCATGTTTGGGTTGGTTTGACCACCTACTTCAATAGTGCAACAAAATTATATCATTGATAATAGTGAAAAAATAATTAATGGTATAATATGATTTAAATTTTTAAATAGTAATAATTTATTTATATAAGTTGAACTACAAAATCTAACTCAATAATTAAGTAAATTAATTTCATTGGTTAATAAAACCGCCAAATTGAGCTTATTGATGATTTTATGTTCAAGGATAATAAATGAAACACTCATCAAGGATAATATAAAAATAATAAAAAATAATTAACTAATTAGTTATAGAATTTTTAATTATATTATAATAATTAAATTTTTAATATGAACGAATACCGAAAAATCTCATATGAAGCCAAAATAGACAGCCAAAACAATAAACACTTGATGTGGGGAAATTGGAGAAAACTAACAAATAGACATGTATAAAATTATTTTCAATGAAATTTATAAATATTTTTTTGTATTAATGTGGTTATAAAATTCGTTATTAAAATTTTTATTTTTTATATTGGAGTATAAAGCGATTTTATGGAAAAAAAATATCAAAGGAATTGGTTAATTGTCTAAATTTTTTGTCTCATAATACATTCTTCTTATTACACACCTTCTTTTCATTATAATTTTGTATCCAATGCCCAATTTACATCATGTTTTATAATCTTATTAAATTTCATTTTATCTTGAGGATAATTTATTGGAGTCTTAATCACAGTATTTTGATTAAAACATTCCTTGATCTATTAGAGACTATCGTAACTCAATTTTCAGTCTTTATGTATTGAGGTTTATTTTGAACTTCTACATTCAATTTACACTATAGATATCCTTTTAAAAAATATGTACATCATTATAACTTTTGATAAAATGATTTATTAACTAAAATCCCTATCAATTAATTATTTTAGTTTCCATAAAATTTTAATATGTTTGGAATAATTCTTATCCTCTTATGTGTTGATTTCTCGTAAAAGGATATTTCTTTAAAGTCCATGTTTTCTCATACCATTACTATTCTCCTTTATTTTTTTTGTAATCTAATTATTTATCAATTAATTATATATTCATACATTTTATTTTAATATAAAATGTGTTATCTTTGTTATCATTTTGATTATGTTTTCCTCTTTATCTTAGAAGGGCTCCGTTTTACTTGATGTTATTATTTATAAATCATCACATAAATAATTTTTATTAATATACTATTTTAAATAATTAATTTTTGTATCAACTGATATTTTTTATGTAGTTAAGTATTAGATATTGTATAAAATTTATAGAAAAACCAATTCTTATTTTCAGGTTTTAATGACGTGATGAATGGATATTTTCGTGTGGGACACAAGTGTATGGTTAATATTTAATTGATAGGTGGGACCTATATATCCCTCCAATGTAATAGTTAAAGACATAAATCTCATGTAATAATGGTTAAAGAAGTAGTGATACTTGATCAATCTTATGGGATTATTTTTTCTATTATCTTTAAATATGAACCATTTTTGTGATCCCATGTTATTTTATTCTTTTATTTATCTCCTACTTAAATTTTATCATATTATTAAGATCTCATATTGGGTAACATGTTGATATGTCCACTTTTTCATTTCTAGGAAACTCAGCTCATCCCTTTATTATGTTTCATTTCGTTTTGAATGATGATGAATTTATCATGGGGTGTTTAAAAGAAGGCATAATTTGATGATATTAGGGGTAAATGTTCGCACGAATTATAAAATATGTATCTTATTTTGATAGTCTCCAAAGACTCATAATTTATTTATTCTTTGGATGTTGAGTTTATTATTTAATATAATTTATTAATTATTTAAAATATTTATAGTAAAAGAGTTTTGGGTCACAATGACCTTAGTTTTTTTCTGAATAATGATTTAATTTTTCATTGGATTATTATAGTTATTATTGGTGTTAGGGTTAGAGGACCTTAATGAAAACCTATATATTAGTCACTGTATAGGATGATATACCAAAATATTTTTAATGTGTTAAATATGTGGTTTTACTGAAAATACATCCCTACCCATATAATTAAATGTGGATATAGTTATGGTATATATACACCAAGGGGTAATCATCCCAAAAATGGTTGGTTGAGAATTCACTCAATTATCACTCTGATATATGAGATGGTGCCTCACTGTCTGGGTTCTCAATCTTAGCTCCAGCTTTAGCTATTGGATTCATTATCTTCCAGCAAGGGTTTTGAGTTCTCCCCCCAGTGATGGATCTATCCTCCTCCATTGAATTGTTCGTCTTCCGGCTTTGACAATGTCCTTTTTGGGATTTGATGTCTCCCCAGTAGTGATGGGTCATTTATCCTTCTCCAGCTTATTAGGTATTCTACTTTTCAGGTTCATTATATCTGGGATCAATTGAGTTTTCAATTTTTCCCCTCTTTCATCCCTTCTCTACAGATCATTCCTAATACACAAACCCTATCACTGTTTGGTGAGTTGGGTTTTCAGATTTGTTTGGGACTATAGAGGTGGAAGTAAGGGAAACAATGTTTTCTCTATTTTTATGGATTATTACATAGATTTTTCTTGAGCTATTTCGGGTTTATAATTAGTGATTGAGTCCCATTTTCTTGTTAGGTTTTCAATCAAAATTCCCACTTCCTCATTCTTGTTTCTTCTAATTATAGGTTTGAATATCTGTTTTCCCTAAGGGTTTCCATCCCATTATTTCTCTATCTCATTCCATGGTGGTTTATGTTAGTCCTTTACCATTCTATACCACTCATCCCATCTCTTTATTACAGGTCCCTTTCTCCCTTCTAGGATGGTCGAGTGCATCGTATACCAAGCGAGTTTTGGGATGTGTTTGAGGAGAGGTAAGAGTTACCGAGTGGTATGACATGTGATGGATTCCTCTAGTTACTATTATATTTAAGATTTATCATTTGATGATGGCTCTAGTTTTCTTTGGAGGCGGTCAGTGTTGTTCATAAAGGTGTCGCATTGCAACTTTATGCAGTTTGGTGATGAGGGGCACAAACTATTGTATATGTTTAATGACTTCTCAATGTACTATGACGTTCTTCAGTAGAGAGGTGTGGTTTTTGGACAATGATCATGATAAAGGATGAATTGGATTATTGATAACTATAATGATGAGGACTACAAGACACCATGTGAGATGTTAGTCACGATGTAGATTTTAGGGTGACGGGGGATTTAGGTGGGTCTTGACGGAATTGTTATCATAGGGAGGTGAAAATAAAGGTAGTTTGATAGGATGGTTTTGTTACTTATAGTTGGCATGTTACACAAGATAAAACCTGAACCAATAAGGGTGATAATGACTTTTGAAATTAAAAATTTAAATTTTTTTGGTCGCACAATTTTTTATTTTATCCTTTAGAAATTTATGGTTACCACTAATCCTTATAAGGACTTTTACAAAATGGAATAAAATGGATTTGTATGGATTACTCTGATGTATGATGGGTAGGCCTAAGACTACACACCTGGATAGACACTCCCATGGGATATTTTTTGGTTTTCCATATTCTCTTTACAAACCACTATGAATGATTGATTTATGAGTTTCTATGAGGGACTAGGTTGAGAAGTAAAAAAATAACCCAACATAAAGTAACATTGGTTAACCTATGATTGATATAGGTTGAACTAAATAAATTATTGTTTAACATGGTGTCTTAAAAGGGTATATGGTTTTAATGTTAAATATTCTTTATGATGTGGATTATGGTAATCCACCTATGATGTTAAATTTTGGCCACACATTTTTACCCATTTGGGTTTTAGAGAAGGCTAGAACCAAAAGTAACTAAGTTAATAGTGGAAGTGAGGGATAATGTAGAGACTGTCTCAATGATCAACCCATTAGAATAGAATAAGGGTTGAGAAATCTATGGATTATTCCACCACAACATTTAGGATATATGATAAAAAATGTAACCGTGGTTCAAAAATTGGGTGCACCAAAAAGGAAAAGGATTCATATACATGAAAATTAATGAAATAAATATGATGAAAGAAGGAATATTTAACCACCTATACATCAAAAATGTTGGAAGAATCATAGGGGGCAAGATATAGGGTTGTGTGGTGTATCAATTATGAAAATAAGTAATATAATTTAACTACATTAAACTAATTTATGATAATATAAATGATTAATTCTAACTATAAACTCAATGAAAAATTAAATAAGTCATAACACGAAACCATGAGAGGTATTTAACTAGAATAGTTCAGAAGAAAAACCTATAAGGGTTATTCTAATCATAAGGGAATAGATGTTACTGGTACCTTGTTAGAATATTAAAAAATTTACCATGTTTTAGGCAGCCTTGGAAAACTTCTTTAGTCTGTAATAATTTAAATTAAGAGGAAATAATTTTTTCAAGTGGGGTAGAATGTAACAACCCAAGATTTTATTGCATATTCTGCTTAAATAAATAATATATTAAATAGCATGTTTCAGAGAATATGCCAAACTAAAATAGAAAAAAATGTTATATTTTTAATATTGAAGGTGACTGTTAAAACATAGCTATTAAGTTATATAGTATAAATTTAATTAACTATATCACAAGATCAATAACGAAAGATGGAAGAAATGGAATTTCAAAGTTGAATTATTCCTTACGAATTCCATTTTTGGGATCATTAGAAAGGTAACATCAATAGAGTTATCCTTAGACGAATCCCAATCTAAACTCGAGTAATAATTTTTTGATAAAAACTATATTTGAGAGAAGTTCAAATTCATAGAGATTTCAACAAGATCAATGCTAGTTGAACTACTACCCAAAACTGTTACAAGAGTTTATCTGATGCTTAGCTCCAATGAGGTTATCATAACGAGTTATATAATTATTAATTATGTTTATATAGTCTTGTAATAAAATATTTATATGTACAAATATATCATTAATTTCATTACATTTCATGATTTCCTTTTTCTCAATTGACTTTATTCTTAAAAAGTGTATTTTAATAAATGTAAATTCCATTGAAAGGGAAAATATTTTATTATTATTCAATAGTGTTTATTTATATTTACTTTATAAATATTAATCTAAAACTACATTAATTATTAATTTCATGAAAAAATAGTAACTGATATAACAAAATTTGTTTTTCTATAAAAACATTTTTTGTTATATTTTATATTTTTAATTAAAAAAATTAAAAAATATTATACGTTTAATTTAAAAATTTTAACAATATTTTTTGACTTATCATGGATATATTATTTTATAAATATTTTCTAATATTTTTCAAAATAAGATATTTATAGGTCAATAATGTAATATAACGTCATTATAAATGTTATTACATTAATGAAATTATTAGTTTATAAGAATTATTTATAAATTTAGGAAACCCTTTCTAGGGAAAATATCCATTTACGAGTTATAATATAAATTTAAAAAATATTTATTCTACTTTAAAAATATATATTTAATGTTTTAGATATTATATTATGTTTTCTAAAAAAAATTATTTTTAATACACTATATTCTTATTTTTTTAATCATAATTTTTATCACTTTTAAAAGTCGAATCAATTTTAATGGTCATTAATTCTTTAAAATCATATAAAAAAGTATCCAAATATTCCTTTTATGGACAAAAAAAATTAATATAAATATGAATTTGACTCTACTGTCACAATTTGTTATAATAATCATCAGTTTATGTCAAATCCCATCCATATATATAACCTCCACATTATTCAATTCACCTATAGAAAGCCTTATTTATTCATTAAACATAATATTCAAAGTTACTTCATTTTTGAAGAAAAAAAATACAATCCTTATGAAATTTCATATTCATTATAAAGTTTATATTTTTAGAAATGTGTGATGAATACACACTATCAAAAATCCATGTACTACTATTATTCTTCAACTGAATCATTATCACGTGCAATATATCATTCTCTTTATTCATATCTCTATATTACAATATGATTTGATTTAAAACATTATAGAGACTCTCCTCATTATTTTTTACACAATTAGTGGATTATTCCTCATCCTCTTATAATATGAAAAAATTATTTTTTGGGGGAATTGAATTTTTTTTTTCACTTATTAATTCTACTCAATCCTCTAACAATTTTACTTTTATTATTTATTTTCATATAAATAAAATCCATGTGACCAAAGTTAGAGTAATAAAAAAATATTGATAAAAGTAATTTCATCTTTGGGTGATAGAAATGTTATCGTCCACTTTTTCTAAATTTTAGGTGATTCGACTCATAAATATATTCTCTCCATATAATTATAGGTAATATTATGTCCCCAATAACCCAAAAATGATAAATTTATTAGGTTGAATATTTTTTTCACTTTAACTATTCATGTTTTCTGCCTCTAAATAGATAAATCATTTCTAAAAAAACATATGTATTAATAGTTATCTACAATATTCTATTTCTCATTATCCTTAGTTATCACTATCCCACTATTAGATGATTCAATTGAAAATCACATTCTAATTTCCGCATTTTATTTAACCTTTTATTTTTCAAGAAATCTTCAAATCCATTCTTAACACTTTCAACACATTATTTAAATTATTTATCTAAGAACTTCATATCTTGGAATTTCTTATTGGTATTTCCATATTTTATTTTAGCATCAATATTCTTATTCAAAGTAACCAATTATACCTCAAGACGATTATCTTCTTTCCTAACTCTTTAATATAAGAATTAATGTCATTTATAATTTTTCATCTTAATAATAATATTAAAATCATCAAATTGTATTATATTTTCTTATGTGGCCTTTTTCGCATCCACAACCTTCATTAAACAAGTATTTTTTTCTTTGAGTTTGTTTAAATACTCAAATGATTACTTTATCTATAAAACCATGGTATTTTATGATATATCACATTTAGTAAATATGATTTGTTTGATATATTTGATTAAAAGAAACACATTCTTTATAAGAACAACAATATACTAATAAAATATTATTATTTAATGTGGGATTTATCTCTTAAAACCTGATTTAACTATATATTAGTTTCAAATCACTTACAAAGAAATTCATACTTGAGGTAAGGGATTTCTTTTATAATCTAATTTTATTTTGAGATTTCTTATATCCATATTTACTTTAAGATAATTATATGATCCTTATATCATAAACTCAATATATTTAGTTCTTATATGGTGATGTTGGGATTTTATATGTTTATTTTTGACTTTACCTCTTAATGGATCCAGAATCAACTAGTAAGTTACATTTGGGGAATTTCATTTAAAATCATTTTTTTAAGATTTCTTTCCAACTATTTTTCTTCTATGTCTAAATTTTCTTACAAATTTTTTTCTATAATTTTTTACATTATATAATGATTTATTAAAATTATTTTTCCAAATTATTTTCTAAAAAAATTTAAAAGTGATATTTTTTCATTTTCCAAATGATGTTCTTTTTTCCAAAAGTGTGACCAGAATCATTTTTAATGTACTATGACTCTTTGTTAATACAGCCTCATTGTTTCTGTTAGTATCATAGTAGTGTAATAGAAAGCATAAAGACATATTTTATTAAAAACATATAATAGATAAAACAACCATATGTTTTACATTGAGTGCATTTATAATTATAAGATAATATATTAATGTTTTTTAAGTTATAAATTATTTGGTTTTTTTCGTAATGCATCCATTTATAGATACTTCAAGTGGATTGGGTTTTTTTTACATAGATGCAGTTGGGGGTAATAACCTTGAAAATATATTTTCAAGTATATCTCGAACATAATTATGGTGCATGATAAATGGGTCCATACTGTTCACCTAGTTTGACACTCCTGAGGGATATGATTTGGAAAGTTCACATTTTATTTTTGAACTAGTATAATGGAATTTAATAGATAATGACCAAGGATTACCTAGTCTAAACCAATATGTATTTTATATTTAAAATAAGGTGTTATGATTTAGATATCCTCTAAGTGATTTTTCATGATTATATGGGGTTTCAAAATGATTATTATCACTCATAGTACTCTTTTTGGTTTTAGTTAGTGGCTGAAACTAGTAGGAACCATATTAATAATGAATGTGATAAGAAATTCATTTGTTGTTCTCTTGAGAAAAAAATTTAAGTAGGATAAAAAATTCAATACCTTATCATTATTAATAACCATATGTCTAGATATATTATTTACAACATAAACATAGGTGAGTTTCGTATCCCATCAAATAAGAATAAATTATAATTTTATGGAATTTTAGGTGTTAATGATCGTGGAGGAAAGAATGTTTAATTTTCATCATGTAAAAGAATATTGGAAGAATCACCTAGGAAAGAGAAGATATGTTATATTTGTAAATTAATTTGTATAGTAATGAATTTCCAACTAATATAATTTGTTATATATTGGTAACTTGGGAATTATTAGATTCAATGTCCTATTACAATGGATAATTCATAGACCAAGGAAGTGCATATATTGTGCAAATCACTAATTTAGATCATGATGATTAAGAAGACTTATTCTCCACTCCACATCTTGGAATTACATGGTAATTTATCTAATAATTTACCCTATGAAAATAATTTTGTAGTCGAAATTTATATAATCTTGGGAATACAGTGGCTCTCAATTTTTAAATTGCTTATAACTTATTGAGGAAAGGATGTTATATTCAATATTCTAAATCAACCCATGGTCCGATATCAGTGTGATGATGAAACCTAACTCCAAAAAAATTTACTTTTATTATATGGGTTTTTCTTCTTATTAATGGTGTATATTTATTTAAATGGTTGGGGAGAAACTCAACAATGGAATTTTTTTTATTCTTCAAGAATATGTTGATGTGTTTCCTAAGTAAAATCCTAGTCTTCCACCAAATCATAAAGATGGGTTTTTAATATAACTCATAACTGGTGATAGACCTATTTAAAAATCTCCATATACAATGGTCTCAAATGACTTATAGTAATTCAACAAGAAACTCTATGAGAATCTAGATAAGGGATTTATTTGGCCTAGTTCTTTACCATGTTGTGAACTGATTAATTTTATTAAGAAGAAATATGGTTCAATGTGTATTTTCGTTGATTTTAATAAACATAATAAGATCACTATTAGGAAAAATTATCATCCACCCAATATTGATGATATATTTGATAAATTACAGTTAGATCAATTTTTCCCATGATTGATCTTAAAATTGTATATAATTAGTTAATAGTCATGAAATAGGATATAACCGAGATAAAAATCCATAAGGTATAGTCATTATGAATTTATAGTAATACTATTTTTACTAACCAAATATATTTTTATATTTATGTATTTTATAAATAGAATATTTATATATTACCTTGATTAACATATGGAAGCCTTTATAGATGATATTCTTATATATTTGAAGAGAATAAATAACCTTGGAATATTGTAATGATGGTTCTGGGGAAAGATAGGATATAAGTAAAATTTACCAAATTTCAATGTTTTATACAACATAAGTATCATTCATGGGTAATAAAATTTCTTGTTATTGTATCCAAGTGGATCCTTAAAGGATATAAGTTATTGAACTATGGCCCAGACCAAACATAGTGAATGATATTTGTAGTTTTCTTAGGTTGTAAGTATACTAATGATGTTTTATGGGAAATTTCCCACATTTATCAAAAAAAATGTCAATGTTATCCCAAAAGTTATCAATATCGTTGTGGAAAAATGAATGCGAGAATAATTTCAATAAAGTGAAGTTATGGTTTGTAAGAAATCTTTTTCCTACAAAATCCTATAGTGGATATGGGTTTATGATATATAGTGATGACTTAATGAAGGGAAAGGGATATTTCCTCATGAAGAATGATATGGTGATAGATTATCCCTCTTTCCAATTTAAAATTCAAGATAAAAAAATTCTCGACCCATAATTTAGAGATGGAAGTAGTAATTTTTTCATTAATTATATAGAGGAGTTATTTGGATGGTGAAAGGTGGGATATATATATTGATAATAAAATCTTAATTTATATACATATATAGAAATATTTTAATATGAACCAGAGGAGATGATTGTATTTGATTAAAGATTGTATATTCTCAATACATTACCACCCTGGAAAGGAGTACAATTTGGCTGATGCCTTGATTTGAAAAGATTATGCTAGTTTTTTGAATATGGGGATTGAATAGGATCTAATATTTATAGTTTTTTAAAATTATAAAATTTAGATATTGAGTAAAGATGATAGATTATATTTCTCATATGAATTGTCTACCATTAATCCATGAGACAATTATTAAGGTGTAGAAGGAATCCATGGAATTATAGAAGAAGGTGATGGATGTTCTTGAGTTCAACCATGATAATGTTGAAATGATAAGGGTCAAGAACCATGTATGTGTTCAATAAATGCCAAAATTGAAGAGTGGGTTATTGGATGAAGCATATATTTCATTAGTCTATATTTATCCTATAAGTAATAAGTTTTATAGAGACATTAAAGAGTATTTATAGTGTGATAACATGAAAAATGATATTGAAGAGAATGTATCTCGATACCTAATAAATTAGAAAGTTATTTTTTAGAAGCTTAAATATTAGGGGAAGTTGAAACCATTACCGATAATAGAATTTAATTTTTAAAATATTACCATTGATTTCATAATTGGATTCCTCAAAACGTCTAAAGGGGGAATATTATTTGGGTTTTATTCAATTTTCTTATGAAATAGTTGAATTTTATTTATGTTAGAAAATATTTATCTCTTGACCAAGATAATATGATATACAATAATAGTGATTTGAGATTACATGGAGTACCACAGTAAATAATATTTGATCAGGATCTATGGTGAACCTTGACGTTTTAGATAAATCATCAACAAGATCTAGATATAACATTGTGTTTCAAAAATTAATTTTATCCACATATGGATGGTATGTCTAAGATGTATATTAAAAGTCTAGAATATATGTTAAGATATTTTTCAAAAGAATTTAATGGTGGTTCAGATCAACACCTTCATTTGGTAGAATTTTTGTACAACAATAGCTTTCACTCAAGCATTAATATGGCTCCACATGGATCCCTCTATGGTATAAAGTTCATAACTCCAATTTGTTGGGATAATGTATCATAAATTAGGATATTGATATTATATCTATCTGAGTAAATTTTATAGAATTTAATTTTAATTAAACTACACATAATGGAATCACATAGTCGATAGAAATGTTTCATTGACAGACGTCAGAGAGATTTAGAGTTTGAAGTTGGTGACATGGTATTTATATGAATATTAACCTGAAATAAGGTTGTGATATTTGGTAAGAATGGAAATAAAAGGGCTAGATATATCATTAAATTAAAAATTATAGTTCTTATCCAGATTTTAGATTATCACTTGATACTTTCATGGAATATCTCTCAACATTACTATGTGTTCCATGTATCTCTCTTGAGGAAACACATACCTTGTATTTCACATGTACGTAACTCAGAGGTAAAATAGATGGCGAGTGATCTACCTTTTTTGGAAAAATGGTATAGGTAATTTATCATAGAACTAATGTTTTATGAAATAATAAAACTCACATGATACTGTTTTTGTGGTGAAACAATAAATTTTAGGAAGTCATATGGGAAAATGAGGGTGAGGTGAGGCTGAAGTATCCTCATTCGTTTGTATCAGAGTGATGGAATTTAAAGGGATAAATTATTACGAGGTTGGTGTAATATAACCAAAAAATATTTTATGATATATTTCTTTTTAAATAAATTTTATTTCTTTGATAACTTTTTTTACATGAAACACTGAGTTTAAACATTCCTTCATATACTACTAAAATATTATTATTTAATATGATAGTTTTCCCCTAGACATTGGATTGGATGGTATGAATCGTATTAATAACATTATAAAAATATGTATAGATGTTTTATTTAAAACAAATTTATTGTTTAATTCTTATGAAATATGTACTCTTTTTTCAATAAAGACATTTTATACACCCAAAATAGGTTTTCTTCAAAAACAGTTTTTATTGCATTTTATGTATGAATATTATAATTAATTTCTTCTAATTATAGAAATATAATTTTATGAAAAACATTACATTTTTAAAATCTTTATATTAAACTTATATTAGAATGAAATTTTATAATTTTATGAAATTGTTGATTTTTAGGTGAATAGTTTAAATACTGATTTTTAAAGAAAACGTTCTATTCTTTTCAAGTGTTTTAAAATCACCATTTTTATTTTTAATGGTTATATAATTTAAATAGTTTTTTAAAAATAATTAATTTAAACTTTTCTTATCAATATTGTTCATGATCTTGGTATAAAAGTACATGTAAACTTAAAAAGTATTTTTTTATAAAATCATGTTTCGTTATGTTTTCTAATATATTATAAAATGAATTTAAACCGATTATATAAATTTAATATTATAAAAATGATTAAATAATTTTAATTTGAATATTTATTATTATTTAATAATTTCAAATAACATTTTTTCAAAATAAATATTAAAAATTGTAACATTTGTCGTCACACTAAAAGGTAAAATCGTGTTTCCTTGGGAAAAACATAATTATAAAGAAAACAATATTCATCTTATAACATATTGGATTAATTTATGTATATCATTAGATAATTATTATATAATTATATAATTTTTTGGGACCATTTCCTTGAAAATTAATTAATAATATTTTAATCCTTTAAAATATTCATGTTGTATCCCACCTCGGACTTATAAAAGGACACCCCTCCTATCTCTTCTTCACACCACATTGAGATTTCTAGAATGAAAAAAACCTAAAAAAATTATCTTATTATATTTTTATACAGAAACTATAGGTTATGGTATTCTTAAAATATCATTCAATGGGTCCTCAATAAGGGATATAAATGACATCTACAGAATAATAAGTAATCATTTTCGCCAAATCTTTCAAATTTATTTCTTATTATACTTCTTATAAATTCATTATAAATATCCCAAAATAAATAATTGAGTGTAATCAATATATTTATACGTTTTTATTATTATGTTACAACCATTTTCCACATATTTTTCATCCTCTAGGAATTTAATACATCATTTATTTGTACATATGACTTACTGTCTCCATGTAGCAGTGTAATTATTTTACCATCACCATTTCACATTAATGGTTTTGGATATTAATATAATGAATTTATGTTATATTCATGAAATAATTATGGTCACAGAAATATAATATATCATTTACCTTTTTACACTTCCACTCATTAAAAAATGATAACATCACTCATGTGTTCGTGTGGACTACCACCTCTACATAGCAATGTGATCCATTTTTCATGTACAATGTTATTCAATTATTATAAATATATATTATGAATAATTATGATATTTATATCAGTATTAAAATTATATATATGATTTAATATTGACAAATATTCAATGACTAAAACTACCGATCCAAAACTTTGATGAACACTGAAATTTTAACACTCAAAAAAATAGTTTTAATAATGAATTGTTAATAAATGGGTGTAAGAATGTTATAAGTGGATTATATTCGAATTTGTTAGTATATATATTTGTTATATATTTATAATAATTCCAAACTTATTATACTTGAGGTTAAAATCTCTCTTGAGGAATGTCGGACTTGATGTGAGGGATTTATTTTATTTTCTTATTTTATTTGTGGATTGTTTATGTTCATGTTACCTTTGAAAAATTTATATGATCCTAATATCTAAAATACCACAAATTTTCTTCTCATATTATTATTTTTGGATTTTATATGTTTATTCATTATATTCATCTATTTTTTAATCATAAATAAATAATTATGTTACATGTAAATTACTTTTAGAAATCTGGTTTCGAAGTGTTATTTCCTACCATTTTTGTCCAAGTCCATATTTTATTTACAATTAATTCAAAAAAAATGAATTATCTAAAGATTTATTAAATAATTTTTTACCCATGTTTTACTTTTTATATAATTTTCCAAAATAAATATTCTTTTCATTTTTGGAATGACGTAATTTTTACCAAAATCATGGACAATATAATTTTTAACACACACGAGCTCTCAGTTACTTAGTTACGTTGTTTATTTAAAATTTCACCAACTATTCTATTATTATTTTTTTGGATATCCAATTACTTGAGATCACCTTCAATTTCATCCTTGAGATATAATAATATTTCGAGTTTATTTTCCACTTTATTTTTAGAGATCTATTTCTCAACTATAGCTATCATAGTACTCATTGAATCTAATTTTAACTCTGATTCATGTTCTATAGGATAGATTTTATAATTATCATTTTATTTTAAAACAAAAAATAAATCAATAAAACCAACATTAAGATGTATTTTTTATTATCAATAAATTACGGTTGAAATTTCCATTATAGATTTTGTGAGTAAGAATATTAAACAGCAACACTATCAAGCATCCTGGGACACCACACTATGATGTTCTTCACCTTTACAAAATTGAAACATGATAATAGAAGATATATATCAAATATTACATTACCACATTTGAACATTCTATCCATAATTTATTGGACTTAATCAATCATATGTTTTTCTATATTTTTTCTTGATTTAGGTAAGGATTATCCATTTATTTTTATTTCATATACTCATAAAAATGACTCTTCAGACCTTATAATTTCCCATGTATCTCATTATAAATCAAAATAACTTATAAATAATCATACAAAATATCCACTAGGTTTCTTTATTTAATTACAAACACCTAAATATTATAAAAATATGTAAATCTTCTTTGTATGTTCATTATAATTTCCATATAATTTATCTTATTACCAATTCCATGAATAGGTCTAAAAATAATAATTTTTTTAATGAAACCATGAATTTTATAATTGGATATATCTATAAATCATAAAAAAAATATTATGAAATACTTGTAACTTTTCTTCCATGACATTGTTATAATATTTTTAAATATTGTCTAACATGTCCAATATATCTTTATAGAACATGTGACTCTTCATCTTCATTTATTTTATATTTTATATTGCTCTTAATGATGAATTTTTTCCATGGAACGATTATTTAAAAGTTTTTTCTGTTTCATTAAAGTACATCTTAGTGGGGTAAATTTCTTATATTACATAGATTACAGTTATGAAAACATTAATATGAATATATAAAAAAGGGATCATGTTCAATTTATCTAGATTTTTTTATTTCATCTATTAAAGAGAGGAACTCATTTTTATGTTGATGACATTTGTAACACCCCAAGATTTCATAGTGTGTTATTTCTTCAAAATAATTCAATAACTAGCACTACACGCAACACTGAGTTCAAGCACACCATAACTTACCAAAAAAGCCATTCAAAAGAGGTTAATAATTGTATTAACTAAATTTTCAAATTTATATAATTCTTATAATTTTAGAATCCACATTATCAGTTTATTGGACATAATGTAAGAACAAATTCAATTTCAGTATTGCACTTTTACCAACTTTTAATAGTGGACCCTTTTTAAATACAATATTTTAAACTTTTTGACTAAATGGGGACATCAAAAATTTAAAATTTAACACCTCAATCTTCTATGGTACGCTTCTCTTTGAATAATGTGATAGCGTGTGTTATACGCAACACCGAGTTCTAACACACCACAACCAATCAAACTAGCCGTTATGAATAGTAATACCTACTTTTTGAAATTATATATATTTTATATTTCAAAATAGACTTCATTTTTTGATTTTGAATATCTAATTTACCCTAGGGTAAAATTTTGGAACTTTTCGGATAACACTTATATTTTGACGAATAGTGAAAATTACTAAATTTTAATTAAAAACAACATTTTTAATCAAAATAATTTATATTGATAAATTATGAATTTTAGTGGTTTTAAAGTATAATTAGAATTTATTTTCACAATTTAATATAATTTTGGTAATTGTACATAATTTTACAATTAAACCGAACATAAACAAGTGTCAATCTTTTGACAGTTGTTGTCTCTTAAAAACACGCTTTTTGTTTTAACAACGGAAATTAATTTTAAATTAATTTCTGCCACTTTTGTGTTTTGAATTTGGAAAAATGGATTCCATATTTGGAATCATGATGTTCAAATTTTTTAAATAGGTAACTTTTATTTTTAGACATTTTGAATAATTACTGCGGTAAATATTTTATTTACCATGGTTAAGGATAAATCCGGTAGATAAGGGTTAAAAAATAATATTATAATAATACAAAATTTCCCTAAAATGTGTCCTAACCTTATTTTTTGATACATGTTCGACCATATTCATATTTGGGTCGATTTTGGGACCCCATGGAGCCACTTGTAGGTGATAGGGACACTTAATTTTAATTAAGTTAAAATGAATACAAAAATGACACAAGCATATATCTCTTAGAAAAACAATTTTTTACATTAGGTTATATATGTTTGATTTTCGACTATAATGATTCATTAGAAATATAAAAAGATTTATTAAATGATTATATTTTATTTATAATTTTTAGAGATTTAATAATATAATTTATTTATGACCCAATGATGATGCAGTAATTACCATAATAGTGAAAATTTAAAATAATTGATATTATAAATACCCAAATAAATATAATTTGAGACTTTTAATGAATTAAAATAATTTTATAAGATAATATGACATATTAGGATTGATTTAATTAACTTTTTTTGAAGTAATAATTCTGTTATGAGTTTCACAAAAATCAACTATTGAATAGTGTCAAAATTCACATAAAAGAGTTTTAAAAACAAGTATTATATTATTAATTGATATTAAATACCTAAAAATCTAAGGTTCTACCAAGAGACTTATATAATTATATTTGTATCATTAATGGATCCCTTGGGGGTCTCTTGGATGTATATGGTAAGTTTATTAACCATATAATATAAAAATACAAAGAGACATTGTCAAAGTGAAACTAATTAACTTAGAGTTAATACTTAAAGATAATGTTAATATAGTAACCCAAACCTGTCTAAATTCTACTGTTTTATTTCTTTTAGACCTATCCTCACCTTAAAATTTGAATAATAAACTTTGGAGCCATTTGAAACCGAATATGAATTTATTAAAAATTAATATTTCTAGCTTTTCCAAAGGTTCCCCTCACCCCTCTTATAAAAGGGCACTCCTCCTTCTCATTTTTTCACACCTTAAAAGCCTTTTGGTTCGGCCAAACTCTGCCCAAATACTCTCCCACATTCCCTAACTACAACCTAGAGGCCTTAGATTGATCTGAAAGAAAACTTAAGGAGCCCTTTTGTCAAATAAAAAAAAAGAACCCGAAAAAGAGGTAATGATTTCACCACCCTTTTTCAAGTTCCTTTCTTCTTCCACTTCTTATACCCTTGTTGTTACCATACTAAAATAATAAATCCAGTATCATATATATACTGTGATGTTATTATAAATATGGTACAACCATATTCACTATTCTATCCATCCTTTGAATAATATGTCACCATACGTGCGTACGTACGGCTTACCGTCTCCACGTCGTGTTGTAATTGTTATTCAATAAATTATTATTTGGATGGGTATAATAATGATGTGTAACTCATGTAAATTATAAATATAACATGATAAGGATTATGTATATATGATATACAATCTAATTATATATTATTTTAATATCAAAAGAATGATATTATCGCTCGTGCGTACGTACGGACTACCGTCTCCACGAACGCGATGAGATTCATTCACCATCATATCCATTCAAGTATAATTCTCATTTGATGATTAATAATAGTATCTTAGGACTTTATATCATTCTGTATATGAATGAGATACAACCTATCCGTTACAAACATGGCTTACGTAACAAAACATATAAAAGAAAACGCGTAAGTTAACACCCGGAACGACGATAATTCGTAGATATTATTAACAAAGCAATGTTAGAAGATCATATATGATATCATATTAATGTATATGATTATTGAATAATTTAATAACAATTATTTCACCATTATAGAGAAGTTTAACCTACCCCAACCAAGGAAAAGTGCATGGTAAGGGTTTATTTCGCAATCTCTTCATTATCTGAGGTTGTTTATACGTAATAATCTACTAGGATTTTTTTATCATCCACATCCATGTTTCTTCGAAATGTATTTCAAAACATTTTTACTATTTACGAAGAATATGGGTTAAAGTCATTTATACCTTTATGTGTTTTTAAAGGAATCTTTCCGTCATTTTCCAAAAAAATCACTTTTTACCTTTCGACAAATTTAAGGTAAGAATGATTTTTTAACTTATACGGCGGGTGCGGCTATTTACTACCGTTATAAAATCGTCAAAGCTTCCCTTACAAGCCTATAAGAATATTTTAAAAGTAAATGTTTTATTTTATAATTATGTGACTTATAAATGTTTTCAAAATGAATATTTTATGAATTTTTGAAAGGTACTATTTATCAAGATCATAATTTTAAAAGTATTATAGATTTATCTTTCTAAATATTTTTAATTAATGTCCACATTTTCAAAAATAATTTTAAGGGCTTATTTATATAGACATGAAGAGTTTGAAATGATATTTATTTTCAAAAGTTTCAATGTGGTATGAGACACTTTGACTCAAAAATCTCTTTTAAATTACTTCCTTTATAAATGTGTGACTTTTCAATGATTTTGAGAAAAGAGATATTCATCTCAAATGGATTTGATTTCATCTATGTCAACATCCTTGTTGGATTTTATGCTTATTTGATGTTGATTTATTATGATAAAAAACTTTTGTATTGTATTGACGGTTTTGTGATATGTTTTACTGTGGATGTGTTATTTTATACCATTTATGGTTTATGAAAAAGTATTGACATTTCGTATGCTAGTTTTAATATGAATGTTTATATTATGTTAAAACCTTTTCATATGGGAATGCATTGGACTTAATATTTGACGGGTGGAGCCTTTTATATCTCCTCGATGCATCGGTAGGTCTCATGAGACAAACTAGGGTCTTGGAACAAGGCCTTGGCAAAATCTTATTTGTAGTCTTGGCACGAGGCCTTGGCTATGTGGTTATGATAGTCTGGCATTATGCATTCCACCATTATGAAAGTGGTTATTAATATTTCATGTGGTTATTCGATTAGTAGAATATCCACGTGAATAAGTAAATGGAATTATTTCATTTTACTTTTGCCATACTATGTTGAATTTCAAGTTTAAAAGGCTTTTGTTTTAGTTATACATTGCCTTAAATGTTTATGCTTATTTTGGAAAGTTTCCGCTATATTGTTATCCTTACTGGTAATTTGATCTCACCCCTTTTCTATGTTTTATTTTTCCCAGGATGTGAAGAAGTAGGTTATGAATGACCTACAGGGATATTATGAGGGGATAGTAGTGTGGACTATGGAGACATTATGTTGTTGTAGTAGTTTTTCACTTTATGATGTAATGTAAAACTTTATGAATATATCTAGTGTTTCCAAGGCTACTAAACCAATCGGTCTTTCAAGATTTGATCTTTCTTGTGATCATGCCAATGTTATTAAATAATGCACCGACTCTAGGTAACTGGGGTCGGGGCGTTACAGTTGGTATCAGAGGAAGTTTAGTACAAACCTTGGAAGCTAGATTTAGATAAACTCTGATTAGAGCACATTGACCTAAGATAAACCATGAGGATTAGTATAGAAGAACTTCCTATAATTTTGGTATTGAAGATATTTTGTGAGTTTTCCGAGCGATACATCCTTGTCTAGATATGAGTAGGTAGAGGCTGCTCTAGCACAGATGTAACTAGGGGTAAAACCCGAAAACACCGCTTTGAGCTAGACTCGAACGGGAACCGGTGCACGACAACGGGCCCTGCTGCACTCTTGGTTACGACACTCCCGACGGATATGCTTAGGATAACTCTAATTTTCATTACAAATATTTATGAAGGGTTTATGATTATATACATCCTCAAAGTAGACATTTTTATGATTATGGATTATATCCATAAACTATTTAATTTATGTTATGTGTTTTACATGTTTGGGATTAGGTATTTTTATTCATAAACTAATCTAATGTATGTCATTGTTTAGATATGGTGCCTAGTAGAAGGAATGAGAACTCTAGCAATGCACATGATACAAAGAGAAAGAATGATCATATATTTCATGGTCTTAAGCCAGAATTTATAAGAGAAAGAGTCTCGCATGTATTATCATCATATGAAGAAATAATATCATGTGTTGATAAGATAAGTAAAGAGTTTACTGAGTCCTATGGATTTGAAGGGAAGCAAGAGAAGAAAAGGATGGAAGAGATAAAGATGGATAAAGGGAAGAGGAAAAAGAAGAATTTTCCCATATGTGATAACTGTGGAAAGAAACACCCTGGAACTTGCCTGAAAGGAATGGGAGTTTGTTATAAGTGTGGAGGAAAAAGGCACAAAGTACGTGACTGCAAGGGTAAGAAAATGGTTTCAAATGTACAATGCTTCATTTGCAAGGAGTTTGGACACTATGAGAACCTATGTCACAGTCATCAGACTATGTCGAAAATGATGCTATTAGATAATAATCAAGTTATGATACTACCACAGATGAAGAGGAATGTTTAGAGTTCTTATGTTGAATATGTCAATTGAGTGTTGTATCAACAATGTACTTGTAATAATAATTATGGAGTATATAAGGATTGTACAACAATACTATTTCATTAAGGACTTGAGATTGTGTGGAACAAAGAAACGTGACTCAATTGCAGGATAAATTTTTTGGAAAATATATGGTTGAGAGAATGATAAACCATAATATAGTTCTGATACCGAGGTAGTAATTTTAGAATAATACATGATTGATTTGGATAAATTATATTGGATATTCTTGACTACCTTGAAACTAATTAATGATTTGTATATTCCATCATTGTTTGGGTTTACAACATTTTTCTATTGAAGGAGTATATCTATTATTCTATAAGGAATAAGGGATCATGAATGTAATCATTAATGTTTTATGATAATTCAGGATGTTGCAGTGTTTTTAAAGAATACATGATGAATGTTGTCACATGTTATTACGCGGAAAAAAAGGATCTTCATTGTGTTTACCTTCCTTATAAATTTTTTATAGAATTATTTTCGATAGTTCTAGTTTGGATTATTTTGGATTGCCATAAAAGGACAACCCGAAGGTCGGGCGGCAACCTGTCACGTCTGGCAAGGCCGCGTGACTTGAACCCACAACCGAAGGGCGAGAAGGGTGTATCACCTACCACTGACCCACGTGATGTCCTGGTTTGAATAATGTCATTTTTTATGGTTCTTCTAGATGAATTATAAATTCATTTTTTTAACCCTATACGAATAGGATAAACAGAATATTATTTTTAAGTTCTATTATCTTTTAGAGTGAAAGATGAGTTTGTGGTAGAACTTAGCTAAAGGATGAGACTCTACTTGTCAAGTTTATATTTTTCTTCTTCTCTTATTCAAATGAAGAAATTAATTCTTATACCTTAGTGAAGGGATATTAAAACAAAAAAATGTGTTATCCTAATACCCTATGTTTTGTTGAACGGATGGTATTTCAAATCATCATAGATTCGTGAATTTAATGACCTCAATTTTATACATGTTTGTGATTGATGACCTCAATCACTACCTATAAATATTTACGTTTTTCCTCTAATTATATGTCTCTAATTTCCATCAATGTTCTCCTAATCTAGATCATAATTTGGTGGTGACCCTTTCATTTTTCTTTTCCGCATATTAAGACTAACTTTTAGTAACCCAATTTCCGATGTGGTATTTCCCACAAATATATTTTCTATTTTCAACCTTTTATTTTCGAAGAACAATTTCAAATTGCGAGGACGCAATTTATTGAAGGAGGGGAGAATGCAACACCCCAAGATTTCATAGTGTGTTTTTTCTTCAAAATAATTCAATAACTGTCAATACACACAACACCGAGTTCAAGCGCACCTTGACTTACCAAAAAATCCGTTCAAAATAGGTTATTAATAGTATTAACTAAATTTTAAACATTATATAATCCTTATAATTTTAGAATCTGCATTATCAGTTTCTTAGACATAATGTAAGAACAAATTCATTTTCAGTATTGAACTTTTACCAACTTTTAATTGTGAACCCTTTTTAAATACAATATTTTATACTTTTTTTACTAAATGGGGACATCAAAAATTTAAAATGTAACACCCCAAGCTTCTACGGTATGCTTCTCTTTGAATAATGTGATAGCGTGTGTTATACGCAACACCGAGTTCTAACACACCACAACCAATCAAACTAGTCATTATGAATAGTAATACCTACTTTTTGAAATTATATATATTTTATATTTCAAAATAGACTGCATTTTTGGATTTGGAATATCGAATTAATCCTAGGGTGATATTTTTGAACTTTTCAGATAACACTTATATTTTGATGAATAGTGAAAATTACTAAATTTTAATTAAAAACAACTTTTTTAATAAAAATAATTTATATTGATAAATTATGAATTTTAGTGGTTTTAAAGTATATTTAGAATATATTTTTACCATTTAATATAATTTTTTTCATTGTACATAATTTTTCAATTAAACCGAACATAAACAAGTGTCAATCTTTTGATAGATATTATCTCTTAAAAACACGCTTTTTTGTTTTAACAACGGGAATTAATTTTAAATTAATTTCTGCCACTTCTGTGTTTTGAATTTGAAAAAATGGATTCCATATTTGGAATCAGGATTTTCAAATTGTGTAAATAGGTAACTTATATTTTTATACATTTTGAATAATTACTGCGGTAAATATTTTATTTACCATGGTTAAGGGTAAATCCGGTAGATAAGGGTTACAAAAATAATATTATAATAATAATAAATTACCCTAAAACGTGTCCTAACCTTATTGGTTGATATAGTTTCGACCATAGGCATCTTTGGGTCGATTTTGGGACCCCATTGAGCCACTTGTAGGTGATAGGGACACTTAGTTTTAATTAAGTTAAAATGAATACAAAAATGACACAAGCATATATCTTTTATAAAAACAATTTTTACATAGGGTTATATATGTTTTATTTTCAACTATAAATATTCAATAGAAAGATAAAAATATTTCCTACATGATTATATTTTATTTATAATTTTTAGTGATTAAATAATTTAATTTATTTATGACACAATGATGATGCAGTAATTACCATAATAGTGAAAACTTAAATTAATTGATATTATAAATATCCCAATAAATATAATTTGAGACTTTTAATGAATTACAATACTTTTATAGGATAATATGACATATTGGGATTTATTTAATTAACTTTTTTCGAAGTAATAATTCTGTTATGAGTTTCACAAAAATCAACTATTGAATAGTGTCAAAATTGACATAAAAGAGTTTTTAAAACAAGTATTATATTATTAATTGATATTAAATTCCTAAAAATCTAATGATCGGCCAAGAGACTTATATCATGATATTTTTATCATTAATGGACCACTTGGGTGTCTCTTGGAGGTATATGGTAAGTTTATTAACCATATAATATAAAAATACAAAGAGACATTTTAAAAGTGAAACTAATTAACTTAGAGTTAATACTTAAAGATAAGGTTAATATAGTAACCCAAACCTGTCTAAATTATATTGGTTTAATGGTTTTATACCTATACCCACCTTAACCTATGAATAATAAACTTTGGATCCATTAGAAATAGAATATGAATTTATTATAAACTAATATTTCTAGCTTTTCCAAAGGTGCCTCTCACCCCTCTTATAAAAGGGCACTCCTCCTCATTTCTTCACACCTTCAAAGCCTTTTGATTCAGCCAAACTCTGCCAAAATACTCTCCCAACTTCCCTCACTACAAACTAGAGGCCTTAGTTAGATCAGAAAGCGAACCTAAGGAACCCTTTTGATCAAATCAAAAGGAAGAACCCGAAGAAGAGGTAATGATTTCACCACCCTTTTTCAAGTTTTTTTCTTCTTCCACTTCTTCATCCTTTTTTGATACAATTCTAAAATAATAAATCCAGTATCATATATATACTGTTATTTTATTATAAATATTGTACAACCATATTCACTATTCTATCCATCCTTTGAATAACATGTCACCATACGTGCGTACGTACGGCTTACCGTCTCCACGTCGTGGTGTAATTTTTATTCAATAAATTATTACTTGGATGGGTATAATAATGATGTGTAACTCATGTAAATTATAAATAAAAAATGATAAGGATTCTGTATATATGATATACCGTCCAATTATTTATTATTTTAATATCAAAAGAATGATATTATCGCTCGTGCGTACGTATGGACTACCGTCTCCACGAACGCGATGAGATTCATTCTCCATCGTATCCATTCAAGTATAATTCTAATTTGATGATTAATAATAGTGTCTACATACTTGATATAATTCTATATATGAATGAGATACAACCTATCCATTACAAAAATGGCTTACGTAACAAATCATATAAAAGAAAACTAGTAAGTTAACACCCGAAACGACGATAATTCTTAGATATTATTAACAAAGCAATGTTAAAAGATCATATATGATATCATATTAATGTATATGATTATTGAATAATTTAATAACAATTATTTCACCATTATACAAGAGTTTAACCAACCCCAACCATGGAAAAGTGCAAGGTAAGGGTTTATTTCGCAATCTCTTCATTATCTGAGGTTGTTTATACGTAATAATCTACTGGGATTTCTTTATCATCCACATCCATGTTTCTTAGAAATGTATTTCAAAACATTTTTACTATTTACAAAGAATATGGGTTAAAGTCATTTATACCCTTATGTGTTTTTAAAGGAATATTTCCATCATTTTCCAAACAAGGCACTTTTTACCTTTCGACAAATTTAAGGTAAGAATGTTTTTTAACTTATACGGCGGGTGCAGCTATTTACCGCCGTTATAAAATCGTCAAAGCTTCCCTTATAAGATTATAAGAATATTTTAAATGTAAATGTTTTATTTTATAATTATGTGACTTTTAAATGTTTTCAAAATGAATATTCTATGATTTTTTGAAAGGTACTCTTTATCAAGATCATAAGTTTAAATGTTTTATAGATTTATCTTTCTAAATATTTTTAATTAATGTCCATGTTTTGAAAATGAATTTAAGGACATATTTATATGGACATGAAGATTTTGAAATGATATTTATGTTCAAAAGTTTCAAAGTGGTGTGGGACACTTTGATTCAAAAATCTCTTTTAAATTACTTCCTTTATAAATGTGTGACTTTTCAAAGATTTCGAGAAAAGAGTTATTCCTCTCAAATGGTTTGGATTTAATCTATGTAAAAATACTTGATGGATTTTAAGCTTATTTGAAGTTGATTTATTATGATACAAAACATTTGTATTGTATTTACAATTTTGTGATATGTTTTACTGTGGATGTGTTATTTTATACCATTCATGGTTTATGAAGAAAGTATTGACATTTCCAATGCTGGTTTTAATACGAATGTTTATGTTATGTTTAAACCTTTTCATATGGGAATGCATTGGACTTAATATGTGACTGGTGGAGCCCGCTATAGCTCTTCGATGCATCGGTAGGTCTCATTAGAAAAACTAGTGTCTTGGCACAAGGCCTTGGAAAAATCTTATTTGCAGTCTTGGCACAAGGCCTTGGCTATGTGGTTATGATAGTCTGGCATTATGCATTCCATCATTATGAAAGTGTTTATTGATATTGCATGTGATTATTCGATTAGTATAATATCCATGTGAGTAAGTAAATTTCATTATTTAAATTTCCTTTTGCCATACTATGTTGAAGTTCAAGTTTAAAAGGCTTTTGTTTTAGTTATACAATGCCTTAAATGTTTATGATTATTTTGGAAAGTTTCCACTATATTGTTATCCTTACTAGGCATTTAAGCTCACCCCTTTTCTATGTTTTATTTTTCCAAGGATTTGAAAAAGTAGGTTATGAATGACCTGCAGGGATATTATGAGGGGATAATAGTGTGGACTATGGAGACATTATGTTGTTGTAGTAGTTTTTCACTTTATGATGTAATGTAAAACATTATGAATATATCTAGTGTTTCCAAGGCTACTAAACCAGTAGGTATTTCTAGATTTGATCTTTCTTGTGATCATTCCAATGTTATTTAATAATGCACCGACTCTAGGTAACTGTGGTCGGGGCGTTACAACATTCACCATGTAAATGACCAATTTTTGATATATTCTCTTATAATTAACTATTTTGATATAATATCACATTTTTCCCCTATAAGGCCTAAAATTCCTTAAGAAGGGGTGAATTTGGGTGTCAAAACATTATCATCAAATTTATCAAATTCTCACATTGTTAATAATTACGTGAAACTATAAATATCAAACAAGAATCCAAAACATTCATGTTTTAAAATAAAATGTTATTACATGAGGTTTTCTTGGATCAGTGAAAATAGAGTTTCCCATGGAGAATATACTTACAATTTGATGATATAAAAATAAAATCACTAAGGTTGTATCTTGATTAAAATGTTTAGGTTAGTATTTATACTAAAATTATGGGTCATTGTTCCATATACCTATCCACCCATTTTGTTAAGATAGAGTCTCAAAAAAAGTCAACATGTATATTTCTCCTGATAAATATTAAAAGAATTCTAATAACACCATGACAATGAGGGTATTTATTATCAAATTCAAATTATTTTTATCAAAAAAATATCTTTAAAATATTTTATTCAGTGTATTTTTTATATCATATAAAATTTAGATATAAAATATTTCCCTCTATATATTATATTGTATCTCTGTCCTCTTTAATATTTTATCATGTAATCTGTTTTAATTCCTTCTCAAAAAATATCTCTATTCATATTCCATGTGTTATAATATAATAATTCAATAAAAACATCATCCATGGTCTAATTAAATTTACAATTAGCTAAATAAATCTCATTATGTTTTAAAAATATTCTATTTTTTATATTTATATATTATCTACCTAATCATGGAATAAATGAGACCATTGTAGTTTGATTTCTTTCAATTACGAACTCCCTATTAAAATAATGTGTTGATCTCCTATATAAGACCCTAAAGTTGTAAGGTTTGACACCTCATATATTTATCCAAAAAATTATTATACCATAACAAGTACTATTATAGGGAAAACTTCAATTCTCCACCACATTTAAATCTATAGTTATAGAGTTGAATCTAAGTGATAAATCCCATCAAAAAATACATCTTTATGAAAATTATTGTCTCATAAATAAAAGATTCACATTGCACTATGATTTTATACCATAACCATACACTATAAATGAACCCCATAGTATATTCTTGAACTATGTTTTAATAAGTATAGAACAATACATAGACCAAAACTCATTTACAAATCTCCATTAATAAGAGCATAATTTGAATGAATTAAAATTTCATTTATACTCAATGAAAACATATGATCCATTATATATTTCAATTGAGGTATGCAGCTCTAACTATAACATCCAACATTTTACTAATTATCAACCTTTATTCTCATGTTTTTTAATAAAATTCCTTAATTATGTAATATTTATTTCATCATTACTTGAAATTCTATAAAAAATATTAAACTGTAAAAAATACTGATACAACATGATTCTTTCCGTAAATAATAAATTTCACACAATTATCCTTCAAACCAAACTAAAATTTATCCAATCCATGACAAAGATATAATTTATCTAGAATAACTAATTTCCATCAAATAGAGCCATTATTTTTCATTCTTTAAGAAAATTATATTTTGATATATTATTTTCCTCTTGAATGACTTATGTTCCAATAGTACTAATATTCATTTATGTTATATAGATTTATTCTTGTTATTTTACCTTTATCTCTACAACATCGTATCTTATATATTTTTGAAAATTTTCTAAGATAATTATATAACATTCTCAAGGTTATAAAATTGACTCCAATGGAATTTATTATCCCTTAGTCCATCCACTAATAACATATTATAATTTTATTTTTCATTTCCGTGAATTTATTTCGTTCATAAATGATTTTATTTAATGCATTCCATTATAAGATCCCATATTGAATAAACAAGGGTAATAAAAAAATCCCATATGGACATGGTTTCTAAAAGAATACTATGAAAAGAAAATTCATGAGGGTGAGACCCAAAATATGAAACATTAAAATAAGGGTTTAGAGAATTTTTAAAAAGTGGGATTACAGACTTTTATTTAAGAATTTGAGTCTACTAGAGGCGGAGAAAATATTTCATGAATTTTCAAGTAGAATAAAATTATTTCTGGTCAACATGGATATGATATAAACCCATGTTATTGTGGTATTTTATAGTAGGATAAATCATTATAGTTTGAGTGATATTTTAGTCTGAATGAGGTTCCACTAGGAAATAGATGGAACTCTCGATGAGGCATAGAGATAAAAGAGTAATAAATTTATATATTTTCACATCTATCATGATAATATCACGCATAAATAAATTTTGATATTTCTATTGGGTTTATTTATTGATTTTTCCTCCTTTATATGATTCATGATTAAATAAGGAAAATTTGTAATTTATTTTAAGATTTCCAAAACAAATTACTAGTAAAAGACTAATTAATTATACTAGATGAGTTTTTTTATTAATATGATATACTATTTGAGTATAAGTTTCTATCATCCAATTGCTATTGTTTTAAATGTTTTTGAAATATAAGATTTTTAAAATAATATTTCTTGGGATAAAAAATGTGTAAACCTAAAGTTAAATTTATTTTACATGGAATAGCTTGTGATTACAATTTTATTGAAGTGGAATTGGGATTTTTAAATTGTCTATAATATAGGAATTTTGAACCCATGTATTTATGAAATATAAGAAGATGTTATTTCAAATGATGACTTGTGATGTTAAAGACTATTGGATTTTAAAATTTTTAATTGAAATATGTAAGAGAATATGGGTGTTTAGTTTTTTTTAAAACCATTTTTTGTGGGTTTGGGTGTGTAAATTTATTTTATTATGTTAATTAATTTTAAATAATGATCCAAAAATATTATAGGAGTTGTGATTAAGGATCAAAAACTATATTTTTTGTTTTATTTTAATTATTTTTTTCCATGTGTGTTGTGGTTTCAATAGGAAAAACCAATGGGGGTTTTTTAAAGTAGTAATTGTTTTGAAAAGAACTATAAATGTTTTCTTAAAAATTATCATTATTTTGTGATTAGAGTGGATATTTTCATACTGATTGAACATTATAAATTTAGAAGGGGTGCAGTGTACTAATGCTTTTTTAGTTTTCTAGCATAATAATGGTTGAAATATTATTATATAATTTAATATTTTGGTGATTAGTTAGTGATCAAAATAGACCAATATTTTCATTTAAGATGTTAATTTAAATTTTTTAAGAAAAAAATATTTTGGGGATTTTGTAATATCACATGGGAGAGGGTGTTATTTAAATTGTAAGATCTGTATTTTTCACGGAGAGAAATATAATAATTTTTTTAATTTTGGATTCAAACCTATGAGAAAATTTTACAATTTATTGATATTTTAAATAGTTTTTTTGGATAAATAAATGTGGGTAGAAAATATTAGAATCCGAAATTTTAAGATATATGTAAGTTGATTTTTTTTTTATTGTGATATTAAAGTAGCCACAAGCACCGTAATAGTAACCCACATGATGTTTGGTTTTATGGTAGTGGAATAAGACCACTACCTTTACCACTATAATTCCTATGGAATCCCACTAAGATTATAGATTCCTTATCAATAGTTTTTTAGGACAAAAAAGATTCATGTTGTGAGGCATGATTGATGTTTCAAGAATAATCATTTTTCATATATTGATGGGATTTTATTGAACCAACATAGATGTTTATTCCTTTATACTATAGAAACAAATGTGATTCCTCCCATTTTCTTCTCTTTTTAATTTCATCAGTGATGATTTTGAGTTATTTTGGCTTGATAATTTAATTTAGTTTCTTTCCTTTATTCTCATTTTCCATCTCTTATTGATTATTCATTGGTTATGATTTTTTACAGATTTTGTTTAAGGGATTCATTGTAGATAAATCATTTCATGTGATAGGGATCTCATATATAGTCTTTATATAAATTTAAGAGATTACAAAGGAGCATATTTAGTTATTTATTCAACTTATGGAAGTTATTTGGTAAATTGTTCTTTGAATTTAAATAATTTTGTTTAAAATTACTTGATTTACACTTAAGTAATTTGGGACTTTTACTTATAAAATTGAAATGAGATCATTTCAAGTCTTATACATTCCATTTATTATTTTATAGGTATTTCTTCACCACATATTGAGATTTTGTTGGTTTATATCTATTATTGAAATTTTTTAGATTCATAGTATTATGGAATCTTAGGTATTACAACATAGTATGTGATTATTAACATTGAGGATGGATAGTTCAATCCTTGATGAATGTTTGAATTTCAGATGAGGTATGTGGGATTCACTCAAATGAATATTTTGATAGGTTGGGTATATGTGTTCTTTCTTATTAGTTATTGTTATGTTTTATTGTTCTTATTATTATAGTTATCATTCCATGGATTTTTGTCAATGTTTAGAGTCAATGGATTTATAATTAAGACCTAATAAAATAAAATAGTCCTATATTTAACAAAATAAGAACCAAAAGATCTCATAACCTGTATAAATAATTTATTTAGTACCACACTAGTTAAATGGGTATGATTGATTCACTTTATAAATTATATGACTTCTATAACATGACGCTTTGGTTTATTTATTATAAATCAAATAGTGTAGAATTATAAAGTTATTTAAATAAAATTAATGGGTATAAATGATATTTAATATATTTTTTTAAAAAAATAAGTTGTATAAAATGATATTTCTATGGAAAATTTGTTTTAAAATTAATGGACTTAAAGTGGAAATTTATTAGTTTTTTATGGAATTCATAGTTTAAATGTAGAAAAAAATTCAATTTTAATGGTTTTAAAGATGTGTTTAATAGGTATTTGACATGTGTTTTAATGGAATTTAAATGAAGAAAGTTATGATACATTATTTCATTTTATTATCCTTGTGTAGGTAGTGGACTATTTTAATAAAATCTTATGCTTGAACATTATGCTGATGTTTTTGTGTTGCACCAAATTTGTTCTTATTGTTATATTGGGATTCATGAAGACGTGTATTTGACACCATGAGACATATTCCCTTGTATTAAAGTCTAGATAAGAAGGGAAATGTATCAAGTCCATTATCAAATATATATTTATTCGAACTTGAGAGGTTTCCTTTGGGTTTTAATGTAGTCAATAACTATTTGGAATTCTTGGATTCTAGAATATGGTTGCTTATATTTAATGATAAATTGAAGGGTCGTCACATATGGGTGTGATCAACACATGTTCTAATTCTAAAAATGGTGTGAGGAACCTTTTTCCTAATCAAGATATTGATGATTAAGATAACAATTTATGTATAAGGATAGGATTTGAAAGATAACCCCATTTTTATTTTCTTAATTCTTGAGCCTAGACATGGGGAGATGGTACCAAATTTGTATGATGTTTTATAGTGGGAATAAAAATGGATTTGTTTGAGGAACCTGGGATAAAAATTCAAAATTAAATAAGTACCTATGAATGACTATTTCATGTAAAAAACAATAATTAAGAAAAAATTAAAAGAACCTCACATTGGGTGTATTAGAATACAACATGATACTTCATTGCATCAGTCTCTGTATCTAGGAAAGGACTCAAACTTGTGTCTAAGAGAGAATCTTGAGTGTTTGGATGACTTAGAAAATGTTTTAATTTACTCATATACATATTCTTAGAAAATTTCATTATATTATTTTTTTCATTATGACATGAATTGAAAATATTTTTCCATAGTTTCCCTAGTATAAATATAAATGGATATATATAAACTGTTTAATATGTTATAAATATTTATATCATCTAAAGGAAATGTTGTCCTCGTGTGTATGGTTTAATAGGGGTTAATTAAATTTGTTATAAGATAATAATGTTTATATCTTTTTTATAATTTAATATTGGATTGATAGATAAATCTAAACTAATCTAAATTACGAAAATGTAATCGTAGTGTAAATAAAAAAATTAATATAAAAACTATTTGAATTAAACAAATAAAATAGTATATGTATAATATAATAGTGTATAGAATATAAAAAAATATGGTTTCATATATCAATCCAAAAACCCATAAAAAAGGTTTATTATATTTTTTACAAGTTCTTTTCTATGTAACTTCTTACATTTTAATCCAACAAGGTAGGAGGATCTATACTTAATCTATAAGTACACATGAATATAAAATTAAACCACTTTTATTATTATGTCGTAAGATCAACCTCTTACCCATTATATTCATTAATAATTTCATAATCAATTTCTTATAGTTGGACATATTCTATCAGAATATCAAAAACACAAAGTCCATATCCAAATTAAATTATTTATCCAAGGATATTAGAAGTATAATTATGAAAAAATAAAACTAATCATGTTTACAATAAGTCATCTTAAAAACAGATGTACTTAGAGAAAATTAAAAACTAGAAAAACAAATCTATCTATTGCTGAGGTTTTGATCATCTCTCAAATATATGTAAATTGGAAGTGCAATAGCTTCTTGTCCAATATGTCTTGATCCTTTAGATATAATCATTAGTTATACCATTATTAAAATAAAGTTTTTAATATATCTTGGTCTATAGTAGTCAAACAAATAGTATCAAACTTGTCTAAATATTTTCATCCATTTTTACAAAAATTAGGTTATTCTTTATGAAGTTATTCAATAATAAATTAATTTTTTAGAATATTATGAAGTTATATAATTTAAAATATATAATTTATATTTAATTAAATATTATATAATTCATCAATAAAAATAATAAAACAAGTTTCATGTAAACATTAAAAAAATTAATTGTTTATTCAGATTTAGAAAAGTAAATATTTACATGAAGTCATTTCGGGTAATGTCTGAAAAATATGTTATGTTTCCCAACTCTATGATTAAGAGCTAACCATTAACTTGATTCTTTTAATATAATATATCAACTAGTGATTATTCATCTTCATGTGTAACATATCCCCCTTGTTTCATGATATAAAATTCTATTGACTCCATCCATCAATGATATGCTCTAGCACGCATCCATTCACCCAGTGTTTGGTGCAAAATGGATTTTTTATTTGTGAGTATTCTCATATTTTCTTAGTGTTCATCGGAAAGAAAAAAACAAAATAGACTTCATGATTCTATTAGATGATTTCCTCAATTTCGATAAGATACTACTTCTCGTCACAATCATCATCAAGAACCTCTCCATCCATAAAATCAGATACCAAGTTAACCCAAAATGATTTTAGAAATTTATTCGAAATTATTTTTTTGTTATTAGTGACAATAACACTTTTTTTCAAACAATAATACATATGTATTGTTTTTTTAACTAATAATGAGGTGATATAAGGATATTCATAGCTACTTGAGGTACATAAAGGGATATTTCTAGGTCTCACTTAACCTAATTTTTGTATTGTATCTTTGGTCCTACCCTCATGATATGAAGGGTGTACAAACTCAAGGATTTTTGAACTGAATCTCGGGATCTAAGGAAGAATGAGCGTTTCATATAGATATATATCATACACATTCATACCTCAAATAATCACCTTTTATAAACTGATTGAAGTGATAGGAATCACCAGATCCCAAATGATTTGTTGAAGGCCTATAAAAAAATTAATTATCTATTGTACATCAGTGTCTTGAAGTTTATTTTTAGGTGAATAATGGTGGGAATATTAGGTTTACTGCTTCCATGTTTTTGGTCCTTGGAGATAGTCCCTATATTTTTGTTTGAAAAAATAATCATAGTCATTTATAAGGAACATAAGGTTTTAATAGTCCTACATTTATCTCCAAGAAAATATGATATTTCTTCTATACCATTGATGATTATTTTACATTTTTTCATCCTTGAAAAATCTCCGCCACGAATATTATAGTCCACATATTTGACCTAATGATTCTCAAGGATATCTGTCAAGTCAATGAACATTTTAAACTCCTCTATATAATCCAAAAATTATTCCACTTTGAGGTTATGATGGAAATATATTAGATATAAATTAATTAATCAAGTCATCCTAAGACCTGATGGTTTGACATAGTCATCCATATAGTCTAAATTATACTCTCATCAAACTATAATAATGTGAAATATCACTCCAATTTATTCACTACATGTTATGGTCAATGGAGGTACATTATGTGTTTCAAAAACATAGTGGCGGACTTATAACACCCAAAATTATGTTAGGGTTATTACACGAATTTCGTGTAGTTCCCCCAAAATTTTCTTCTAGTATTCATAGTACTAATTCTATTATTTGCAGAGATGTTCCTAAAATTATTATTATTACAAAAATATTAATCTAAAATTACTGTCAGGGTTTGATTTGTTAGAGAAATAGTGTCAGTAATTCCATTATTTTTTCCCATGATAAATGAAGGTTGATATGATCATGAGGAAAGGTAATGTCATGAGTACGAGGAGCATTTGTGATGATTCAGACACATGTAGAAGAGTTTTAATGAAATGGAGGTGTAATCTTGGTTATGAACCTGCAGTCCATTCTCACACACAAGTGGGTCATGTGTGGAAACATGGGCCGAGCCAAAAAGGTGGGTTGTTCTTAAAGGTGTATGACATGTGTATTTTTTTCTATACTCTTTTTATAATTATTTATTATATTTATTCATTTTCCGTATAATTTGAGGGAAACATGCATGGGTTTTTCACATGGAGGGATCTCACAAGAATTTTGGGGTCAGAGGGTAGAGATATTACATTGATAATGAACTATTTAAACAAAAATCTCATGATTATGAAGGATTTAATAAAATAGATATCACTTGAAAAGAAGTTTATTCTCATAAGAATCATGTGATATAAGATCCTAGTGGTGGGTATTTTTCACACATGTATCATGATAAATCGTTACCATGGATATAGAGGATCGTGGCATGAAATTTGGATCATTTGATATAGATTGGGGGTCTGTGATAGACACTACATCACATCTATTGGTAGTGTGAGAAAAGGGGAGTTAGTATAGGGGATGATGGATCCTAGGGAGATAGGATTAGTATGTTTTCTAGACCTCATTATAATATTTAATGAATGAAATATAATATTAAAAACTAATAGGAATCCTCATTTTTATACCTTGTTTTATAAAAAAAACTCGAATAGATGAGTTTATTTATGAATAAAAAAGTAAAAAGAGAAACAAACAAAAGGAATTTCTTTGATAATTTTTTTATTCTAGAAAATTATGTGTATAATTAAATGAAGAAACTCTATTTAAAGGATTAAACCCTAAAAAATGAAGAATATGTTTTCATTAAAATATCCCAAACTAGTGGTAAAGATAATAATTTATCAAAGTAATTATAGGAAACCCACATGTGTTTTGTTTGGATGGTGTGTGTTGCCGGCTAGGGTTAATGAACTACATCAAATGTAGAGGCTAATGTTGGAATCTTAGTATTAGATTAGATAATGTATTTTCTTTTATGTGGATAATGTCCATCTTATGTGAGGAAGACTAATAGTACATTTTCATGGTTATACATGCATGATTTTTTAGACCTTAGATAAATATGTGAAATCCATGAAGAAATCATGAATTTTAATACAACCAAAATGGTTAGGCAATGTCTAGGATGACAACTATGATCATTATTAGGCTTTGAAAGAGCATGAATTGTTTTATTTATTTGGTTTCATTAATAAATTATAATTTCTCTTAGTCTATGATTAATCCCCACACTAAAAATTATCATCATTATTTTTAGATTGGAAACAATGTGATAATTGAGGAGGTTATAGGTGGGAGAGGGTACATGTCATTAGGTTGAATTGGAAAGATTCATGTTGATGATGTAGCCTAAATTTTCTCTATATATATATAGAGAGTAATATCATGGTCATGAAATGATTATTGTGGTTAATTTTTATAGATTTGAAGCAAGGGATATTTCATGACCTAAATCCACAAAAATAGAACATGTATTTGTAATGAAACCATGTTTGCTCTAGAATCCCTCCTTCAATAGGCCATGGGTTTCATGACTAGAAATAAAGCTATACATATTGTAATTGGGAGGAAGTTACCTTAATATAATATAGTGGAAGACAATGTTTTCATATAAAAACAAGAAAACCATAAAATTAAGGAATCTATGGTCAATGGATGTCATGAGGAATGTATAATGAGAGGATTTTATACAAAATAAACATAATGATAGATTTATACAACTATGGATAAACCAATTAAATATCAAAAATATAATAAAACCCATGTAACTCACATACCTCAATAGTAAAATAAATAATCCCCAAACACCATGATTTGACTATCATCATCAACCACTAAGATATTGTTACCTAACAATGCCACTAATATAAACTAGAAAACCTATGTGTAGATCCTGGGATAGGAAAAACACTATTCATAGTAAATTATTCCCAAATAAAAAACAAAAAATATAATATCTTTCATGCATAATAATAAAATAACTAAAATCATGATATATAGTCATTCACATTCCAACCAAACCACAAATGGAAATCTATGTAAAATTTCAGCAAGTGGATTACCCTATCCTCAAATTTCATCAGATATTATGTATGTGTCTATTTCTGTCCACAATTATATATACATCCCTAACTATATATATAATATTTTATAAATGTATACACATGTTCATACATATATCTAACTGTTTTATGTATTCTATTCCAAACCACTCCAAATGCGTTCCTCATAAAATACCAAAGTATTATTATGTAACATACACTATAAAAATCTAAAAGGGGCCCTATAAACAATCATCCAACAGCTAGATCCAAGTATTCCCCAAATTTATAAAATATAGTGACCAATAAAATATCATAATTATATAATAATTAGTTTCCCCACATAAAATAGGTCCATGATCACATCACATTTAGTTTCTATGTGTGAATTAAATTCATATCTAATCAATCAATGGGGGTGAGGGAGGCTCTACTAAGACAACTATCCAGTTTCAATGCATGAATTTCAAGATGGGTCACACATGAGAGACTACATCAAGTGTATTGATACCAAGTGAATCGTACTACCATCACTAAAGTAACATAAAAATACAGTAATAAATATATCTCACACTATTCCTAGTGACTTATTAATAAACTAAATTGAATGGTCCATGCGGTTATCCAATAAATCAGGCCAACTTGTCCACATGAATTTCCTAGAAGCTTATTCCACATATTACTAAAAACTAATGAATTATTCAGGTAAACTAGTCCACACATCCACCTAATAGTATTTCAAGTATTCCATGTGACTATTTGTTTCATCATCTCTTTCTAACTCATAATTATGATAATGTCAATTCATTCATATGGTAAATAAAGATACTTTACTCTACCTAGATTAAAAAATATAAGGAGATTTATAAATATTTAATTTTTATAATTAATCCACACCTTCATCATAATGGTTTCTTCAGGTACAACACTCTATATCATTCTTATTTTGTTAGAAAAATTTGGTGAATGATAAGTTGAACTAGTGTCGATCATAATCTAATTATTCAATAATGGTTATGTAATAAACCATTAGATGATTCCCACCTATCATGACCTTCACTTTGATAATAATACCTTTATTTATTTTCAAATAGAAAACCAAATGAACATAATAACATGATCTGGCACATCACCATACCACTTTATAGAACATGGTTTAGGCCAACCACATCATATCACCATAGTGTGTCCTCATTATGTCAAGTTCAATCCACCAAATTAATCATGTTTGATTCATATCCTCAGATAATAAACATTTTCTATATGGTAAGAATAATAGTATTTTGTCATTAATTATGAACATAAAGTATATTAACAATCTCAATTCTCATATATTCATTATCCAACTAGAATACTCGCTAAGAGTTCATCGTCACTCATTTCCAAAAATAATATCCTTAAATTATTGTATCACATTGAATCACTTATTAGTATAAGTAATACTAATTGTACTCAAGCTCACAGATCTTGTTGGTGTTTTTCATATATTAGTATAATCATAGAATTTATTGGCCCTTCAGATTATATAGTCACATCTAAAATCACTGTTCTATAAACTCATTGACTTTGGGGCACCAAATTGACCAATAGAGGTTTCCACTGTGTTCTTCTCTTGAAAATGGTATTGGTATAGTTATCATGAATATTTAAGATTAGGCCATTGTTGTCTCAAAACCGTAATTTTTTTAACATTCCCAAAATTCACTTAAAATATATAGTACAAAAATTATTTATCTCGTCATCATTTTCTCATTGGTTATTAATAACTTACGTGACTAAGACATGTATATTTCGTTATCACATATATTATCTAATAACTAATGTGGAAAAACAAGTATCCCACTTTATCACGTCGATTATATAATAATCTACGTGATAAAGATATTTTTTCATATCATTTATTTTATAAATAATATCATAGAGCATATTTTTCACATCAGTTACTATATAACTGATGTGATATACCATTTAAAATTTTATGAATTTCCATTTTGAATCATTACAGTTCTATTTGATTTTGTTAAATAAAACTCAATTCTCTTATATAGAATCCCTAACCTCGTTTCTTCAATCCAGTGGATTCATATCCCAGTTTCACATCCTTATACATCCTCATGGATTCTCATACTCATTGTTTTGCATTCGATATTACCATCTATCAACTCTCATATAACCTCAAACATCGATATTCACTTTTAATCATTTAATGTCATGGATTCCTAAACACTCATTGTTTATTACATTTACTCAAATCTCACATTACGATCTTTATAAACCCTCAGGTTTCATCGACCACATCATTTAACATTCGTATATAGATCTTGTCATCCCAAATATTGGATTACAATCATAGTATACCTAATTTTACAATTTATATAAGTAAAAATTTTTGGATTTCATTATATCATAATGTTATATGATTTCTCATAAATTCTGGAATTATATCTTAATGGTCTGGAGTTTCTATTATATGGAATGTTGTTTGTAATGATTATTTATGGATTTTTATACTACATCTCGTCGTAAATTTATGCATTGAATTTCTAAATTTTTCTTTTTTGGATGATTGTGTTTAATCACTCATTATTTTTGCATACTCAACAATATATATGGATAAATTTCAATTAGATATATGAATTTATTAGTGACACTATCATCTATAAATATAACGTATACATACATTGAAATTTGAATAAATTTCAATATTTAATATCCAATAAGTAGTATGTTTTCAAATAAAAACTTTTCAGGTGATGTGATCATATTTTTATCTTGAAAAATCATAGATTAAATTTATAGTCCACAAATTATGAGTTAGTATAAATATAATGTTCACATTATTGGTGAATACATAATTGGAACAAAAAATTTCTTCCATTGCATATGTATTTAATATTATGATAGATATATGTTTGGTTTTAACAATATTTTGAATAATTAACCCATTTGGTATAAATGATAATAGATATTGAGGAACTTTCTATAGCTAGTCATACATTATCCCAAGCCATACGATATCCCCATAAATACTGTAGGGTATATTAATTTTTAAATTTAAAGTATTATCCTACTACATAGGTAGAGTTTCTCTGCGATTTATTTTCATCTAATTACACATTCATCTCATGGTATTAACATTGAAAGCATTTTTGTCCATTTAAATTTGGTTTTTTATTTGAGAAAATAATGTAGAGTGGAATATTTAAAATGTTGGTTATTAGTGTGGTATATTAAAATAAAACATGTTGTCATAAAATACATAGTATATAATATTATTTTAACAATGTTCATAATAAATTGGGCATAAATAATATATAATATTAATTATGTATATATATATATTTACTTTATTGAAACTCCATAATTGTGTTTTTTGAACTCTACTATATGATTATATTATAGTATAAATTAATGATTCTAATAATAATTGTTTTCTTTTTCCTGAAAAAAATGTGTTAAAAAATTTGATGATAAAGATTCAAATCAAAATGTAAAATGTGAACATGATTTACATTCTAGACAATAATATTTGATTTTTTGTTTTATCTATTTTCATTCTGATGAAGCTGACAAATAAGAGAGTTCTATAACTATACTTTCTTTTTTAAATTACTTCCATCTATTTTTTATGATTTAAGAACAATATTAAAGCATATATTCCTTTATTTTCTAAAATATATAATTATAGTATTCAAATAAAAATATATTTTAATAGAATTTCAATGTTTTTTTACTTTCAAATTATGACATCATTGATATAAATTTAATCCTCTTTTGACTTGAATAATTTATTCTAACTTTTATCACCACTATAATCTTTTGATAAGATATTTATTTTTTATATTTTTTATCTATAATAATCATCGATGTTGGTGTTTGGAACTTTGTATATGCAATGAATATGAGGAAGGTGTTGTCGCTTTTATGGAATTTTCAAAATGAAATGTTCCAAAAAATGATATGTTTTTTATCCATGTCTGAAAAATTTAAATATAAAGTGGTTGAAAAGTATAGATATCAAAGACCATTTAATTTATCATGATGTTAACCAGATTTATATCCCTCATATTTATCTTGGTAAAACTGGGTATAATTTTGGATCTGTTGATAATGATGCTTCGTAAGATGATAATAACGATCAAATTAAAAAAATGATTCTTAATATTGAATTAGAGAAGTTGAGAAAGAACTAATAATTGGGCATCTATATGGTAATGATGAAAAACTAGTATATCTAGGTTATATAGAATTTTTTGTTTTATCACCAATGTTATGATTCATTAACATGAAGGTGAAAAATGGATGGAGTGACAAGAGTTTTACAGAATTGCTAAATTTTTTGAAATATGTTCTTCTTAAAGGAAATTATCTTTTAGATTCATAATATAAGGAGAACAAAATACTATTCCTTATGGGATTAGGGTACAAAAAATGCATTCCTTCTTGAATAAATGTGTTCTATATAGGAATGAATACTAATTTCTTTCATGGTGTCTTAAATATGAGATGTCACGATATTATTGGAATGAAAAATTTCGGGTTTATTTAACAATTATAGAGACCCCTACAAATAAATATTGGTATCTTCCTTCAATTACTCATTTGAAATATTTATTTTCAAATTAACATGATGAAAAAGGTTAAGATTACATTTAGATGATTAGATATGTTATAGAAAATTATGGCATCCATATGATTTTCCATAGTAGAAGAGAATTGGTCAACAGTTTCAAACATTCATAAATTTAGTAATAAATTTTCTACATGGATTGTGCACAGATAGAATGAATATATATCACATTCTTAATAGCACACATAGATAATGGAATGTCAATTGGTAATTTAAAATGTGCCTCTTGAATTTGTATCAAGAGAAAGTATCTCATATTGATTTTAATGATCCATAGACCAAAATAACCCATAAATGATATTGATGTTTTATTGTCACCAATAATAGATGATTTAAAATAGTAATGGCAGCATAATATTTGGGGGTATGATTCTTATAAAACTGAATAATTTCAACTATATGTAGTGATTTAGTTTACTATAATTGACATCGCAGGGTATAAATATTTTTCAATATATATTTATAAGGGGCATAAAGCATGTCTAGTTTGTGAATAATAGACGTCATATTATTAATGGAATCATTGGATAAAAAAGTATACATGCTTTATCCAAAGTTTTTATTTATGGATCACTATTCTATAGTATTGAAAAAGAATTAAATGGATCAGAAGAATTTGTTATTGCTTCAAAACCATTATCTACTGATCATTATTTTTCATTGGATGAAAAAATGATGTGATATTCATAAAGACCCGTAAATATGGAAAATATGGGAATATTTGGAACAAATAGTCAATATTGTTTGATCTAACATTTTGGTTAAATCATTTGGTTGGACATAAAAATGATACCACTTACATAGAGAAACATATATAAGATTTATTTATTGGAACATTGAAAGATATTGAAGGAAAATCTAAATATGTTTTGAATGCAAGATTGGTCTTACTCTCAATCGGAATATGTTTATATTTAGCTCCCACTTCTGATGGAAGGCGAACATGCCTTCCCTCAAATTTTCATATATTATCTAAGAGGGAAAAATTAATTTTTTCAGTATCACGATGGTATCAAAGTATCATGGGGTTACTATTCAATTACCAAGAAATTATTTATTAATGGTTTTAATGATGATAGGTATGAAATCTCATGATTTCCATGTCATAATTAAACAACTCCTAGCAGTTTCATTACATGTAATATATTCCATCCTTGTCGGAATGAATATCATAAAAGTGTGTTATTTTTTCAATTAAATTTCTAATAATTTTATTGATATAAATTATTTGAAGATTTTGGATAACGAGGTGGTGTCTAGGTCTTTTCAATTAGAAATTTATTTTCCTCAATCATTTTTTGATATCATGATTCATTTAATGGTTCATTTGGTGTGAGAAATAAAGCATTGGGACCTGTATATCTACGTTGGAGGTGTCCTTTTGGAATGTATATGAGGATATTTATGCATAATTTTAAGAATCCATATCGACCTAAAACCTACATTGTTGAGAATTATATTTCTTATGTGGTTGCAGAGTTTTATACAAGCTACTTTTCTGCAGTGTAGCATATTAGTTTGCCTACATCTATCTATAAATGAGTTAATTATAGGGCAAAGTGGATTCCACGATTGAAAGTCAAATCCTTGATAGATGAATAGATAAATAACGTAAATATATATTTTTTGAATAACATATATGATGCACATCCATATATAATATATAATATTAATGTGTTGAAACCATATTATCTGATGAAGAAAGATATGTGTATTTTCAGTGAGCCTAGAAAAACATTTTTCATGGATTAAAGTGATTATGCTCGGTAGAGAAGATGTACTAGAAAAAATGAGATTGTTAGTGGGTGGTCCAGGTTTAAATATGTTAACTTGGTATGGGTATCACATTAATGGATATACATTTCAAACAAAATATCAAGACAATAGAATTAAATTTCAGAATACAATTTTATTGAAGTTCATAGAAGCAATGCATTTTTAGAGTACCAAACCTAAAAATAATTTATGCAATAATTTCATATTGTAGAGTCATTAAATAAATATGGGAGGTTTGTTGCATTAAATTTCATGTTCTAGTTTTTAATAACAAATGGTTTATTATTAATAATAGTGTTGGACAGGATGAATATGGAATTACACTAGTTAATCTAAATATATTGGAAAATAAATTTGATCCTTTAATAATGGAATCACATGAAAGAATAAAATTTATGTTCTTGATAAATACAATATGATGTGGTCTATTTTTTTACAAGGAAAAAAATATGTTGGTGATGATAAACATAACAATGATGCTGATTTTTGTGAGAAACCTACTTACATTGAAATATTAACATATTATATTGTTGAGCACATTATAGACATGGTTTGTGCCATATCTAATGACCATGATTAAGTAATTTGGGAATTTTTTTAAATAAATTCCAAATATTACAGGTAAAATATGTCTATTTATTTTCTATTTTTTAAAATTTCATAATATGTCAGATATTTAAAAAAAATATTAAAACATTTTTTATAACTAATAAGTAATCTTAATTTTTATATTAGTTTAGATTTTTTTATTTTACCATGTTTATAATTACATATCTTATCTATTAATTGGTTATGTTGAATAAAAATTATATTTAATCTAATATTTTAAATGAAAACACAAATTTTATATATGAATAAATTCTAAAAATAATCTTTTTAGTGTAAAAAAATATTTATTATGTTGGAGGATTTTTACTCTTCACATGAAATTTTTTACTTGTTTTCATTAATATGTATGTCATTTCATTTCTCATTACTATTGTTACCATTTTAGTTACCTATAAAAAATATGAATAAAAAAAGAACTTTAGTTTAGTTTGTTTTATTTATAATTTTTTATTTTTTATTTACACTAGTATGTAATAGTTGAATTTTATATTTTTGTACTATTTTTTATTTCATTGATTTATAGGATAATATAAGATCAATAAACTAATCCAACACATAATTATGGATATGTTTCCACTCATACCTATAGGTAGGATCATGCACATGAACCTATTGATGAGCCTCATAACTCTTTATAAGAGACATATACTCCCACATGGCCAATGAAGAGTTTGAGGGTTGGTAAATGTGGCCACACTAGTTTACCAAAATTATCAATTACTCATAGCTATGACTATAGGATATTAGTATAATTTCAGGATAATGATATTACAAGAGATCAAAATTCCAAACAATTAAATAATAATAGATTAATATGGGCTAAAAGAAAAGATAGTATCTTGATTGATGATTAAAGAAGTGTTAACTAATTGAGACTATCTCACATGAAGGAGACTGTTTTTGTATGTTTGTATATTATTATTCTACATATCTTGAATTTTTTTATTGTAATATATGTTTTTACCCTTATTATTTGATCACATATAATATACCTGATACTGATGGTCCGAGGAGAAATGTTTATCATGGGCTGATAAGAGATGGAGGGATTTTAAATCAATCCTTACATCACCTTTTATTTTTTGGAATATACGACATCATATTTCATGTGATATATATACTTTATATATGAAGATACAATGAAAAACATTGTTGAATGTACAAGACGAGAAGCATGTTTGGTAATTCCAATGTTACCTTTTAGAAGTTATTTTCAATTAATGATTTATTAATAAATAATTTAATGTATTCGAGGAGTCTCGTCAGGAGATCCAATATCGAAATGCACACCCCTCATTCTTTATCTCAGGGAGGGTATAAATTTTTCGAAGAACAAATAATGGTTAAAAATTTAAAAAAACTGAGATTTGATTCTTTAGCCTTTCGAGAGTTTTCCTCTTCAACACCCCAGTTAGACATAAAAAAAATAGAAGAGGGATCAGATGAGTGAAAAATTAAAATATCTTATAAACGAGTCTAGGGTTCTAGCTTAGAGGAATGTAAGATGTTTAAATTTATTTATTTATTTTAAGTTAATTAAATTTATTATATATTGTGATTCATTAGAATGTTTTTAAAATATTTCATATAGTATTTTCTTGAGGATCAAAGCACACATGGGGTCCTTTTGGATGAGGGTGGGAATGATATTCTAGCTACAACATTGGGAAATCCAGAACACTTGGGTCATGGATGAGGATTCCCAACAGTTGTATTGATGTTTTTAGACATGAATATATATTTTAAGAATATAACCCCCAATCCTCCACCTCTTCGAGAATCTCCCACTCCTCCACCTCCTCTTATTGACTTCACTCCTTATACTACACATACACCCCATCATCCACAGTTTCCTAGTTATTAAGAGTAATTTTTTGATGATCCCAAACATCATATTGTATCATATGGGATAAAATTTTATATTATAGATACCATACATCATCAAGAGATAGCGATTGAGCTTCATAGGGTCACTGTACATGATATTTTAGATTGATCGGCTAGAGTAATATTACATATAGATGAGGTGAGTATAGTTGGACAAAGTATCAATGGAATTTTTGTTTGGAAATCTATACATGTTCAACATATTACCTTGGAGGTATGAGTATATTTTACCTTTTATTTCATTTTTATATTAAATTAGATTTAAATTTTAAATTTTTATATATTTATATATTTTTTATAGGAATAATTTAATGATAAAAAATATTTTATAAAGAATAAAAAATACAAAGTGATATGACATTATATAAAATTCTTGTAGCCTTGATAGAATATCAACATAATAAAATTTGTTTTTTGGATGTTTATGATATTCCAATTTATATTTGTTTTTGTGTACATGCGATGACTATGTCACTTTGGAAAAATTAAATTATGGATCTTGTAACATTATATCCGTTGGGCATCAACCTGATGCGTGTTTTTTCCATATAATTATTAACACATATATTTATATATGATTACTTTATTGAAAATTTACACATACTTTTTTTATGTACTAGGTATATTTATACATTTTGTAAAGATAATGAATAGACATATGAATATGGATTTATTGACCCATATATTATTCCACCTATAACGATGACAATGAATAAAGTTTAAATAATAGTTTATATTACTAAATCATTTTAAAAGAGTGAAATTATTCACCTCCATTTGTTTATTTATCTTCAAGATTATAAAAGATATATCTCAAAAATTGTTACATATCATTTAATATAATAACCACTGGCATTAAATTTTCTTTTATATCAGTATCTATTGGATTTTAGGTTTTTTTCCCAAGGGAGAAGGAACATTATTTGTTATGATTTATCAATAGTAAAGTGAAAAATATTCTATGAATGTATTAGAAAATTAAGTTTGAATTTTTCTAATAACTTTTTAAATTATAACGACTTTTAATATTATTTCATTAATATTATTTTTAAATAGGGTATTGAATTTATTTCGAGAGGCCATTATAAAGAATAGATATAATATCAAATATGTTAAGAAAATTTGAATTTTCATTTATAATTTGTAAATTTTGTATATATTAATTAATAATGATATTTTTAATTGAAAAAATATTTTAAATAGTATTTTAATAAATAATAAGGAATAAAATAACATGGATATTATGTTACAAGATTTATGTACGAAATAATTTCAATTGGGATAGTTACAAAGTTCCACCGAGTAATATTTATTTATATAATTTTTCATATAATTTGATTTATTTTATTTATAATACATGTTAAATTATTTCTTTCAAATTTTTATATTTTTTATGACCCTTGACCTTATAGTGAAGAGGATATGAGATAGTTTCAAATTGAATGAGAAAATAATATTACAATTGTGGATGGATTTTAGTTTGTTGGAACTATATATTATAATTTTGAATGTTGTAATTTTAAAGTGTTTGGATGGGAAAATAATTTTACTTTTGTGGTTGGATTTTATTATTTTTTTACTATATATTATTATTTTGAAATTTTTAATTGTCAATGGTTTTTTGGTTTTTTTCTACTTTTACATGTTTTTTTCTTCATTTCAACTGGTTTTTATGCATGTTTTTTTCATTATCTATTATGGAGAGGAGGGTTGATTACTAAATTATTTAAAAAATGGGTTTCACAAAATTTATTTGTCAACCATTGTGAAAAACTCAATCAGAATGGGTTTGCATGTCGGTTATCAAATAACTGACATGAAAAAACCCTTTATCACGTCAGTTTTTCATGTCGGTTGTGTGATAATAGATATGAAAACCCTATTAAAAATGGTTTTTCACATCGGTTATCATATAACGACTGTGAAACCCCTTTACTGCTTCAGTTTTGTACATCGGTTATTTGATAACCAATGTGAATACTCAATACAATTATTAATTTTCAATGTCATTTTTTAATTAATATTAAATATTTATTTACAACATCACCTGTAAAATATCACGTACTAACCGACCTGAAAAATTTAGAAATAATATTGTGAAAAACACTTTCTATAGTGTTGAATTAAAATTGATTCCTGAGAAATTTATACCATCGTGAACTTTATGGAAAAGTATGTGATATTGGCTATTAATTTTTTCATATTCATTCACCGGGATAAAAATCCCTATTTTTTATTTTTAAATATTATGTAATTTCATGTTTAGTATTCCTAGGGAGACACAACGTGGTTTATAATTTGATATCTCATATGGGTCCTGAATTTTCTGTATCAACATCATGATCATGTTTGGTGAAGATGAATCAAAATTATAATGCAATGAATTCAAGTTATTAACAATATTATGTACATAAAATAGAAAAGGAGACAATATAAAAATATAATATCCTTATTTATAAAAATGTATATGATTCTACATTACTTGTGTATCATAACCCTATATTATTTTCCCTCTAAACCTTACTAACAATTCCACTGCATCATCCCACTAATAAAAACCCTTCCCTTTCCCAAATCACACACATATACTATTATATCATTCAATTCCAAAACCCTATCCTTTATCATAAATTATTCTATATGATTCCATGTTTGAAGCTGATGATATTTCAAACCAACTTCTAGTAAACTCTACACATATCAATAGTAGGTTCTCCTTCATAACTCATCATCTTCCCAACATTTGATTAATCTTGGTATTCTACCCCTCTTCCTTTACATATCACACAAGAACACTTAAAATTGTATAACGCTAATTTTATTCATTTCTTCTACATGTATATATTACAAAATAAATATTTTAGTTCTTCATTCATGGGTATAAATTTTATGTTCCACAACATAAGAATCCTTGAGCTTGAAACAATAATTTTTAATCATCTTTATATATTTTATACCCCTAGTTTTAAAACCCTATTTTCATCTCTATTCCTTGGCTGGTGATTTTTTGTTATCTCTCTTCGATACTACTCAGGTTTTACATTTTTTTATATATTTTTATCCCTGTGAGGATTTAAATTTTATTTTTAGAAACTAGTAAAATTTATATTGTAAATATAAATTGTATAGAAATAAATTTATCTCCAATAGCTGCATATTACCATTATATTACTAATATTTTTTTTATTTTCATTTCCATTGTTAGTATTTCTATTACTAGTCACTTATAAGAAGAGGAATCCATTCAATTTGATTACCTAGTTTTACTATTTATTAAATTCATTTATATAGACTAATTTATTTTTCCTAACATCTTATATGTTAATAATTTTAAAAATATTGATTGTGTTACAACCCTTAACATACTGAAAATATTATCCTTTTCTTCATTGTGCACTTTTTTATTATTCCTTGCTATAATATTCTCCAACTATGAAACTATAAGCGTTATTCTATATTTTCCCCAAAAAAATATTTAACATAGTGATCTATATCTAATTGGTGAAATCCTTTTTCTCCGACTTTTATACCATTAAATTAAAATCATATTGTAATTTTTAATTCCATTAGATGCATATTTGTTTTGAAACATGTAAAATTAGTATATTTAATAAATATTCTATAAACACTATATAAAAAAAGTACATATTCAAATAATATAAACACCATATATTCCCATATAATGATTATATTTTCTATATATATGCACACTTTATATAAACACTAATTATACATATTTTATATACAATGTATACCAACATTGCATACATAATTTAGAATACTATTCTGGTGTTATATTATTTATCATACCACAATCGAAGATAATTTATTCATTGATTCAAACTACCAACACACTGATAAGGAAATCATATAGAAATGAAAATTTACTGGGTTACAATGAAACAAGATTTTCATATGTGTTTTTTGTTAACTTCTATAGTTACAAAACAAAAAACTATGCTTCATTATTTATTAAGTTACATTAATTATTAAATGGAATATATTTCTACCATATTAATTTTTTTACATTAAACTGATAAACCACACATTATTCAACAAGATACAATGCAATCTACTAACATTGGATTATAAAATTCGAAACTCTTCCCATTATTAATTACACCATTATATTGTTTTTGGATTTTTTTACCTTTTAAATGAATTTTTTCCTTTTATTATTTTCTCACCCATCATTTAACTACTTCATTCTGATTTTAGATATACAAAATTATCAAAATCAGTACAATTTATGTGATTTTATTTATACAGATATTACAACGAGCACATTTATTAAGGGGTTTTCAGTGAATTTTCCACCCTATTATATCTAATAAATTTACTTTTTTAGTTTTAAATCATTTTATATATTGATAATTAACATATATTTTTTCAATTTCTGTTAGGTTTCTCTAAACCAAGTGCTGAAAATAGAAATCCAGCCCTCATTATAGAAATATCTGAAACATATGATACTAAAAATGAAAAATTATTATTTAAATGTTATCTATGTCATTTATAATATTTTAGGTATATTACTTTAACTGAATTAATAATTATCTCACTTATTAATTACTATTTATCTATTTTAAAAATAAAATAGTTTCTTTATAAGATATATTCTCTAGAATTTAAATTCTTTCTTCTCACTAGGTTCACCTTCATTTCATAATTTCATTAACACATAAAAATTTATTTATCATTCATGCTAAATTATTTGAATAAAAGTTTATATTTAAATATTTATGTGAAAAAAATAATTTCATCCAATATTAAAGACACTAACCGGAATTTTTTCACTAAATATCTCTGATTTTCTTTAAATTATAAATATTATAATTAACATTTACGTGAATACTCTTACCTTTATTTTTTAATTATTCGTCTCACAATTTTTGTTTAAATAAAACTTTTATTTTGATAATTCATAGTTAAATTAATTGTATATAATGTTTCACCAATGTCAATTCTCACTATATTTGGTTCTAACCGTACACTACCAATTATTCATATTTCTATTAAACTTATAAAATTGAGAGGGAAAATAATATCAGTTGTTAAAATCCATGACTTGTAAGATTCTAAAGGTATGAAATATCATTACATTCATTACAATGAACTATTATTTATATTTATCAATTTATATATTACTTTTTTCACGTATATCTTAATTAAATATTTTCAAATGACCCAAAATAACAGGTTATAATATTTTCCATTCTCTTATATTTATTTATCACATTATACATTACATCATCTTAAATCTATTTATTAGTTCAATAAAATAAACTATAAAATTTGTGATTATTTTTTTTCTCATATACATCAAAAAACTCAAAAATTTAATATCTATTATCATATATATAATTTACAAGTATTCATTAATTTGACATATGTTTTATATGAGACAAAAAATATTACTTTTATCCAAAAGATTATTTAAAAATTAATTTAATCTTAAATATCTATTATACATATTCTGTAGAAATTAGTGACCCTATCAACTTATGGATATGTTGTTGCGCACAATAATGGTTTGATTAAATGCTTAGAAAATTAATTTTAAATATAATGAATACTTTTAATTGTGTTATTCATTGAGTAAGACTGATTTGTAGTTACTTTAATGACATTATGATTACTTATAAAATATCATAATGTTACAAAAAAATAAAATAGCACTTTTAAACTTATAATTCCATGTTAATTTCATGTCCATGGGTGAAATTACTAAAAATTATTCCAACATCATATGTTGTTTTTTATTCCTCTTATATTCTAAATTATTAAACAATATAACATTTAAGATACTCATTTTTCTTTAAAAAATAACATTTTCTCAACATATTAATGTTTTTTGTATATTATTTAGATTAATGGTGTGGTTTTTGGTCACTTATTGGAGTGGAAAAATATAGCACTCTTTAATAAATAAGTGATGTATTTTGTAACAAAAAATATATATATGAACACGAATAAGGTTTCATTTAGGTGATATCTTTTAAAAATATGGATATACTATATCTTATTTGTTAAGAAGTGATACTTCACAATTTAGTTCTCTATAATAGAGAATAATGAAGAGTCTAAATTCACACATGAACTGAATATTATGAAGTCTAAAAAAATGATGTTAGCTTCATAAATAAAAAGTTACAACATTTGGAATCATCAAGGTACATATGAAAAAACACCTAAATTGTTTTAATTATTTAAAAAATGAATTCAAAATATCACAATTTGAAAAAAAAATGTTTTAAATACACACTTAATATGATAACTTTTTAAATAACTAATACAATAATTAGTATAAATGATAGTACATTTTTCATTGATAAATATTCTTCCTAGGATCATTTATATGGTGGAAGCTCGAGTAATAACATTCAATAATATGAATTCATAAATACATATTCCACAACTAGAACAACTAGAGTGTAATATTTTTCTATTTTTTCAATTTATAATTTCTAATTATTCATTAAAATTTATAATATGTAACATTTATGTGGAAAATATGATATGTAATATTTGTATATTATAGTGTGGATGTATATAATTACTATTCAGTATGTGTTATTAATTATTATACTATATTGTGTAATAGTCTTCAATACTAAATTTCAATGGAAACACTAAAATGTACAGTATGAAATAATGATACAATGAAAACAATACATAGAATAATTAAAAACTCTACACATATAAAATATTCATACTACGAGAAATCTATATATTATATATAGTATGAGAAAGTTATTTTTAAGACTTTATTTTTCAAAAACACTATTTATTTATATGAGATTCCCCAAAAAATTAAAATAAGTGATTCAAAATCAAATAAATTTTTACCCAAAACATCATGTTCTCAATCTAATAATAACTTAATGAGAAAAATCATCATTCCCAAAAATACCATACATAATTATTATAAAAATTATTAATTCTAAAATATAATGTGTTTACACACACAAACTTCATGACCCCAACATTTTTTGAAATTTTAAAATAAAAATATGGGTTTTAGGGCACTACTTTTGATATATCCATTAAATTAATAACCCCCAATCCATTAACACTGATGTTCTCCTCCAATATACCATATTTTCTTTCCTTTCACTAAATTATTTTTTATTCTAAATCAAGTAAAATGGATGAATTTGTTGTGGTCCAGCTAAATGATTATTGATGTTTCCTCAACAGAGTATGAGATAATAGGTAGATACTTAAATATATTTCTCAATGATAAATAAAATTTTAGTTATCCTACATTTCACCTCTTTTTAATTAATTTTGTTCAATAATTCATTTCATAATATATCATACTTATGGCTTGAAATATTATAGGCTCCTTTGACTAGTCTAGAATCAACTCTAGTGGGATAATATAGGGAAATTTAGATAGATTAATTTTATCCAACTCCCTTTATAATCTCATGGAATATTTGAATTGTTTTGTCTTACCCAACCTAACTTTAATCATTTACTCTTCCATTTAATATGTATTTCACAACTAACACACCTTCCTAAACCATTTAAATTCGACGATTGTGCATTTGACACCAAATATTCCTTCATATCCTCTAGTCTTTCAAGGATACTCTCCTCCTTCTGGGGGGGGGGGTATTCATGACATTTCTAATAAACATAAAAGCCTTAATTCTTTCATAAAACCTTTGAATCATATCACATTTTCTGTGATTTCCCCTTCACGGTTCACTATGAATAATGACCATAATATTTCATTATGTGATCACAGACGTGCCTTCACATATGCCAGAGGTTTCCTACTTGTAGTGAGGATCTAGGGTAGTATAATGGGGATACTATACCCACATATCATATTGTACCATAAAAAATAAAATAAATCAATAATTATCCCTAGTAGAAAATACATTCAGTGTATAAAAGTAATAAACAGATCCATAAATATAAAAATGAGTGGTGAATCATACATTTAAACAAACCCATTAGCAACCTAGTAGTCTAACCACATATACAGAATGATAAATGAATAAAAATAAAAGTGGTTATAAAACATTCTTTGAGACTCTCCTCTTCATAATCACAAAATTCATTTCAGTTACCTTGCTTGATCAATAATCCCTTGGCCTATTCTAAACCTGAAACATCAACCAATGCAGTATGATTTGGTACCAAGTCTCATTGTTTCCCGAGAAATAAAGTGAGTACAAATCATTATGGAACTGAAGATATTATTCCATACATAATAAGTTAATGTGTTGTATACATGGTAAATTCATAGAAAAAAAATAAATTTGCAGTGAAAAAATTAAATAAATATCCATTATCAATTCTAGGGTCTTCTAAAACAACTGGTTTCAACCAAAACCTACTCTAGCTATGTTTTTTGTGTATATAATCATGTCACATAATAGTACCTACAAATTTCAAGCCCGTGGACGATTCCCATGAGGTTGTCATGTGTGATCTAAAACATGTATTGTTTGAATCTATGGACTATGCACAAGGTTTTACAAATCATATCTCAATCAAGAACTAGGAAAATATACAATGAATTCCATATTATATCACATCTTATTCCTAGGATATTGTGTTTGGTAATCCAAATTGTATCACATTTAGATCGGAGGAGTGTATCAAATATATCCAAAAGTGATGGTATATAGATTCTTAGGATAATCATTTTGGTAATAAAACAGTGTTAGCCTCAACATTAAATTCTCCAGCATTATAGTAAATTTGATGGTGTCAATATTAACATTCAATTCCCAGGATCCTTACGAAATCCAGTAGTTTTAAGCAAGGCTATTAATTCCTATGCCTCCTAAAAAAATCTAGTAGAATTGAGATCAATAACTTATTACTAGGAATCCTAAGTATTCCATATTAACCTAAATAGATGGATACCATAATGTTGGGCATACGATCTATCTGGAAACATCAGGGATTTCCCTACCAGGAACACATGTTACATTGTAGCACAAAGCTTACATCTGAAGATAACATCCAAGTCATCTCAAGTTATATATCTTTCACAAAGGTCAGATCCTATTTGCATGTCTTGGGAATGTAATTTATCAAGATATATCCCAATGGAAATATCATCCAACCTAAAAATATCATGTATCTTCGTCTATTTGAGTTCTAATTTGACACCCAAAATCATTCCTACCCATTTCCCATACACAACGTCACTAGGATCAACATTTCACTGGGGATCCCACCTAGGTACTCTAGGTCTAATATCTACCAAGAAATCCTGAAAAGGTTCTATTATCCTTTTCTCACGTCTCTGGACAAAAATCATCACTCAGATGGAATGACACTCCTTAAAACCATCATAGTCTCATGGCTACACAAACCTCATAAGTAATCCTACACTAGTATCACATAAGAGGGATGGATTCAATCTCATCCCTGTTCCCATGTCATCACTAGGTTTTTCATCCCAAATAAACTATATTCCAAGTCATAGCCATTGTAAACCTAAAAATTTATCAACATATCAAATGAGGAGGAAAGCATTCCCCATAGTCATCCCAAATTTGCCAAGGCTCTATGGCTCCATGAGTTTCTCTTATAGATCATACCTTGGCTACTCCATACCAACCCATCAAATACCTATACATGGAGGTCAATAGTGGATCCTACACTAATTCCACCATACTATATTCACTTCCATAAATTTACACCCATAAGGATACCTTTGTCATAGGAAATATGATAATAATCAAGGACTTTTCCATTGGTGATTGATGAAATCATGTTAATGAACATGGTTCCAAAATAGAACTTTCCACCTTTTCCAATTCACTCATGACATTTTTTTTAATTTAAACAATTCATAAATAAATGTTCAATCACCCTCATTTTAATAACTACATATCACATGAAATAAATTGAATCATAATATCATAATCTATATATTAGGGATAACCAACACACAAAAAAAAGGTTACCATTTTATACACAGACTAAAAACTATCACTTGATTGTTTCCTTGTTAAATGACTATCCTCCATTATTGTGATGCCCTAAGTCATTCTAGGCATTGAATAAAATTATTTATAATCAAATTATATTTAATTAAACATATATAAATAATTATGTTATTTAATTTAAATGAGTATAAATATCTTAAATATCACTTGTATATCATGTCGAATTGAAATACTGAGCAATAGGGTGTGTTCCACTCTAGATGAAATTCCTAGCCTATGTAATAAAAATATAAATGTGCTAATGTTCATTGAATAAAATATTTAAATAAAATTGTATAATAACGTAAATAATGCCATTTAAAAACATAAGTCAAACAAAACAACATATAGTAGTGTATAAATATTTCATCAGGTCCTCCTCTATGAAAGATAGAAAAAATCTTCATATAATTCATCTGATTACACTATAATCCTATGAAATCCAAATGGAAACCCTAAATCAGGGAAACCAAATAATAAAAAAAATAAAGAAGAATAAAAAATAAAGTGAATAGGATGATGAATATTATGATTGTTGTTTTGAAATGAGCACCCAAAATTCCTTAGATCAAGGGGTATTAGGATGGGGGGGAGGTCTGGCCATGAGATCTCTATACGCACCTGTCTGGGATAATAAAATTTGAGGAACATCCCCATTTTAAAATAAAAAACACTACCAAATGGTTTCATGACACAAAAATTCATTCACACCATCAAAACACTGGTCATATGGGCCTCATCCATGTTTCCCAAAAACATAGGACACAACCACTATAATTACTCCACGAAAAGGTTGTTTCTAAAAAATTATAGCATCCTAGACACATGTCTCTTCTTCAATATCTATCTAAAAAATGGTCTCTATAATGGACCTCAAGAAACATCTTGAATTATCATTTTGAAACATCAAAACTCTTGGAATCTTGTTCCAAGTACAAGTTCTCAAAACGAACCATTCATAAAATAAAATATTTAAATAAATTATGAATTTCCTAAAAAACCTAGAAATGATGTATTACAATCGCCCCATCATAGAACATCTCAACAATCAGAATTTTTATTTTCCATTGAACCAACAACCATGACCCACTTAGGTCACCAACTTATAATCAACTCATTATGTTTTATCCCTAAAAAACAAATGATATCCCATTATGAAACTCAAAACACAATGTTAACTATTTATCAAAAGTTGAACCATGATTCATATACACTACTGAAACACTTATAGGGTTCTTACAAACATATTTCTATCATGAGATGAAACTTGTTCATCATAAAAACTCATCATCAATCAGATGATCTCTCCACCATAAGCCTCAACCCCTCTATTAGAATCTCCTATTGAAATGAGTCATACAATCGTACAAATATCTTCTGTCTAAGGTTTCCATCTCAGTACATAAAAATATATATATAAAAAAATAAAAATAGTATTTTGACTCTAATATTATTTAATAAACTAAATTTTATGAATCTACACTACCCATAAGAAAGACCTAATTACATCATCCTTTCCTCAAAAAGTCCTATAAAAACCTTAAAATATGCATTTCTCACCAAATATGATATAACCTGAACTATGGTACTAGATTCCCATTCATCGCCAAGTTATCACCCCAAAAAACACACTTCCCAATGTTTTGTCACATGATTCACTCATGAATAAATCCCTGATATAAAATTCATCCCTATAGCATGTCACAAAATGGTTTTCACTCCCTAAATCTTTTTTCTAAACAATTTTTTTTAATAGTGGGTCACCTAGACTCAACTATATGTTAATTCTAGATTAAAATTTCATGAATACAATTAGTTATACATTGTGAATAATTACTATTATAGAGTATATATTTCTGTGTAAACTATTTAAAGGTAATTCCCATATATTATGTTTCATATCAAAAGGTTATAATAGATCTTGACTATAAGGATTACCTTGATATACTTTGACGTTAATCATAAACAACGATCATGTTTCCATGATACATCATATTAACTAGACATAGTTTATGTCTGACTATTAGGTGTTGGGGGCACACAATCTTATATCCTTCTTTTGTTGGAGATAAAACGTGGTGATCTATATTAGTTGAGATCATGGGAACATGCTCTCCAAAAAGAACACCACATGTTTTGGTCGTCATTGGTTGTTATTATCTATGAACATGGGTATTAGTCTCTTGACTTGAGATCGTTATCAATGTGTTTCCTTTGATCGCCTACATTAATGTATGGAGAAAACTATGTTCATAAAATCTTAGTGAGGTAAATTGTGATGGGTTTAAAATTGGTGTTATTAATTGGTTTAGTGTCCATGAAATTATTTTTTTTCTTCAATGTAAATGAAGATGTAACACACCATGGATTTACAATATTTTCCTTTTAGAATAAATTTAATTCTTAGTCATAGATTTCTTTATACAAAACACCAAGTTAAGATTGTGTTACATGAAATATAAAGTTTAGATATAAATACATGGAAGAACAATGTTATATTTTGTTACACACAAGACTAACTTCCCATGATGTCTTTCGTAACATGAAAGACCAAGTTTTATTGAAAAATAATATATTATTAAAAATATTATTATTTAATTTAATCGTATATAAAAAAGATGTTAAATTCGAATTAATGAATAGTGTGAACTGACTTATAAAAATATATTTTTTACAAAAATATATTGTCAATTCATTGGTTATAAATTAACTATAAATTAATATAAGAACCAATTTAATATAAAAAATGCTTTTAAAAACTATTTTTATTCTAAAAAATCCCTTTTGTTGCAATAAATTAATTTAATTACAATTATTGGGTGATTTTAATGTAATACATATAAATATATATATATTATATTTAGTCAAATATTTTTGACATTCATCCAATATATTTTATACACATAATATAAGAACAAATTCAGTATTATGCATAAAAATTGATATTTTTATAAAGGCAATTTTACCTCTTTTTAATGGAAAACCTAATTTAAATCTGAATTTTGAAACATTTATGAAATTAATATGAAAAAATAAACTTCACTTTCTTAATAGAATCATAAAATTTTGTTTAGGTTATTTTTTGTATTTTTCTGAATTATTTTATTTTTTGATGAATAGTAAAAATAATGAATTTAAATTCCAAACTAATGTTTAATGAAATTTATTTATAATGATAAATTATATTTTAATTTTATTTTAATTTATAATTATATAAATTACTTATTAATTAATAAAATTTAGTTTATTGAAATTATTTTTACTTTGAAATTGAAAATAAAAACAAAGAAAACATTTGATCATTTTTACGTTAAAAACCTGCATTGTCATCCCATCTACGGGGTTAATATTATATAAATTTATGCTGCTTAAGTGGTTTTATTTTGGAATAATTGATTCTATATTTAGAATCATCAAAATTTATAATTTCTAATGAGGTAAAAAAAATTTGAAAAAAAATATTAGTGAACATAACTAAAATTTGTTATAGTGATTGAAATAAAATTTAGCTTAACAATAGACTAATCCTTAAACTTATGACCAAAAATTACCAATAAACAGGTATAAAAGATATTATATATAAATATTTATGCCATATAATTCCTTTTATTGAATTGGGTTTTTTATAACCACTTTTTATAGAAAAAACATGGGCTGAATTCTATTTTAAAAAATTTACAAGAATACGACTCCTCCTCTACAATTAAAATGAACTTATAGAACACTCTTCTTCACACCTCAAAAACCATTATAGATCGACGAAAATCTTCCAAAATAGCTTCTAAAAATTACTCCCATAATCTTAGAAGACTCTTATAGAGAATAAATACATCCAATGAAGATTTTTGGTATAAACCAAAAGGAGTTACCCAAAGAAGAGGTAACATCCTTCCTCAAGCACTTTTGTTTTATTTTCTTTCTCCACCAACTATACTATTCTTGTTTCATGATTAAAAATTAAAATTAGTATAAAAAATTTACTAATATGTTTTTATGTTATGTTTTTACCTTCATATATTCACACTTCCATCTAATGGGTGATGAACTTACTGTTTATGTGTATAGTGAACTACAGCCTCACAAAATAATGATTGTCCATTTTTCTTTTACCCCCTCTCATTATGGGAATTAAAATAGACACACTATTTATTTATGATATATATTAGAATTATAATTTTTTTTATTCTTGTTTATTTTTTATATAACACATAACCTTATGCTTTACATTGTAGGAAAATATGATAACATCATTTGTGGAAGTATGGACTACTGCCTTGTCAAAGTGATGGGATTCGTTCACACCATGCATGGAATGTATAATGGATGGTTTTATCATTACTATAAAACATATTTAAAATATATATTGTATAGTAATGATTATATACATATATATCATTTTATTTTAGATCTTATAATACGACAAATAAATAAAGGTAGCTTTCATGTGTACGTATGACCTATCATCTCCGTGAACGGTGAATTTCATTTAATATCTCCAAACTTAATATATTTTTATAAATACATTTATAATTAATATATATGATTAAAAATAATGGTATTAATTGTGGATATGATTAAATCATGATCTAAGTATTATTAACAGCAAGTAAAACAGTCAAAACATTCTTGAGAAACTAGGCAGTTATCTGCCAAAATAGTGAATTAATAAAACATTACTAACAAACAGGTGATAAGATATTCATAGAGGAACATATTTGATATCAAAATATTCATATGGTTTTGTAATAATTTATTGAAATTCTTAAAACCATTATAAATTATTTTAAATGATATTTACACAAAATTAAATGCAAGGTACGGGTTTTCATCTCAATTTACATTCCATTGAGACTTATTTGTCACTATACACCAATTCACTTTATTGTTGTCTATATACTGCCCATTTTTAATTTAATATAATTATTGACTTATAATTCAAGGTATTTGGTTTTTTTTAATTTGAATTATATTACCCAAGGGGTTTTGCTTGGAAATTTCCAAGCAGTAAAAGTTACCTTTGAAAACATACTTTTTTTGTGATAGTTAACTTGCTCCTCAGATAGTAAGTTTTTTGTAATAATTTTTAATTGGATATTTCCTGAAATATTCACATTATTGGGTGATGTATATTATTATTTTCTAAATTTTATACCATATTTATATATGGTGTTCACTTTCACATTGATTTAATTTATTAGGGAATTGTTGATAAATATGTATCTCCTATTAAATAAAAAAATTAATAAGGAATGTTGTTCATTAATTAATGAGCTTATTCAGTATATGAGTTATTATTTGGGCATGAAATAGTTTGGTTGGGGACTTTTTAATTAAATCACTATGGTTATGGTACTGGTTATTTCAATACCATCGAGGCATTTTTAATCTCATGATACGAATCAGTTTTCCAAATCAGAGTAGTTTAAATTGTTTATTAATGGTAAAGGTATCATGTTCCTAGAAAACAAGACATAGAATAATTAATCATTCCCATTATGGAGAATTTATTTATTATTATTATCTGTTATATTATTTCATTGACATATATTTTAATTCATTTCATTCTCATTTTATTGATTGAATTGAATGTGTTTTAGTTTCTCACATTTCCATTTTAATTATGCCTTATCTAGTTATTTGAATGTAATGTGTTATCATTTATTTATATTTCCATGTTGATTTAATCTCATAAATTATTTTTTTTAGTTTCCATTACTGAGTATTTTAGATTACCCTTATTTTTTTCCATTCCCCAGGTTACGAAGAAGTATTTGGATAAGCTTTCAAGGATTCTGATCTTTTACTTATGTTATGCTTTATTTTATATTCCCAACGTAATTTGGGTATCATGTATGTAATCTGGATTTCTAAAACTAATAAATTTTTTTTGACCCATAAGAATTTAATCATTTATCTATACCAATGTAATAAATTAATGCACCAGCTCCATGATTTTTGAGGGTGCATAGTTACAATTGGTATTAGATTAAGTTTAGAATAAACCTTAGAACTATATTTATAAAACATAGATTAAGGGAAAACAATATGATATAATTTTAGAATAACAATATAAGAACAAACTATAATTTATTTATGTTATGGATTGTGTGGATATTCCTAACAATACATCCCTATCTAGATACTACAATGGACGTGGTTCTGTCACATAAGTACCTATGGGTAATAACTCCAATAAGATGTGTCAGTCCTGACTCGGTGTAACCTTGTACATGACAAGAGGCATTACTATACACTTTTTCTAAAACTCTTGGGTGATACACTAAGGTTAAGGAATATTTTCATTACAAACCATTGTGAATGATTTTAAATTAAATATATCCCCAAAGAAACTATGTTTTTTATTATAAGATTAGTTATGGAAAACATTTTCAATATATGATTAGTGTTTCAATAGTTTTGAGATTATAAATTATGTTAAATAATTTTATGATCTAATATAATATATTCTATTTTTTAGAAATGGAGTCTTAAATGAATAATGGTATCAATACTCGTGGAAAACATATATATTTTCCTACTAAGGAAGCCAATACAACTAGTTTTAGAATTGAGAACATTATGGAAATATTAGGGAATCTTAATGAGGTTATGACACTTAACCTTGCCTGAATGGAGAGAACTATTTCAATGTGATATTATCTAATGTTGGATTTCATTATAAGATATAGGTCCCCATAATTTGGTGGGTCCACTAACCAAAAGTAGGATGAGAAAGGTATTCCTTCATTGTAGAAAATATTCATGGAATTCAGATTTCGTAAAAAGAAAAAGGTTACAAATAGAGCATATTGACTGAATGGAGATGTGGATAAATGGTATTAGTTTATTCAAAATACTATGAATTAAGAATAAATATAACTCATTTAATTAGAAAATTTTGAGGACACATTAACTAATAAATACATCCCTCGTGAGAAAAAAACTAAGATGAAAAGAATGTTACATAGTTTAATGAAAAATGTGGAAGGAAGAATTATGGATTATGAATCTACCTTTACTAAGTTAGCACGGTATGATATGTAGATCATATGGAACATGGAATACAAGATTTATCATTTCATTAAATTAATTAATCCATGTATTTGAAATAAAATGGTGTTTGAAACCATTTCTTCATATGATGAAATAGTTTTACATGCTATCAAGACAGAAAAATAATTTTCTGAGTCATAGGGTTTACATGGAAGAAATATAAAATGAGAAAGGAAGAAAAAAATTATAGATAAAGGGAAGAAGGGAAATAAGCATTTTCCCACATGTTATTTTTGGGGAATTAATCACCCTAATAAATGTTTGAAAGGATTGGAAATTTTTTTAAGTGTAAAGAAAATTTTCATTAGGAAAAACAATAAAAAGGAAAGAAATAAATTACTATTATTCAGTGTTCCAACTCCTCGGAGATCGGGCACTACCTAAATGAATTCCCCATGCATCATAAGAATATACCTCAATATAATATAATGGGTCATGTTCAAGCATGTGTTATATACACAACCGAATAGAAATAATTAGGCTAATTTTGTATTTGGATACAATAAATATGTTTATATGTATTTAATTTATGATGTTCTCATCATATGATTTATGAAATTTATAAGTATTGTATAATAGAAATTTTACATTATGGATTTCATACCAGATGTTGAATGGTACCAAGAAAAGTTATTCATTCAAAAGGAAAACATTTTTGAAAAAACACATGATTGAGGGAATGATATACATTAATATATTCTTAATGTTAGGACAATGATGTTTGGATAATGAAATGATTGGTCTCAATAATGTAAAACAGATAAGTTGTTACTACCTAGGAATATTGTAATGATTTATTGAAATAGTGTTTTAGACTATTATTATTGGAGTGAACATTATTTTTATATTTAATTAATGTATCTAATATTCTATCTTATGTTAAAGTAATAATAAGAATTTTTATATTCAATTACTTTTTCTGATAAATAAACATATTACCATATTCGTATGTTTAGTATGTGATGATTAAAATCAACTTCATGATATTTGATAAGTTTATTTTGGAAATTTGGTAACTTTCCTTCTAATCCATTGCATAGTAATCTTTGGAAAAAGTTATCCATTTAGGAAATGGTTTAAGTTGATATTTGGATGTGTTATTAGATGTTAATGTATTAATTCACCTATGATAAGACTTACGAAAATAAATGAAGTATAAATTATTCCAGGCACAACTAAAGAATAATATTGTGAAATAGAAATGTATATTTACATATATTATTAGAGAGAGAAATAATTCATTGAATCTATGAAAATGGTATTGAAAAAAAAATATTCATATCATCATGATTTTTATGACATAAATGAAATTTATTCAAACAACTAGTTCATGGTTTTTGGGTCACCGACTTTCATCTAAACAGGATCTCTATCACCATCCATCATAACTTGATTGTTATATTTTTTCTTTATCCATGTATCAATTTCCCACCTATGTTCTCCTACTTTGGGGAATAGTTATGTTACTATTGTACGTCCCTTCACTATTATTAATAATATTTGTTTTCAACCCTATTCATGATGTGGATATTCAACCATGAATTATTTTCAAATATTATTCTCTTGATTAGTGAGATCAGTTTTGAATTGTGAGGATGAAAATTATTTAAGTGGGGGAGAATGTAATACCAAAGGACATATCAATATTTTTCATTTAGAAAAAAAATTAATTTGTGTTCCAAGGATCCATTATATGAAACACCAAGTTAATATTATATTACAAACAATATAATGTTTATATTTATTTACATGGAACACCATGGTTAGATTACGTTACACATAATATTGAATTTCATTGATGGCTTGCGTAACACGTAAGACAGAGTTTTACCAAACAACAATATATTATTAAAAATATTATTATTTATCATAATAGGATATAAAAACCATTATATAATAGGTTACAAATATTATTAACCAAATTATGAAAATATATGGTTTAAAAATATATAATATGAATTATTTTGTTACAAATTAATTAGAAATGAATATAATAACCAATAAAATATAAAGATAATGTTTTTAATAAAAAATATTTTTATGATCAGAATATTGTTTTATCCAAATAAATTAAATTAAATTTAATTAGTGAGTTATATTAATTCAATATATATATTATATATTAAAACAATTGTTTTTATTTTTATCCAACATATTTCATGATCCTAACGTAAGAAAAAACCCAATATTACGTATAACAACCTATATTTTTCTAATGTAAATTTATCTACCTTTTAATCATGCACCTACATTAGATATGAATTTTGATTTTTTTTTTAATTTAAAATGACAAGATAAATTTTATTTTATAAATTGAAATTTCAAAATTTGGTTAGGATGAATTTTTGGTGTTTTTCAAAATTATTTCATTTTTTGGTGAGTAGTGAAAAATAATGAATGTGTATGTAATTTATTTATATGGTCAAATTATATTTAAATTTTTTTTAAAGTCAAATAATATAAATTATTTATCAATTAATCCAATTTAGTTAATTTAAATAAATTTTACTTGAAATTGGATATAAAATATAACAATATATTGATATTTTTTGCATTAAAACTCAACATTATCATCATGTCTGTGGGATTAATTTTAAATTATTTTCTACCACATGTGTAGTTTGAATTTGAAAAAATCTCTTAAATGTTTTTAATAAAAATTTCATTTAATTTATAATAATGTAATCTATGTTTTTTACCAAAAATATTAGTTAATGTAATTAAATATAGTTATAGAGATTAAGAGAAAAATTAGTTTAATAAGAGTCTAGACTATAAACTGAAGGCCCAAAAACGCCCTATATACTTGTACAAGAGTAATTTTAGGTCCATATTTTGACCATATACTCCATTTTATTTAATTGGACTCATTTTTGGAACAAAATTCATAGGAAAAAGGTGGTTCAAATTCCATTTACAGAAAATTACAAGAATATCACTCCTCCTCCACTATAAGAGGCACTCACACCTCCCTCTTCTTCACACATCTCAACCCCTTTGGATTGAAAACTCTCTACCCAATTAGCTAATAAACATTCCTTATGTAATCCTGGAATTCTACCCTTTGTAATAAATCCATCCAAGGATTATTTTTTGGTATAAACCAAAAGGAGTTTCCCAAAGAAGAGGTAACATACTTCCTCAAGCTCTTTTGTTTTATTTTTATTCTCCATCAGCATAAATCATATTATTAAATTATTAAATAATAAAATTTGTATCCTAATTATACTAATATTTTGTTATGTTATGTTTTAAACCATAAATTACACACACTTCCATCTAATGGGTAATGAACATATCATTTATGTCTATGGAGAACTACCACCTCACGAATGGATGGTGGTTAATTTTTCAATTACCTCCTATCATAGTGGGAATTATGATGGAAAAACTATTTAAATATGATATTTATGATATTTATACTTTTTTATTATTCTATAATTTGTATATAAAACATACTTTTATGCTTTCCATTTTGTGTAAATACGATAACATCGACTTTTTCCCCCTCAAATTGATGTGATTCATTCAGACTATCATGAAATGTATAAAGTATGGTTTCCTTAAACCTATGTGACATATATGAAATATATATTACACTTTAATTATAATATAATTTTATATATCATTTACTTTTAATTATTTTAATATGAAATAGAAATAAAGGTATGATGCATGTGTACATACAATCTACTGTCTCCATGAATAATGCATTTTATTTCTTATCTCAAATCTTAATAGATTATTATAAGAACATATATACTGAATATATATGATAATTTCATCATGTTTTCAATAATAGAGGCTATGATATAATGGTATAATTAATAATAACAACAATTAACAACTCAAAACATACTTGAGAAACCATGCAATTAACATCTGAAATAGTGAAAATAAAAAACGATTACTTCCCAACTTTAATGTTATTAACTCATAATTTCATCATGTTTTTAATAATAGTGGCTATAATTAATGTTTATTCACACAAAATTAAATGCATGTTAAGGGTTTTCGTCTCAACTTACATTCTATTGAGAATTATTTGTTAATATACACTATTTCACTTTATTTTGGTGTATATACTTCCCCATTTAAATTTAATGTCATTATTAACTCATAATTAATGTTATTTTATGTTTTAATTTGAAATATCCCACCCAAGGGGTTTATCATGAAAATTTCTATGTCGTACAAGTTACTTTTTCAATCTTGATTTCTTTTGTGACGCTTATCATTCTCAAAAGACAATAACCTTATTTTATTGATTATTCCTTGGAAATTTATGTAAATACACATATTATTGGGTTATAGATATTATTATTTCCTAAACCACATACATTATTTACATACAGTGTTCACTTGGATATTTATTTTTTTACTAGGGGATTATTGATAAATCTGAATCTTCTATTCAGTATGGATATTTAATAAGGCATGTTGTTAGTTAAACAAATCAATTATTTTATATATTAGGAACTATTTGGAAATGAATTAATTTTTTTTTTGTACTATTTAATGAAACCCCTATGGGTTTAGAACTAGTTAATAGAGGCCTTCGATTCATCGGTAGTCTCATGAGACAAATCAGTAGGCCAAATCAGAATAGTTTAAAGTATTTCTTATTGGTAAAGAAATCATGTTCCTAGGAGACATGAAATAAAATAATTAAAATTTTCCATTATTTATAATTAATTTATTATTATTATCCATGATATTATTTCATTTAAATATTTATAGATGTATTTCATGGGCAATTTATTGATTAAAAGTTATGTGTTTCACTTTCTCAACGTTCTATATTGATTATATCTTATCTATTTTTTTCATGGTATGTTCTATCAGCTATTTACCTTTCCGTGTTGATTTAATCTCATAAATTAATTATTTATTCCTTTATACTTACCCTTACTGAGAATTTCATCCCACCCTTATTCTGTTTCCTTTCACCGGATTATTAAGAAAATATATTTGAATAATCTTTTATGGATGTTGGTCTTTTACTTATGTTATGATTTATTTTATTTTCAAAATGTATTATGGGTATCATGTATTTAATATATCTTTTCCAAACTGCTAAAAATATTGGTCCCTTTTGATTTTATTCTAGTATCTATTCCAATGTAATAAAGTAATGCACCGGCTCAGGGCTTTCCAGGGTCGAGGCGTTAGAGAAGTCATATATCTCAGGCCTAGTTGACTAAGATGATAGTACCTATATAAATCATTGCTGATGGTATTTGAAAGGTAAATCCATATATATAGATTTAAAACCATATATAAAATAAGTATGATGATGTAAGTGAGCATTCTCCTTTATGATATATATAAAGGAATATTGATTATATTACACAGTACGTGTTCATATGTTTGTTGTTGTTGTTTTGACTATCCTTAAATCTTTAAAGGCCCGGATGGGAACCTAGACTCATCTACTATTGGATGAATATTATTCAATATTCTTAAAAAATGCTAATAGAGGGTCACACACAATAGTGTATTCAATAATTCGTTATATTTTGTTGAATATGTATAATGGACTTAGTGGGCCCCACCATAGAGTACAATTATTGTTCCGGTTATCGATCACTGATAAATAAAAAAATAAATGATTATTCAAGTAAAAAATAATTGGGTGGAAATAGTTTATTAAAAGTATTTACATGATCAGTAAATACGAGGAATAATGTTTTTCAAATGAATATTATTTTAATATTGCATGTCAATTTAATATTGAGCAAGAATTACAAGTCGGTTTAATTAATCTGTTTAATCCCATAATATATTTAATATATATTATAGTTATGAGATAAAATATAAATAAAATGACATAGTTTAGTTCATTGCAACTTTTTATTTAGTGTAAATAAAATAAACGGTTAACGGGGAAGCCTTCTGGGTATTTTGAGAATCCATTATTTAAATGAGGTGAGAGGCTCTCTCTACTGAATATTCTTGGGGAGTTTATTAGAGGCTCTCTCTACTATCCCAATTTTTATAATGATAATGTCTCGATCTTTTCAAAAATATTGAACTTGTATCCATGCATCGAAGGTGCGCTGATGTGATGATCATCGAGACATCAAAGGCATCGTCGGATCAATGTGCTAGCACTCAGAAATCAACAATCGATGATTCTGTGTGTTTTTGAATAAAATTTGGATGATCTATAGGTATTAATATTTGGATTCTTCAAGATGTTATCACTGAAAATAAGAATATTTCAGGAAATGATTTAGATAAAAAGGTATGTTTTTTACATTTTTTTTTCATAGTCTAATTTACGCTAGATCCTTGGGACCGTATTGAGGCTCGAATCACACAAAGCAAAAAGTAACATCACATCCAGGATGAAAATTTATATTATATTTGACCAAAGGGATTCTGATTCATCCTTGGTAGCATCAATTAGTATCAAATTGAGCACATAAATTATCAAAGACAAGAAGAATTAATTTTATTTAAATTTAAGTATGGGGTTTGAAAACAGTCCCAATGGGTCTGACCGTGATTAGATCTAAGGTCGGATGGCCATGTTTCGGCCACCTGAAAAATATTTATATATCATTTTTAGTTTCATTTAAGGTATTTCAATTTAAAAATATAATTATTATCCTCAACCAAATGATATGGTAAAAGCCATTTTCCAAAAACCATAATGTTCCATTAATGTTCTGGCCGGCTACTGCCATCCATAACAGTAACATCCGGAATGAATATGTGTAAATTCTAAAATATAATTATCATTATTATAATGTTATAAGATTAATAATTATTACAATGAGTTTTATTTCTTTTAATAAAAAGCTACATTAATTAATTTTGGAGCATAAGGTTTTCCACATTGAAAAATAGTTACGTAGAATTCCATAAAATAAAATAAAACAAAATTACAAAGTCCGATTGACCTTTGGTTTTATTGATCAGAGAAAAAACTAAAGAATATGACAAAACCCCAAAAAATGTTGGTGGACCCATTATTTCTAGTCCTTACTGACCACCCTCTCCCTCAGTTCGTCCCTCCTCCCTGTCTGGAGGACTCCTCCCAAGAAGCCACTAGCCGACTGAGGCTTTCCAGACAACATAGGTCACATGATAAATGTCGATGCAATTTACCTCCATAATCTAGCATGTCATCGTGAACCCTAGCTGGTCATACCTTCCTAGAGACCACTAGTAGAATCCCACTCCTCCTAAACATCTGACACCATCTGGCCTCCTCGTGTGTCATGTGACAACGAGCCCCACCGCCCTCTACTGCTCCCTTCCCCCAACAACCAACTCTGCTACCCTAATTTGGCTACACTGAAAAACCATTGGATCCACCTTGAACCGAACCACCCTCTATCATGAGGTTGATCCCTGCAGCACCTCACCATTATTAGTCGAGTATATAAGTAGCCACCCCAAGGAAACCTGATTCTAGTGCCACCTCCTCCCACTGTGAGACCCCCCACCCACTAGTGACCTCACAATCGTTCCTTTGTAATCATGATCTCTGGTTACATACCTCCTTCAGCAAACTAGAATATAGCATGACCCATCGCTGAGATCACCCCATGAATCCACGATAGTAGCTTTCTAGGAACCTTGGCGGTGGTCACCTTCATCCCTACCAAGACATTGCCATGTCAGGATTCTATCAGTTAATACATGTACTTCGAGAGCTGATTTCTCTTCAACGTATTTTGGGAAGGTCCACCGAACCTAGAACAGTTCTGCGTGGACCTTCATGGTCCATATTAGCCATGTAAAATCTTTCCATTTCCCAATACAGGTCTATGTGGGTTCAGTGTGACCCACATTAGGTCTTCGTGGGGTTTCAGGGTAGAGGTTAATCCAGATTATTTTAAATTAATTCATTTAATTTTTGAATTAAAGTAAATTAATTAATATACTAATATGGATTAAAAAAATATTTTTAATACCTTGGATAAAATTAATTTAATCTTTGTATTAAATTAATTAATTAATTAATTTAATTTTTGGAAATAAAATTAAATTAATTAAGAAAAAAAATTAAATTATTTTTTATTTAATTTAATTAAATACCTGCGTAATTTGTTTATTATAGTTAAATTTTTATCATTCTTATAATAATACCGACTGATCTTGAGAAATTGACTGACCAATATATGTCTGGCTGTTTTAATTATTTATTTATAACTATGTGTGATGATAGGAATTAATTAAAATTGAATACACATAATCATTTAATTTTTATTTAATATGTCTATGGGCATTAGTATCTAATTTATCTAATGTACATTACACTACTGAGTTCCCATCACTTTCATGTGAGTAGTTTTGTAGTTTGATGAGGAATATGAATGATTTTGACCCATACAAGATGTGGCAGTGTTCCATTATGAGGATGGTGTAAGAAACAGACAATTTCATGTTGATGAGAACTCCATATGGGTAGTCGACACACAGGACGAGGGAGAGCTTCATCATGAGTCATGTGATGATTCAAGTATATTACCCTATGTTCATGGATGTTACATTGAATTATAATGGATTAACTAGATTTGTATTCTCAAGTCCAGTTGATTAGTTTAGTTCCTTTATTCATTTAGTTATTATTTATTCATTTTATACTAGTGGGAAAATACATAAAATAATAAACAATAAAATGAAAAAAGAAACACTGAATTATTTTCTATTAATGTTAATTTGTGAGAACAACAATGTAGTATTGAACTAGATTAATAAAAATTTATTACATTTTTTTGTGAAAAAATAACAAAACCCTCGTAGAAATATAAATTCGTACACCTTTTTTCATTTGTATTCTAACACAACCAGGTGTTTGAGGTGCTTGATCAGTAATGGTTTAGGGTTCCCTTTACAACATAATAGTTCTTATGAGAACCGTGGTTGACTTAACTTAAGTTGGTAGTAAGGATGGACCACATCTAACATTATATCACTATAGAGGAAAGAATTGAGAAAATAAACTTCATGATTCTAGAAGATGTGACTTTACTTAGAAGATAATGTGGTTCACCAGTCAAAAGATTACCTTGAAAACTCTAAGTAGTTGGGTAGACATAGCTTTCAGACTCTAAGGGGAAGTTTAGAGATCATTAACACTAGAATACTCAGGTGATAGAGTATTCTGATTCTAGATTAGGGGGTCCTAAAATTAGATAAATTAGTGAGATATATGTGGCTCGCCCATATTTACCCAATTTTTTAGTGTTAAGCAGTTTCTTGTAATGTATCTTTGGTTGTCGAATCCTAAAAGACCTAAGAATAAAACTATAGACATGTACATAATATGGATTTCTTTTTTCTACTATGCTTCCATCATTTGGTTGATTTTATATGGGTTTAAAAGAACATGAATATTTCTATGTGAATTCAATTTATGAAAAAGGGTGGATCCTATGTTATTTCATGGGTAGGATTGGATGAAATTCTTTATTTTAATGATTTCAATTTCATTAACTCCAGAAGGATTCATTCAATGTATTCAAAATAACATCCTCACTTAATATTTAAACACCTTCACAAACACATGATAATCACCTATACACTTGTGGGATAATTATCATGGGAACTCTAAGGTAATGAAACATATTATCACATAAAATTAGGGTGATTAAATTCAATAAGGAAGTTGAATAGTGAAAATTAATCGATAAAATAAACTCCAATTTATGACAGTAATAAAGATATAGAGAGTGAGAAATAACATCCAATCCATCCAATTTATACTCTCTTGTAATAACCCAAAAAATATTTATCTCTCTCTTGATTACATGTTCTCAACGAAAGCAGAAAGTAGACTTATGAGGGTGGAATTGAAGAAGTAAAAACAAAAAAATAATGATCACTCCACTATTGTGTGATAAATTTCAAATTATTTTATGTGAATAAATTAACACCTTGAGTAAATTATATCAACATGATATAAATAATACCCTAATAAAAGTAAAGTAATAAATTTTATTAAGAAACTAAGGTTAATAGAAAACATTTCATATGAAATAATTGTGATCACAAATACATAGTGAAAGCATAACATTACAATGAATCTATGCACAAAAGATGATAAAATACATCACCACCAATGACTTAAATAGCAATTTTTAATCCTTGGGAAAATCATCAATTTTTTTAATTCACCTCAATTAATGTTGGTGGGCTTAGGTGGGTGGAAAGTTAAGGGATAGTGGACATTTCCACACATGAAAAACAATCTGAGCCAACCTGCATCTACTAAACATAGACACTAAAATGAACTTATATATGGACTATTCTCAAAGGTCCATATAATATAAAATGAATATAAAGATTTCCCCTGATAGTATTTAATTTTTTTGACCAAATGGATATTTGGTTTACTAGATATGTTTAAAATGGTGGGATGTTTTTCTGGGATGCAGAATCTGGCCAGGAATTTTATCTCCAACTTTGGCTACACGGAACTCCCTTTAACACTCCTAATTATCTCTTTTCATTGTTGGATGAAATGTTCCCCTTGATTTCCTATATATTAATTTGAATTTTTATAATCATTTGGATTGGATCGTGGCTGCTCGAGTCTCTTTATTAGGATGCCTTCCAGTTTACTTTTTATAGAATGTATTGGAATGGAATCCCACATTGTTCATCTTCCAATGTAAATTTACAAGTGATCCAAAATATTGAATTGTTCCTTATAGAATATAATACCATAAAATAAAATCATGACCATTTTTATTTTAGGGGGTGTTCAAATATGTACCAAGTAATAGTACACTTTAACAATGAATTTCAATCATAATGTAAAATAATGATCAAATTATGAAATGCATTATGAATAATGAAAATGAATATTATAATTATAAAATTAATATTATCCTCTTTCAGTGGCTAATTACACCCCCAACTTGAGTTTTTCTAGTCCCGATAAAAATATATCTCCAAAATATGAAATTTTTCTCCCCTTTTCCAAAAACATTTTAATACACATTTCTCACCCAAAGACCTCATACCAAACAATTATAAAACCCATCTAAATCATTTAAAACAAGCTAGGTCCAGAGGCATATCCAAAGCCCAAGCCAATTCTTTTGTTCAAAATTCATCTCCACATTTTAACCAATTTCAATTAAGCATGACGATGTATTGTGTGTCACAATATACATGGGGGTTAATCTTTATTCAGGGGAAAAAATTTGGATGCTCTTGGTGGAATCAAATTTTAATATTAAGAGGAGTATTCATTTTTTATGTTTTTTTTTCTTTTTTTTGTGCAATTTTTTCTTGGTAATTGAAATTTAAGTACATCAAGTTAACCCATGAAACCAGAATTTTCAATTGGCTCCCTGGCTCAAAGACCTTACGGCACCAAATAATCCTCACATACTCAGGAATCATCTAGAGTTTAATCAATCCAAAAAAATTCAAATTACAAAAATAATAGGGATAAAATTCCCAAATTTGGGCCAGAAAACTATGGATTCACAATCCCCAAGTGCTGAAAACATCAGGTTAATCTATTTTTCTACGCGCAATTAGATTTTTGTTTCATTTTTTTGTCTTGATTTTTTTCTTTGTTTGAATAATCATTATTAAATTAAAGTGATCACCAAACCTATTCCATTTATTTTGGGACCCAAATAACTCAAAATAATACCCCCTCCCCCAATCTAGAGTATATTTATATTGTTTTTTTCATTAAATGGATGAAAATAGAAACAGTGAAAAATTACATCGAACAACTGCACTTTCCAAAAACTATACTCATGAACATAAACATGAATTAAAATCAGAATCAAGGAATGAAAAACTATTTGATATCTAATTTCAAGTCATAAAATGTCTATTATATTTTTCAAGATTAAATTAATTTTTCCTTCAAATAATTTTTTGTATTTGAAAACATTTTTTAATTAAAATTTATTTTTTTATGCACAAAAATGAAATTTTTTATGCCATCTCCCCTCCCCCCAAAATGTACAACAACATTGTCCTCAGTGCTTAAGGAAAATAAAATTTATAAGGGGGTATAGGTATCGGAGAGGAGTTATAAAATATATTGAAATAATAAACATTGAACAAAGTCACGTAGTGGTTGAAGATGATGTTCATGATGCTCCATATTAATCCTTTGATATTCATGCCACTCAGAGGCGCCTCATGAATTATTGATGATTGGGTTTGAAATTTTTATGGAATTTGATTCCATTGAGAACCTAAAACTCTTTATTCTTATAAATATCATAGTCAAACAACATTAGGGTAGAGTGAAAACCCCAAGGGGTACCCTTAACTAAAAACAAACAAAGTCAAAAGGCAAGGGAAAAAAGTACTTGTTTATTTTAGCACACCAAAGACCGATACAGAGAACAAGTAAAATATATATATATATATATATATATATATATATATCAAATATAATTGTATATATCTAATGAAAATAGAATATTTATGGACTATAAGTCTTAGGTTAGTTGTAAGCACACTCCCATGTCTCCCTTTGGTCATGGGTTGAAGTCTCGTGGCTTCACAGGTCGTGAAAATGATGTCCCCATGACCTATAGTGTGGCATTTTGGACAAAGATAATATTATTTTGTTTGTTTTTAATTTTTTAATTTTTTCCTTTTTTTGATGAAAATCAACAAACACATAAAAATAAAATTAAAAAACAAAAAAATCAACACATAATTCAGGTTGCCTATTAGAAAGCACTTAGTTTACTACCATTAGCTCGCCATGAACACCCCAACTTACCTAACAACAACTTTTCATATCCTGAGGATTATATTTTTCAACAAATTGGTTAAAAAATTATTGAGTATCTATTTTATTTGGTAGGAATTTTTAGAAATCTATTCAAGAATAATATAGGTCCCATTTAATGCAATATTCCCATGAATATTGAAAAGGGTCAATCAAATTTATTTTTCAATCATTCGTATGAAATCAAGGAGAATTTTCTTATCATTATAATTTAGATATTATTAAATGAAAAATGAATGTTTTTGGACATCCCCTATGATGGAATACTTGGGATGGGAAGGATTGACGTTGAGTTTGATATTGGGATTGCTAACACTTTTAGACATAGGTCGAGATTTGAATCTAACTCAGTTTCATTTTCTAAATTTTTCAATACAATTGGTTCCTTTTAAACATATTACTCAAAAAAATTGTAAATATCAGTGTTAATAATGGGTATGGAAACAATTTTTGTGATTTCTATCAATGGTTCAGTGATTGGGGTTTTTCAAAATCATCAATGGGTGATACATAGGAGACTCAATCCATGATGTCAAATTCTCCTCTTTTGAATCAAAAAAATAAATTACTTCCTAATTTAAACACCCTTAAAAATGAATTTAACTTATTCATATATTCCAAATACAGCTTTTGGTTCTTCAGTAGTTTCATGATTGGTTTTCGAGAGAAAGGATTATTCTATTATTGATTAGGAAGGGACAATCTGAGTGTGAATTGGTTCCCTAACTGTTTCAATGATTTCTGGTTCTAATATTAATGATAAAACTTTTTAATTCATTTAATCGATGTTTTTACATAGTTTTTGAAGAATTTATTGGGAATTAGGATGGATGAGATCTTGGATATCATGGAATTCCCTATTATTGATATCTTTAACCATCCTTGAGAGGGATGGAAATTTATCCTTCGAATATTCAAAATCCCAGTAATTGTACATGTCACTGGGTGTGAGGTAATCAATGAAGGGTTTATCAAATAAAATTAATAATTTTGGGGAATACCAATATTTATTTGCCATTTTATTCCTTCATGGGTTTGTAACATGGTAATTTGCAAGAAAGTTCATTGATAAAACTGAAAGATGTATTCTAGATTCTCCGGACACACCCAAATAGAAAGGGGTAGAGATAAGAGAGATGGGGGTGATAATATAGAATGTGGGGTGAGAAAATGATAATAGTGTGTAAGATAACTTATATAGGTCCCCATGATTAGCTCCAAAATTTGTTCCTTGCTGAATTTACCAATTTTTTTAGTGTTAAGCTTCCACTTTTAGTGTTGATTGGGTTTTCGAATCCTCATAGACATAAGAATAAACCTACAGACACGTATGTTATATGGATTGTTTTTGGAGATGAAGTTTTCATCTTTTGGTTGATTTTAGATGGTTTTAAAAGAGAAATAATAGTTCTATATGAATTTAATTTATGAGAAAGGGTTGATCCTAGGTTATTAAAAGGGATGGGTTGGATGAAGTTCTATTTTTAATGATTTAAATTTAATTAACATGAGAAGGATTTATTCAATTAATTAAAACTAACCACCCCACATAATGGTTAAAAACCTTCAAAAATACATCGTAATCACAAAAAAACGTTTATAATAATTTTCATGAGCACTCAGTTTTTAAGAATCTTATTAGCACATAATAGTGTGTGATTAAATTCAATAAGGGAGAGGAATAATGAAAATCACTGAATAAAAGAAACTAAAATTAAAAATTAATAAAAATTTATATAGTTGTAAATAAAATCCAATACAAAACCTTTATACCCACATGGATCAGCCCATAAAATATTCATCCCTCCATTGAGGACATTTTCTCAACGAAAGCAGTAAGTATACTTTTGAGGGTGGAATTGAAGAAGTAAAACAACAAAATAATGATCACTCCCCCATTGTGTAATAAATTTCAAAAGTTTTGGTGTGAATAAATTTACACATTAAAGAAAAAGGTATCAAATTCATATAGAGAATAATAGAATAATAGGAAATGATTAACTTTTATTAAGAAATTATGGTGAATTGAACAACTTGCATGAGAATGAAATGTGATTACAAATACAAATCGGTAGCATAACATTACAATGAAACCAAGAATAAAATATGATAAAATCCTTCACCACAAAAGCATTAAATAGTCTTTTTGGAAGCCTTGGGTCTATACTTCAATATTTTAACTAACCACAATTAATGGTGGTCGGCCTAGGTGGTGAAACATTAAGGGGGAGTAAACATTTCCACCCTAGAAAAACAATCTGTTCCAAATTGCATCTACTAAATAGAGGAACTGAAATGATCTTCTAGATTAGTGAATATAAGTGGATGTATAATATTAAATTAATATTCATATGTTCCCATATATTTTGTAAAATATCAGGCCAAATAGATATTTGGTTTGTGAGATATGTGTAAAATGGTGGGATGTTTTTATAGGATGCAAAATATGGGCCATAATTTTATACCCTACTTAGGCTGCATGGAAATCCCTAAAAAAACTCAGAATTATCCCGTTTCATTGTGGTATTAAGTGTTCCCATTTTATGAAATATATCTTATGTTTGATTTTTAGAATCATTGGGCTTGGATCTTGGCCGCTACAGTCTCATTATTGGGCCGCTGTCTATTTTACTTTTCTGAGGATTTGTTGGCATGAGAGCCCACATTGGTAATCTTCCAATGTAAATTATCATGTGATACAAAATAATGAATTGTTCATTATAAAATGTGAGTCCTTAAAATAAAATTTTAAAACAAAATCATGATCGTTTTGTCTTTTAGGGGGTGTTCAAATATGTACCAAGTATTAGTGCACTTTAATAAATAATTACAATCCTAATGTGAATTAATGTTCAAATTATATAATGAAATAAAAATGATTTTAATGAATAATTATGAACATGAATATGATAATATAAATAATTAATATTAGCTTCTTTATGTTTATAATCAATATTTAATGATTTACATAATTAATCAATAATTTCTTAATCGATAATCACAATAAAAGTACAATCTTCTAGATTTTATTTTTTGTAGAATATATCCTTTAATATTATATATTCACAAGGATAATAATTGAAAAAGTAAATGTAAAAACATGAAAAAAAAATCCATGTTTATTATATTCACTTGCGCACAATACTGAGGTACAACAAATTCAAGGGGTTGGCATCCCTACACTTGTTAAACTAAATCAGAAAGAGAGGGTGTAAAATTTCTTATAGGAGACTCATGTAAAGAGAATATGATGGTTATATAATTATGATATCATAAATTTCTAATTTCATTTGTGGTCACTAAATTATGTCATGGATGATATAACATATAGTCTCATATTCTAGAAACCTCTAAGGAGAAATAGAAGCAATATATGAATTGGTGATAATTACCCAGGTTGTTTGTAAATATGAAAGAATGATCATGATATTTTAAGTCATCCCATTGTTGTAAAATTTTCACCCAATTACTCTAGTTTCATTTATAGTTAAAAATAGATAGGATTTTGTAAATTATTTATTTCCATTTGAGTAAAATTCTATAAGAAATAAGAATATTAAAGACAGATTAATCTTTAATTCTTATGATGAATAAGTTGAAGGAAAATGTGATCCGACCAATGGTATAAGAGATCCTAAAGGTTCCTTCAAAAAGTCCTTAAAAGAGAGGTAATAAACATGATGTTATTTTTTTCATATAATGAAATAAATCAATGTAAGTATAATTATAATTAAATGATTTGAATAAGAAAGTCCTCGTTTCTTCATCAGTGTATATTCATCATTATTTATATTGTTTTTTATACTTATTGGGTATTAAAAACAATATGATTATTATTTATTTGTATCAAAATAAAGTAACCAAGTAAGTAATATAAACATTACAATAATTAAGATGTATTCTCAAAGTGGATGAGAATGGGTGACACTTAATTCATCAATGAGAAATACATAACTTCTAGTTTCTATGTTAATGATTTTAGTCAAACTATTGTTGAGAATAACTAAAACATTTATCGCATGTGTGAATTGGAAATAAGGACACATTTTTTCGATTAGAATAATTAATTTTGTTTGTGGTGTTTCATATTCATATAATAGTTCAATGATACATGAATCATAGGCATTACATGATGAATATTAAATATAAGACTTATTTGACATGTTGTGGTAAGATAATTTTTTATCAAGTAAAAAATTGAGTATATGTCAAGGATATACCCAGTTAGATATTTAGACTCAGTAGATCTAAACAAATTATGAATTAACGATATATAATCATATTTATTTTTAAAAAATAAACCTTTAGAAATAATGGTATTCCAAAAATCATTCAATATTATTTCAAAAGAGGGTGTGAATTACTCTAAGGGTGATATAGTGGTAAATATATTTCAAAATATTCATTTAAGTATTTAATTAATGATAAAGTGAAGTATGAATGGTAAGAATATATGAGTGTATTTATCCCAACATACCTAAGAATATGTTGACCAAGTGTTCATTGATCAATATATTGTAGTGTGGAGTAATTCTTAAATGTGTGTTACCTTATCCGCATCAAAACACTGATGTTCATAAGGAGGATCGATGATGATTCATTCATGTCAACATTCATCAACAAAATATAGCATGGAGTAGTTCCTAAAGGCGCATTTTTTACATCAAAGTCATGATATAAGTAGTATCAATGATGAAACTTATAGAAACATACAATATATTTGTATAAGTGATTCACAAATAATGGTGATATCCCATAACCACATGCCACCTATAATGAATAATGGATATCATATGAGTTATATTATGATTGAAATCCATTTTTATAAGAACATGTGTTTAAATGCAAAGATTTTTTTAGGATATAAACAAACATTCATCAATAAAAATAAAATCTTCATATAAAGTAATAATCCTAATAGTTTCTTAGTATATTGAAAAAATACCTATGATAGAAAGATATGATCAAGTTTTAGATTATATTTCTATAAAAGAGTGAGAATCGCTATTTCTGATAGTCGGAGACATCATGAATTGGGTTTAGTTAATGTTGTAGATGCACAAGTAGTTAACTTAGGAACATGTTCCACCAAAGCATGTGGAAGAGGAATGTTTCAGAGACACATGATTTTTAGATGATTAAAAACATAGTTATGGATTTATATTAACCATGGTTGGTGATATATTATTCCTTGTGAATAATATTTATGAAAATTAAGAAGTATATAGATATCAGCTAAGATTGAAAATTTCAATTAAAATTAAATAATGAATTACATTTATCAATTTGAAAAGGGGTGTATTTTTTAATAATGTGGTGGGTATTCAAGTGATATGATACATGGGTGGTACAAGCATGGTACCAATAAGGAATGATTGGAAATAGAAACACATTATTCCGAAATCCATTAGAGTATTACTTTCCCTCGATAGTTTATATGATCATTTTATTGATCATCGGATGCCAAGACAACATATTGTAGAAGGTGTTAATATGATGCAATAAGAAAGGGATAATCAAAACAGATAATTCCAATAAGGTTGCAGGATATTGAAATATTATTTTGGATTAATGTAAGAAACAAGTTCATGGATTATTCAATTGGAATTAATCTTTTCCATGTGTCTAATAGTGGTTAGTGGGATCATGATTTTTATCCTTGTATAATATGTTTGGTAACATATCAAAAATACCTATTAGTATTAAGTTAGTTAAGACCATGATGAAAGTAATTCTCTAATTATTCCCTTTACTGTTTCAACATATATTCTAGGGAACATGATATATAAAGGTGGATCTAATGATTTCACAGACCTAGTAAATAAAACATATATTTACATGGTATTTTTACATACACGCTGTAATAATTCAAGAGGAAATTGTTACCAATTTAACATGGTATAAATCCCTCCAAGTTGACATGCATGGGTATATGAGGAGATTAAGTGGTATGATGAGTTACAAACTGTTTAGTGATGTATCAATCATATATTAAATGATATATAAAACTAATAATATTTACTACATATACTTTATGGTAGGTAAAATATCAGTTACATCCAATATACCTATAAGTGATGTAGTCAGAAATATCTGATTGTGTGGGGTAAGAACAAAGGATATGTACCTGGAAAGTGGATAGGAAAGAATACTAGTTTTTTAGAAAAAAACTAACCTTTTGGATCAATTTGATATATATATCACATTTAGTCTAAGTTGTTGAGAAATAAAATCTCATTATATCTACTAGTATCCATACCTATGAATAATTAGTACATTACATCTTTTAAGGTAGCTAAGAAGTAGTTATTTAATGAAACGATTTGTTTCCATTTTGGAGAAACACAATCCATTTAAATGGTATCATAATAATAATTCTGTTATTGGTGTTTTCCATGATGTTATGTTTTGATAGTGCACAAAATGGATATATTTAGGTATACCATCTCTTGATAAGTTTTACTCAAGGAGGTGAGGTTGCACATAGAAGAATATCCATGTGGTGGAAATCTATAAGACCCAGCAACTAAACCCCTGACAAAATAGTAACATCATTTTAATCATGTGAGGCCTAAAAAGGATGGTTAGAAATTTGTATCTACTAAAAATGGGAGCAATATAATCATGTATGTCCTAAACAAAACCATAAAGTACTTTTTATTTAGCATTTCATGTCTATTGTTAATTATGCACGATGTATACATAAGATTATAGTGTATATATATTTATATCCAGTATTTAATGGTAATGTACACAGATTAAGATTCATATCTGAAGGTTATAGATGATCCCATACTATATTGGGAACCACTAGCTCTTATGAAATTCATCATAATCAAAGGACTTATGGTCAATATACATTAAACTAACCGGACATAGTTGGTGTCTGACTATCTAGTGATGGGGACTCATAAGAATTGAGACTTCTTCTCATGAAGTTCACACTTGGTGATCTCTAGTATTTTATATCATGATGAAAGATTTTTAATAGTAACACCTAATGTTGTAGGTATCATTAGATGTTACTATCTAGGGAAATGTGAATTTTTATCTTGAATTGAGATCATTTTCATTGTGTTCCAATTGATCACGTACATAGATACAAGAAAAAATCCATGACAATGAAATCAGGATGAGGTAGCTTGTGTTATGAGTTTCATTGAAGGTATGACATGGGTTGAATGGTCAAAAATTTTTTATCACTTCCCTGTTAAGGAAACCATATAACTTTGGACAAGCTTTTCAGAATGGTAGTGCCTTCATAAATCCTTGTCCAAGGTAGTCTAAAGTTAAATTCATACGAATAAATCAAAAAACCACAAATCAAAATAGGATGATGACACAAGTGTGAATTATACTCTATAAGATATATAAAGACAAAGATATTACATTTCATAGTCTATGTTTGTAGTTTGGTTGTCAATGTTCTGAATATCCTTATCTCTTTAGGGGACTTGGTGGGTTTCTAGACTCTACTATTGGGTTGTGAGTATTATTCACTAGAATCGAGATAAAGGCATAGAGGGTCACACACAATAGTGTATTTAAGAATTTTACATATTCTGATGTAATGTATATTAGACATGGTGGGACCCACCAAAGTGTTTTAGTTTTTTTCTACATATTGATCAATGATAAATAAATAAAATAATTATTATTATTGTAAAGAATAATTATGTTGAATTTATTTATTAAAATTATTTATGAGTTATGTAAATATGATGAATAATATTAATGGAATGAATAATATTATAATATTTTCCCTACCATTGGTGGTGGGGTGGTAAGGGTTTGGGGGTGAGGGGTAGGTCACAGGGTCAAGTCCCCAGGCTTGCAATTTAATGTCATTTTCTTCCCTGCGTCGTGTGCCACTTTCATGGTTGTACCCAATTTTTTAAATAATATTTTAATATTCAAGGTTCATTTAATATCCAACAGTAGTTATGAGTTGAGTTAATGACTTGGTTTTATCACATAATATACTTAATATATATTACAGTTATTTGATAAGATAAAAAATATTAATGTAACAATTTAGTTCATCAAAATTTATTATTTAGTGGATATTATTGAAATGTGGGTCGGGGAACCCTTCCTTGTATTCTGAGCATCTAGTATTTTAAGGAGGATAGAGTCCCTCACTATAAATATTAATGGTGAGTTCATCAGATCCTATCTCTCCTATCCTACTTTCTAGAGAGAGAATCTCTAAATAATGGTGAATGGATCAAATTCATCTCCAGGAATCAAAGGTGCATCCATACGATGATCATCGTTACATTGAAGGGATCATCAGATCATCATTCTAGCACCCAGAATTCGACAATCAATGCCCTTGTGATTTTTTGAAGCATGTGCGAATGATCTAGAGGGATTTTATTTTGGATACTTCGAGCAGAAATTACCGGTGACAGAGAGATGTAGAGCTCAAATTCAGATTTGAAAAGGTATGATTTAAGTTTACATTATAGTTCTATGTCTAATTTATGTGAGATCCTCAAGATAATATCAGGTCTCGGAAAACTCAATACAATAAGTCGTATCATCTCAAAGATGAAAATATTTAAAATCACTTGCCTTCCAACTTCCACTACCACCTTATAACTTCATTTTTCAACCTCATGACCGTGTTATAAACTATGTTTCATCCATGAAACATGTCTCAAACCATATTTCACCCCATAAACTATGCCATGAACTGTATTTCACCCCCTGAAACATGTGAAAAAATTTAAATTCACCCCCTAAAGCATACCATTAATCATAGTTCACCCCATGAGTTTTCCCTAGATCACATAAATATTATCTCAAGCCCAATTATAATGAACCAAATCCATCAAATATCTTACTTAAATATTAAATCTAATAATTTTATGGGGCCTAGTAATTTATATTCCCATTTCATCATCATCCAAGGGCCATATATAATATCCAATTATCGATCTCATCCTACCCGTGACACTAAAAACAAGGGTTCTTCTAACAATGGAACATGCTATATCCAGTAATGATCATAATCATTTGACATGTTTGTCTTGTTAAACTCATACAATTATAAAAATATAATCCTTACCTTATTTTTGGCTTAATAAATTTTTATCTTAGGCACTTGCCAAGATTTATGTTTGCAACATAGTTCACACCGTCCATGGACATTGGTGTGCTCCCCACCATATGGATTACCTTTTGTGCTCCTCAAGAACTATATCATGAGGTTTCATCATCAAATCCAGGTCAATCCTCCTTGTATACACTAATTTTCCTTGGAAACACCTTTTTATGATTAACTATTGAATTGACTATGATAATGAACTTGGTCTATTTCCAATGCATCCTCTACAATAGAGGGACATTTCTCCATATCATCAAAAAATAGGAAACCAAAACTATAATAAAAATATTAATTTGATCGGTCATCATCACATACATGGAAACTCGCTGATTCAAAATTCAACAGTTTCATTCATATCGAGGGAATGCTACCTCTTTCTCATATAAAAGAAATGAGTGTATGTTCTTATATAACCCTGTCACTTAACTCGAATCATTTTCAATGATTTACATCACATCATATCTCATCTCAAATAACTATGACACCATCCTTAGTCTGTGTCATCTCAATATTCTATCTAGTTCACTCTTTTCCTATTATCCAATGCCTTTAAATCCTCCATAGGTTGAGGAAAATCACATGATATCCCACCAATACAAACATCTTACCCTAAAATACAAATGAAAACACACACTCTCACAACAATCCAAAAATATCATCCAAAAAACATAAGGCATGGTATCCTATTAATCATACCCAATAAACCAAACATTTACCCCAAAATAACATATGGTTCTATTTATCATGTATATCAAGTCTTCTCCATGCCTCTAACATATCCCTAGTATCACCTCATGTGAAATGAACATAAGGAAATTAACCTTAATATGCCTTCAATAATCATAAAATCTAATGAATCACCACCCCCTTTATCCCACACACCATGTGGCACTTCATGTGAACCAAACTCATCCCAAAGCATCTACCCATGATTCTATCTCAACTGGAACTAATAATCCATGGATAACCCCTTTAATTGATTATATATTTATAGTGAAACTTGTCTCATCTATAATTTCCATCTCACTAACACCTTAAAACATATCTCAAACATTATGATCTCCCATATATCCCATAAATTGTACCCCAAATGGTCTTAAATCATATAAAACATAGATCATGGGAAACACTTATATGTTCTTGTCTATAAAATCACCCCAAAAATAATGTTCCAAAATACCCACTCTAGGGTTTACATTTCAATCTCAAAGATCACATGCCAACTCATCAATCTACTTATGGGAATTGATTCTCATCAAGAACTCAAATATGATACTACCTACTTGAGAAAAATGATATCATCCAAACATATACATACCAGTATCACATGCAAAAAAATATTCATAATAAGATTTTATTTCTCACCCAGCATCATCATGCATGACTACCCCCTTGAGAATTATTATTTTCATAGTAATCCTCATCGAACAACTATATATTGGAGTAACCCCATAGAGGATCACATATCATCTATAAACACATAATATATATATATATATAAAAGAATCAACCTAAAAAGATTTATCTTGAGTACCCATATTCATTGGGTCTGGTTAAGTAGAATCCTTCCCCAATGTTGGAAAAAACAATGTAGGTTGTTACTAACACTTAAAATGTCCATACCCATTATCATTTCTATACCAGTATCATAATTACCCATATAGGGTCTATCACTAAGGCATAAATTTTTTTTACCAACACACTAAGGTACTTTATGCATCTCAAATAAGAGGGATATAATATTAGTCATCATCGAGCCTCTCTTCATAGTACCATGTGACTTTTCATCAAAATAATATAATTCAGTTCACCTAAGTATAATTCCAAAAATAAGTTATATGGGAGAACATCATTTAGGTTTTTATTAAAACATTAAAGAACTAAAACACATACTTAGTGATACTAATCATTCACATGTATGAAAATTTCCTATGAATACTACATTCTGAACATGATGCATGTACAAAGCATCTTTCAAATGTTCCAGGATCCAAAACACACAATAAATTTTAAATTAGAAAATCCAAACCACATGTGTGTCCCATTTGTTGAAAACCACTCATCCATAAAATCAAAAACTATGAATAGTAATATCATATCCCTAGTATCTAGTAATTCCATTTGAAAATGGTTTTCTTAATGTATTAATCAAATAACCATCATAGGTTTCGATACATTGAGTTTTAACATGTCTAACATCTCCCAAAATAGTAAGAAATAAATATCCATTAAAATATCTAATATATCTCACATAAAATATTTGATAGAACTTTTTTAAATCTCTATCATAGTTTATTGTGAATAGTAACTTCACCATGTCATTATGAAACCTCAAGTTTGCCTCCATATATGCCTCAATTTTTTGACGAGCAGTGGGGTTCTAGGGTTGTATCATGGGTAGATTATACCCCTATGTCATAGAGACAAAAAATGATAAAATAAACCAAAAAAAGTCAAAAGTAGTAAATAAATAATGAATTTTTATGTAATAAAAATATTTATCAATATCAAATTTAATTTAGAAGTATATAGTTATATTAATAATGTTACTGCCCACCAAGCCCATCACATATAAATAATGATATAGGAATAAAAATACATGAGATATAATATTATCCCAATGAATTACATTATCTAATTATCCAATCGGATCCATGTTATATCACTTTATCTAGAACCCTCATTCATCTTCCAAACCTAAACCAGTAACTACTGATGTTTTCTCATGCACCCAAGTTCCAGGGTCACTCAAGAAGGATTTGAGTACAAATTAGTAGGGCACCACCAATGTGGTCCCACAAATAACCAGAATATGTGGTTTTTATATTTAATATTCTCAAAAAATTGATGTATATTAAACATGTAAGCATAAATAAATATTTAATTTTGATCCTCGGGTGGTGCATAACACCTTGAATTTACCCCAGGGGATGTCCTCCATCTCAAACCCATTCTAATTCATCAATAGGTTGGTTCTTGCACCCACCCTATATTCTAATTATTATCTAGGGTATACCCACCTTGGTACTCACATATTAAAGGCAGTTGAATGCAATCCCAATGATCATCCCACCTAGAAAAAGTCTATAATAAATAGTGTGTTTCCCTTACAGATAATCACTTGGACAATCCAGATCAGATCCTCACACACCTATACCTGGAGGTCACTATGGGATCCTACTCTAGGTCCATTACATTACATTCACTCTATTAAATTTACAACCCTCATGGTAAAAGTTACATATTGAATATAATAATAATAAATTCCAAGGAAATTAATTGAAAAATGAAATCAATACAGTGTATAAGGGTCCAACATGGCCCCTTTCACTTAGTTCAATTCATTTAGGAGATTTATTTTTTTGAAAAAAAAAATTTGTTTTAAATGAAGGTTCAATCATCATTAATAGAAACACCACATATTCCATGATATAAAATAAATCACATACCATAGGGAATGTACAATGGACCACCTCCCTCAAACAAGAAATTTTCATTTTCAATCACATCCCAACAATTCCTACCCTATATTTTCCAAGTCGAATAGTCATACCCCATCATTAAAAGGCCCTAACTCAAGCTAAGAATAATAAAATAATTATTTATAATCAAATTAAAATTAATTAAACATTTAAAACTAATTTTATGATATAATTTAAATATTTATAAATTCAAAAAATCTCACTTTTCGATATTGTCCCTCTGAAACCATGAGTGACGGGGTACAGTTCACTCTCAATGCACCCCTAAACCAAAGAAACACAAAATCCCAAATAAAAAATGTCAATTAAATGGTCTATTTAACCAAAAATACAAAAAAATATTAATAAAATTATGAAATAACATACCTCAACCAAAAAAGTATGCGATAGTGTGAAGGAGTTTCCTTGAGTCCTTCGTTACAAAATTTGAGAAAAATCCCATCGAAATTGACTGATTCCACAATGTTTTGATGAAAATAGAACTGAAACCTTAAATTGGGGAAACCAAATCAAGAGAAACTCATGAAGAACCAATGATAGAGAGAAAAGAAGGAACAATATTACCTTTGACATCAAAAATTCATCACCTAGTACACCCTAGATCAAGGGGCGGTATGGGATATCCAACTATAGCCTCTCTCTATGCAGTTTCCTGAGCTAAACCAAAGGGGAGGGGGTCGAGTATCTTTTAAAAGGAAAAAACTCTACAAAATATTCCGCTAAAAAAATTAAGTTTTTGTCATGAAACCCCTAGATAGAAGGAACTCCCCCCTCTATCTTAAAAACTCATGGTGTGACCACTATGGTTTTCTATGAAAGCGATCCTGCTGCAAAATTATAATATCTTGTCCACCCAACCCATATTTAATATCAACCCATACACATGGGCCCTTCATCTGAGCTCAACCCACATCAATAAAATAATATTGAGATTTCAAAACTCTCATAATCCCATTTTGAGTCTTGGTTCTCATAAAGTTCCATCCACTAATTCAAACATTTAAATTTATTCGAAATTCCATTACCCTTCCAAACATAGGGTATTTCATTTGTCAATATTTTAAATACAATTTATAAATTTTTAATTATTCATTATTGGTTACCCTATGAAACATTCATGTTGAAATACAATATTTACTATTATTATATATGTATATATATACTATTCAATTTTAGTTATAAACAATTATTACATAATATATATATATATATATATTTTAGCCCAGAAATAAAAAATAATAAGCATAATTGATATTTTTTTACTATAACTATATATATTTACCAAAACTATATATATTTTATTCCCTATTTTGGTGATGATACCTATTTTATGGGATCTTTGTCACTTTTTAGGATGTTTTTTCTTCGTAGAGTTTTTTTAGTTATTCTATTTATGGGTTTTGATCTTGAAAAAAAATAAGTTGTTTCAAAAACATCATGTTGGTTCATAGTTCATTTATCTATTCTAACATGGATAAACATTTTCATTATTTTTCATTGTTGAAAAGTGGAAAAAAATATTTTCTTGTACAAATTATTTTTAAATAGACATACTAGATACCAAGAAGTGTAATATTTTATATTGTAGGATATTAAATTTTCTATAGATTGTGACAAATAACTAAACCTATTTCAGAATAATTTAATGTGATGATGTTGAGGTATGTTTTGTTTCATCTATATCATTTTTCTAGATCTCATTTCTTTTACATGATTACCTACATGAACATTATTCATTGAATATGATTTTTTGGCCAAAATTATCCCAAATGTCACATAATATATATAATTTAGTGATCAAGCCGTTGCTGTCCCATTTTATGTTTGATTCGTGGACATAGACTAATGATGTTGTTCTTTTTTAGGAATATAGAGGTAGGATTTTTTATTCAATCAAGAATTATTCCTTAATTCCGTAAATTTTAGTGCTTCCCTTTAAATTTAAATTGTAGTTCCTTTTTTACATGAAATAATTTTCATGTTTAATATTTTTTTTTAATTCTTGGAAACTTTTTTATTATGATTTTGAAGAACATTTGAAATGAAAAGTGGTTATTATCAATGGGATCTTGAAAGCCACACCAACAAAAGAGGAACATAAACCATAGATTGATTTTATTTGAAATTTTCAAGATATATATATATATATATTCAATTATAAGCCTATTATGGGTTGTATATTTAAGATTATGATCCTTATTGGAGTATATTGGACTGAGTTCCTTTCACTTCCACCTCACTTGACTAGATTCCACAAACCTTCTCCTTTGATCGACCAACTTACTACACTTTTCCTCCCACTACATCCAGTATGTTACCCTACCCATGCTCACCCAACATATCTCTTTCCCTATCTATATATATATTTCTACACAAAATGGATGACCTAAAGGACCCCATATTCCTTATTGTTCGTGTTTCAGTTTAAATTTAGTGTTTATGACCTTATTCTATAACCCTTCTTGAAGATAAGCACTACAAGATCAAAGGTAGTTATAGAAGAGGGCTATGTGAGCTCATTTATATGGTGATAAAAATTGGGGATGATGAAAAATGATAACATATGGTATTATTTAAACTCTAAACAATCTAAACATGGTCTTTATAATTAAAATATAAAAATCATGATATACTTCACCAATTAAAATTATAAATGAGAACCTAGAAGTTGTATGTGATCCTATCATAGGGATCATCAATCCATCCATCTATTCCACAAAAATTATTACCCAAGATCCACATTTTTTATGAGAAAAATGGAGTATCTACAAAAAATAAAGGCTTAATTTATGCACAAAAGGTTTATTGTTAAATGATAAAAACACTAATGTTATAAAACCCTTTTAATGTGGGGCACTTTTATCAGTACATTAAGTATAAATGATAAAACAATCATTTATCAACTATATTTCAATCACTAATAAAATATCATTTTATTAATTTTATTTTTAGTTAGGATAAACTCCATGGGTTCTATCAATATGTTTCATAATTTACAACACATTACAAAAAACAATTCAAAATAAAATTTCAATTTTATGTTAAATAAACAATAAATTAAAATTATAAAAAAAATCTACATTAAAAAAATCCTAATATACTAAAATCACAGTTATTTATACACATTATTAAAAACATTAATTTTTTCAACATGTTTATATACACCATGTGCAGGCATGTATTTGACTGTCTTTGGGACCCCAATATAAAAGAGCCCAAACATGCAACCAACTTCTAAACACACCACCCCAAATTGAAAAAAGAATAATATCATACCTATAATAAAAAAATTATTATGTTTCGAATATTATAAATAAATAAATTAAACATAATTATGATACATTTTATTTATAAAATATCACTTTTAAAATTAAAACATACACTTTTAGTTTTATCAAGCATGCCATATGTCATATTCACATGTGGATGATTCTCTATATTAAAAATTATTTTTGGATTCTTGTCCTAAACTATCAATATAATCTATGCTTTTTTCTCATTTTTTGAATATTTGATGGGGGTTTTAACTAAACTTATTATTTTAAATAATAACACACAATTTTAGTCATAACATCAACACTATGTGTTAGATTGAAATGTGCCTAATTATTACGTGTAACAAATGACTTATGGATTATTTTCATAAAGTATCAATTCAATCCAGGTGAGTTTTCTCAGTTTTGAGTATGTGAAGTGTGATGTGTTGTAAAATATTGATTTTAAATAAAAAAACATTCATTCATATTAGCCACACCATGTTTTAGATTGATGTGTGACTAAAACCTATACATTAAAAATGACATATAAATTTTTTAATAAATTTTCCGGATGATCTGAGTGTGTTTTATTAGCTTTCAATCAATGGTGTGTGTTTTTAACTTAAATGTTTCTTCTAAATTGAGAACATATACATTGAGTCATATCAGCCATACCTTGGCTCATATTGACATGTGGTTGATTCTTACACATTAAAAATGATATATGGATTGTTTTTATAACGTATGAAGAATAAATCAGTGTTTTTTCCCATTTTTGAGTATGTCAAGTGTGTCTTGTTCTAAAATGTTATTTTAAATAAAAATTCTATTTTAGTCATATCGAACACACTTTGTGTCATATTGACATGTGGTTAATTCCTATAAATAAAAAATTTCATGTGTATCCTTTCCATAAATTATCAATATAATATGAGTTTGTTTGATCAGTTTTTATTCAATGAAGCATGATTTGGAAGAAAATTTTACATTAAAACATAAAACATTCACTTTTAGTCATATCAGGCACACTATGTGTCATATTGATACATTAATGATTCATACATGTCACAAATGACTTATGGGTAATTTTACTAATGTATCAAGACAATTTAAGTAAATTTTCTCATTTAGAAGTATGTAAATCATGTTTTGTACTAAAATATAAATTTTAAATTAAAACATCCACATTTTGTCATACCAGCCACATCGTATGTCAAATTGATCTTTGGAATATTAATATGCATAAAAAATAACTTATGGATTATTTTTTAAAATTACTAAGATAATATGAGTTTTTTTCAGGGTTTTTAGTGAGTGATGTTTATTTTGAACTCAAAAGTTACTTTTAAGTTGAAAACATTCACTTTGAGTAATACATGGAACACCATGTGTCATATTAACATGTGTCTATTTTTTGGACATCAAAAATGAATTATTTATTATTTTAAATGATTATAAATACAATATGTTTTTGTTTTATTAGTTTTCATTGAGTGGAACATTCTTTGATATAAAATGCCACTTTTAAACTGAAAACATGCACTATTGGTCATAGTGATCCCACCATGTCTCAGATTGATGTGTGATTTATTTCTAAACATCAAAAATGATGTATGGTTCATTTTACTAAATTATTAACATAATATTAAAATGTTTTCTTATTTTTTAGAATGTGAAGTGTGTATTATACAAAATTCCACATTTAATTAAAACACATACTTTTAGTCATACAAAACACACCCTTTGTTAGATTGATATACGGTTGTTTCCTATACATCATAAATTAATTATGTATAATTTTCATAAATTTTAAAGAAAATATGTGTCTATTTTATTGGTAGTTATTCATTAATGTTTGTGTTGAACTAAAATGATACTTTTAAACTAAAAACAGAGACTTTGAGTAATAATGAGCACATTGTGTGTCGGATTGATGTGCAATTGATTCTTACATGTTAGAATTTACATATAGATTTATTTAAAAAAGTATAAAACAATACAAGTTAGCTTTTTATTCTCTAGTGATCGGAACATTTTTTGAACTACAATTTCACTTTTAAACTAAAAACACAAAAGTTGAGTAACAATGGGTACACCATTTGTTGAATTGATACACAGTTGATTACAACACATCTCAAATTACTTATAAGACAATTTTTTTAAGTTTTATTACTAAAGGTTTTTTAAAAATTATTGGATATAAAATATAAATTATTACATAACTACTCATCTTAAATAAACCAATAAAAATTTACTTCTCTAAGGAGAGAAAATTAATTTGTACCCTATTGCATTATCCTTGTTGAGACCTTCATTGATAATCTATTTTTCTACAATATTTTTTTGTATATAAATAGAAAAAATGGCCTCCTTAAATATTTTATTCCTTTCTTGAAAGGTAAGATTACATTCTATATTATTAAAAGGACCATGAACACCGTATGAAGCCCTTTTTTCTCTTCATAGTCCCAAATTGATTATAGAAAAATAACTTCTAAATCACCTCTTCATGAACTATCTTAAATTTTACTAAATAAGTGGTATATAAAAATGTTAATAGAATTAACAAAATATATTTTATATAAAATGATAAGAAAATTCACTAAATAAGAAGTAAATAAACTAGATATTTATGATTTCTACAAAATAAAAAAATGTAGACATTATTGGAATTCAATTCTACATTATGTTTGAAAAAATTCATACAATATATATTCTACCAACTCATTTCTAAAAATTTATATTTCTTATTTTAAATGTACATATTTCTAACAGTCCTCGTAGTATTGTAAAAATATAAATAAATAATGTTTAATAAAAATTTTAATTGAAATTATAGTTATCATTGGAAATAATATATTTGGGGATGCAAGAATTTTGATGGAATATGATATTTTTTGGAAATATTAAAATTTAATAGCCATATTAATTATTGTTATATTTTTCATACACTGTTTAAACCTTAAAAATAATAATTAATTTGTTTTGATATATATTTTGATAGCTAAATATTATTATATATAACCTAGTATTTATCTAATTATGGAGACTGATAGGCTTCTTGTGCTCATGGACTTCCCTTATACAATGATTGTTATAGTATTTAAACACCACCCTATCAACAAAAATTCATATTAAATCATAATAAAATATGTATAAATTGATGTTTATTTTTAAATTTTTTAATTTAGTGTGTTAAAGATTTATAAAGAACATCATGTGTAGTCACTCATTTTGGTAATAAATTCTATTGATAAAAATAATAAATCCTTAGAATATCCAAATTGATTGTAATGAGAAATCAGTTCTACTTAAAAACAAAAGAAAATAAGTAAAGAAAAAAGAAAAAATATATTTTATATGATTAGATTTTATTGTTTTACCCTCAAATTGTGGATATTAAGAAGTGCTTGTTATCTTTAAGTTTCATTTCAAAAAATTCTAACCAAGTAGTCAATAGTTAGTAAATATTAATTTTCTACCAATAAATATTTATAATATAGAAGTGGTTTGAGGATTAATGTGTTTAATTTTTTGTTCATTGGTTTTTTTATTCACTTTTATCTGATATATATGCCAAAAAACTGGAATTTTATTTAAATGTCATTATCTTAGAAAATCAGTTGTTGGATAAACTGATTATGAAAATGCATCCCATACATATATTTATAACTTATACTATCATTTGTCTTTTCTTTAGGATTTTATTTACATTTTCATGGACAATATTTTCAATAATGGACTGTCCATATTTTTTTTATTCAAAATCAATGATAGTCATATTAAAATATTTTAATGTTATATCCACATAAACTTTTAATATTTGTAAATATAATAGTTTAACTCGAGGGGTAAAGGTTCACTTGGGAGGTATTTTTTATTTATATATTAATCCTTTATATTATTTTCACTAAACCATCCATTTCAGCTTCCATTTAAATATCTATAATGGAATAATTAAGTTTAATCTTCTTTTAATTAATTGATAATTTATTCGTATAGAAAATAAATTGAAAAGGAAATAACATGTTATCGACATATAATTTTTCAATATCAATTTCCCATGTAAAAAAAGTTCAAATGCTCAGTTCAATAATAAGAAAATATAGATCATCAAGGAGAATATGTCGCTCAATACTCGACTCAGGAGTTATATGAATCCCTACAATCACATGATCTTTTAGAAGTAGTTTGTTTTGTACAATATCTCCTTAGATGTTTTTCACAATACCCATCGTAACAAGGTGATGGCTGTGTGCTGGTAGATATAAATCACAAAAATTTCCCACTATATAATATTATTATTTTAATGGTATCGATATTTAAATGATTCAAATTTCAATGAAATAGTTTTGAAAAAATCTGTTAAATCTAATATCATGGACCTTTGAGGGGAATTTGTAGACTCAAAGCTAAGGTTATTGGATCTTCATGTACAGGTTGTTGTTTTGTTTTTTATCCTATTATATTCGTCTAAATTATATTATCTAATAACTCAACATTAAAATTAAATTTTTATTCTTCAATATTAATTTATTCCTCCTTCTCATCCATTTTCTTTCCATTATCCCCCTATGAATTTCATTTCTCAAAATATGTTCGAGGCGATACTCCAAGACTCACACCATTTATGTAGCTATATTATTTTTTTCCACCTCAAGGGCACTAAAATTATCCATTCATCAAGTACATAAGATTATAATTATTTTATCAGAAATATATAAAAAATATGGGAAAATAAGTAGTCAATGTTATGTAATATTTATTTAAAGTCAAGAAAAATTATTATTCCTTACATACACATGTCTCTCATACTCATTATTTATTTTGATCTACTAGTATTTTTTATTTATTAACATGAGATTCCTTCTATAGAACATGATGTGGTATGGAAGTGTATTGGAATTTTGATTCATAAATTTTTTTAGAAACAAAGTAACATAATTCTGTTATCATTTATGTGACATGAAATTATTATTATTAATTAAAAATACATACCATTTTTTCAGTGAAGTATACCCTATCGTTTCTTCAGGTACAGGTATGTTGATTTTTATGCATGATTATTATTTTCAACACAAATTTGTTATTTCATTAATTAATAATTCATAATCAAATAGACTAATATATGAATTTCAGAGTAACATATTTGCAATCACAATATACCATAAATTATTCCTCGTCATGATGACAAGTAAACACATTCCATGTTTGTGGGATTATCATGTGTGAATATATCTATAGTGGGTGTAAGATTAATTTCCCTTTTAGTATCCCTGGGAATGCTATTTTAGCTTTTATAGTTACCATTAATAAAAATTTCATTCTATATTCATCTATTATAAATGCACTATTCAAGGGATAATAAAGAGTAAATACATGTTTCTTTATTATATATTTTTAGTAAAATCGAGAAATTATTTCATAATTTTACCCTAATATCATCCAAAATTTGTGACTTTTATGTAGAAACAAAATTTTAATGTACCTATATTGATAAACACATGTATTTGAGTGATGAACCCAATGTAACTAACAAAAATTGAACTGTTAGGGTCAATATGATAGACTTGTTCATTTGTACAGAATTTAATATTATGTATTAGCATCCAACATTAATAATTTTTGTTAAGAATATCATGGAATGATGCTCTTATTTTTCTCATAAATAATTTCTTCAACTTCTATTATTTCCTTGGTATCAACATTATAAATATGTTGTTCCTCAGGAACAGTATCATCAATATGTAGAGAAAACTATTATTCCTTGAAATATGTAGAATCATCATGTGGAGAATTCCTTATCTAAATAATTAATTTAACCTTTAATTTAAATTGAATAAATTTACTTTTGAACATATTCTACTATTAATTGAGATATTAAATATTAATAAACTTAAACGTGATTATTTAAATCTAGTTTTTTATTTATATGTTATTGATATTTGACATGTATATCATGTGTCCAAATACCCTACGTGTGTTCCCCTATAACATAAAGTTCCCCATATATATTAGGAACTCCATGAAATGTTTACAACATCCCGATTAAAAGGTCTCCCTCAAATTAATTGATATCTGACCCTATAGAGGTTTTGGTCGATGACTACATTCTATTTTTAGAATCTAGTCTATGAAATAGTTTTAATTCATATTGTTATATTGTGAAAGTATCTTCCTTTCACCATTCCTTACTAAAATCGGCTTCCATGAATCACAATTTAATAATTTTATTATAACATCTATTATAAACAAATTTTCATTAAAAATTTGGCACTTTGAATGTTGTATAATACAACTCCCATATTTTTTAAATGACCCCAAAGTATGACATATTCATATAAATTGGATTTTCATACTTGGTACCAGATAAGTGAATCTATTTCTCCCTAACAATAGCTCCACTATTTTTTACAGTACTACATTCATCATATCCCTTTTTATTGAATGTAAATCTTTTAATTAAATAACCACTATAATATGATAAATGAACATTTGGATTATTTATTAGCCATCAAAAATATTCTAAAAATTAATTCATAATTGTAGCCGACACCTTAAAAATATGGTATTCAAACCTTCCTATAAAATACCTATTAGGTCTATTTGATATCCAGATTTCAACCCTTGTTGGATTAAATTGAATAATAAGAACATTTTGTGTTTAAAAATATTTTATAACCACAAAAATATTATGTAAAATGTAATGATGTGCCTACTCCTACATTGTAAAGTTAATTTTGAAAACAAATTTACCATAAATTAATTCTCCTACAAGTCACCAACTAGGTGAGATTTTGGGTGACCAATCCTCTCCATATTAAACATAATTAAATAGTTTCATTAATAATATATCACTCTATATTACAACATTCTATATGAAATCAATTTTTTATGTACACTTTGAAAATCATCACTTAATTTTCAACGGGGTGCATCCATCTATATTGTGTAGGACAATATAGTTAGATATCTCAAACCAATTGAACCATAAAGTGGACCATCATATAAAATAATGACAATGAGAATAACATATCCAATTTACATATTATTATTATTATTGAAATTTCTATTTCAATAGTTTGAAAATTCACTAGTTTTATAAATTTATTTCATACATATTTGAAAAATAAACAATTCATGGTTAATTTATGAAGAATAATTTTATGAAAAATTCAATGTAAAGCTACAAACCTTAAATGTCGAATCAAAACATGAAATCCATTTTATTTATATCCAATTAACTATTAATTTTTCATTGACATGATATTCTTGGTAATTTACGTAAAAACACCAAAACCAGTATCCTAGAGCTGGTTCCTAACTTTATTAAATCAGTATTATGAACAAGCGATCATATCTCAAAGGACCAAATAGTTTAATATATTTGGAATACCAAACACAAACAAAAATTTTATGTTTCATCTTTAAAAGGAAAAATGGTATATAAACTCCATTAGAAACACCCATAAATTCCTTGATTATCCATAAAAGTCATTAATAATATATATCTTCACTTATTGGGGAAAAATAAAATATAAGAAAGGTTTCATCCCAGATTCTTAGTAATGATAATAAATTGAGTGGAATCATTCAAAAATATAAAAAATAATTTAGGGTAAAATAAAATCACATTCCAATTAAAAATAATCTTGATCATAATATAGTAGGGATAAAAACTAATTAAATAATTACATTAATAATCACATCATTATGAAATATAAAAATGGATATTATACTAGAAAAATAATCATATGGATTATCAATTACCTATATAATTATGAGGTAATTCATAATTTTAAACTTCATAACATACCATAAAGGCTTCTGCCAGGATACCATAAATGTGTTTGACGTTAGCCAATACCCAAACTAGTTTGTCTCATGAGAACTAAGAACACATAAAGGTGATATAACTGGCCCCACGCATCATATACTATGTTTAACACATTCCTCTTATGAAAATAGAGAAAAATACCCTAAAACGTTTTATTGAAAATCTAGCATACAAAATGTGAATACTACAACCATAAAGCATGAATATTGCATCCAAATTTAACATGATCATAAACCATTTAATAAAATATTTTATTTGTTATCATGTGATATCAACCTATATCAACCATAAAATCCATCAAAGGTAGTTTAATTAGATGAAAATACTCTAATAAAACCATTAAGAAATTCTTGAGAAAAATACCTTATTTTCTTTAGAAAGAGGAGTTATTTTAGAAAAATAAATTATATAGAATTAGATTTTAATAATTATTATCATATAAAAGAAATTTATAGAAGAATAAATTTTATTTAATCCATAAATAATGTCCTACTAAATTGAAAAAATGTAAAAAGAGTCTTTATAAATGAGACACCTTACTGTAGTTTACGAGAAAATATAAAGAGTCATTAAACCGGACAAAGATTAATTGTTTCCAAAAAAATAAATGAAACAAAAAAAAATTCATGATAATAAATACTTATTTTATAAAAATATGTATTTATTAAAATATATTATGAATTGTCATGAAAATGGGTAAGAAATTGGGATGTTCCCTTTAATCGGGTGTTCTCGTTAAGAGGAATTGAAAAGGGAACCTTAAAAATATTTATTTCCCTATAAAAGAAATATGAAATAATATAGATACATGGGTTTCGAAAATATAAACATAATTTATAGGAATTTTATAATAAAAATGAAGAATTATATTATGGTAAAGAAAGAGAAAGTGTAACCAGAACAGAAAATGGAGGTTTGGGGAGAATCCATTTCCTTATGTCTAATAGAATTCTGAACTTGTACTTAACATCCTAGATAGTGAAATTAGATCATTAATATATTAATTCAAAACATATTAATCTTTTATTTTTTTATTATAATTCTTTTTATGTTCAATGTTGGCCTTTTCGAAAAGTTATAATATTTAATTCTGTCATTTGGGAGTGTTCTTTTCCTTGGTGTTCATGATTGGTTCACATGTATACATGTATGAAATATCTTGTAAATTGAGAATAGTTATCTAGAATTGAAATTATATGTTATAAATGAAAATAAATATGATTAAATGGTCATATAATTCATCTTATTATTTCATGTGTGGTTGAATCATTAGATAAGACATTAGTGATATTCATTTAGATTGTTTTGGAAGTTTTTTATCATCACAAACATATTTTGTCTCATTAGTTATTAATATGTATATTTATATACTAGTTATAGAACATTAAATAAGATATAATAAATATATTTTAATTTGTTTCAACCCAAAAAATGGTTTTATGACCAGCCTTGAAGCTGGAATTGAAAAATGAAAATACATTATCAACAAAGGCGGTAAATCGTCACCTCACGGACAATGTTTTCATTTCTAGAATAAAAGAATGAGGAGAAGAAACATGTAGGTGGATTTTATAGTGAAATAATAAAATTATATTATATATAATATACAATTGTATCCATGAATGTTTGGATAAATGATATAAGGAGAGTATTAAAAATTAAAAAAAATTAAAATGAAAATAAAGAGGAAGAGTATTTTACCTCTTGAATTCTTATCTCTAAGAACGTCCTTAGGGAGTCGCTTTTTCATATTTTATTTTTACCAAAAGCCTCTTAACTTGAGTAATGTGATTGGGAATAGTATAGGTCATAAATTGGATATGATTCATGGCTTAAGAGGTGTGAGGATAATGGGTGGTGAGGGTTGGTCTTTATAATGAATGAGAGGGGTGTTTTTTGAATATTTTATTCATTTGTTTATTATTTTAGATAAATATTATGATTAAATTCATCAATAAAACAAAATATATTAAAATAATGAAAGAGAGTTCGAGATTATGGGATTACATTTGTCAAACATCATCTATGACTCAATAATTCATGTATTTGTAAAATACTGTAAATAACGTAATTCATTATTTACTAAAAAATCAAATATTTTATAAAAATTTAATAAAATTAACCCTAACCATTTTTTAACATGTATAATTATAAAATGAACTCATTTTATGAAAATAATTTTATAATTATTTTAAATTTAATTTTCTAACACTTATTCAAAAAATAACGATTTTATTATTATTACTGATTTTATGAAACTTTAAAAAATCAATTAAGGTCTCATAAGATTATCCTATAATCATATGAAAAATAATAATAATTTATGAATCTATTTAATGAAAATAAATTTTATTTTAAATAATTGTTTTCATTCTAAATATTTGAACTAACATATCTGTTTCACAAAAATACCAATCCATAACTTATCATTTTAAAACATTTATATACTTATTAAATGATATAAATATAATATATTTTTTATTTATAATAAAACAAAATGAATACTTTCATAGGTGACTGTAGGGTTATATTGGTCATATTACTATTCCAATAGTCATATTTAATAGTATATTATGGTTTTAAACTCGGTGTTGCATTAAGCATAGACTATCGAATATATTAAATTTTAAAAGAGGTGTGCCATAAAATATTGGGTTGTAAAATTGATTAATACACCTCTAGATACTTAAAATCATTCAGGAAGTTATGAAATTTATATCAGTCTGGCATGAAAAGAGTGTTAGCTGGTGGAGGAAGAAAAGTTTTCCAATCACCCTTCACTAGCACCAACTCTTCTTATATGCTCATGTAAACCATGCCTAACCTAAAATTAGTTCCATCCTTCATTTTTAAAAGTCAGTTTACTATTTTTCTAATGGAACATTCATATAAATTTTTTCTATGTGCATTTAGTCATAAAAATTAATCATGTACAAAAAACTATCTTATGATATTTCAAATAAAACTAAAATCTATTTTTGAAATGATGTTTGTAAGTGTTTTTAAATAAGTCTTACCCAGATTAGTAAAAATATTATTTATATTCTTATAAATGTTTATCACATATTAATGGATATGGTTTTCTAATATATACTAAATTTCCATCAAATGATGTCATCTAATATTGGTATTTATGTCATCGGGGTAAAAAAATTAATGTCTTAAAAAAATAGTCTTCAAGGAATACTTCAACCTAACTTATTGTATACTGTAACAACCTGATATTTTAATAGATTAAAATATTGTTTTATAGTGTATTCTATATGAAAAACCATGCCTAAATGATATATGAATTATATTTCTTTAGTTTAACAACTTTGATACCTTCTAATACACACAATACCAAGTAAAAATTAATTTAATACCATAATAATCTAAAAGTTAAATTGGAAGGTATGAATAAAACTAAATAAATTATTAAAATTATTTTTTTAAAACATTAATAAAATAATTTAAGAGGTAATATATTTATAATAAATAAAATATGAATCATTCCAATAAAGAAAAATCTTCCTTAAAAACTGTATTTTAATAAAATTATATTTCGACACCCATTACGAATTAATTTAATTTAATTTCTTTTGAATTTTTAGAATTTTATTTTACAAAATTGTCTCCATTTTTTAAATCATCATGTAAAGGTTATTTGAAGGTAAATTGTTTAGAATTTTCTGAATAGATTAATTATTTATTGAATACTGAAAATACTAGTTTTTAATAAACAAATTCTTTTCATTTAAAGAATTTAAAAATTAAATTGATTTATAAATTAGTTTAAAAGTAAAATTAGTTAAACTATATTATAAAAATACAATTTATTTCATCACAATCAATTTTATATTTAGTTTTGATATTAAACATTTTTATACTTATAAAAACCTTTTCATTTGAATGTAGGTTTTGGATCGGTACTGCGGAATGAATTTTAAATTAAGTTCTGCCACTTTAATGAATTTAATTTTTAGAATTGGATTTAATATTTATAATAATATAAATTAATATTATATAATAATTTTAATAAAATTTTGGGTCATAATGAATAGTAAATACTAAAAAAATTAATTATTGTGGTTAATGTTAAAACAGGTTTACTATGAGGTTAAAGAAAAAAATAAAGGCTAAAATGACAAAGAAACATTGAACAATTTATTTTGGATGGACATATTTAGACCATATATCATCCATTAATCTATAATGATTCATTTTGGATCCAATTTAGATCTAAAAATATGGTTATCACTTTTATATTTCAAAAATTCCAAGTGTGTCCTCCCCCCCCCCCCCACTTATAAAAGGCCACCCCTATCCTCTTTTATTAACCCCCCAAAATACTTTTATGTCATAAAATAACTAACAAAATATATTACAAAAATCAATATTCATATAATAGAGTTATTTTTTTATCTTAAATCTAAACAATGAAGGCTTTAGGCATATACCTAAATAGGTTTTCTATACAAGAAGTAATGTCCTTAATAATGTGTTTTCATTTTACTTATTCTTATAAATCCATAAAATATTATTCAAATATGATTAAATAATAAAAAAATTATATCCTACATACTTAGATTTTTTTATGTTAATTTAATAAAATTTATAAATCTCCTCATCCATGAAAGAGATAAATAATCTATTGATTGTGTGTATGGAGGACTACCTCCTCGCAACATGTTGTAAATCATTTTCCATGAATGCCTCTCATGGATGAATATAATGATGAATTTATCATATTGATATGATATTTAATCCATTAATATAATAAAATTATTATAATATAATATATAACCTCTTACCTTCTAGTCTGTTGGAAAACAATAATGCCACTCAAGTGTACGTGTGAACTACCACCTCCCCACAGTGATGTAAAATGTTTTTCGTTTTATTTTTACATGGATCATAACAAGGACATAATTAATATAAATAAAAAAAATTTAAATATTAATGTTTATTTAAATTTTGATATATTATTTAACATTTTTTTAGTTTGGTAAATTTGAAAAATATAAACAGTGTTCATGTGTACGTACGGCCTACCATCTCCATGAACGATGTAACTCATTTACCCATATCTAACATTTATAGACTATTATAAAAAAATTTATAATTATTATATAAAATATTTATTTCATGGTTAATTTTATGGAATATATTTAATCGTGATCAAATAAAAATGAATGGAATTAGACAACCAAAACAAACAAGAAATACGAAGCAATTATCACCTAAAACAGTTATTTTAACATAGAAATTTTAACAAAATGAGCATAAAATACTATAGTAAAATAATATATTGTATTAAATATATTAGTAAGTTTCTTGAATAAATTTATATTAAATATAAATTTATTAGACATGAGGTAAAGAAAAATAATTAAATGTCACCTGAGGTAAGGTTTTCCCTTCTCAGTTTTACTTCTATGAGACATATGCTATATTCACCACTTTTTTATCGTTTTGTAATGTATACATACCCATTTATATGTCATATAATTAATTCATTTATATTTTTTGTAATTTAATTTATATTTTATGTTATTTATTTCATAGGGCTTACGATTTAAAAGTATCCAATGTGGTAAAGGTTTATGTTAGAATATCATTGTTTATCGGGGTCGTTCATGATTAAGATTCTGAATATGAAAAATTATTTTATATATTTCAATAAACTCATGAATTTTTTTATCCTATATTTAATCTGATATAATATATGTTTTATTATCATTTTATACTCTTTATGAAAAAAATATCCCAAAATAATGTTTTTAATGAAACCCGACTTTATTTCTATCTACTGTCAAAATTGCATTTTCTCCCATATAGATTTTCTCTAAGGATGTATTCAATAATTTTTTAACATTATCCAAATGATTTATTAATTAAATTCTTACCCATGAATGAATTTTTACAAATTTTTTTGAAATGATCACTCTTTCTTTTTTCTGATTGGGAAAAATTTTATCCTTTTAACCTCAGTGTGAAAGGAATTTTTTTTAAAATATGTAACATTTATTGAATTACCCACCATCATTGCCTCCCATTAATTTTAATAATCAATTACATGTTTAAAATAATTTTTTAAAATAATTTTTTTCATAATTTTTTTTATTTTTTAAAATAATATTCAAAATGAAAAAGATATTTTCCTCAAGTATGTTTTAAATAGAATCTTTCTAGTATTTATATTAATCCTAAACAAAAATCATTATTTTACATGTACTCTATTGGGAATATATTGTAATGATGCCATAATTAATATTTTTTTGGATGGTTTGTGATAAGTTAGATTTGTTAATTACTATTTTGATATCATCCTTATTATTTTTCAAGATATTTTATGAATAATTTCATAGATGAATATATTAAAATTCTTGTAATAGTTTTCAATATGAATTTTTGTGTTGATTATGTTTTTATATTAGGAAAATTATTAATATTTAGAATGATAGTTTTTTTTGTATTTATTTTTATCTTTATAATGTGTCTCTCCTTTTATATGAAGAATGAATTAGAATAAGGGAAGGGTGGGGACTAATATAGCCCAGAAATTCATCGGTCGGTGACATGAGATTGAATATATTTGGTTTATGACTTAGGAAATACCCATTTATGTAATATTTCTTGGAATGAGGCCTTGATGGTATAGTTATGATATCAAGAATTATGCTTTGCCTCATTATGGGACTAGTTATTGACTTCTATGTGTCTATTAGATTAGTTAGAATATGTATGGATAAGGTTAAGGATCATGTGATTATTTATATCGGCTTATTTGATCCTTATTTATTCCTATCTTATTGTTATTCATGTTCAATTTATTGAATAAATATAATGTTTTTATGTTATTTATCATTCCATTTTGATTTTCCCATATTTATTCAAGATTACTTCCACTATAAATTTACACTTACTGAGCATCTGAGCTCACTCTTTTCTTATATTACCTTCCCCTGGGTTCCAATAATTTTATTATGATTAATATTTTGGGATATAATAAAGGTAATTATGATTTTATCAAAGAAAAAACTATATTTAATTTTATGTACTCAATTATAAAGTAAAACTCAAGTATATATCTAGATTAACAAAAATAATAAACTATTTGGTCTTTTGATGTGTGATGTCTAATATCTGTAAATAATGTAATAAAGTACCCACTGAATCTACGTTTCCAAGGTTGTAGTATTTATAGTTTTTAAAAGATGAATGTTAGTATAAACCTTAAGAACTATATTTTAGATAATATAGATTATGGAACATATCCCTGTGATAGACTTTAAGAAAAATTATAGAAGAATATAATAATGTTTTCATGAGGAAAGATTATAATTTTTTATATAAATACATCTCATTATGGATACTAAAAGTTGGAATTTTTATAGTGTAGTTTTTACTAGGGGTAATAAATTATAAAAGGGTGCATTGGGATTCAAATCGATCATCATCAGGTGCATGAAAACATGCCTTACTATACGTCTATTTGGACACTCGTAGGGGACATGCTTGGGCTAATTCCCATTTTCTTTATAAACCAATATTAGGGATATGGAAATATTTGTATGCTTTGAAAATTTTCCCAATGTAACCATGTTTATAATTATATGATTATCCATGAATGGTTTTCTAAATTATGTTATCTATTTTACTATTTTGGGATTATAAATTATGTTTCATGATGTTATGATCTAATATAGTGTATGTCATTGTTTATAAATTGTTCTTAGAGGAAGGAATGTGAACAATATCATTGAACATACTCTATTTAGGGATTTCCATATAGGGTAAAATAATGATGCTAGAGCTACACCTGTAATTAGAACAAATCCAATTATAACCACATTATAGAAGTAGACTCAATATATTAGTAATAAACATATATTTATGAAGAAACATATTCATCCACCACATTGTGTAATATTTTTAGACAACATAATTCATCGTAAACCTACAACATTCAATGGTACTACAATTTTAGTTTTAACTAAGAAATGGATATTTTCCATAGCAAAGATATTTATTTATCAAGAATGTAATGAAAGGGAGAAGTTTTTCATTGTGGTTTATCATGTCTCATAGGATATCGATTAGTGGTTTTCATTGATTCAATACACTAAGGATGATAAGAATATATAAAACATTGAGTGGATGGATTTTTAGAAATTTTTATTGGATAAATATTTTCTTAACAAAGAATATGTAGATACTAAGAGAAAAATATTAAACCTGAGACAAATGGAATAGGTAAATGTTTCTAAGTATGAAGCTAAATTTACATGTATATCAAGGAATCATACAAACTATATCTTCAATTCAAAGAGTAATATTGATCAATTATTTGATGGATTAAAGAATGTTATTTGAATAGGACTAGTCTCAAAAATTATTTCATCATATGAGGACATATTATCATGTTATCTTAACATATAGAAATAATTATCCAAGTATTAGATATTTTAAGGAAATTAGGAGAAGAAGATGATGGTAGAGAAAAAATTGTATAGGGGAAAAGGGAAATACATATTTTCCCATTATTGACAATTATAGAAATAAACACCCTATAACTTGATTAAATGGAATGGAAGTTGACTTCATGTGTAGAGAGAAAGTCCATCAGTCGTGTAAATTCAAGGAAAAAAAGACACCTCTAATGTTCAAAGTTTCAACTATAAGGATATGGGTAACTAAAAATTGCACCAAGCATTAAGGGAATTGACATCAAAATATTATATGTGTTAAGGTTAATCTTTTACTATTAATATAGTTATATTAAAATGATTAATGATATTGTCTATATGGATCGAAGAATTATGATGCAAAATTATTTTTAACAATGGTATTTTGGTTATAAAAATTATGAATCATCTAATGGTTGTGTTAAATTTAGAAGTATATATGTCTTCATATAATATTACCTTCATAGTTATGGATATTATCAAGGGTTTATTAGTTTAGGGTTGAACTTGTGTTCAATATATTAACATCCCAATTTTGATTCATTACATGATGAGAATTTATCAAGAATATGGATATTTTTTGAGGAAATTATTGAAATACAACACATTGAATTAGTATATGTTTTATTAAAAACCTTATTTGAGGAAGAATCCCTTTAAATTTTGTGTAAATAAGAATAATGTTATTTAAAAAATATAGAGTCACTGTGATAATTAATGTAATGGTAATAATAGTCAATTAAGATTATTTTATTTCTTGAAAAAAATTATGTCATATTGAAAAAACGTCTTGTTAGAATGTGATTTGATGAAAAATATTTTATTGGATATTCATCAAATTTTTGAAATATTATAGGAATTATATTAATATGGTTTTATAAATAATATTTTCCGCAAGTCGGGTGAGATCTCGTCGAATCTAGAAAGGTTTTAGGGATTGAACCCACAACTGATGGCTGATAATGGTGATGTGCCTACCATTGGCATAAATGATATCGTTGATAGTATGACATCATATTTACATAAAAAATTCGATGGTTAAATACATATTTAATGGATTATTTGAACTTTTTATGTCACTATTGAGGTTTATAAATTAATTTATTATATTGGATAACACATTCTTTCCTTTTTAGCTTTGGTAAATATTTAGAGACATATATAAGGACCTGTCACTATTTTATGAATCTTATGATCTTTTCAAATTTATTTTTTTGATTCAATAACAAAAAATTTAATCTTTGTTATTGATTTATTAGAGAAAGAAATGAAATTTACATTAATCAAATCCCAACTAAGAGATGAAATAGTAAGTATATTTTTTGGTGTTATACATCATGATAGTAAAGGAATCCATCAAATATAGGGAAATGATCTTGAAAAAAATATATTCCTATTAAATTAAATTCTCAAGAAAAAATGGTATTTTGACACATTAAACATTAATGGTTTTTTTGTCATTAATGTTCCCTTGATATTTCACTTTCTTGTGATCAATGTTCTTTATCACTGTCCAAAATTATTTACTCCTTTCTTTCATGTCCATATATCCAATTCCCACTATTTTTCCCTAAATAGATTCCTAGTTATTTTTTATAATAGAGGACCTTAATACTTCCCTTTATCTATTATTATGAGGAATCTTTATTGACCCTACTTATGGAGTGGGATTTCAAGAATGGAATTTTCAAATGAAGAACCATTTATTACCAAGATCATATTCATATTATAAGGGCAAAATTTATTGAAGGTGGGGAGAATATAACACCCAAATATTTAAAAATATGATCATTGTGTTTTATGTCATATGTGAAAAACAACACCAAGCTTAAAAATCTTCAAAATATATTTTTTCATGTTAAATCCTTTTAATAGAGTTTGATACACGTAGACATGAGTCTAAATTAACTGTATAGTATTATAATGTAGCCTCTAAATTGGTGAGTATGCATAATAATTACTAAATAATTAAAATTTGATGGCTTAAACATGTATAAAATTAATTAAATGGTTATATATTTATTAGAAATAAAATCATAATCATTCGAATAACAAATAAATATTATCTGAAAACAACTACATTTTTCTAAAAGGTGGTTTCGACAGGCTTTGAACACATACAAAAAAATTATTTTTTACCATTGTTAGAAAAAAAATATTTTAAAATTTTAATTTAATTTTTTAAATCATCATTTCAAAATTAAATTATATTAAATTTTTGAAAATTTTATAAAAAGATTAATTTTTGTATGAATAGTTAAAAATACTATTTTTATTGGAAAAGATTTTTTCATTAAAAGAATTTAAAAGTTAAAACTATTTTAAAAAAATTACAAGTAAAATTATTTAAATTATATTATATTAAATAATATTTAGTTCATTGGAATCAATTTCATAATGAATTTTTATATTAGTACTTTTTAAAGTCATGGAATCTATTTCTTTGGAAAAAAATTTTATCTTCGCATCTGCTGGATTAATTTAAAATTAAATTATTCCAATTATTTGAATTTAATATGAAAAAAGGGATTCCATAATTTGAATATTATTAATTTTATTTAAAAATAATGATAAAATAATATCTTTCTTAATTAATAGTGAAAACAGTAAAAACTAATTATCATAGTTATGATTAAACTCGGTTTTTTATGTGTTAATCATGGTGGATAAGGTTTTAAATGACCTGATAAATTTTTAAATTTATGTTTATATATATATTATGAACTTATATCATGTAAGGTTCTATAATGGGAAAATTATGAGCCTTTTGGAATGTGAAAAACAATGATATAAATTTTTATTTTTAAAAATATCAAATGTATCTTATCCCCCACTTATAAAAGGCCATCCACTATCTGCTCATATTCACACTCCCAATTTCTTTTTTTATCCAATAACATCCCAAATATCTTTCTTAAATTCTCTCAACACATCCTCGATTACATTTTTTATCATAAAGTCAGTCTTGGAAGTATTTATATGCAAACATAATGATATATTCCAAAGAAGATGCAAAATTATTAACTATACATTTCTATATGTTATTATGTTAATTTAACAACTTATATCATTCTCCTCTTATATGAAACGAAAAACAAAACTGTTGATCGTGTGTACATAAAAGTACCGCCACACGAATCGATGTAGTTTGTCTTCCATCATTTCATGTCACAGCCTCATATAATGAAGTATTTAAAATATTTAAATTACATTTATGAATATAATATACTTAATTAATTATTATATCATATATTCCTTCTTACATTCCAATCCATTTGAAAATGAAAGCAGCACCAGTGTGTAAGTGTGGACTGTCTCTGATACATAGCGATGTGAAATGTTTTTTATTTTAGGTTGAAGTAAGATGGAAATAAGGATATAATTAATTAATATACATGAAATATTTTTTATAATAATAGTTATGAAAATTTAAAAAATTATTTAACATCTTTATGTTCCACCCATTTGAAAAATAGAAATAGTGTTCATTCATATGTACGGCTTACCGTCTCCATGAATAGTGTAACTCATTTTCCCATATCTAACTTCTATAGAATACTATAAAAACAGAAATAATTATTATATAAAATATTTATATCATGTTTAAAATTCAATAAATTATGTAACCATTACCAAATAAATAACTGAAATAACCAAACCAAAACATAAATGAAAAATGAAGAAATTATCAAAAGAAATAGCTATTTTAACAAAGAATTATTAATAAATGGGATTAAAAAGTCTATAAGTAAATAATATATGGTATTAAATATATTATTATTGTTATTTAATGTATTAATAATAAATATATATTTATTATATATGATTTATAGACACGTACGAAGAAAATAGGACCACATGTAAGGGTTTATCATCTCACTAGTACGTTCGTGAGACATATGTTGTATTCACCAATTATTTCATTTTTTTGGTATATATAAATCCAATTTGATATGTTATATAATGAATAACATTATATTCATGGTATTTAAAGTTTAATTTGATGTTATTTGTGCCATGGGTCTTATGATTCATAAGTTACCAAAGTTGTAATGGTTTATGATACAATCTCGATAGTTTTTAGGTTTATTCAATATTAAGTTTTTGATGATTAAATAATATGATCACTATTTTAATAAACTCGTTAATTTTATTATTCTGTGTTTATTCGAAGATAATACATTTTTTCCTCTTATTTTATTCTCTTTATAATAAATTAGGCAAAAAGAATATTTTTAAACGAACCAATGTCATTTCTCTATTTAGTCGAAACCCTATTTTATTCAATATCCATGTTTTCTAAGTAAAAGAATAATGTTTTAACATTATCCAAATGGTATATTATTTTATTTTGTTCCCACATTTGGTTATTTAGAAAAAATTATAATATATCTTCTCGTTTTTCTAAAAATGTGTAACTTTTAATCATTTTTACAATACTGTGTAATGAATCCTTTTAACATATACAGCATGTATAGAATTACCCACCATCATGAACACCAATTACATTGAATAATAATTTAAAATTTTTGAGAAATATTTTTAAATAAATATTTTTCTTAATATTTTATAAATTTTGGGATTTTTAAAATGATTTTCAAAGATAAAAATATATTTTCCTAAAGGAAATATTTAATCAATTTTAATGGTTTTTATATTAATAAATGGAAAAACCCCTCAATTTACGTTTCCTCTATTGGGAATATTTTGTAATGATACCATGATTAATATTTAATTTTCTCCTTTATGATCAGTTTGACTGGGGATGTCCTATTTTTATACAACCCTTATTATTTCTCTAGATTATTAATGATGAGTTTGAATGGGAATATATTAACATTCATATGATCGTTTCCAATATGAATGTTTATGTTGATTATGTTTATTGAATGAAGTTATTAATAAACATTTAATATTATATTTTTTTAAAATTAATGTTTATATGGATCATGTTTCTACCCTTATATATGAGGAATTCATTAAACTTATTAAGTGATGGGTAGGGCTGTTATAGCCCTCGATGCATCGATTGGTCTCATGAGACAAAGTACCCTGGTATTTTTATCGAGGTGTTACCCATTTATGTAATATTTCTTTGAATGAGTCCTTAATGGTATGGTTATGATGTTTGAAATTATGAATTCCCTACTTATGAGATTAGTTATTGATTTTCATGTGATTATTAAATTATGTAGAATTTTTTTCGATAAGTTTAAGGACCTTGTGATCATTTATATAGATTTATTGGATAATAATTTATTCAATCCATAATAGTATTCATGTTTATGTTATTGATTATATGACATGTTTTTTCGTTATTTACCATACCATATTGATTATTCCTTATTTTTTCATGGTAGCTTATAATATAAACATACTGTTTCTGGGTATCTTAGCCCACACTTTTCTTAGGTTTCCTTTCCCCAAGATGTGGGGTCGTGTATTATGAATGATATGAAAGGGAATGATAAAGGGAGGTACGGTTTTCTAAAAGAAAATAAAATTTTGAATTTTATATTCTCAATTACAATGTAAAATTCAGGTATTTATATATTTTACATAGACTAATTAACTATTTGGTACTTTGCGGTGTGGTTTCCTGTATCAATAAAAAATGTTAAAAAGTAACCACCAACTCTAGGATTCTAGGTTCACGCTCTTTATATATACCTTATTCAAAAATATGACACCCTAGAGTTCCTTTAATGTTATATCCTAAAAACTGTATATAAATAGTAATATAAGATATCATACTATGAAACATGTAACTCAACATGAAATCTTAATAAGCCTCTTACAATATAACAATTGAATCCCACAATAATTTAAGATATTCTGTTAATGAATCCAAATAAACATCAATATCATTACCTTGTTGTTTTGGTTCTGATATATATAGAGACTACATAATATATTACTATTACATATATTACTATAGTTTTATATTTTAATTTACCAATATAATTGGTCATATATTATGAGTTCTACATTTTAAACCAGAATGATTATCTCTATATATAGAAAACACATGATAATGGTTTATCATCTCGTTTCCCAATTTCGGATATTTGTGATTAACTTTCATCCTTTGAGAAGATTCTCTTAACTGATGAAGTTTACCATATTTATTTCTTATATATGTTTGCCACATAAATTGTGTTTCAGTCTCATCACATATATATAAGAGTCAAAACTTTGGAATGATTGGAATGTACCATTCAACTTTTGAAGGACATGATTCATATATATTGTATCAAGATACACCACATTTTGGCAATTTTTATGTGATTATTGGTCCTTTTCGAACAATATCATTTCATTATTACATATACGTATTCTTTAAAATATCATTCCCATTGAATATAGTATTTGTTCATCATCATATTTTTTAAAAGAAATCTCATTATCTTCAGGTATTATATAATTCAAGAGAGAAATTAGTTGAGCAAAAATAGAGTCACTCTATTTGTCTCTATATTTTAAATTATATAGCATCATTATGGATGAAAATGTAGTATATTTAATACAACCAGCATATAATGGTTTCATTTCATAGTTCATTATCTTCTAAAATAACATTTTAAAATCATGAATTCCTTCTTAAACTATCAATTTCATTTCCCCAATATGATCTTCATCACCTTTTACACTTGTAATCATTTCCTCAATATGATATTTATCACCATTCACACTTGTAATCATATTAGATGATCCATAAAATGTAGTGTAGTCCTAGTCACATGCAAAATTTACTTCTTCCATAAGTTTATTTTAAAATTTATAACTTTAATCAATTCTATGATGGATCAACTATTCTTCTAACTCCTCTAAGAAAATTAGAATTGAATAATAACAACATAAACATATAAATAAGATTTGAGTATGGTTGTATTCACGATATTTTTCAAACTTAACAAACTCTCTATCCTCGTAATCATACACAATTTTCATATGATCATAATCTATCTATTTTTTAATTTATATCTATCCTATTTGACATAGTATTATTTATATTTATCCAAAAAAATACATTGACGGTATGAGATTATAATTCTAAAAGGATATTATTTATTTTAATTCCATCAAAAACATGTTAGAACACATAAATATAAATAATAATATTCTATTAAAAACATTCATACCCAAATAGGTATTTCAGAAATTTATCTTTTCAAATCATCCTTGATATGTTTCGACCTTTTCTTCATCTAATGATTTAATCATTTTATAATTATTAAATTTTTATATGTTTTGTGTCTGATATATTACTTAAAATAATTCTGATTAAAATAAATATTTTCGATGAAAAAATCATGAGCATCACATTATTTAATCATTTTCCAAATAAAATACCATTATATAAATCATTTTTTCACAAAAAAAATGAAACTCTAAAAGGGTTTTGATTATGAGACCATAAATCACATCGTGGTGGATCATATTATATTATAGTGTATGTTGATGAGATTCTATAAAATGGTCACAGATAAAAAATCGTCTATATAGGAATTTTGGGGATTTTGATATGTTAAATAATGAATAGATCACGTCATTGTTAAAATCCATTCAAAATTGAGTTTCTTTTCACTATCTCAACTATTTTTCATAGATTTTTGGTATTTTGAAAAAATCTAACAGTGGATTTATGTGAATAGTAATTGGGTTTATGTCGATTTCTCCCATATTTAAAAAAAATATTTGATAGATACATTTTTTAAATTCAAACTTATTTTAAAAGAATGTCACTCAATATTTTAATTTTTTAAAATCAGAATACAATTTTAATTGAAAGCCTTTTTAGAAGTATAGAACTCAAAGTTAAAATAATTTAAATTATTTAATTATTAGTTGATGATCATCTTTCAGATCAACATTAAATTATTTTTACTTTACTCATAATCTAAAACAATATAATGACTCATATAATCATTTTTGAGTACATTATTTGGTAATAATTAAATTAAAAAAATTAATATTATATGAGATTTTGAAAATAATTAATATTTTTTGTTGAATATAAATAATGAATGCCTTAAAAAAAATAACCCAAATTTTCAAATGTCCAAATAATGAAGATGATGGATATGATCAAAAAAATAATTTTAATGGGTAACAAAATTCATAAAATAAACAATCATGTTATTAAAATTAAAAAAAATAATGTTTTAGAAATATTCACTTCCAAAAAATTTGGGAATTTACAAATTTTGATTCATCACTCATCTAAAAATAATGAAAAATTTTAAAATTAAGTTTAACTACATTGTGTGAATTATATTGATAATAATGGGTAAAAATGTTTTTATGAATTTTGGTGAAATTTTTAATTTAGCTGTCAATAAAATAATTACTTTTCATTATTTCTACAAGAAAATTTTAAAAATGATATCAACAAATTTGAGAGTATTTTTCATTGTTCAAAAAAGAGTAGATAAAATAAATATAAAATTGAACAAAATAAGTTATAATTCTACACAAATTGTTTTTTTTTTGATCAAAGGAAAAACCATTTGAATTGATTGAGATATTTTTTGGATGAGTTCGTGACGACCAAAAATTAGGTAAAAAATATGTTGTTTTTGTATCCAATGAGAGATCATTCCAAAAGTAGTAGAATAATAATAACTACCAAAAATTATCTGAGTGAGGGGGAAAATATCAATTAGAAGTAAAAAACCAATAAGAATAATGGATAAATGGAAAACAAGTGCCAAAACATCAATAAGATTAGAAGAACCATCAAGAAAAACCAATAAAAATGAAAATGAATATAGATCAATTTAAAACGAATAATGAAGAACATAACATGGATTTAAAGAATGATTCATCTGAAAGATTTGATAGAGTAAAAAAATATTTGTCTTCTTAGAGAGCTTCAATGATGCAGGAATTGGAATTTTTTGTTAGGTTTATTTTTAAAAATTCAAATAGGTTTTATCAACATTATTAAAAAAACACTAATAAAAGATACATTTTCTACGCTAAAATAAATAATGTTAATAAAGATTTGATTTATCATAAATTTATTAGCACTAGTAAAGGCCAATATTTAAGAGAACTAAAAAGTTACTCATAAATCAGACCATTATGCATTTTTACTGATAAGCGCAAATAAATGTATCGTTTATCAACACTTAATATAGCACATATAAATATAAGTGAAAAATAAAAAAATGAAAAATTACAATTATTTTCTAATTATATAAAATTTATATGGAAGATTAATTTATAATAAAAATGATAAATTAAAAAAATTACCAAACAAAATTAAAAAAAAATAAAATATAGTTATTATATTAAATTTATTAAGAAATGTGGAAATATTATGACAAATATATTATATTATAAAAAATGTATTAATATTAACATAATTGAAAAGATAATATTAAATATGTAAATTGAAAAATGTTAAAAATGAATAAATAATATATATTATATATAATAAAAAAATTAATAAATAATAAAATAAAATCAGGTAAATACTAAAAATTAAATTTTAATAAAAAATTATTTATAACAAATTACTAATTATAAATAAATATATAATAATTGTATAAGGATTTAAAAAGGAAATATTAAAATAAAAATGAATAATTACTAATTATTTAAATAATAAAACATATTAAATATATTGCATATTCGTAAATAAAAATGTATTAATAAATATTAAATATTAATAATTTACATAAATATTAAAGAAATAAATATTAAAAATGAATAAATTATAGAAATATTAAAACTGAATAAGAGGTAAAAATGAATAAATAATTATAGATGAATAAATTATAAAAGTCAATAAAATTTAATAAATAAAATTGAATATAGTGAAAAAAATATTAAAAAAAATGAATTGAAAAGATTAATTATATAAATTAATTCAATATTAAAAATGAATAATTATTAATATACAAATAAAAAATTATTTTAAATTTATTTTATTTATAAGAGATTTATAATAATATAATGATTATTAATTAATTAATAATAATTTTATAATCATTTAAAAAACAATACATTAAAATATAATTGAATAGATATTAATTTTATAATTTATATACATATTAAAATTATTGAATGTTAATATTATAAAAAATATAAAGTTATATAGAAATTAAATACATTAGCAAGATATTAAATGAATACATATTAAAAATTAATAAATTACATAATATTTTTATAATGAAGAAATTTTAAACATTAATAAATTACTATAATTAAAATTAATTAAATTATATAAATATTTAAAATGAATAATTAATATTAATTTTATCAGTTAAGAAACATTGAAAATAATTAAATATTTAAATAAGAATGAATAACTATTAAAAAGCACATTTAAAGGCCATATATTCACAATAAATTACTAATTAAAAAGGAATAAATAATAATTGTATAAAAATTTTGAAACAGAAAGTATCAAAATAAAAATTAAAAAATATTAATTATATAAATTAAAAACATTTAAAAAAAACTTAAATACTAATAATTAAAAATGTATCAATAAATACTGTAAATTTTAAAAATTATAAAAATATTAAATGTGTGTGTTTGTAATTGAATTCATTACATTTTAAAACCAAATAACTTTTCTTATGATTTTTTATATGTATATATATGTATACTATAATAAGAACTGATAAATTGAAAAAAAATACATTTTCATATAATGATATATACATATACACATACACAACCATACACATTACACGCACTGACACATACACATGTACATACACATACATACACATACATGCACATATATACCCATATATACACATACACATACACATAAATATATATACATACATACACATACATATAAATGCATATACATTCATATAAACGTATATACACACACACACACACATACACGTGCATACACATACATACACATACTGTATATAAATACGCATACATATACACCTACATACATATATATACATCCACACACACATATAAACATTCACGTACACTTACATAAATGAACATACATATACATGGATACACGTATAGAAACATACATTTTGGGAATACATATGTTGATCCAAAAAGCCTTTTCATTAATTTTTATGCTCACAAAAAACCCTCATTTGTTTTACTAATCATGTTACTTTTATTAGAATCAAGGTTTATATAATTAATTTAATAAATTATTTTTTTTATAGAATTATGGATGTCTTTTGTTTAGTTTTGATCGCTATATTTGTGTATAATAATATTTTACTAAGTATTCTTTTAGTTGAAAAGAAGTATGAAATCAATTTTAAGAAAGATTATTTAAATTTAACACTAGTATCCACACCCATGATGGTTTTAAATGTTATGTTTCAAAAATTATCCTTTATTAAGGAACCTCTATTTCAGAAACCATGTGTTTGTTATATACCAAACGTAAGTTACCCCATATTGGTAATATACCTTAAGTCAGGAATAAGATATGGGTATTGAACATCACTTTCATGAATTATATATTTGGATTGATTTATATGTTTGATGCCATAATGTTATGATAAACCTAAAAAATAATGATACCCACTCTGATCAAATCATATTTGGGATTTAGAATTTGAATTACTCTAGGATTTGTGCTACAATTCTACCGGAGTTAATCTCTTAGTAAAGTAATTCAAAGGATATTTTTGAGGGATAATAAACATGGATTGATTCCATTAAATTTAGAAGGGTTGTTTTTAACTTCCATATCTTTTAAATTTTATATTTAAAAGTACATTGATCTTTTTTAAATCATTGTTTATCTGGAAACATTTTCTGTTCTATTTGACCTGGATTTTTTGGACAAATTCTCATTCGATATATATGGTTGATCTTATGCTTGATCTACTGAATCTCTTACTCAATAAATAAATCTAAAACATTATAAATTACAACAGTAAATTTTTATTTATTGTTGTATATTTTTACAAATACATAAATTCATCTTTTTAATCATAAATTTATAACACTTTTTGTTTTATGAATATGTTACATATCTACTATCATTTTTTATTTTTTTAAACTACTCTTTGGATACATACATGTTTTATCAAGAATATGACGTGTGTTTCTCCTCCCATACAAATTTTAAATTAGTTGTTACTACTTTATCCACAATTTCTCTATAGTAAAATTGGAGATTATTTTTTAGGACTAATATTTGAATACATACATATGTTATTATAAATATATATTCATCATTCAACTACAACATTTGAATATGAATGCTTTTATGGAGAATTTCACTTACTAAATCAAATATTTTCATTGATTTTGAAAAATAGTTGATGAGTGTTTTGAGGTATATTGTTAATCATGTATAAAGTCCTTGTTAAAGATTCTAAAATAATTTATAGTTTCTTACACTCATATATTGAGATCCCACAAAAAATGATCTACTAGTGAAAATCACTAAACACATGGAGAGAGTGCTAGTAGACTGTACTAAGAGATATTTGTACCTCGAACCACTATAAAATTATTATTCTCTTTTTATTTTATTTTTGATACTCTATTATTTAAAAAGATGGATGATTTTCTTTAGAATTTCAAGATTATTCATTTTTTTCTAATGTTTTAAAAAGACAAAATCCCCCCTCTTCTTGGTCCTTGTAATATTCTTAGGACAAAAATTACTATAAAATATGTTTTATTTTAAATATTTTTTTCACTATAACAATATTTATTTAAATATATAAATGGATATTGATGTCAAAGGATAACCTTAAAAAATGAATATCTAAGGTAATAGATCAATATTTTAATATTGAAAATTATGGATGATGGAAAGATCACATTATTATATAATTAAAAAATATTTTCCAAAAGTTTATATGAAAGTGATAAATCCATATGAAATACCAAAAGCTAAACTAGAAAATGTGGATATTATTCAAGAAGAGTAACATGATCTGAATTCAAGATCCAAGAATGCAATTATTTTTGGAAATATATCACATGAGTTCAACCATGACTCTTATTGTCCTACTAATTTTTGGATGAGGAAAACAATAATTGTTTCATGTTATAGAACTAAAATGGGTGAAAATTAAGATACAGTACTACTATATTGAAATTTGATACCATTCAAATACATTAAGGTTAAGGTATAACTGAAATTGAAAGGAAGACTAAATGAGATATTAAATGGTGGTACTTCTCTTAGAACACCTATACCTAACCCTAATAAATATTAAAAGGTTATTATATTTTCTTCCCTCTATAATGAATTGAATTATGGCTATAGTTAGATTATCAATTTAATGACCCGACTCAAACCATCAGGTCTGAATTGGAGTGCTACATGGACTCATGTGAACCTCCCTATATACAAGAGGTTTTTGACCAGTAGTTTGGATCAATGTCCATTAGTGGAGAGAATATACTCTCATAATCATTTCATAGAAAAATTAATAAATAAATAATATAGTAAATAATCAGAGTAATGAGACTAAACCAAAAGATCTCAAACATGTCATTCAATAAATAAACAAACTGCTACCCATGTTTCTAAGTCAAACCATAGTATATGTGTAGAAGATAAACAAATAAATAATATTATGGTATTCTACCCACCCACACACCCTAGAGTCTATCCCAGTCCAATCGCTAGCTCCATGCTCAATGGTTCATCCATCTTCCATTGGACCCTTTCCTTTTTTTAGATCCGTATACATTAATTCTACATGCACATGAAGATTCCCATGAAGGGTGTGAGTAATAAAACTTAGAATGAAACCACTAATTCATCCTTAACTAATTTTACAATGTAAATTAGTGTATGCCAAAAGTAAAAAATAAATGTGCGAGTAAAAAAGTCCAAAACCAAGAACATTTCTAATAACCAAGCCAACAAGAGCCCCGACCATACCAACTTTGGATCCATGAGGTAATAAATGTCACAATATTAGGAGTAATCAAGAACTATACATGATTCTAGTAATCATGCTTCTTGACATTTCTAGTATTTACTACTTGACATATAATAGGAATAAAATGAGTCATCTTCTCATCAGCTACTAGTCATCGAGTGATCATGATACCTAGTATCAACTAAGTTTCGAGTAACATGCTTCTTGTTATATTTTAGGCATTGATTATATCACAAATCATTCACAAGGCATCATCATATCCCAAACCTTTGCTTAGGTCCATTGTCGCAAGTTGTGTGTACTCCACCTATAGGGGATAAACATATCTCAACAGTCCACCTACTTTGGCCACTAAGAGTAATAACTCTAAAGGAACAAATAATATGGCAGAACATACATGAATATATAGAATATCATCACTAGAAAAAGTAACAACATAAAATACATTGATCAAAATCAAAAATAAAAAAATAATATAAGAATTTACTCTTGGAAACAAGTATCGTATAATGTACACATGGGCTACATCCACACCCACATGTTATCATAATCAGGCATGAAAGGTAATGAACATCCTACCTAAAAGTTATTTATGAATAACTTCATAGCTTTATTTAGGTATCATAACCCAAATATCGTCAATTTATTCGTCATCTCAAACTACTCTCCAATTATTCTTAGAACCAATCCCAATTATTTTATTTCCAAAATTAATAAAAACACCTCATACAATAACACTTTTCCTTAAATGTTTTCAAAATTTTCTATCTAATCAATAAAATTTTCTTAAATGAATATTTCTCAAAAAATAATTATAATTTCACATGTGATAATATTCTAGCTCAATATTATAATCCGAGATAGGAATTATAATTATTATTTACTAAAGATATATAATTCAAAGTTATTATCATCAAATATTTTATCCAACTGTTTATCCATAAATTTTATGATTTAATCCAACCATTTCTCTGGAAATATTATTTCAAAAATCGAACATGAAATATAGAGAAAAGAGAATATAAATTTCGGTCTGTATTTTATCTCTACCAGGAAATACACTAAGGAAAAAATATGAAGTTTTTTTATGCCAAGAAAATAAAAAATGTTTCATATTAATCAAAATAGGTTGATTTGATCTTACATAAATAAATTTCATAGAATCTTAGACTTAAAATATTCTGAAAAAAATGATGTCAATAAGTGTTCAACTATTCTAAATTAACACCACACACGTATTTATATTCAACCTTAATATCCAAAAATACATTATTAATTAAATTTTGATATTAATAATTTCTTAATAATGGGGTAGTTAAAGTCATTCATAATATGAGTCAAATTCTTTTAAAAGGTCCAAAAATTAAGTCATGGGATTTTTCAACATTAAAATCATGAAAATGGGTTACATGACCATGCTATGGAACGAAATGAATAAATATAAATTTTCAAAAAAATTATCTAAAAATGGTAAATGCATAAGGGTAATATGGTTTTACCCTTAATAATCTTCTATTAATCTTGTGAACAAAGTAGTTTACCCTTACACAACATTTGAAAGGTATGTATTTCCCTTGAATAGCTCAACCTACCCTTATAAAGTGTCTATATTAAACATATTTAACCATTATAAAATTATTTTACCCTTAATTAGTGAGAAAGTTTCCTTATTAATCCCTTAGGAACAAAGGTATACCACTAGACAACACCAAATTTATCCTTATTCAATGTATACGAAATTCATTTTACCCTTAGGTAGTGCCTATTTACTCTCATTCATAATTTGAAATTAAAGTGAAATATTTATACAGGTCAGGATTTACCATTATGAGATATAATTAATATTCATCTTACCCTTAATAGAGTCTTAATAACTCACTATACCCTTAAACAACCATTATAAATCAAGAGTTTCCTTTATAAACACTAAAAATCAATAATTAAGGGTGATTTTTTAAAAAAATATTTTCACATAAAAAGATTTATAAATTATATACAAATAATGGTTTTAGGAATAACTTAAAATTTAAAATATTAAAATTAACCCCTTAAAATGACCTCTCATCCCCATTTTGTATTTCTAGTTGTATTTCTCATATCAAGCAAGTCATTTAGATAAAAAATCAGACTCCCACTCACATGTCCCCTATTTAATATAATCATGATACAATAGGATACAAAAAATTTATTCTATATTTCCTCTTAAAACGTTCTCACTCTATTAAATTATATACATTGGTGGTGGTACTATAGCAGGTACTTTAGGGGTGGTGGTACTATAGCAGTTACTGTAGCAGTGTGGGTACTGTAGCAATACTATTCACCGAGGGGTCCTTTGGGCCATTCAAATGGGATTTCAAGCCTTGTATTCAGGCCACTTGCCCTTAGGACTTCAGGCTATGTAATGGGTCTCCCTATACCTAGTCTAAAGAGTTCATTGCTTTAAAATAATTAATTCAGTCTTCGGCCCCAACCATTAAAAAAATAGGATCAGGCATCTATCTCCAAAGCTAAGAAAAATAGATTGAACCATGAATTCCTTGATAACATATAGGAAGGCCTAGAGAGTACACCATTATTCATAACAATTCAATTATCTCAAATGGTATAAAAACCCATGGTAATATTATCAATATCTTCCACAAATAACAATTCCCCAATCATGGTTAAACTCACATGAAAAATCAATTGACAATAGTAAACATCAAAGATCTACTCCTCTAGTATACATATGATCACATCCTCCTATGATCAGTCGCCAAATAGTTTTGTATTAATTGCACTCTATCTAAGGTTTGTTTCCTGATACTTGTACCAAAAACTAATACCTCAGTTTCCTCATTCCATCACACTAGTGAGAGGTATGTCTCTTTATATAAAGCCTCAAATGGTGCCATCAAAATAGATGTCGGGAATCTATTTTTTCTATGATAACACTACCAATTATAGGTTCTCATCCCAAGATCTATTGATGGAATTAGTACAATCCCATAGTATATTCTCTAGTATATTAATAATCCTCTCAAATAGTCTTTGAGTCTCAAGACGGTACACTATTCTCCATTATAGATGAGTACCTATGGATTTGTATAATCCCTACAAAAACTGTTGTGTGAAACATGAAACTATTTCATATAAAATTAAAAAGTGTGCTTCATGTTAGAAGAACATCTTATAGACTCATAAAATTCCAATATCGTATACTTGGTGGGTCTCATAGATTACTAAGAAAAAAGTAAATTTCATCAGCCGATTGAAAATCAACCAGATAACATCACAAATCCTCAAGGTCTCAGAAAAAAAAATAATAAATTCCCTCATGATATATAATCACATACACAGGCGCACTGAAAGTGGCTGGAGAAAACCATCAGGGTACTAATTCTCATACTTTACCCTCTAGAGGGTAAGGAATCAGGAAAAAAATCCTACACTGTACCTCTTCATTCACTACCACAAAAACTATCATAAAAAACCGTCATACATTTTTGTTTCACAAGGTTATACCACTCATCTTGTTATATGTAATTCTCTCATTACATCCTCTCTCTTGGAAGTAGGGACTACTACTCTCTCTTGCACAAGGATGATGTCGTCATTTTCCTATAACCACCGTGGTGTCCGAACACCTCTATATTGTTGTTTTTATATCATAGAACACTTTTTTCAGTGTCCTATCAAGCCTTTAATTATAATTATATAGGAATTTTGACCAATAATAGAGAAAAATCCATAAATAATTGATCCTTATAATCATACATCCTCCATTTATCCAAAAATCTCATCTGAAACAACTACTCCTCTAAAGGTTGATCACCAAGATCCTGATGTACCTGCATATTATGGAAAATATCATTTTATAATACATTTCTCTTACTAGGTTTATAATATATATCAAAGTCAAAAGTCTATAAATAACTTACCCAACACCTCAACGTCAAATTCAGATTCTGTTGTGTAAAAATGATAAGGTGTCTCTTGTGGTCAATGTCGACAAAAAACCTCTAACCAACGAGATAGTTTCACTAACACTTAAAATCATGACAAACAGAAGATAGTTCCAATCCATGAGTAGATTAGTTCCACTCATGGGTTCACAATTGACATGACCCATACACGACTAACTTCTCCCTCTACATCAGTATTTTTTAAAAACCATGGCCTGATGAGTTGTTGTACATGGCGTATATGATCTGTATCTCAGGGAGTGTCATTTATAGAGCTATATTAAACCTCCTTTTTATATTAGAAATTTATTCAACACAATATTCTTACCACTATAAATTTACTAAATTCTTGTTTAGTGATGTAATATGTGATGAAGGATGAAAGAAATCCAATATAAAATGACAGTAGTATCTGACTAAACCTTGAAGAATCCGGATATCGAAAAAATTATCGATACATTTCTTGGGAATAACTGCCTCCGCTTTCTCTAGGTCCATATAAATACCTATTGAAAACACAAAATACCAAATAAACATAGCCTCCGGAATCTAGAAGTTACAATTCAACATATTAGTGTAAATATGACGTGTTGGAAGAGTACTTAGGACTATATCAGGTTTTTTTTATCATGTTTCATTGGGATATTGAGTATATGTAGATTTATTAAATGAACACCGAGAAAAATAAGTCTTGATATGGGTGGATGATCTATTTCATGATAGACATGAGCACTTCTGATGAATTGGTCAAATCAAATGGCATCACCAAATACTCATAGAGCTCAGGACCTCTCTAAAACACCATCTTCGTGATTTCCTCCTCTCTAACCCATATCTGGTGGTATCCCAATCAAAGATCAATGTTGGAGAACCAATAAGATCCCCATAATTGATAAAAAAATATCATTAAAACATAGAATAGGATATCTATTTTTCATCATCACTAAGCTTAGATTTTGGTAATCAATGAAAATTCAAACACATTCATCCTCTTTTTCAGATAATAATATAGGTTCACCCAATGATGAATTACTCATCCTGATAAAGCCCCTCTATTATATGTCCTTTATGTGCCATGAGTTATTTTAATTCATATTTAACCATACAATATGGTGGAATCAAGTTGGATTGAGAACCTATAATGAGAACTATCTCAACATAACCTTCCAATCATTCAAAAAATTTATTGGGTTAATGATTCCAACAATTGTTTAAAATCATTCCTCAGTACCCTAAAGGCCTTCAATTACCTAGAATGTTAAATTTTGATATATTTTAATGTTGGGGAATACTTAACTATATTTATGAACTCCAATGACTTAGATATTAACTATGAGAACGAATTTTGGATGAAGCATCCTTTCTAGTTGAACCCTAGAGAATTCATTGGAGAATTCTCAACTATATACTCTAACACATTTGGTGGTAGATCAATAACATTATCCCTTATGGGAGAATTCCATCCCCACATCACAAGAAGTCCCATAATACTACGTTGAGATAAAAAATTATTAAATGTGAAGGAAACACTTTGTAAAATTGAATCCATTATAAAATATCCAAATCTCTTTGTGGGATCACAAAAAAGTTCTTCTAGGATTCTACCCATAACCCAAGGTATAACCCTCTTATCACTAACCAAGATGTTTTCCCTAGACATTAGTAATAGACATATATAAAAAACATAAAAAACATAGAATTCTCAATTTATCTAATTAATTCCAAAGAAGATAGATAATTACAATATGGAATATCACACAATAAGTAACTATAAAAAATTGATAGTGTGGTTGTGGCATTAAGTTAATGAACTATTGTACAACACTGAAACATGTACATATATGGAATATAGACCTAGGTTCCTAGTCATGATAAATTAATTATATAGTAATATCATAAAAATAGTAATGAAAATTCCATCAATGGTAACTCAATGGTTCATTACACATGTTATGGATAGGTATATGGAAGCTCACCAACCTGAGTCCCACACAAATATATCCTTTATAAAATATCATAGGTTATTCTAAAAATTTAAGGAGAATACACATATGATACCATTTTATAGCACCTTTACCCAAAACATTGGATCTAAATCAGAATGGCACATGACCTCATACACGCCTCCCCACAAACAATATGTTGTAGACTAGTAGCAATGGTCTATGTCCATAAGTGGAGAGAGTATAACTTCAACAGCATATCATAACCCAAAATATTAATATATAATACAATATAATAAATAATCCTAGTAATTATTGGAAACAAAAATATGGTATAAATTTCTTATTTTAAATAAACAAATGGGGTCCAAAGGTGGAAAACCAAACCAGAGTATATGTGACACAGATGAAAAAATAAAGAGGTTCATGGAATTTCACCCTCATTTTATGTATCACTCCCGTCTCAATATTCATGTTTTGTGGCTCAACCATCTTCTAATGGTCCCATTTCCATTTCTCAGATGCATACACTTATAGTATACATGTTTATCAATATTACCATATAGGTGTGAGTAATAAAACCAAGTAGGACACCTAAAATTTGTTATTAACTGATGTTATCATGTAAAAAAGTCTATTCCATGAACAAATAATAAATGAAAAGAAACACAAAAATTCAAAACTGAGCACTTGTTTGATGTCCAAGCCACCATGAGCCCCAATCATACCTTATTTGGCTCTATGATAGAATAAATCTCATGATTTATAGAGTAATCAAGAAATATAATGAGGATAGTAATTTTTCACCTCATAATCATGTCTACGTACTATTCATCATTCACTAGGCATCATCATATTGATATTCTCAACATACTTTACGAATTGAGTAATCCTTCTACTTGGAATCCACTAGGCATTGAGTAACATGATCCTTACTATCCACTTGGCATTGAGTGTATGAAATGACATCTTTAAGGAATCATTACATTCCCACCCTTTGCTACCATCACCATCATTACAAGAAATTCACACTCCTCCTCTAAGTGATAAACAAGTCACGATAGTCCACCTACTTTGGGAACCAATAGTAATACCTCTTAAGGAACCAATAATCGTGCAGAACATAACATAAATTAAGGAATATCATCATGATTAAAATTAAAAAGCACACAATACATGTTTTCAACATAAAAATGAATATAAATTTATAGAAATACTCAAGGAAACAAGTATCATAAAATCTTCTCACATGCTACATACATACCAACATGTGATCATAATCAAGTATTACCATCATCTATTCCAACATAAGAATTATGTCATGGAAAATAGTGTAAAAAAATCCCTAAATAGGTATGGAAATTATTTCCTCATATTAATTAATTAATAACATTAAGGTTCATCAACCAATTCTCACATGCATATCATCCTTACATTTATTGGATCAAACCACTAACCAAGGGTTCTTAGAGCTAATTACAAGTATTTTACTTCCAAAAGAAATAAAAAACACCATGAAATAAAAATTTCTATCTCTTATATAATTTCTATATTATTAGTTGAATCCATAACATATTCATAATAGTTTTTTGATGAAATAAAATAAAATTCCACATGTGATAATATTATATCTCTCTAGAATAATATAAGTTTAGCATGATAATTTTTCTTTATAAAACTTTGATAATTCCATTTTATTATTGTTAAAGATTAAATCTACCATTTCTACAAAATTATTATGATTTAATCCAACCATTTCTATAGAAATATTATTATACAAATTACATATGAAATATGGAAAAGATAGAATAAAAATTCCTACATGTTATTTATCTCTTCCAAGAACTGTACCCAGAAGGTAGAAAGTGAAGGTTCTTCTAGGATTAAATACTAGAATAAGGGATTGTATTAATCTAATTAGGATTCAATGATCTTGTATAAATTAGTTTTTAGAATTGATATACTCAAAAGGATTTCCAAAAATAAATAAAACAATGGTTTGGCTATTTTATAATAATTCCACCCATGTACATTCTACAACATTAAAATCCAAAATTAAATTCAACAATTAATTTATCCTTTAATAATTTTATAATGGTGAAGTGTTTATATTTTCCAATAATATGAGACACAAGCTTTAAATTTGTCATAAAATTAATTCCCATTATTTATTTCTTTTAAAAACATGAAAATAGGTTATAGAAGACTCTTGGAGAAGAATAATAATAAATAGGTATTATTAAAACTATTTTTCAAAAAATGGTACTACATAAGGGTAATTTTTTTTTTTTTTTTATAAATATCCTTTTCGTTGTTTGAGGTTAGTAGTTTACCCATACACAACCTTTTAAAAGTAAGTTTTACCCTATAACTTCTCAACCAAACCTTATGCAGCTGCTAGGTTACCCTCATTCATCCTTTAGAAAAAAGAAGTTACACTTACGCAGAGAGAAAACTACAGTTTCATGATTTTTATAAATTAGGATATGTACTTATGAAATTTCATTTTTACCATTTTGCGGTCTATAAAAATTACTCTTACCCTTATATAGTTTATATTTAGCCCTTACTCACCCTTTTCACTTAAATGGATTCCTTTAGATGGGTCAGTATTTACCCTTACACATCATTTAAAATCATTATGTATACCTTAAAAAAGGTCTTAAAGACTCACATTATCCTTAATAAATGCTTATAAATCTAATCTTACCATTATAAAACACCATAAATCCATAATTAAGGGTTACTGTTATTGAAAAAAATAAAAAAATTACAAAAAAAATACTTACAAATTATATCAATAATAAGGTTTTAAGAATAATTTAAAATTTAAAATTTTATAGTTAACATTAGATAAATATTATAATTTGAAATAATTAATCATAACATTAATAATGTATGAAATTTAGATTCAATAAGAGGTTGAAAGTCATAAAATTGTCAAGAAATAAAATATTTCCCTTAATGTCTCTATTCAAAAAAGAGAAAATAGGTCAAATGAAGTTTTTATACTATCTAAAGATGAATAAAAATTTTCAAATTTAATTGAGGAATTTTATTAGTTATCCAAAATATTCAATAATCTTTATAGGAGAAACAATGGTTTTAAGAAACCATTCACTGGCCATTAGAAAAGCAGTCATGGACTAAATGAAATCATATTTTATGAAAGGATAATTTTGGGAAATAAAAACGTGATTACCCAAAACAAAATGAAATAATAAAAATTAAGAAGAAGGAGAATAATTATCAAATAGAATCTGATTATTATAGAAATGTTATGAAATCCAAGAAGGATACCTGGATTTTTTTCTGAAGATTTATGTAGTTCTTCTTATTATGAATATGAACAAGAATAATCAAATAGAAAATAAAACACATTATTTATGGATTATTATTATGAGGTACAATATTATTATTCCATTATTTCTAATACTGAATCTTAAAACCGCTCATATGAAAATTTAGTAGAATATTCTTCCATGTTAGAATAAAAACATAAAACCATGTATAAAAATCTCAAATCTCCCAAAAATTATCATAATGAGATATTAATTGAAAATGACACAATGTTAAAACATATTTTAAAATTGGAAGAAAAAATATATCACTTTTATTTTTTAATGGCCATGAAAGTAAAATTAAAGAGTTATATTCTAAAAAAGAATATTTAAAATTTTCTTTAATGTTTTTAATCGGTGGTTATTTTAATCAAATCCTTAGAAATAAAAATATGTGAGAAAAAAATGTGTACTTGACATTATTGGTGAGAAATTTAAACTATATAGAAATTATTTTTGTTCGACGCTCAAAGGATAATAACGTGTATAAAGTTGATCTTTTTTATTTTGGAATTAAAGGCCACTATACTAATCATTACAATTTAGGGAATCCTCATATAATTAATGTTATGAAAGAATATATTTTTTGAGATTTATCTATATTTTATTATAGTGATTCTGATAATTTTAAACATATTTAGTTATATATATCCTTACTTGGTGACACTTAGGACCCTAAGGAATTTAGGGAAAAAAATAAAAAATTCTTGAAATTTGTGTAGGTGAAAATATATGGGATATAAATGTTATATGGATTATAGATAGTGGTTTTTAATGACACATGAGTTGATATTATTCAAATTTCAATTCTTTATCCAGAGTTTATGGAAGATAGGTTTCCTTTAAAGACAATCCTAAAGGGCATATCATTGGAGCTGTTCGATTGAAGATCAAAATTCTATTTTGATCAAAAATATTATCCATGTCCAATAGTTGAAGAAAAATCTCGTAATTATTTTTCAACTCTATAATTATGGTTTTTTTATTTATTCCAAAAATGATGCATATTTATTTTTTAAGAATAATGTTCTTATTTCAGAGAACCTAGAATATAATAGAATTATATTCTCAACCTTAGTTCCTTGTATAAACAAAGTGTGAATTGTTAAAATTCTGAAGTAATTAAATCATGTACATGTAATAAAAGTCTTGGGGACTATAATATATTTTCCCTATCTTGGTAACTTAAGAAAAATTTCATTTCAGATATTCCTTGTCTTAAATTTTATAACAATGTACTATGTTATGCATGTCAAATAAGAAATAATAATAAGGAATATTTCAAATCAATTAAAAATTTTATTACTTATAAATATTTATAACTTATAGATATATATTTTTAGAACTTATAGAGTAGAAATATTAGATAGAAGATTATTTTTTGTTAGTTAATGGTTTTTTTGAGATTTACTTATGTTTCATTTCTTAATTTTAAAAGTGAATCCATCATGATTTTTATGATTTTTTTATGTTGGTTCAAAAATAAAAGGATGCTAATATAATTTAACTGAGAAGTGATCATTGAGAGAAATTTTATAATTTATAATTTAATTCTTTTTAATAAAATTTGGGTTTCAGAAATTTATTTTTTTCATTAAGGAAACCTAAAAATATTGTTTTATAATGATGAAAAATAACTATTTAAGTAATTACTTTAATTATATTTAAGTGTTATATTTTACTTAATTATTTTTTGGGAAGATGTTGTTATTACAACATACCAAATTAAGAATAGAGTTTTATTTATACATTTTCTCAAGAAGACACCTTATGTGTTGTGTAATAATAATAAAAATAATGTTATTTACTTCACTGTTCTCAAAGGAAAAGTGTAATCCTTGAATTCTAACAAAAACACTATTAAGTTTAATTAAAAATATATTAAAGGAAATTTTGTTCGTATTCTTCTATATCTAAATCTTATATAATGTTTAATAAAAAGTAAAGGATAATTGAGTAATTATTTCACTTTATGTTTGATCAGATTGATCGCTTGGATCATAATAAAACACAAACAGATGAATCTACTAATTATTTGAATAATTGTTCGCTTAATTATTCCAATTTTTTTAGTAGATGTAAATTAGACTATCATCATAATTAATATAGTTTTGTAGAAAATAAAACTATGGAACCTGAGAGTTTCTTACCTAGAAAACCTATTACATTAGAGAACCATAAATTAGATACAATTATTAGAGACCTATATAATGTTTGTAAGACTAGATGTAATATTGGAAATTTAGTTTATGTCTCTTATTTTCTATACTATTTTGAATCTAAGTCTATAGATGTAGACCTGGGTCATGAGAGGTGGGTAATGGAAATAAAAGAGAAATTAAATAAATTTTAAAAAAGATAACCATTAGGATTTAGTTGATAGTATCTTTGATTATCTAATAATAATAACTGAATGGGTCTTTAGAAATAAGAAATATAATTAGGGTTCAATTAATAGAAATAAATCTAGGTTAGTTTCTAAAGGTTAAAATCAGGAAGAATGTTTAGATTATGAGGATAAATTTTCCCTTGTTTCTAGGCTTGAATCAATTAGGATCCTCTTAGTCCCTGTATCTTTTATGAATTTTAAATTATACTAGATGAATGTATAATTTGGTTTTACAGATGTATATTTAATGGGGGGATGTTTATATTGAAGAAACATCGGGTTTATAAAATCCCCATTTTCTAACATCTATTTTTCAACTTATTACATCTATTTAAGGTATTAAATAAGTACCAATAGATTTTTATAAAATAATGACTACTTTCCATTTAGAAAATAGAATTTTTGTATGTTTGGTTGATCCTACACATGTTAAGAAAAATAATTTTTCAAATATTTTAATTGTACAAATCAATATAGATAATTTCATTTCTTCTTCCACTAATAAAAATATTTTCAATGTTTTTTCAGAACTAAGAGTTTGAAATGTTAATGATTGGATAACTAAATTTCATTCCTGGATTTTAAATATTTATAATGATTTTTTTCAAATCTTCTAATAAGAGTAACTATATTATTAATTTTTTGAAATGTTTATACTTGAAAATGGTAAGATGTATTCAACTCCTATGTGTATAAATATTAAAATTGTTTTAAATAAAGTTAGTAAACCATTTCATAACATGTTATATAAAGGTATTATGGGTATTTTGATATATTTTATTGTTAATAGGTCAGATATTATGTTTTTGGTTTGTCTATGTGAATGATTTCGGTCAATTCCAAAATAATCACATTTAGAAAAATTTAAAAGAAATTTAAGGTATTTATAAAGAATTATTTTATTAACTACACTATGCAAAAACATTTGGATCGGATTTACGCTCTTATTTAAATACACATTTATGTGGTTTTATATTAAATATAAAGGGTTCCTTAATTACCTATCACTTTTTTGGAATGTCCTTAGTTTACTGATCTAGTGAAAAGAAATAACTAATTTCATTAGAAACAATTAATGAAGAATATATATCTATTGGATGTTGTTTTTCATAGGTGTTTTCAATTAAACACACACTTTTAGACTTTAGACTTAATTTCAATCATATTCCTATTTTATGGGATTATACTAGTTTGATAAATATTTCTAAAGATCTAGTGTATAATTCTTGATCTAAGAATATTGATATTTAGAGTCATTTTATTAGATACATGTTTAAGAAATTGATATCTATTTATAATTTTTTAATATTTAATATCATATTTTTGATAATTTTATTAAAACTATTCCCACTTATTATTTTTATTTTTTTATGGGGGTATTAGTTTTTCATTAAATTGAAATGAATATTACCAATTTCTTGTTAATATTTTCATATATAATAATTATTTGTTTTATTCTCTCTTTTAAAAAAATAATAAATTTTAGTCAATAATTGTTTATTTATCTTTTATTGTTATATAGTTATTTTAAATATAGTTGTGCATTTATCATTATTTTATATTTTATTATATTGGTTGAGATTTTAAAATACCTAATCCTTACCTTGGGATGTTGACTCAAGAAACCCAGCCATTACCTAAAACTTTCAGAAATATCATTTCTCTTTCCTAACCTTCAAAACCTTTTCTCTTTGAATCATCAATCTACCAAACTCTTGATTTATATAATAATAAATAATTTAATTTTAAATAATTGAATCATAAACCTTAAATCACCATTTATAAATGGAAAAGATGAAGAGAACCAATGAATTTGGCCCCGATAGTAGAAATATGTTGAATGTTTTTGTTTTAATTATCATGTGCAGTAATGAGAAGAGGTATATTTTGAGTGGCTGTTTGAAACCATTATACTACCAGAGTAAGAACTGTGTTTTCATTTTTTAAATTTTATTTTCAATGATGGAAATTAATAATACCTTTTGGAAATAGAATTTATGGATTTTTTCAAAAATGGGTAATTTCGTTTTGGTGAAGTGAAGGTGTAGTTTCTTCAAAAGTATGTGATATAAATTTTTTTATATCTTTTAATGAGGTGGATCAAATATTCAAATTCCCTCATGAATGGAAATTTAGTTTTAGTTTGAATTCGATTGGTTGTGGGATTCAAAAATCTGAATACATTATGTCTTTTCTCTTTGGAACCCATCAAATTAGGAATATGATGGTGATGGTTTATAAGGATAATCATATTTACATTGTAATATTCATCCAAATGGGTTTCATACCTAAGATTTATGAATTAGTGAAGATATTATTTCTATATAGGTATAATAATGTTCTTTTGTTGAGAACTATAAAGATGATTTTGTGTCAGTTCATGATGAGGTATATGAGTAATTATAGCCAAAAGGACTCAAGGATAACGTTTTGTTTGTATGAAAAAATGTTGTATCTAGTTCCATAAAATGGTGGACTAATTTTATATATTAGGAGTGGGATAAGATTTCATCGTATAAATATATTATTAGATGGAACTTTGAAGAAGTGTAATGACCCAAACTTTATGTACATTTATATTACTTCAAATCTTAATAATATACATTAGAAAATATAATAATTCCACAATATAACCATTTAGGTATAGTGTATTTAGAAATTGGGAAACATAATCTACTGGTTCATAAGACATCTTCATTTACTCCCACTTATTTTTTCATAACTATACCCCATTTTACATATGTTACATTAAACCGTTATTCATACCCTGGGGAAAAGAAACATATAAAAGGGTAATCTCAAATTCACAGTAAAGGTAAACAAGGCAGATATCAATAATATCGTAATCATAAGACATAAGAACATAACATTTGAAAAATATTACCCTGTTTATGAAAGATTGTGATATAATACCATGGGAAAAATCCTGAATGTTTATAAAAATCAATGAATATAATCCCAAAATTCCTAACAAAAGACATGAAGTTTTGTGGAATACACATCAGTATAAAAAATAATTTCATATTAGTTAAGGCTCATTTCCTAGACCATCAAAGTGGACAAGGTCCACTACTGAATCATGTTCACTCCTCATTCCAGCCCTGTATTATTGAACCGATATAATTTCTTATTATAGCCATGTCTATCTCATTAGATATAAATCATTACCCAATGCATTGGAGGGGGATATATGTCCAAGCTATAACATAATGAATTCATTCTTATGTGTTCCACAATAACATAAATCATTCATCATAACCCAAGGAATAAAACGAGTTTCTTTAAACATCATTCCACCATAACATAATCCATGTAAAACAAATCGATTCCATGAATAGAATTCCATCATAAACACCATAAAATCACAGGAACAATATGTTTAATATAGTTGAATCTAGCCATATTAATTAATACCATATTATATTTAAAATAATTTTGATATAACACTTGAAATTAATACTTTAGAAAAATATCCTTTCTTCTTCAAAAACATTTTCTTTTCTAAAAATGGCATTAAATTTTATAAGAAAAAAATTTATTTGAAAATAAAATTGAAATCGTGTCAAGGAATATTAATGGAAATAAGGTGTTAGGAAAATGTAAATTTCTTCATGTTGTATATGATAAAAATATCCTCATACTTTTTCCAGAATAACCAGACAGTACATTTTATCGAATAATGATAAAATATTCATTTCATAACATTTTAATAAAAATTCACCAATGGGTCAAATTGACCTTAATTTTTCATAAATAATATAAATAAAAATACTTATTTAGGATACATTGTTGTGGCTGATAGATATATCATATTAAATACTTATGTCTAAATAATCGTGGATAATAATGATATTTCGGAATTATCCCTTACTTTTTAGGTCTAATTTCATTTTGTATGTATTCAAACATCTTGTATAATGATTTAAATAATCCCATTTACTTATTTCATAATCATAGTATTTTTTATAATATCTAGTATGATCATATTATAATGTTTTTGTTAATAATATTTAATTTTTACTCGTTATTTGTATATTAACTGCTTTATGTTACTATGAATGTTTTATCGATTGGGTTCTGGTTATCTTTCTTAGGATATAGTTATTTCATTAAAAAATTATATTAACATAAAATATACCATATTTATTCATTATTTACATTTATATACTCATGATTTAATGAAGATCATGTGGAATTAATCGTATCACATCATGGAGATGGTTGGTCGAACATCTGCACGAGGGACGATATCATTCCGACATTTGTTGATTGTTATTGAATTGGATTGTCATGACCCGTCCCCTAGGACCTATGATGTGACATACCCCAAGCCGACCTCCCGAAGGTGTGGGGTTGGAAACTAGCATTGAAGGCATCAACCTGGAAGTGGGAGACTTTTTCCTATGTACCTGTACACACACGCCCAACCAAATCCCAAAAACTAGAAGGGAAAAACTTGTATACTGAAACAAGTGATGGGTACAAGTAAAAGTGAAAAAAGGTGGTCTAGAATAAAAACCCAAAAAAAATAAAGTACAAAGTGACTCGTGTATCCATCCACTGAAAACCCCACTTGATTGTAAGAGTAGTGTAGCTACAGGAAGTCGAATTAGTACAACATGTCTGTCTGATCCTACTAGGGACCACCTGCCCCTAGTCCATCGTTTCCTCTATCAAACGTCCCTTTTTCTACACAGGAAACAACATGTGTGGGTGAATCCTTTATAGGGGTGAGTAACACAGTACTCAGCATGGAACTCCGGTACACTAAGGAGAAATACTACAAAGAACCCACTAAGCAAAGCCACAAAGAAATGACAACTAACACCAGGTATACTCTAGAGTAGGAAAGGTTCATCGATTATAGTGATTAAAGTTTCATAATATTGAGGGACTCATCCCTGATGAACCGCTCCTTGTCTATAGGGACACTAAGGATCCACACGACTACTACTCTTATGATGGGACACTAAGTATTCGCATGGCTCCTTCTCATCTATCGGGCCACTAAGGTTCAAAACAGCTCTTGTTCGTCTACCGAGCTACTAAGGATCCACAAGAATACAGCTCATCTATCAGGCCACCATGGATCCACTTGGCTAATTCTTGAGCCATTAGTTGTAACTCAACTTCCACAAAGTCCCACATAGAATATCCCAAAGGACCATCTCTTATTATAGGTCCCAACACTATAAATTTCTCCTCAAGCGGATGCCTGGTTTGCAAGTTATTAGTGTTTCTGTAAGAAGGGTCTAGTTGCATCCTGGCCCAGTCCGACTCAGTCGGACCGACTAGGCCAACTCAGATCGGGGGTCCCATATACCCTAGTTTAATTTGAATGGCCCGACCTAACTTGGTTTGGGTTAGGGTAGGTCTAGTCTGGCCCAGCTAGTCGGCCCGGCCTAATGGCCCTCGCTTGGCCCGACCTAGTTTTCCCTGGGGTCCAGCCCACTAGGTCGCCCGATGACCTGATATCTTTCGTCCTAGCTCGAAGGGCATGGGTCTAGTATACTAACATGGTTCTAGATTGTTGTGAATTGGTCCTGCCAACTGGTGTGGGATGGTCCTTGACCACTGGCAAAGGGCCCAGCTCGCCAGACGAGGGCAGGACGCACTTGTAGTCGGTGGTGCATGCCCAAGATGCGGAAGCCGCCAGCACATCCCCTCCTCTGTCTGAACGCGACCTGTAAGGAGCAGTCTGCTCCTCCTACATGGTGCTCTCCTGGACCAATATTAGGTGCCTTCTATGGACAACAGGCTACAGCCTCCCCTCCACCACAATTGAGTGACTGAGGATCGCCCGGTCACTTGGGCCGCCCGGACATGGGCCGCCTCCTCCATGTCGCATGTGGCCGCTGCCAGCCACTGCCACCGATACACTGGTGGTTCCTTATTCAGGCCATAAGAGTTTCTCTAGTGGTATATTTCTTGATCTTCTTGTGCCTACGGGCTCCGTAGGGTGTCACCATCACTACAATGGTCTCCGATGCGCCTTGTCGGCATCTCAAAAAATACATTCCCAAAGAGAACACTTGTGGAGGGGATTCAGGCTTGTTCGTGTCGGACCGTTCCATCCTTGTTACAAGATTAAAGAATGAGAGGCTCAGTATTGCATTTCTATAAATAAAAAAATTAATACCAAATAGAAATCCCCAAAAACGGAACCCTCTCGTAAGAACGCAGAATCCACGGATTAAAAAATTCATCAGTTAATTCACATTCTTCATTTATAAGAAATATGGGGATGAATTTAAAAATGAAACAAACCCCTACCTCATTGATGTTAGTTTCCACATTGTTTCATCATTGATGTTCCAAGAGGTTGATGGCGTTCATCATCCTTCGAATTACGTCGAAGTTGATGACGTCCTGCCGGTGATCGTCATTGTTCATTGGGGAGAAAATCTATCTGATGTTTGTGATAGAATCCTCACAGTTTAATCCTTTTTCCACCAATATTTCATCTATTAAAAAGAAAACATGTCACATTGTTTATGTTATGTTGTGATGTAACATCATTATATTATTTCATTTATCAAACAGCATCACTGTTAATTGTTATTAATGTGTTGTTAAGTTTCATGTTAGTGAAACACTAATGAGCTTCGTTAATTTACCTTGTCACTACCTCATCGTTGCACCATAGTTTCACCATATCTTCACTTATCAGTGAGAAAAAAATTAAAATAACTTTTTATGTTATTTTATTATTTTTCTTGAAATATCTGAAAATTAACATTTCCATTCAACCCTTGTTGGCAGAAGTTAAGTCCTTTCTAGGTCAATCCTAGAATTCTGTGTTCAACGGTGCCCTCAATTTTTTTTGATCCGTGGAGTGGTTCAATAGTTAAAACACATTCTCACAAGTTTACTTGACGTAACTTAAAAAAGATCAAAATTTTGTTTTGGTCTCATAGGGCCTCATAATCACGTGTCTTTAGAGCGTGTAGTATTAAAAATAATTCCATATAATTTAAAAAAATTACATGGAAATTTAGAGACATTAAATTCTCCCCAACATAGGGCTTTACATCCTAGAAAGCTAAAAAAAGGATAATCAAATAATGTGGGTACTGAACAAGAATCTAAGCCTCCCGCTCCCATGTTCCCTCCTAGAGTTTATTGTTCTACCACTAAACGTGAACTAGAGGAATCGACCACCCATGGAGGACCTGCTTCTTTCAATCGTTTATCGCCACTGGGTTCTCCACAAATATCTCCCCCTCATCAATTTTCATCTTTCCCGAGTCGTTGATGTGCAATGGATCATGCACGTATTTCTTCAGCTGTAACACATGGAAAACATCGTGCACCCAATGCATCTGTTGGGGAAGAGGTAGGTGTTATTCCACCTCACCAATCATGCTCAATATCTAAAAATGTTTGATAAACTTCAGAGATAGCTTGCCTCCCCTGTCAAATCTCTAAAATCCTTGTCATGGTGAGACCTGTAAGAACACAAAGTCTACCTCCACAAACTAAAAGGGTCTCCATATCCTATAATTCTAAGACTTATTTCATGTCTGTGTAGTCCTCATCCACTCCTGGATGATCTTCACCTTCTCAGTGGTAGACCATACCCACTCTGGACCCATGAGTATTGACTCCCCTGGGTCTATCTAGGATAGAGGTGATTTACAAGGCCACCCATATAAGGCCTAACACAGTGCCATTATAGTGGTAGTGTGATAGATTATTTTGTATGAAAACTCCACCAGTGGAAGGTTGCCCTACCCACTATGACCAAAATCCAAGACATAGGCACAAATAATATCCTCTAAGGTCTGTATGGTCTGCTATGTATGACCATCTATCTGGGAATGAATATTTGTACTCAAGCATAGATTATTCCTGAACACCACCTGTAATCACTTCCACAACCGGGATGTAAATCATAAATCATCGTCTGAGATGATCGTGGAAGGAGCCCAGTGAAGCCACACTATCTCTTGGACATAGAGGCATCCCTAGCCCTCTACTGATCCCTGATGTCAGATGGGTAGGAAGTGAGCCGACATGGTGAGTTGGTCAATGATCACCCTGATAGAATCATGGCCTCGGGATGTATGTGGTAACCCTATCACTTAGTCCACTGATATACCATACCATTTCCACTTTGGTACCTCAAGTGGCTGAGCTATGCCTACTGGAACCAGATTCTCAACCTGCACTTGCTGACAAGTGAGGCATTATGAGGCGAACTCGACCACAACTTTCTTCATTCCTGGCCACCAGTAATGACGTCAGAGGTCCTGGTACATCATTCCCACACCATAATGTACCACCAAAGGGTAAGTATGAAACACCTTCAACACCTCCTCCTGTAACATCACTGGTAATATGGTGTGTCCTTTGAAAATGATGATATTCTCCCCACCTATCTATAATCTATCAAGAGCCTGTATTGAAGATATATGATCATGTCGGGCCTCACAGTCAATATCTACAATTTGTGCCTCCCCATCTTATTGTAATAGTGGGGGAGTGGCACCCATGGTTTTATGAAATATGATTTATCATAATACATGAAGGATATCTGAAATGGGGCTAGTCGCACTATCTCCTTAGTCAGAAACTGAAAACCGGTCCTCCTGCTAAGCACTTCATCTACCACGTTTCCTTTAAGAGGAGTATAAACTATCTCAAAGTCATAGTCTTGGAGAAACTTTATCCATATCCACTATCTAAGGTTCATGCCCTTCAATAAAAAGATATTCTTCAAACTATTGTGGTCAATGTAAACTGTAAACTATTCACCCATCATGTAGTACTGCGACATCTTCATGGAAAAGACCACTGCTTCTAACTCCAAGTCATGGGTCACATAGTTTTTCTTTTGTTTCCACAACTGGTGTGAGTCTTAGGTGATCACTTATCCCTCCTACATCAGGACACAATCCAATACTAACCTGAATGAGTTTCAGAAGACTATATACCCAATGACCTCTTCTGTTAGTCTCAAGATGGTGGCACTCGTCAGTCTCAATCTCAGCCCCGGGAAACTATACTACAATTTTTCTATCCACACGAAGGGTTTCCCTTTTTGTTTCAATGTTGATAAGGGTAATTCCACTCTGTAAAATATGGGCATGAAAATATAATAGTAACAATCCAACCACAAGAAGCTCCACAACTCAGTCACGCTCTAGGGTGTCTCCCAAGAAAGCATTGCCTCTATCTTCATCGGATCCACTAAAACTCTAGCCTTTGAGATGTTGTGACCTAGAAAGTTTTCCTCTTGAATCCTACACTAGAACTTCAAGATATTTTCATAATTCTGGTGATCTCACAGTGTATCTAGGACTATCCGTAGTTGTATAGAATGTTCCTCCTCTAACTCTCAGTAAACCAAGACGTCATCAATGATAAATACCACAAAACAATCAAGGTATGTCTGGAAGATACTTTTAATGAGTCCCATGAATACTTCTGGGGCATTGGTCATGCGAAAATTCATCACCAAAAACTCATAGGGGTTATACCAGCACCTTAAGGATGTCTTCGGTACGTCCTCATCCCACACCTAAATCTCGTGATAGCATGATTTGCGGTCGATTTTCAAGAACCATCTCGCTCCCTTCAGTTGATTTAAGATGTCCTCAATCCTCAGTAGTGGATAATTGTTCTTCATGGTCACTTGCTTCAGCCATCAAGATTCCATGCATATCACCAAGATCTCATTTTCCTTCTTGGAAAACAACACTGGGGCTGCCCATGGTGAAACACTGGGTCTCATGAAGCCCTTGTCGTACATGTCCTCCAGATGTACTTGCAACCCACGGAAATCCACAAGGGTCGTCTGATATTACAGTGTGGATATCAGTGTCGTCATGGTGTATAGGTCGATGCAAAATTCTACCTCTTTGCAATGAGGTATTCTCGGAACATCCTTAGGAAAAACAACCTCATACTCTTCCACCACTACAGGAATTCTTTGAATCCTCTCATCCACTGCATTAAGGGTGAGGCTATCCATCTGGTGAGTGATCGGTTTCACCATCCTCTAATAAAGTAAATCCTCAACTACAAAGGTTCCCTTCTCACCAGTGGAGGAAAAACTGGTCCCATCAATGCATACACACTGCACATTGCACCTAAAATAGTCAATATAAGAATGGACTGTAGATAACCAGTCCATACCCAAGATGACGTCATAAGGCCTCAACGTTGCCACTAGGAGATCCCAACCAAATATCTCACCTCCTAGAGTAATCTCACAAAACTGACATCAGTGTGTAATATTCAAATCCCCCCTGTAAGAGTCTCTAGCCATTAGGATTGAGCCAATGGCTCCACCAGAATCTCTAAGCTCTGAACGAGATTTGTGGAAAGAAATTAGTGACTAGAACCTATGTTAATAATAATTTCATATAGGGTGGAGAATACATATATTGTGCATCAAATAAACTCTAGCGCACCATGGTCATCACCCTCAACTACCTCAAGATGAGCTCTCTCTTGTCCTCCTACTCTCTGAGGTCGTGGTGGACCACCTAGAGGTGGTGGCGGTAGTGCCTCGAACCATTTCCCATAGCCTAATACTCATCCTACTCCCTTAACACATTTTCTGCACTGTGTACCTCCTTATTCCGACATCTACATCTCTCTCGACGGTACCTCGACCGTCTGTATAGTGGGTCGGGCACTCACGAGCCATGTGTCCATGCTCGCTGCATGAGTATCACTGCATTCTCATCTATTGTCTCTAGTTGTCCTGATGGTCTCACACCACTGATACTGAGTCATGGGGTCATCCACTAGATGATATGTCCCACTTGAACCATTTCTCCATCTATCTGATGCCTACCACTGATGGCTCGGCAACCTGTCACCCAGTAGAAGAACCCACTATCGTTACCTTCTCTGAGAGGAAGATCTCTACTAGTAGTGCTCTCTATAGAACTCCTATCTGTGTGGGAATGTTGAGAGACACCATGAACACCCTATTCTCCCACATGAGTCTGTATTCAAAGGCTTGAGACTAGAATAATGGATCATGAACCATGTTTATAGAGTAGTGGGAAAGCTCGATGAACCTCGATGAGTACTCAACCACTATTATACTGACCTATTGAAGGTTAAGAGGCTTCTGAATGCGCTCTGAGCACAACATCACGGGGAATAACATGTCCCAAAAAATCTGCTCGAATTCTGTCCAGGTGAGGTTGACCTCATTATACGTCTAGATTACCAGGCTCCACCATCTCTCTACTGATCCCTAAAGAAGGCTCGCAGCTAAGATCTCTATTTGGTCATGTGGTATCCTCACTAAGCACAATAACCACATCACCACATCCATCCAATCCATAGTGACTATAGGATCCATCTCTCTCGTGAACATAGGATTTCTTTGTCCCTAAAACCTATGTATGACACTATGTCTGAACATTTCCTCTTCCGGTACCAGCGGTAGTAGATTTTGAACAACTGGTGGTGCTATAACTAGTGCACCACCCATTGGGGATATCGTGAGAACTAGTCCCTAAACAGATGCCTCATAGCTAGGCGGTTTGTCCACATGATCACCTGTCATAATCCTGTTTGGATGTCTATATAGAGGAATCCTAGAATAGATCATGATAGGCAAAAGTCATTATATTATACCTAGTGAGCTGACTCGTATAAAAAAGAACATAAGGGGACACTTTTTCAACCAGTTTTTTCATGAATCGATCTAAAAATCAGAATTGAAGGCCTTGATGTGTTGATATATCAGCCTCCGCACCAACACTAAACTCCCCGAATCTAAAATTTGGACTTGAAACATTTAACACTATTTCCCAAAAAAACAAAAAAAAAATACACTTGGTCTTTTAGGTATAACTAACCCCCTATGATACTACTGTGTCATGACCCGTCCCCAGGGGCATGTGTTGTGAGAAACCCCAAGCCTACCTCACGAAGACCAGGGGTTGGCTACTAGCACTGAAGGAATCAACCTGCATATGGGAGGCATTTTCCTGAGTACCTGTACATAGACACACACCCAACCACCTCCCACATACTGAAATGAAAAAATATGTATATTGAAACATGTGTTGAGTACAAGTAAAACTTAAAACAAGTGGGCCCGAATACAAACTCATCAAAGAATAATAGAAAATAGCAAATTACAAAGTGGATCAGGTAGCCATCCATAGAAAACCCCACTTGATAGTAAGATAAGTGTAGATACTAGATGTCAAAGTAGTATGTCCTGGCAGACTAATCCTACGGGGGCCCTCCTACTCCTAATCCACCAAGGCCTTTGTCAAAACGTCCATCTTCTGCACAAGACAAAACAAATGCAGTCGAAACTCATGAAAGGTTGAGAAACACAGTACTAAGTAAGGGACCCCATTCCACTAAGAAGAAATACCACAAAGAAACCACAAAGAAAAGCCACAATGAGAGCACATCTCACAACAGGTATATTCTAGAGTAAGAATGGATTATCATTTATATTGATGAACATTTCATACAATTGAGGGACTCATCCCTGATGATCCTTTGTTCTTATTTTGGGCCACTAAGGACCCACATGGGTGCTACTTGTCTCCAGGTCACTAAGGATCTACATGGTTGCTGCTCGTCTTCCGGGCCATCAGTCCTTCCTCAACTACCACAAATCCTCACATAGAATAACCCAAATGACCATCTCAACATAACGATCCCAAGACCACAAAAGGATCGTTAATCAGATGCCCTATTTCAATGTTATTATAATTTTTGTAACCAGGGACAAGTTGCATCTGGGCCCTATCCGACCCGGTCGGACCGACCCGACCAACCCGAAACGGGGCGTCCCGCATACCCCAGTTTAATTCGACTAGACTGAATTGAACTGGTTTGGGTTAGGGTATGTCTAGTTTGTCCTGGACAATGGGTTAGGCCCAACAAACCTCACTAATTCTAAACCAATTTAGCAGGGGGTCCAGCCCGCAAGTTCACTCGATGACCCAATCTTGTTCGACATGGCCAAAAGGGTGCAGGTCTGGTCTACCAGCATGGGTATGGCCTACCGCTGTGGGTCCGGCCGGCTGTCATAGGTCCGGCCCACTGACATCGGTCCATCCCGCTAGTTGGGGGCACCTCCCACAAGCTGAAGACCGGCGGCACATGCGGCCGGTGGTGTACATCCGGGACGTGGAAACCTCTGCTGAGTACCCTCCATTATCCAAACACAGCACGTAATGAGTAGGCCACTCCTCCTACCTAGTGCCCGCATGGCACCACATCTAGCGTCTGCCACATCTGACGGGCCACAACCTCCCCTCCACCACGGTCGAGCGACAAGGGCTCTCCAGGTAGCAAGGGTGTCCCGGATGCAGGCTTCCACATTCATGCCACGGACCACCATTTCAGTTCATTTCAAAGTCTACTAGAGTTTCTCCAGTGTTCTGTGTCTCGATACTCCTGTGCCTATGGGCTCCATATAGTGTCTCCTCTACCGATATGGTCTTCGATGTTCCTTTCCACCATCTCAGCCAATCTGTTCACAAATAGAGCATAAGAAGAGGGGATCTTGCCTTGTTTTTGTCGACCCATACCCTCTATGTTAGAGTTCTAAAGCACGGGAGGCTCAAGATTACTTTTATTTCAACAAAAAATTTAATCCCAAATAGAAATCCCCAGAACAGCACACTCTTGCAAGAATGCGCAATCCACAGATTGACCTGTTTGTGGGGTAATCCACGTTCATCATTTAGAATAAGAACATGTAATAACTTCCAAATGAAACAAACCCCTACCTCATTGACATTCATTTTAGGAGTGTTTCTTCCATGAGGGTCCAAAATTTCGATGGAATTCTTCCTTCTTTGAACTGCATCAAATTCGATGATGTCCCGCCAGCGTTCGCCTTTCTTCATAGTGAGGAAATCTCTTAATGGTTTGTCAGAGAATCTTCAAAATTTAATCTGTGTTCCACCAACGTGTCTACTATTGAAAAGAAAATGTGTTATTGCATTTCTATTATGATGTGATGTCGTATCGTTACATAATATCATTTGTGAAACAACATCATTGTTATGCATCATTAAAGGACTGATACACTACGTGTAAACAAGCCATTACTGAGATCCATTAATGCACATCCTCATTGCACTGAAGTGTCCTCATGTCACCTATTTTTAGTGATGAATGAAATACAATAATTTTTTTTGTTATTTTATTATTTTTCTTGGAATATCTGAATATTATCTTTTCAATTTGGCCCTTTCCAGCCAATGTTAAGTCATTTCTAGGTGAATCCCAGTGTTCTCAGCTCAATGGTTCCCATATATGTTTGATTCGAGCACATGTTTAAATGTTAGAAAACCCGCTCGAACGTTTACTGAACGTACCTTAAAAAAAGTTCAAAATTCCATTCCTCGCTCACTGGGCCTTGGAATAGAGTGTCGTCCGAGCATGTAGTCTCGAAATAATTCCATATAATTTAAAAAAAATATACAAAAACTTTGATACATTACATGGATGGTGTATAATATTTCAAAATTAATATAATTTTAGAATTATAATAACCTATAATTATTATTTCAATCATTAAACTCATCCAACTATGGTGGTGGTGAAAAACATATTACACCTGCGGGGAGATGGTAAGTCATATGTATGCACTTAGGGTGATTTCGTTTTTTATAGGATGGATAGAAAGTGGAATATTATTGATCCATAATCATAATAACATCTCAGTATATAAGTGATACTATAGTTATTTCTTTTTTTTGAAACCGGTCATGAAGAAAAAGTATAATAATAAATAAGATTAAATGAATTGGTTGATGGGACTACCTTTTCTTCAAAGTGATTCCTCTAAATCTCCTTGTAGATCACTAGTGTTGGTCTTTGAAGAATACTAGAACCTATTGAATGCTACTAGGTATGTTAAGAAAGGAAAAGATTAAGAAATGGACGATCTTGAAGGCTCAATGATAAGTGAATAGGTGGTCGAGGAGGTTCCATTTTATAATTGAGGTGAGAGGAACTTTAGGGATCTCCAAAAATATTAATTTATAATAAAATGAAAACATATCCAAAAACATCCAAGATGACCCAATTTTGAAATGAGATAAGATAGGGTTTTAATAACATCATAAAATAGATTTTCAAAAAGTTTTTCTCTCAATTTAAACCTTTTAATTATAATTAACACTTAGTTACTCAATTTAATTTTTAACTTGGGTAATAAATATTTTAATTTTAAAAGGGTGAAATATTTACTTATTTATGTCAATTAGACCATAAATTAATATCTTAGAAATCTTCAGACCATTTATTAATTATTAAATATTTTTTTGGATATAATATTATTTTTAAATAATTTAATAAAACATGATTTTGTTAAACAATGAATGGTGTCAATTTTGACATTATTTAATTCATTGATATTAAAAATATTAAGGAAATAAGTTAACTTCGAGCCAACTATTTTATTATACTCCTAATAGGTAAATGTAATCTATAAAATTCATTAGACTTATTAATTATACAAAGTTGTTTTTATTCAAATATTTTTAATAACATATATTTGTTGTTTCCATTAATAACATACTTACTACACCAATTTTGTATAATTATTTAATATATTTATTTGTTGAATAAAAATTTTAAAAAAATACTATGATGAAGATAAATATACTATATTTTAAAATATTATTTTTAGAATAATTTCCCATATACAAAATCCAATATTTGAAATTTTATACATATTCAATTATGAATGTGTCAACATCAGCATCACTTTAAAAAAATTATATAAGTGTCAAAAAATCTTCTATAAGGCTCCAAATGGCCTCTGACTCAACCCTTGGATATGTATGGTCGATATATACTCAATTAATATTTTTTCCAAGTGATTGGATCTTTTGATTTTTGTTATCAATTTAATAAAAAAATAATTTATTTCTCTTCAATAAAATCATTTTTATATTATAAATGTATAAGTCTTTAAGGAAATTATTTATTTCTTAAAAATTAAAAATAAGTTACAATGATAAATAAAGGCATTTTCTTTTTAAAATGACTATTTTTATTAAAAGTTATCTTCTGTATACATTATAAAAAATGATTTAGTCATTAAAATTTGAGTAAGATATATTTAATTTTATTTTAAATAAAAAAAATTAAATTTCATGTTCTCATCCAAGTGGCTTCCAAAGGACACCATTTCTACCCAAGGATGTTTTAGGTCAAAAAACACCCATAAAATGATATTAATACACGTTTTAGGGTAATTTTATACTAGTATTTTTAACCTTAATTACCAAATTTAACTTTTTATTTTATTAATAAAAATTAATGAAGTTACTATTCATAATGCGAAAAAAATAAAATAATTCTATCTACATAATTTGTACCTACTAGTTAGAAATATCACTATTGGAAATTTAAGATATACCAATGGTTTTAGAAACCGTAGCCCTGTAAGTCATGATAGTAGAAATATACCCACAGTTTGAGATAAACCGTTAGTATATGTGAAGAAATATACTTTATACCAACAGTTTTATAAAACTATTGGCATAGAGTTCTTGTACAACACATATTCCAATAGATTCAAAACCGTTGGCATATCTTTTTTAGTATTTCATTCACCCCTATACCAATGGTTTAAAGCTGTTGGTATAGGATTTGTTATACAATTCACACAGAAGCCTGCTCTATGTGCTACTATGTGAATTGTACAGAATACATACAATGCAATAAACAATAAGGATACATAATTAAAAACTGATAATTATAAGGATACATAATTTAATAATCAATTATGAACACAATACATTAAAAACTAAATACGTAATTATATGTGATACAGAATTAAGAATACATACGAAATTGAATTTTTTATAACACATACACGATTGAATTCAGATATTAGAAGCTAATAACACAAAATAAGGAAATGAATAAATGAATTCAACCAAACATAGATATAATTTCATGGTTTGGGGTGGGTGTCTTGAAACATATTGATGATGATAATGGGTGTGTATCAATGAGCTTGTGTGACTTAGGGAATATAGTTGTACTTGGCGTAATAAATGTCATGTGTTTTACAATAGGTGTAGGAGTTCCTTACATGAGAATTGGATTGTGTGAGGCAGGACCATGGATCGTTGTCCTAAAGTATCAACACAATCCGAATACTTTTGGTCAGCTTTTCATATGCTAGTTGTTTTTAATTAAAATGATGTTCATTTTAATCAAAAGAGAGAATGTTAAAGTGATACCGGCCACACCATGCCTCAGATTGATGCGGGGTTGACTCGTACATGTCACATCTGACCCATGGATCGCTTTCCTAAAGTATCAATACAATATGAATGTTTTTGGTCGGTTTTACGTATAGTAGTTTTTTTTCACATAAAATGTTGCCCATTTGAATTAAAAGTGAGACACTTAGAGTGGTACTGGCCACACTGGGCATTGGATTAAGGTTATGTTTATAGGTACACGTCACAAATGACCCATGGATTGTTGTGATAAAGTATCAACACAATCCGAATACGTTTGGTCTATTTTTTTTACGTCAGATGGTTTTACTTAAAATAGTGTCTATTTTAAACAAAAGAGCGACACTTAGAGTGATTTCGGCCACACCACGCCTCAAATTGAGGTGGGATTGACTCGTACACGTCACAAATGACCAATGGATCATTTTCCTAATGTATCAACACAATATGAATGCGTTTGGTCAGTTTTATTTATGCCAGTTGTTGTTTTTATTTAAAATTTTGATCATTCCAAATAAATGTGAGACACTTTGAGTGGTACCAGCTACACCGCACCTCAAATTGAGGTGAGGTTGGCTCATACACTTCCCAAATGAATCATGGATCGTTGTCCTAATGTCTTAACAAAATATGAATACGTTTGGTCCGTTATCTGTATGATAGTTTTTGTTTTCACTTAAAATGATGTCCATTTTAAACAAAAGAGAAATATTTAGAGTGGTTCCAGCCACACCGTGCCTCGTATTGATTCTAGGTTGACTTATACATGCCACAAATAACCCATGGATTGTTATCCAAAAGTATCAACACAATATGAATGTGTTAGGTTGGTTTTCTGTATGCCAGTTATTGTTTTCACCTAAAATGTTGTCCATTTCAAATAAAAGTTAGCCACTTTGAGTGGTACAGGCCACATGGATCCTCGTATTGATGCGGGGTTGATTCATACACGCCACATATGACCAATGGATCATTTTCCTAAAGTATCAACACTATCAAAATACGTTTGATTTCTGTATTTCAGTTGTTTTTACTTAAAATAGTGTCCATTTTAAACAAAAGAGAGACACTTTTAGTGATACTGGCCACATCGTGGCTCAGATTGAGGTAGGGTAGACTCGTACATGTCACATATGACTCATAGATCATTTTCCTAAAGTATCAAAATAATAACAATGCGTCTAGTCAATTTTCTGTATGCCAGTTGTTGTTTTCACTTAAAATGATGTCCATTTTAAACAAAAGTGATACATTTAGAGTTATACCGGCCACATCGTGCCTTGTATTGATGTGGGGTTGACTCTTGCACGTCAATAATGACTCATGGATCGTTTTCCTAAAGTATCAACACTATCCTAATGCATTTGGTTGGTTTTTTGTATGCCAGTTTGGCAAATCATGCAACAACAGTGATAATATCTTATACTAAAACTCTAGACATTGTGCATGATGTGCATCCCTTGGTGCTTGTTTATGGAAAATCATGTGCATTGCTTCTAATATATATCCCTATATGGTTGGTAGATAACTTTTGGGATGGACTTGAATTTTTTACTAATCCTGAGGCATAGTGTTTTTCTATGCTAACTGGGGTTCCGAGCTCCGAACAAGCCCCAGAAGCCCCATACACCACTATAAAATCATTAGGCTTCCATATTTGGTCCAAAATACAGAGTAATACTAAATTGAAAAATATCCATACCAAATTGAAAAACCAGGTTCAAAAATAATGAGTTAAACTGAATTCAAAAATGTAATGGACCAATCTACCCCTGATCAACATCACCATCACCACTATCATCATTAGCCTCATAATCACTGTCATTGATGTCCTCATCGTCGTCCTCGTCATCATCCCCATGCTCATCCTCGGCCCCATCCTCACCCTCGTCCTCATCCTCATCCTCACCCTCGTCCTCATCAGCATCCTCATCATCACTAGAAACGTCATCATCTCGACTGCCACTGGAACTCCCACCTGGTGAATTGGATAATTCACCCATAGATGACATATATTTCTAACAAGAAACGCTGGCCTCTGGTGGAAGTTATGAATATAAATCTTTGATCAGTATCATAAATTCTTTCTCCCTCGTTTGAACCTATTCTTCCAATTCTATGACCATTTTATCAGACTTTCTTGCATGCTCCTTGACCTGTTCCAACTCAGCGTTACTATAATGGATACCTGGAGAGGACCAATACCTCGTCAAGACTATATTCTTACTAAGTTAGCAGCATACTCGACTAGAGTGCTCATCTCCCAAAACTTGATATAAATGATCACGTGTCCCTAAATTATCAGGCTCCTGGATATCAAGGGCCTCTAAAGAATCCTGTTAGAAATATTAATAGATTATTAAATTTCAAAATAGATATTAAACATTTAAATAAACAAATTAAAACTTACATTCTTTTCATGTGTTGGTTCATTAACTGTACTTCTATCTTTTTTCCTTTTACATGAGAAAAACAATTTTTCTCGAGGGAGATGTCCTTCAATATTCAATTTGTGATTCTGTACTGACATTGAAACAACATAAAGTGAATGTATAATCATATTTTCAATATTCAATAAATCACATAATTTAACTAGGAAATAATAAAAAGCGAATGTCCTAAATAAAAATTATAAAAAAAATATATCGTACCAGCTACCTCTCATGATCTGACATAGTAGTGCGCCACAAAGTGTAGAGGTAATACTTTGAATCAATGTTTTTTTTGTATTTTTAGAAGATTCCTAAATAATATTTAATAATAAATAATATAATGTTAATGAAAAATATGAAAGCTTTCATTTAAATACCTCAAATGGGATTAATACCTTAAATTTGGGAATCGCCCAATGGGTAATCATTTGGCGATATTGCTCTATCGGGTAGTCATTAAGGATAGGTACTGTCTCCAACTCTGTTCCCACTCTATCACATCAGCCAACATACAACACATGTTGATAAGCACTCAAAATCTTTCCTATCACTATTAAACATGTAGGTCGTTCTCCTTCGCCATCAGGGAAGGTAAACAGAAGTTGACCCCCAATAGATTAATTTATATAAATACAAAAAAAATACAACATTAAATCCAGTAGATTTTTTACCCATATTTGTGCCCACACATTATCCTTGACTTCGTGTGGAAGATGTCTCCAAGAGAGAGGGTTGACTGGAATGATGTTGGAGTATTTGGCTAGGGTTGCCAAAAAACCCCGACATTCTGGTCCAGGTTTATCAATCATCTATCCATAATCATTGTATTCAACCATCAAATGTGTCTGGCAGTTCCATACCACACGAAAGTGAGTAAGCCCCCTACCCCACCTCCTATCAGTGGATGAATCTGTTATTAAATAAAAAAAATCAGTAAAATTTACAATTAAAGTAAATTTTGGTATAAAAAATTGTTAGAGTTATATAAATAAACCTATGGTTGTCCGATCAATGGGAATCACTAGATGTGCAGAAGCTTAAGGAATATTCGGTATAGGTGGAGTGTCCCTCAGGGTATGATCCTCAACCGCATACTGTGTCGGAGTAGGAGTTGAAGAATTTGGAATATAATAGTTCAGAGATAATGAACCAGAAGCAAGAGATGATGTCACAGACGTCTGGCCAACTGTTAGTATAAACATCAGAGGTTTAAATATCCCGTGTGTCTCTAAAGAAACATCAGGATCAAAATGGGTCATAGAATATACATCTATGCTAGGGGCATAGTCCAATCGGGTATGACCAGTGGATCGTCTAACTCTCGAACGACGAGCCCTTGTACCACCAGCCTCAATACCGAGACCACCATATAATCATCTAACTCTGACACCACCCCCCTTCTACCACCAGCCTCTGTACTGGGAGAAATATCAGGCTCCTCATTGGATATATATCATCTAGGGGGTGGATCCTGAAAAAACATTTAGCACAAAAGTAAACACATGATATTATAAGTTTTTGAAATATATATATTTGAATAAAATACTCATAACAGGGATGAGTGGAGTAATACCCATCGGTGTCATGCAACGATTATTTTCTATCATCTTTTTCAACCACATCTCTTCAATGGGTGTCATTTCCTGCAATGATAACAAATATGAAAGTAATTAGAAACATATAACTACTGTGTAACCCAAAAACCCAAATAGATAAAAATAATTCTGATAAAAAAACATAAAGAAATAGAATATTTATGGTGGTTTCAAGGTAAGTACTAGGATACACACTCTGAATGATGTAGTTGAATCATGTAGGTGAGAACATGACTGTATGATTCTATATATTTCCCACCAGAATGTCGGGTTCACAATCTACTCTAACAATTGAGCTATTGGATTTATCATAACTAATAAACAGATTTCTTCTAATTGTTGTAGGGATAGTGTCGAAATCATCATCACCATCATCAAAAACATTTCTGGGATTTACTTCAATAATTACACTGAATTTAGGATGACGATGATCTTTGACATAAAAAACATGTTTCACCATTGATGCCAATACATATGGTTCATAGGTGGGAAGAGTACGAGTCGTGTCAATAACTCGAAATCCACAATCATCAATAAAGGTTCCTTGCCTCTTCATTGAATCAAACCATTGAGATTTGAGAGTAATAATCCAAAATTATTATTTTCTCTATGACTCCATAATTAGCTACATTTTTAGGATGAGGTCTATTATCCCATGAACTGGAATAACAGTCTGTTATGGCAGTTAGCATAACACCATCATGTTGTGTTCTCATGTTTCTTGCTCATTCAGTGATAATAAATTTGTATCTATTTATCACAAGTGATTTACAAGAATGAACCATGGTATTAATACTAAAAGCCAACGTTCTTATTTCCTCAGAAACATAGTCTGTAGGCAAACTCGATACCTGAAATATAAACAAATAGTAAACTTAAATAAATATTATTTTCATTTAGTTATAACAAAAATTGTTTTACCTTTAATTTCAACCAAGCATAAAACCCTTTGCTATGAAAAGTCTATTTCCTTATCAAAGATAAAGAACAATTCTTTCTATATATCAATTATTTATGTTCCCTGTAGATAAAAATAATAACAGTTTAACAAATATTTAAAATTACAGGAGATAAGATAAGAGATATATATACAATTTACTTACATGATATACACATCGAACAAATCACAATTGAGAAACATTGTGTGATGTGCCATCTCTCGCTCTTCAATGATTAATGTCGTCAATGTATATGATCACGAAATTCATCCTGTCTGAGGAAGTTATGGAAAACTGGGTTTAATTTTCTCATACTGTTCTTCTTTATTTCTCATTGGTCTGTTTATTCTTATTGTAAGATCAGACAAATACATTGAGCAGAAATCCATAAATTCTTGAGTCAAGTAACCATTCAAAATAAAACCTTTGGGATAATTCTTGTTATGAACATATCATTTCAATGTGTACATGATTATTTCAGTTGGATACATCCAATGGAATTAAAAGGGTTCTCCAAGAATTATTTCGGTCTAAAGATGGAGAGTCAGATGCAACATGCATGTAAAAATGATAGAGGTAATATTTTCTCTTACTCACAAAATTAATGGTGTCTCTGCCAACAGTTTTTGCACGAAGGATTTGGAAAACTTCTTGGCACAAATTTCTCTAAACAAATAGCACAACCGAATAACTGATACTCTTACATTATTGGACAAGAGATTACAGATTTATATAGGAATAAACTCATGAAAAAGGATGTGATAATCATGAGTCTTCAAATATTTCAACTTCATCTTTTTTCTATTGACCCATTTTGATATATTTCTTGAATAGCCATCAGAAACTTTAATAGTCTCTAGAAATTCTAGAAATTGATTTTTTTCAGTAGGTGCAATCACATAATATGTACATGGAACTTGCCATTTATTTTCACGGATACAGACAGGATGCAATTTTTGTCTGATCCCCTAATCTACCAATTCAGGTCGAGATCGTAAATCATAATTTCTATTCCCCCCAACATTTAGAATAATTGAACGCAACATTTCACATATATTCTTTTCAATGTGAATTACGTTTAAGAAATGACGTAACAAGTTGGTTGACTAATACGACAACTCAAATAATATACTCTTCTTCTTCCAATTGTAATATGTATCATTGGAAACATTTTTCCTCTTTTTAGATATCATTACACCCTTCCCAAATGAATACCTAAAATATTTCAATTCATTAAGCACATCAGTTCCAGATATATGTTGAGGTGGATCATCAGTCTCAATGGTATTGTAAAATCTTTGACGGTTGTTTCTATATGTATGGTTCATTGGCAAGAATCGTCGATGTCCCATAAAACTAAAACTACGAAGATATTTCAGTCTTCTTGATCGAGTATTAGTCATAAAAACAAGACATTACAATTTTACTTTTGTGCCCCATCCAGACATCATTGCATAAGCAGGAAAATCATTGATTTTCCACATAAGCGCATCACGCATCTGAAATATGTCTTTCGAACATGCATCATATGTGGGAACACCCACATCCCAAAGAATTTTCACCTAATTTATTAAAGGTTTCATGTATACATCAATATCATTGTGGGGATCAGAAGGTCCAGATATCAGTATACTCAAGAAAGTGTAAGGATTTTTCATACACAACCATGGGGGAAGGTTATAAATGTGTATGAAAAATAGCCATGTGTTGTGTGAAGTAAGAATCTTTCCAAATGGATTAAAAATGTCCCAAGAAAGAGCTAGTTTCACATTACGCATGTCAGCAGCAAATTCAGGATATTGGGCATCAAATCTCTTCCATGAAAATCCATCTGTAGGGTGAACCAAAGCATTATTATTATTTTTTCTCTCCGTGTCATGCCATCACATTTTTTCTAATATTTCATCATAATTGAAAAGGTTCTATAATCTGGGGATCAATGGAAAGTGCCACATTAATTTTGGTGGAACACGAGATGGTGTTCCATCATCTTTTCGCTTCCATTGGGAGGGTCCACATTTGATACAATCATTTCTTTCAGCAATTTCTTCCCAAAATAAGCAGCAATCATTCGGGAAAGTATGAATTTTTTTGATAATCCAAGTTCATCAACTAACTTCAATTCCATATAGCGGTTTGATGGAATATCTGCATTATCTGGAAGTATGTCCTTAAAGAAAGTAAGAATGTAATTGATTGTAGTATTTGAAATCACATACATAGTTTTCCCATGAAACAATCGAATTAAAAATTACAACTTTTTCATTTTACCACATTACCGATATACTGGATTCATCACAGCATCATTCAATTTTTTCACCCTATCAACATCATCATTTTCATTGGATGCATCATGTGTGCTTGTATCGAAATATTGTTGGCTAGACATCCTTTCCTTCTCAGGATGCAGAATAAAAGGAAACCAATCATATATCAAACTCACCAATTCAGTCCTATAATTTGGATAATAAACATTTTGATATTCCATTTTCTCTCTATTGTGGTACCACACATAATATTTTGTTTGGAAACCATATTTGGTTATATGATAGCTAACTGCTTCACGACGTAGACATGGTCTTCCAACACAATAAGAACATGAGCAGTGTATGCGACCAATATCTGAAGCCTTATCAAATGAAAAATCCAAAAAGATGTTCAAATTATTTTGAAAATTTGTTGAAATTCGATCAACTTCGTACATCCAACTTCTATCCATTATATAATAAAATTTCAATAAGTCATTTCAATGAAATTCATTAATATTGATGTTCAATGAAAAAAATATTTAGGTGAATGACACTTTTTTACTTTATATAAAAGCATAACTGACACATTACTCTATATGAGAATCGTATTAAGAAACACAACGAAATACAGTGTATATAATAAAATAAGATACAGAATTTATAATTCCTATATTCATGGATTTCCTAGTAAGATATTGGATGTGGATCAAGGAATACATAATCCCTAAGGGTCTTGTTGAGAGTACATGAGTTTTATACTTTAACTTCTTCAGGGAGATCCGGATGAGGAGTAGGATGAGGATCACATCAAAAGTAGCTATGGCATCATCATGTTTCACCTTAACCATGGATTAAAGGATCCTAGTATTGGGGCAATAGATCATAGTTTGGAAGGTTTTATTCATTTAATCATGTCCCAATTGATTTTAGATAGGGACATTCAATAGTTATAGGTATGGATTTGATTAGAAACACCTAAAAAAGAAAATGTAGTAATTGTGACATCCCAAACCAGGATGCCACTCATTAGTGATCCGAACCCAGATGGGCACTCATTGGAGGGGGATTTTCAAGTTATATTTATTTTTTATCTCACATATGAATAAGGATTTTGGTAGTGAAATAGATTGGATCATGAGCATTTTGTTCACAAAAATAAGAGATCAAAACAACTTCATTTGTGTGAATAATAATAATCCCATTGTCCTCTTGATATTTGAACCACACAGTCATGATTTTCTAGATGAACTTGTATCCATGAAACCATATGAGAAGAATGATTTAATATATTTGTTTTTATAATTTTCTCAGGCATTTTGAGGAACCCCAAATCAGTGAAAATGTTCATTTTGTTTTAAAAAGGTGATTGAATAACTCATGTATGATGTTGAAGTCAGAATGATTAATGGTTATATTAAAAAAACTAATATTCATTAATATTGAAAATTTGACATTCTGTGAATTAGTTTCATGAAGAAGGAAGATGTACTACATGGGAGAATGAGAGGTCCCACCGAGAGTTCCCATTATAGATATTTTGTTCATAAAGAACATTGGAGTGTACGGTTAATTATTTTTTATTTCTTTTGTTAAGAATAATTAGGGACCACATACTATTTTGCAATGTTTATGAGGATACTCCATATGTTCATTTGTGCAAAGGATAAGGGAACAGTGTGTCATTTTATATATATACAGATTTTGATAGAAACATGATACATACATGTTATGTAACACACATAGTGTAAAAAAATGAATATGAATAAGATCTTTATGTTTAACATGATCTTAATTAAAGGAGTTATTTTCATGAAATACTATGAAAAAATATTACAAAAAATTTATTATGAGTTCATATACATGAAGCTGTAATATTTAAAGCATTGAGATTAAAAAAAGAACTATGCATCTTTAAAAATAAAACACAAGAAAGATATCATGCCCTTATAAATGTATGTGTTTAATGAAAACAATAATTGGAAAATGTGTACATTAATGTAGTGATTTGAGTACACATTTCATAAAGGGAGTAGTGAATCATAAAAGCTTCCAAAATCCCTAGAAATAAGGAAAAATGACGTGATCTTTCTAAATTGTGAAATAAATGGAGAAATGATATGAATATAGGATATCATTAGATAATATGAGAAAAGGATGAATGAGTCTAACCTGAATGGGGGAGTTGCAACTGATCAGATGGAAGAGGTTCACCTGGGCTGGCATTGGGAGTCGGGGGAATCTGCTTCTAGAAATTGGGTTCTGGGAGTTGTGTGAAGGGTTTTTCTTAAGTGATTTTTTTGGGGGTGGGGGGCTTTCCCAAGGGGTGTTAAAAACTGTTGGTAAAAGTATGGATTTCCAAATGGTTATTAAAACCCGTTTTGAAAAGTATGGATTTCCCAATGGTTTCATCAAACCGTTGGGAAATCCTTCCCTAACCACACCGTTACAAACGGTTAATTAAAACTGTTGGTAAAGGACACCTATACCAATGGTTCTTTTGAACCATTGGTATAAAATAATTGGGAAATATATCCTTTCTAGTAGTATATATAATTAATTTTCCAAAATTCTAAACACAAAATTTGTTTTAATAGATTTAAAATTATTTCTATTTTTAGAAAGAGAGAACGGGTTTTTAAAAATGAAAAATTGGGAAAGATTGAAATATTATTACATCTGAAATCAATATAAAATTAATGGAAATTACCAGAATTATATTGAATGATAAAAATATATTCTATTTATAATATAATACCATTTAATATTATAATTTAACAATATATATTATTTTGATGAAAAAGTTTTTTTTAATTAAAATTTATTGTGTTTTTAATATTTATCAAAATTTGAAAACTATTAGAAAAATATTAAAAACCCATCCAAAGTAAACTTTTATGTCCTATTTATAAATAAAATTTCTAGTTTGGTATATAAAAATTATTAATGTGTCATAATCATAATTTAAAAGGGGTTCTCCATTAAAAGGTAGAAGTTTACCCTTTTGAAAATAATAGGTTTTATACATCAAATAGGGTTTATTCATACCCTAGGCAAATAATATTTATAGGATGGACATAAAAACTATTTTTTTAATTATATAAAATATATATTTCAATAATTTCATTTACTAATAGTAATTAACTCAATTTATTAATATAAAAAATACAAATATATATTTTATTTATATTTTTAATAAATAATTGTTAGTTAATGACTTCACCATACCTTTTAAAAAGTTAGGTATATTTATTCATGATAACCTAACGAATATGCTAAAATAGTCATCTGATATTAAAGGCATCTTACTATTTATTTAAACTCATAATTGTGTGCACTGTAATCTATTGAAAAATTAAAATTATTTAGAGAAAATATTTTATAAAAACATTTGGGTGTTATATTCTACCCCCTTAAAATGAATTTTTCACTTGAAATTTGTCACTTAGATACATACATATGATGATATCTCTCCCCTGTTATATCCTACAGTTTCCACATAGCTTTCTCAAATTGGTGTTTCCACCAAAAAGCATTAACCACGTCAGTTGTCTTATTTTGTATAATTTTTCTCTATGATCTAGAATATCTATTAGTTATTCTTATTAAATATCATTCTCTAGAGGTATGAATTCATAGTTTAGTACATGTCAAGGATCATGTATATAATTTCTTAGGAGAGATACATGGAACACATCATGAACTTGAGAAAGATTTGATGGAAGCTCTAATCCAAAAGATACCTTCCTAAAAGGATCTAAAATTTCAAAAGGACAGATATACCTACAACTTAGCTTTCCCTTATTTCTAAATCGCATTACACTCTTCTGGGGAGATATTCATATAAATGTCTTGTCACCCACTTTAAACTCAAGGTATTTTCATCAGTTTTCTACATGAATTATTAGTCGAATTTTAACTTCTCTTATGTTTTGTTGAATAGATATGACTATTTATGCCATTTCATCAACAAGATCTGGTTCTAATAGATTTCATTCCCCAACATCATTACAAAAAGTTAGAGTTTTTCATTTCTTTCTATATAGGTATTCATAAGTAGCCATCTGAATACTGGATTTAATGCTATTATTGTATGAAAATTACACCAAATGAAGGTGTTGATCCCAGAAAACCATTGAAATCCATAGAGAAAGATCTCTGCATTTTTTCTAGAGTTTGAATTGTCCTCTTAGACTGACCGTCTATCTGAGGATGATAAGTAGTGTGGAAACTTAACTCTATATCCAAATCCTAATGAAGACTTCACCAGAACTTCTTGGAAAACACCGTATCCTGATAAGATATAATGGAAAGTGGTACTCCATATAATCGTACCACATCCTTTACATATACGCAGGAAAGCTGATTACAGTATAAATCATCAATAATAGTAATGAAGTGTGCCAAATTCATAAGGAGATAAACTATAACCCATATAATATTATGGCCTTTAGATGTTTTTTGACTTCCAATGATAAAGCCCATAGTGATGTTTTACTATATCCATTCTGGTATGGGTAATGGTTATAATGTCTCCTTATACTTCTATCTCTCAAAATTAACTTGCTAACAAACAAAGCAATGAGATACATATTAAGACACATCTCTTTTCATTACATCCCACCAGAAATACTCTTTTTCGTACCTGTACATTTCTCTTCTTTCATGGTGAATAGATAATGAAGAACTATGAGCCTCATCCAATTGCTCCTTCTTTAATTCTAGTACGGGATGAATAAAAACCTGATTCATAAACCTTTTTATTATATCAAAATCATTGTTGAATTCTGAAACATTTCTCTCTTTCTTTTGTATCTCTACATCTTCCATTTTTGCCTCCTTAATCTTCACTTGTATAAATTGATGATCATTCACTTGAGAAAGATAATATTTATTCCCTTACAATAAAATTTTAAGATCCACCCCTTTCAAATCAATAAATATTGGATCTATTGTGATTCTCAACATGGATAGGCTATCAAGGTCCTTTTAACTCAAAGAATCATCCACCTTGTTCTCTTTCCCATGGTGGTAATGTATTTAGAAGTTGTAATCATAAATCAAATCCTACCATCTTCTTTGGTTCATATTCAACTCATTTTGTGTGAAAATATTCTTTAAACTTTTATTATATGTATAAATATATCAAATTTTAACATAAATATAATCCCTATATATAATTAGTTTAATTATTACCATAGTAAACTCCCAATCATTAGTTGGGTCATTATTTATCATGTATTTTCAATTTTCGGGAGGCATAAGAAATCTCCATATCACTTTTTCTCTGAACACTTTCCATCCCCTTTTTGAGTGCATATTTGTATATAGCAAGCCTTTCTCCACTAAAAGGAAGTGTGAGTATAGATGCACTGGCTAACCATCTTTTGAGCTCTATTAAATTTTCTTCACATTCCTTCATCCAAACAAAAATAACTCTTTTTTATGTCAATTTAGTGATTGGATTAGATAATTGGGAAAAATCAGTTAGAAAAAATCGATAATATCATGCCATACCAAGAAAACTTCGGATCTTAGTTACCATTGTTGTTCTCAGCCATCTTTCAATAACTAAAATTTTTCTGTATCCACAGATATCACCTTTTTGACATTATGTGACCCCAAAATGAAACTTTCTGAAGCCAAATGTCACACTTGGTAAATTTTCCTAAATATTATCCTTTCTTAGGGTCTTCAGTATAATTCCCAATTAATCTTCATGTTATTCCATTATTTTTATGTAAACAAGAATATTGTATATAAGGACCACCACAAACTGATCAAGATAGTTTCTAAAGACTGTATCCATTAGATCCATGAAGATAATAGGGGAATTAGTAAGTCCAAAAGGAATCACTATATATTCATAGTGTACATACCTTATAGAGAATGTTTTCTTTGGTATTTTTTCATTATTGAACCTTAATTGTTGATAACCTAAATAAAAATCGATCTTGTAAAATTATTGATCTCTGCATAGTTGGTCGAATAAGTCATCAATGAATGGAAGTGGATATTTTTTCTTAATAGTAATTTTTTATGTTCTTAATAATAAACATAGAGTCTCATTAATCCATATTTCTTCTAAAAACATGATAGGAGCACCCCAATGTGATTCATTAGGGTGTATTAATCCCTTGTAAAGATTCTCTTGGAGTTCCTTCTTCAATTCTAGTAACTCAATTGGGGCCATTCTATAAGGTTTCTTTGAAACTTGAATAAAACCCTTCATGATTTCTTTTGAAAAGTCAACCTCATGATTTTTTGGAAGACCTAGAAATTATTCCACAAATACATCTTCAAACTCTTATAAATGGGTGTATTCTTAATTTTGAGTTTATCCCAAACCATTTAAGATATATTACCTTCATTTATAGTAATAAATACCCATAATATGAAAAAAAAAAGTTCACAAGAAGGTCATACTCATACATGTATCGATAGATAATCATACATTGATCTGTAATATGAAATGTGACAACCCTTCTTTGGAAATTGATATGATCTAAATATAGAGAAATCCAATCTATGCTAATAATCACATCAAATTCACTATAGGAAGGATCACAAGATTTTCCAGAAGAAATTCCCCAAAAACATCAATTGTGGAAGAGTTATAAACTTTCGATGTGACTGTTGTTCCATTAGGATTGTCATAGCTAACTCAACATACATTGTTTGAGTTAATATTGTGGTAACCATAGAAAATTATTTAAGAATAAAAGAGTTTGTGGATCGTGAATAAAATTAATCATTTGATTCTTTTGAGTGTACGGTAAGTATACAATTCACCACTTCATTATCGTACTCCACATCATTGATAGTGATCGCACATGACTTGCCTTTGTATTTTGACTTAAGAGTTTGTTAACTTCTATCGTCATTAATAACCCTTGTATTAGGTCATTGATTGGTATAATTCTTCATTTACATGCACTTGTAACATTGAACTGTAGTAGGATCCTTCCATGTATCTTTTTCTCTATTCGCATCATTAGACATATTTTCCCGGTAACATAACTATTCAATTCCCAATGACCTTTTTTCAACACATAAAACATTTTCTAGACCATTTAATACAATTTACACTATTTTTATTTCCACACATTGAGTATAACGGAAAACTCATCTTCTTTTCATTTTGGCCCATAGATTTTCCATTGAATTCTATTTTTCTCTTCTTATCAAACTCGTGGGACTGATGGGTCACTCCAATCTCTATCTCAACCATGAGATCACATCAAATGATTTCTTCATATCTATTGAAGTCCCTTAGGGATAATTCCATTTTGAAAGTTGGTTTTAGTACACTAAATAATTGATCAATTTTTATCTTAGGTTGGACAATAATTCCAAAAGCGTAGCTTGCATGTGTTGTACAATTTACTTTTGGGTACCAATAGATATACCATCCTTTTTCATAAGTTCAAGGAAATCCTTATCCATATTTGTTTGAAGAATATGAGGAATGCCCTTTTTTGAAATAAGTTATTGAACTCATCCCATTATATGGATTCAATTTCATCTTTTTGCCTCATATTTGTGATAAGGTTCCACCATTTATCATCTTCACCTTCCAAATGATAGATTTCTAAGATGAATTTAATAAGTTCAGAACATTAGATAACTGAAAATATCATTTCAGTAGTACTAATCCATTATTCATCCACTAATGGATCAGAAGACCCACTGAAAGAAGGTGGACACTGCCTCATGAAGTACTCAAATGAATTTTGTTCCCTTATTTTCCTGTTTTGAAGTCTTTTATGATTTATAGCTAGAGAAAGTTGTTTGAAAATATCTACTGGATTTTTCATTTCTACTTCAATTACAAGTGGTTTCTCATGAGGAAAATCATTTCATTTCACATCTCATTCATCATTAACGCAGTTCTTTTAGTTTCCATACATTGACTACAACCAAGAATCATAATGTTAGAAACACTAATCATAATGGGAAAAACACATAATCAAGAATAAAATATCAATTTAGGACACTTTAGGTTTTATCCTAGGATATACATGATAATTTATAAAGCACTGGGATTTTAACCTCTACTTTGAAATGTGATTTTGGTTCTTACTAAGGTTTTATCATCCTAGTTTCAAAATGCAAACTATACCTTTCACCTGATACCTATTATGATGCCATATATTTTTCATACATTGATATTAATTCAAAGTGGAAGAATATTCATTGAAAAATATAACAAATCCCTCATAGAAAAATATAGGTATAGTTTCATTAGAAACTGGGGAACATAAAAAACTTGTTCATAAGACATATTCATTGTCTCCCACTTATATCATCAAAACTAGAACCCTTTCTGACACATCTTACTTAAAAACCATCTTCATAACATGGAGAAAAGTAACATATTTAAGGGTGTTCTTAGCTGCTCAGTAAGGATAAACAAAGTAGATACCAATCATATCCTAATCATAAGACATAAGAATATAACATATTAAAATCATACACTCTATATGAAAGATCATGATATCATTCCATGGGATAAATCATGAATGTTCATAAAAATTAGTCAACATAATACCAAAAGTGATAACATATTACATGATGTTTTATGGAATACACATAATCATAGAAAATCATTTCATATTATTCAAGGCTCAATTCCAAGACCAACATGAATTTGGCTGGTAAATATAACCCAGTAAATACTTATGTATAAACAATCTCGAATAATAATGAGATGGTAAAATTATCCCTAACCTTTTAGGTCTGATTACTATTGTATGTATTCGAACCTCCTATAAAATGATTTAAATAATTTTAATGACTTATTTCAGAATCATATTCATTTTTATGATATATTATATGATTTTATTATCATATGTTTTTGGATAAAATTTCATTGTTACTCATTATTCGAATATCAACTACTTTATGTTTTTATGCATGTTTTGTCAAAAAAGCTTCTTTTAAACATCATTAGTCCTGGTTATATCACTAAAAAATGATATAAAAATAAAATATACCATATTTATTCATTATTTAAATTTAAATAATCATGATTTAATGAAGATCATGTAGAATGAATCACATCGCATTGTGGAGATTTTAGGCCATACGTACGCACGAGTGACGATATCCTTCCATATTTTTTGAATGGTATTGAATTGAATAGTGTATAATATTTCAGAAATAATATAATGTTATAATAATCCTATATAGATATTATTTCCATAATTATACCCATCCAAGTAAGGTTGTGGTGATAAATAGGTTACACCACAGAGTGGAGATGGTAAGTCATACGTACTCACGTGTGGTGATTTAATTTTTTGTAGGATAGATAGTAAGTGGAATATTTTTTTCAAAAAATCGTAATAATATATCAGTATATAATTGATAATTGATTTACTACTTTATAAATAAACAAATCCAGAAGTGGAAGTAGAATTATAAATAAATTTGAAAGAATTGGTTGAGGAGATTACCTCTTCTTTGACATGGTTCATCTAAATATCCTCTTAGATCACTAGATTGAGTCTTTGAAGAAGACCAGAACCTCAATAATGTAACTAGTGATGTTGATAAGGGAACATTTCAGGGGATGGGAGATCTTTAAGGATCAATGCGAATTGAATAGTTGAGGGAGGAGGTTATCTTTTATAATTGATGTGAGGGGCACTTTTGGGATCTCCAAAAATATTAATTTATAATAAAATAAAATACCATCTAAAAAAACCTCCAAGATGTCCCAATTTAAATGATGAGATTATATTAGATGGTAATATAATCACTAATATATTTTAAAAAAAATTATATCAATTTAAGCTTTATCATTTTAATAAACACATAGTTATTCTATAAAATTTTTAACTAGGGAAACAAATATTTTAACATTAAAGGGTGAAATATTTATTTATTTGATGTTTATTAGACTATAAATAAAAATATTAGAAAATTTTAGACAATATAGTAATTATTATATATTTTTTAAAAAATGTTTAATTATTTTTCAATAATTTAATAAAATATTATTTTGATAAACAATCAATGGTGTCAATTTTGTCACTATTCAATTAACTAATTTTAAAAATATTAAGGTAATGAGTTAAATTAAAACCAACTATTTTATTATATTCCTAATAGGTAAATTTAATCTATAAAATTAATTATAAATATTAATTATTCTAAATTATATTTTTTTGAACATTTTTAATAACATTTAGTATGTATTTATATTAATAAAATAATTACTGTAACAATTAAGTGTAATTATTTAATATACATATTTGTTGAATAAAAATAAAAAAATCTGAGATGAAGATAAATCAACTTGATTTTATAATAATATTTTTAGTTGAATTTATCTTCAGAAAAATCTGATATTTAAAATGTTATACTTATTCAATTATGAATGTGACAATTTTAACATCACTTTAAATAAAATAATATAAGTGTCACAATCAATTCTATAAAGATCTATATGGTCACTAACTATGTCCTTGTATGATAATGATCGATATATAATCAACCAATAATATTGGATAAAGTGATTGGGTATTTTTATGGTTGTCAGAATTTTAATAAAATTGATATATTGATTTCTCATCAATTAATTAATTTTTACATCATCACAGTGTATGTTTTTAAGGTAATTATTTATTTTCGGAAAATTAAAAAAACTACCATGATAAAAAAAATGTTTTATATTTTAAATGAGTATTTATAATCTAATTTATATTTTGTATAAACTTATTTGAAAAATGATATATTTATTACAATTTGAGTAATACATATTTAATTTTTCTTAAAATAAAATAAATTGAATGTTCTAATCACCTCTAAGTGGATTCTAAAAGCCACCATTTGTACCAAATGATTTTCTATATCAAAATATAATCATCAAATGATATTAACAAAATTGTTGGGATAATTTTATAATATTATTATTACCAGTAATTTCTAGATTTACCCTTTTACCGTATTAATAAAAATTATCGAAGTTACTATTCACAATCCCCAAAAATAAAATAAATATATATTCATAATTTGGACCTATAGATTCCAAATATGTAATCCATTTTGAAAATATTAAAACACATAAGTGTAAGTAATTAATTTAAAATTATTCCTTTTTTCAGAAAGACAGAAAATGTTTTTAAAAGTTAAAATATTACAAATGATTAAAATATTTTTACATCTGAATTCAATGTAAAATTAATGATAACAAAATAAATTATATTAAATGTTGAAAATATATTCTATTTATAATTTAAAACCATTAAATATTATAACTTAACCACATAAATTATTTCAATGAAAAAAAAATTCCAATTAAAATTTAGTGTATGTTTATTATTCGTCAAAATTTGAATGTTATTTGAAAAATATTAAAAATTCACCCAAAATAAATTTTTATATCCCTCTTACAATGAACGTTATTATTTTTTCATATAAAATTGTTGATGTTTCAAAATCTAAATTTTAAATGGGTTCTCCATTAAAAGGTGGAAAATCACCATTTTGAAAAAAATTATGTTTTATACATCAAATAGGGTTTATTCATAACCAATGAAAAACAAATATCTATTAGATGAATATATAAAAAAATTATATGTATATAAAATTTATATTTCATTATTTTCAATTAAAAATAGTAATTCACTCAATTTATTAATACAATGAAAATATAAATATATATTTTATTTATATTTTTCATAAATAAATAGTGGTGAATGACTTCACCATACATTTTCATAAATAAGTTATATTTATTCTTGAAAATCTAAAAGGTATGTTAGAATGGTAATTTTATACTAAGGTAATATCAAAGTTTGTTAAAACTCTTGATTGTATTCAATTCAAGCTATTTATGAATTAAAATTAGTTAGAGAGAATAATTCATAAAAACATCCAGGTGTTATAGGATGTTTGGATCTCTCAGCATTATATCAAAAGGAAAGCTCACTCTAGTTGGATTTGTAGTAGAGGATCCCTCAGATAATGTTTTTGAGGAGGAATAAATCTTAAATGTCCTAGTTATGTTGGAAATGATGAATAAAATGTTTTTTTATTTAGGAATTTAAAGTTTTGTTTCCCTTTTTTGGCCCTGAATCGAGAGTGGTTGGATCTAAAGATTGAGTAGTTGGTTTAGAAGACTCAATTTTTGGTGATGAAAATATTCCTTCAAGTAGAAGAAGGAAGGTGGTTGTGGATGAAAATATAGATGTGAAATTTTAAGGAGATATTTAGTTATCAAGGGTGTATCATAAGACTAATTTTGAGGTAGAAATTACGGCTTTGTAAATTGGGAGACCTCATATGAGAAATCAACTAGCACTAATTGAGTAGTTATTTTACTCTATGGTAAGAGAAACAAGAAAGGTATGTCAGGTTGATGAGTAAACATTTGATCATACTTCTCATGTTCAAGAGAATCTTACTAAATATTATACACATTATAATTAGAGGAAGATATCTAAATAAATTCATTTTACTAAAAAAGGAAGTGTTCATGTGGTTTGTTTTATAAAATTTATTGGGAATCAGTCAGTCATTTTTATCGAGAATTGTTTTACATGGGTTGATGAGCAATTTTTTGAAAGTAAAAAAATTAAATTGGGAGATGTTTCACCCAAAGGTTAATGATTAATTGTTAAATCACATAAATTGGTGTAATTAGGGGAACCCTCAACAAGGAAGTAGGTGGTACCCTCATATTCTAGAGAAGAATATAGTGTTTAGTATCATACACAATTTTTATCCAAAAGTTTATTTTCTATGTTTGATTGTTTGAAGGACTTGGTAGTTAAATTGAAATATAATCAGGAATGTTCTAAGAAATATTTTGAATAGTTGAGAGGTAATTCAATTGAAAAGTATAATTATGGGTCCCATCATCATTATTTCAATATTAAAGAAGACTTCAATTTCTAGAATGGATTCTGATGATTTGTTGAAAGATATCATGTATCAGTTTGGGAAGTTAAAATTTAATCTAATGTCTAAATCATGTTATAGTAAAATGATAACGTTTTATGTTTCTTATTTTTATTCTGTTAAGGGTACCAGTTCATGTCAATGAAGAGTTTATACCTCTTCAAGAACAAGTTCTGGAATTGTTTAGGGAAAACTGTTGCTTTTATATTATAATATCAGTGCCTTGGGATGAAAATTTCAATCTCTATATTGTTAATGTTTGACCCTACAAATTCTTCTATACAATTAAAAAGATCAAATTAAAAAATTATCTTTAGTATAATTTGGTATAATTGATCTTATCAACCAGAATGATAACATGATGGATTACTTTTTTTGTATTTTGAGATAGTGTAGACCTTAATGAAATAAAACATGTTTAAAATATTAATGTTCAGTTGGGACTCTCAATATCTTCCCAGGGAATGTTCTGTAACTCTAAATTATAATTTTGAGTATTTGATATTAGAGATTTAGATAGTTCATCAGACTCTACATGATTCCATAAACTTTTCCTAGTCTTTAGAGGGATCTAAATCTGTTATCAATCGTTACTCTACCCATGTTCCAAGAAATTTTATCAAGATGAATTATATTTATAAAACAAAATTATAAAATTTTCTTATGAATCTATCTATTATTTGTGTTTGTATTTATTTATTTTTTTCTTTTATTCTAAAACTATCAATTTCATATTTTACTTGTTCTTTTCTAGAATAAAATTTAGATACATTTTTAGGAAACATTAATAGGGTTTTATTCATTTTTATATTTTTCTTTTCATCTGACAAAATGGAGACAAATTTAGAAAAACACAACCATTCACTAAAAATGAGTAAAATTACATATGCTTATATTAATAAAGACTTTATTTGAAAAATAAAAAACTATAAGTTCATGTGTTTTTATGGGGTTTTTTATAATAAAAAGGGAAATATTTTTTGGAAAAAACATATTTATCCAATAGGTTTTCATTGATTTTAATTATCACAAAAACATTTTTTTTTTAACTAATCTAGTTACTTTGAGAGGATTTCATTTTATGTTCTTAATTGAATAAATTACTTTATTTACATATTTTTGTGGTATTTTATTCAATTTTTAACTTTATATTTGGGCATAAAAATATTATTTTAAGTATTTCGTTAATTAAAAAATAGTTTGGAATAACTGTTTATATAGAGTAGTTAAACCCAACATTGGTATCCAACCCCATGTTTGTAACCCCACATTTATGCTAAACATTATGTTTTGGAACATCAATTTTGTTAAGGAACCTATCTTTTGGATACCTAAAATTTTTCTATTCCTATAATGACCCAATATTGACGTTCATGGACATTACATTTCTTTTTTGTAATACTTAATACATGACACACATCAATGCCAGAGACCATATTAAGTTAGTGTCTTTGAAAACTTGGAATATAATCTTCTAACATTTTCAAAGATAGTTAATCTCTCCCATAAAGAAAATCTCCTTTTTTCTGACCTAAAACCTTTATTTATATATTGGAGAAAAGAAAACATTAAATGGTGAGCTAAATACTCATTAAGGATACACATGTAGAACATAAAACAAACTATAAAAATAATATTATAAAAACATGAACATAAAGTTTAAATATCAAAATCATGAGTCATGAAATAAATCATGGTAGTTTGTAAGTTATTGATCATAAAGGAAGAGTAATCATGATAAAATATCATTGGAATAAAACATGGAATTGTGGAAACCCATTAAAAATATAATATGATTTCTATAGTATCCAAGACATTGCTGCCAAGACCTTCATAGTGGATGTAGTCTATTACTGAACTGTGTTTACTTGTCATTCCAACCATGTATTACTGAACCAGATTTACTTGTCATTCCATCCCTATATTATGAAACCGAATATACTTTTCATTCTAGTCATGTATATCTCATGAGATATAAATATTTACCCATTTCATTGGAGGGAGATATAAGTCCCACCCATCTCATAATGAAATCATTCTTACTTGTGGAATAAAAACATATATTATTCATCGTAGAATAACACATGAATAAAAATCGGTTTCTTATAAATCATTTAATCATAATCCATCTAAATTAATTGGATTACATATAAAATCCATCATAAATAAGAAAAAATTAATAATAATAGGGATATAAATATAACCCTATTTAAATAGTATCATATTATAAGGAAAATAATTTTGATAAAACACTTGAACTTAATTCCTGAGGAAAATATCCTTTATTCTTGAAAAATGTTTTCATCTATCAAAATGACATCAAATTTTAAAAGAAAATAATTTATATGAAAATATTCTTGAAAATGTGTAGAGGAAACTTGATGGAAATATGTTTTTATGAAGATGTAGAAATATATTCATTCTCTTTTAAGTTAAAAAATCATTCTCCTCATACTTTTGCTGGAAATGTCAAAAAGTACTTCGTATGGTAAACAAAAGATATATTACTTCCATACAATGATTTAAAAGTCAAAAATGGGTAAAAATTTCCATAAAAATACATAGAAGCATATTAAAAATTTTATGAAAACATTTTTACAAAACATGAACATGGATGATAAATATATCCTTAGAAAATAATTACATACAAAAAATCTTGGATAAAAATGAGATTGCAAAATTATCCCTTACCTTGTAATTTTCATTAGTTGAGGGTGTATTCACCTCCTTTATAATGGTTAAAAAATTAAATTAAATTAAACTAGGACCATATCTATATTTATGATATCATATATTATCCTATTATATCATTTTTTAATAGTATTTCAATATTACCATTATTTCGGGTATTAACTTCTTCATTTTCTTATTCCTGTTTTTCCATTAAGTCATATATATTATTAATAACATGTATTTTATTTACTAAATTTTGTTTCTGATTATCATCTTCAATAATAATAAAAATTTTATAATCATTCTTGAATTATTAACATGGAGAACAAACCTCATTGCGCCGTGGAGACGATAGGTTGTACGTACGCACGATCGACAATATCATTCTTTTGGTGGTTAAACGGTATGTAATTGGATGGTATATTAATTTTAAATAATCATTATCATGTTTTATTTATTATTTAAATCCATTATACTTATCATTATATACATCCTAATAATTTATTTTTTAATAACAAATTACACCACGACGTGGATACGGTAAGTTTTATGTACACACGCATGGTGATATTGTTATTAGCAAGATGGATAAAAGGTGGTATAAGTTTTTCCCATAATTATAGTGACATATTAGAATGTATAATATACTGTATTTGTTACATTATTATGTAATCATTATATAAATTAGAATTATAAGAATAAAAAAAATTGAATTGAATTGCTGAAGAAATTACCTATTCTTCGTTGGGCTTCCTTTGGATCTCTTATTAGGGACACTACAGAGAGCATTTTGGGGAAACCAGGACCTATATAAGTTAACTAAGAATTCTTTTAAGCTAATTGGAAAAGGGTTTGGTCGATCTAGAAGGCTTAGGGAGGTGTGAGGAAATGTGGGAGGAGATGCCTTTTATAAGAGAGGAGAGGGGCACCTTCGGAAACTCCCAAAATATTAAAATATAATAAGACAATTCTAGATCTATATAATTAATAATGCCCCATAAATGAAATTTACAATATTGTTTCATCGATATATTATACCCTTCTGATTATTTAACATTTTTTTATTTTTAAATAATTTAATAATAAATTAATTCAATAAGATATTATTATTGCAAAATTTTGTACTATTCATTTTATTTGAAATAATAATACAATAAGACAAAGTGATAATTCAAATATAATGATCTAGTACATATATAATATATCATATAGATACTGTAAATTTTTTAGATGCATTAACTAATCCTAAATATAACAAAATTATTATTATTAAAATCATTTATTCTATTTTTAATTTAATTAAATAAATATTGTTTTATAATTCAAGATACTTTTAAGGTAATTATATAACTTATAAAAATTGAAATATATATATATATATAATAAAAATGGTTTATTTTATATCAAAATATACATTTATATTCATTCATATCTTGATATTGTCTCTATGTGGACACATAAATGATATGAAAATACAATATAGTGATATTTTGTAACTATCTTTGATTAAAATAATATATAATTAATTTTCATGTACAAGTGTCCATTAAAAAACTCCAAATATATCATATTGTAATAATTACTGAATATTATTCATCCAATAATTTTTTTGGACATGTTTTGGTTTTAGTTTATACCTTATAATTTTTATTTTCCCATAATTAATTCCTTTAACTCTTACCATGGCAATATGTCTTTTTATTTACTAATGGTTAATATAGACACTATAAAATGCCAAAACATCCATAAATATATTATTGGTGAAATATATAACTTTATCCAAATTAGTTGGATGACGTTTTAATTTTTATGATATTTATATTATTTAAAAAAATAGTATTTATTTAAAATATCAATAGTTTCAATTTTGACACTATTCATTAGTTGACATTTTAGAAATATCATAACCTATAGATATGTTCTAAAAACTAATTTAACCATAAAAAAACATTTCGAATTCATCCATAAAATTAGTGGGTTACATTAATTCACTCATATTATATTTATTTTAATATTTTTAATATGATTTATTCGATATTTATGTTAATAAAATAAATGTTGCATCACTATTTAGTCATCTTTAATAAAAATGATTTATTCTCTAAAACTTATAAATAAATTTTTATAATATTGGTAATTATATTATATTTCCAAATACTACCTATATTCGATTTTATTTCCTTATAATCCATAAATTAAAATTAATATTCTTATATAAATTAAAGTGTGACATTTTGTCAAATTCATCAATTTTTTTTATATTCGTGTCATATTCATGGGAAAAGGGCCATTAAGTGGAATCCATTTCGAACCATAGATGATAATGGTAGAATTTATTCATCCAATAGGATTTTCACAGGTGTTAAGATTAATTTATAATGTTATTTTTACCTTTAATTTCCCAATTTACGTTTAACCATGGTAATAAAAATATTTAGTAAAGATATTATTCATAATTCCCATAAATAAGGGCAGTCTTTTAAAATAATTCGGGCCCAATAATTCCAAATATTGATTCAATTTTTCTTAATTCAAAACACAGAATTGTCATAAATTAATTTAAAATTAATTTTCTATGTTAAAACCAAGAAGTTGGTTTTTAAGAAGTAAAAGCATATCAAAATATTCTCACGTGTTTATGTACAATTTAATTGTTAAATTATTTCCAATGACCAAGATTGGATTAAATAAAAAAAACATAATCTAATTTGACTTTAAAACCAATTATAATGATTATCTAACTATATAAATAAATTAGATGAAAAGATAGTTTTGAATTAAAATGCAGTATCTTCAAGTATTCATTAAAATTTGAATTTTATCAAAAAAATACAAAAATTTCAAAAAAAGTAAATTTTTATGTTCCAATTCCAAATAAGATGATTATTTTGTCAAATAGAATATAGAAAAGAGTTTAAAAATAAATTTAATGTGGGTGTTCCATTAAATTGCAGCAAAACATCATTTTTTAAAAATATATCTTTTATCCAAAAACTTGAATTTGTTCTTATATTATGTCTAGAAAATACATAATATGAATGTTAATATTATATAAGATTAGAAATATGGTTAATATTATTCATAACAGGTATTTTATATCCAAATAAATAATAATATTTTAATAATATATCATTGTTTAGTGAAACTCTGTATTGTGTACAACAAAAGCTATCGAGGAAGGTCATTATTCCGTGTAACGAAATCCAAGACTAGTGTTGCGTATACTGAAAGATAATATAGTTTTTTGTATAGTGCATGATAATATTGGAGTAGCATATAATATAAGACATTAAAAAAATTAAAAATAATCTATTCATAGAATCTCAGGGTGTTACAGTCTACCACCCTTAAAATGAATTTTTCGCTTGAGATTTTTCAAGGTTATAATGGGTTACTACTTGAAAGTTCCTTTCATGGAAACTCACATCTTCAAAATGAATACTAAAACTTCATTTTAGATAGGAGTGTTAGAAACATAATAGTTACCCAAATTAAGTCATCACAGGGTTTCCACATAAGAGATCATAGGTGGAAACTGAAAACATCCATATAGAATTGAAATATAACAATCATGTTCTGATCGACAATGATAGAAAATATGGTTTGTGGAAAATAATATTCCATAAAGCTATAAATATGTGATGATTTAAGAGACTATCTAATTCAGCAGATAAAAGGTACTTGAATAACCTTTTTTATTTCAAGATCATTTTCCTCATATTGATTAAATTTGTCAAGAGAAGAAATAGTTACTTGATTTTAGTACTATCTCATCGTTGATCATTACCTAAACAATTTCTACTTTATCTCTTATTTAAATAAATTTTGTTTAATGGTTTATTCTTGAATTGTTAGCAGATCATGTGATAGAATGATAGGTCATTCCATCTGTCTCAACAAAAAGGTTAGAACATGCTATTAAATATGCATAATTCCACCTATAGTGAGATAATACATTAATATAACAAAAATCAACCAGAATATAACTTATATTATCCTTCAATGGATAACATTACAATCCTTCCAAAAACTGAAAATATAAAACTTTAGAAATAGGTGAACTAAATTGACTTTACCTTTGTCTCTCATACCTCATTTGGCTATTCTTGTTTGTCATATTCCAAACATGTGAATACCTTATTCATGTATTCTCTTGAAACATGGTAATGACATGAATTACCATAGAACTATAGTGAAAACATAAACTCTATAAAAATTAACACTTTTAACACACCAAAAATACCAAATAGTTTATATAATCAAACCATGATATCACATTGTCCTTATATTAGTAATGAGCTCATTAATACTATCAAATATCTCAATATTTCATTATCCTTTAATTATTCACATACCATGTGCTTTCCAAAAATATTTCAATCACTTTTCATGGTGACCGGTACCATATAAATATGGAAAACCACAATGGACCAATAAATATATATTCCAATATTCCATAATACTATAAAAGAGATCCTAAAACACTATTTTAGAATCCCATTACATAAACACATAATATTTCCACCACTTCGTTGTCATACTCAACATTCCCAATAGTGATCACATGTGATTTTCCTTTATATTTGGCCTTAATAGGTTGATAACTTCAATCATAATTAAACTTTGGATTAAGACATTGGTTAAAATAATTTCCTATTTCCTTACACCTTTAGCATTGAATTGTGGGGGGTGCATTCTATGTAGTTTTTTCTCTATTCACATAATTAGCAACCTTTTTCCCATTACATTGGGATTCAAATCCTCGATAAACTTCTTTTCCACAATTAAAAAATTTTCTAGACCCTTTAATATAGTCTCAACCATGATTCTTTCCACACCTTGAGCATAATGAAACAGTCATATTATTTTCACCATTGTTTTTAGATTTTTTTGAAATTCATATTTCTTTTCTTGTCAAAACCCTGAGATGGATATATAATATCAACTTCCAGTTCTACCTTGATAGCTCAAAGCACAATATCTTCATAGCTACTAATGTATTTTATACCTAATTCCCTTCAATGACTTTTTTTAAGCCACTAAAGAATCGATCAACATTTATTTCAGGTAGGATGATAAATCCAGAAGCACACCTTGAAGGTCTTGTAAAATTTTCCTCTTATGTACAAATAAATTCATCATCCTTTTTCTTATACTGAAGTAAATAATTTTCCATGTTTGTTCGAAGAATATTAGGTATATAATTATTGAAAAACAAGTTCTTCAACTCATCCCAATTCCATGGATTTAGTTTCATCTTGTTGCCTTGTACTCGTAATTAGAGTACACCACTGGTCTGCTTCACCTTCTAAACGATAAACAAACAAACTGAATTTTTCATATTCTCAACAATGAAGAATGTAAAATATCTTATCAATGGTACGGATCCATTATTCAAAAACAAGTGGATCATAAGACCCACTGAAAGAAGATGGATGTTGCCTCATTAAAATCTCAATAGAATTTTGTTCCCTTTTCTACTCATTTGGATGTCCAGAATGACTCATATATTTTGAAAGTATAGAAATAATATTTTCCATTCCATCTCCCATAACATTTGGTTTTTTTGAGGCCAATCATTTCATTTCTTAGTGCGTTGATCATTGACACAGTTTCTTTAGGTTCCAACCATTGTCTAAATCCCAAAAAAAAATATTGTGAGAGGATGAATTCATACTAGAAAAAAAACATAATCAAGGTGGAGTACATTAAATATATAACATCCTAGTTTTGAGCCTAGGTTATTCATGATCATTGCCATAAATATTGGATTGTAACCTATAGTTATACTTACCCTTAGTCACATCACTAGACATACCTTAGAAAAATCTCTAGGGATCTCACTAATGTTTTCACATCCTAGTTTCCAAATGATAATGAAACCTTCACTTTGATACCAACTATAATTAACCAATATTTATGTACATATACATTACATTTATTTTTAGGAATACATAATATATGACAAAAAATTAAGCAAAATATTTTATTATTATTTTTTTGAATACTTGGAACATAATCGTCTATCTTGGTGAAAGATCTTCAACATCTCCCATAATGATATTCCCCTTTTTTCGTACCTAAAACTATTATTTATATCCTAGGGAAAATAAAACATAAAAAGGTTGAGCTAAAATTATTAGTAAGGGTAAACATGGAGAATATAAAACAAACCATAAAAATAATATTGTAAAAACAGGAACATAAAGTTTAAATATCAAAATAATGAGTCATGAAATAAATCTTTGGATTTTGTAAGGAATAGATCATAATGGAAAATTAATCATGATAAAATAGAATTGTAATAAAACATGGAATTATATAAAACCTTTATGCACATAATATTATTTCCATAGTAGCCAAGTCATTACCGCCAAAACCATCATATTGGATGAAGTCCATTATTGAACTGATTTTACTTATCGTTCCTGCCATGTATTACTGAACTGGATTTACATATCATTTTAGCCTAGTATTATTGAATCAGATTTACTTGTCATTCCATTCATGTCTATATCATAAGATATAAATCTTTTCACAATTCATTGGAGGGAGATATAGGTCCCACCCATCTCATAATGAAATCAATATTCCATGTTCCACGAATACATAAATCATTCATCATAGCATAAACAATGAAATTAAATGGGTTTCTTAAACATCATTCAATAAAAATACATATAAAATAAATTTATTTCATAAAAATAATTCTATAATAAACACAATAAAATAAAAGTAATAATAGGGATATAAACATGACCCTATTTAAAGAGTGTCACCTTATATGGAAAATAATTTTGATAAAACACTTGAACTTAATTCCAGAGGAAAATATTATTTCTCCTTCAAAACCATTTTCTTTTCTCAAAATGCTGTGAAATTTTAAAATAAAATAATTTCATTGAAAATACACTTGAAAATGTGTAGAGGGGGCTTCTTGTAAATAAGTTATTACAAAGATGTAAAAATCTATTCATTACTTATATGTTAAAATACCATTCTCCTTTTACTTTTTCTAGAAAAGTCCAAAAGTACCTCATATGGTAAACAAATGAATGGTTCCTTCCATACCATGAATTAAATTTCAAAAATGTGTATAAATAACTTTAAACATATATAGAATAATATTAAAAATTTATGAAAAAATATTTAGAAAACATGATCATAGATGATAAATATATCCCTAGTGAATACTTACATATAAACAATCACGGATAAAAATGAGATTGAAAAATTATCCCTTACCTTGTACTTTTCGTTAGTTGAGGGTGTGGTCACGTCCTGTATAATGGTTAATTTTTTTTAAAAATTATACCAGATCCATATCCATATTTATTATATCATATATTATCCTATTATACTATTTTTTTAATAGAATTTCAATATTACCATTATTTCAGGTGTTAACTACTTCATTTTCCCATTCTGGTTGTGTCATGTAAGTCATATTTATTATGAATATGATGTATTTTATTCATGAAATTAAGGTAATTATTATTATTTCAACTCATCGTATAAATTTTATATCATTATTTAATTGTAAATGTGTATAAGGAATCTCACCGCATCGTGGAGACGGTAGGTCGTACGTACGCACGAGTCACAGTATCATTCTCTTGATGGTTAAATGGTATGCAATAGGATGGTATATCAATTATACATAGTCATTATCATGTTAAATTAATTATTTAATTCCATTATACTCATCATTATATACATCCTAATAAATTATTTTTGAATAACAAATTACACCACGGCGTAGAGATAGTAAGGCATATGCACGCATGCAAGTTGATATTATTATTCAAAGGTTTCATAAAAAGATTAATAAAGTTATCGCATAATTATAATAATATCTCAGCTTGTGAAATATACTAGATTTATTGCATTATTATGAAATCAACATATAAATAGAAAGTATAATACGAAAAGAAATTTCATGGAATTGGTAAAGTAATTACCACTTCTTCGTTGGACTTCCTTTGGATCTCTTATTAAGGACACTTGGTATAAACTTTTATGGAAAACCATGACCTCTAAGAATTTATAGAAGATTTTTTATAGGATAATTGGTAAGGGTATTGATGATATATAAAGCTTAGAGAGGTGTGAGGAATTGTGGGAGGAGGTTCCTTTTTATAAGAGATGAGTGGGGCACTTTAGAAAAATCGCAAAATAATAAAATATAATAATACTATTCTACATATAAATAATTAAAAATGGACCATAAATGAAATTTTTATTACATTTTAGACCACATATAATCCCCTTCAAATTATTTTATATTTTTTATTTTTAAATAATTTAATGTTAAATTAATTCAATAAGATATTATTATTGCCAAATTTAATACTATTAATTTAATTTGACATGCCCAAATGGCCTGAAGTACTTCATTATTATTGATTTTTTTGATAACCCCCTTTCAAGGGATTATGGGTAGCCCTTAACAAACCTGTAGGCTTAGATATTACATGGCATGTAGTATTAAGAGATTACATGACCCGAAGGTCTTGGGGAATTCAACTAGACTATAACTACAAAAAAATACCCCTCCCTAGCAATTGGATCGTGATGGTAACTCTCCACCCTCTCATGGTTGTCTAGTTAGGTTTCTCTAAAAGCACAGACTAGTCCCAATGGCGTAGTCATACCCTCTCATTCTTCCATATCCATTTGGTTCTACTCTAGTGAGTACACTTTCTTTGAATCCTCCTCTAGTACTACTCCTTTTTTTGTAGAGTCTATCTAGAGAAATTGCACTGAACATGTGGCTCGTTTACCTGGAGGTGGCCCAAAGTCCGTAAATGTGGCCTGAAATCCTTACTGACTCGATGGCCTGGGTGGCCTGATGATCTTATGGATGCCAAGCACAAACCGGTGGGCCAAACTGAATAGTTACGGCTACTACAGTACAGAACCATACCTTATACAGTAACTTCTACAGTAGTTTCTATAGTGTCACTACAGTGTATGCTATAGTTCCTACTACAGTACCCCCAAAAATATTCTTCTACTAGTTTCGAAGCTGGGTCTCATGGATGCACTTGAGGATTCCTCACCAACTAGGCTAAGGCTCATGTGCTTTAATTTGACTTAAAATAAAATAAGACAAAGTATGAATTCAAATATAATTCTCTCACACATTTATAATATATCATATAGTTCTTGTAAATTTTTTAGATGCATTAAATATTCCAAATTATAACAAAATTAATATTATTAAAATCATTTATTCTATATTTATGTTAATTAAATAAATATTTTTTTATAATTGAAGATACTTTTAAGGTAATTATATCACTTATAAAAATTAAAAATAAATTTAAATAATTAAAATAGTTTCTTTTATATAAAAATAGATATTTATATTCATTTATATCTTCATTATTTTAATATCAAAAGAATGATATTCTCACTCGTTCGTACATATGGACTATCGTCTCCACGAACGCGATAAGATTCATTCCCCATCGTATCCATTCAAGACTAATTTTCATTTGATAATTAAAAATAATGTTTAATGACTTGATATAATTCTGGATATGAATAATATACATCCCATCATTAACAAATATGGCTCATATAACAAAGAATATAAAGGAAAACGAATTTGTTTACACCTGAAACGACGGTAATACTAAGATATTATTAACAAATCAATATTAAAAGATCATATATGATATCATATTAATGTATATGATTATTGTAAAATTCAGTAAAAATTATTTTACCATTATACAGGAGGATAACCTACCCTATACAAAGTAAAAAGTACAATGTAAGGGGTTTCTTATCTCACTTTTAATTCCGTGAGATTTCCATAGTTCACAACTTATTTATTGCATGTGTTGTGCGTACTTCCCATGATTGAATTAATTGTGTAATATGCTTTAATTTATGGATATTCACATAATAATTGTATGATCATTCTTTAATGGGTGTATTTTTTGTATGTTACCAAATCGATAAGAGAATTTGAAATTTCAATTTCCACTCTTTCGGCTTTACGCATACATCATTGATTATTTTACTCCAAGATTACATGTCGAATCACAATTCATTTGATTATGTCATAATTTCCACTCCGCTTTGTGTGAATATAATTTTGATACACATAATCACTCCATTGATAATTTCTCAAGTCATTGATATGAACTTGATAAGAGTAATCTTAACTCAATTTGCATTTATTGAGTTAAACATCAAAGTCATTGGTGTTGTTTTTACAGGAATATGTGTGAATGTCCTATGATTGATTTATAATGAATATCCAATCATATTGAGTGTATTTATATTTGTCACACATAATTATGTCGTTGATTTATCTTCAACCTGAGGATATAGTACATATAATGGATTTCATCTCAATTAAAATTCCATTGGGGATTCTTTGTTGTTATACACCAAATGACTTTTATATGGTGTATATAATTTACATTGAAATAGTATATCCTGAATCCCTTTATTCTCATGATATTACAATAATTTTATTACCTCAATTATTTGTATGCAAGTGTCTCTATTTTGGTTATGAACTCTAACTAAAATATCATTATAAATATTTTAAAGATTTATTATTAAAAATCTTTTTCATTATGTTCTATGTTCTAAAAATGGTTTTAAGGTTTTATTTATATAGACATTAAAGTTTTAAAATTAAAATTCCTTTTAAAAGTTTCAAAGTGGTACGGGACACTTTGATTCAAAAATCTATTTTTAAAAATCTTAATGAAAAATAGTGCAACTTTTAATTGTTTTCAAGATAAAGGGGATATTTCGCTCAATAGTTTGATGAATATTTTAATCTATGTCAATATCAATCATTATTCTCAATTGAGTTTAATCTATTACAATATAATATTCCACATTGTATTGAATGAGTTATGTTTGACTGTGGATGTGCTATTTTTATACCATTCATTGTTTTTGGAGAAAGTATTGACATTTCGTATGCTAGTTTTAATACAAATTTTTATGTTATTTTTCAAACTTTTCATTTTAGGAATGCATTGGACATAGTAAGTGATGGGTGGAGCCCGCTATATCTTCTCGATACATCTGTAGGTCTCATTATAAAAACATGTGTCTTGGCATAAGGCCTTGACAAAATCTTATTTTTAGTCTTGGCACAAGGCCTTGACTATGTGGTTATGATAATCTGGAATTATGCATTCCATCATTATTAATGTTGTTATTGATATTGCATGTGATTATTTGACTAGTAGAATATCCATGTGAATAAGTTATCGACATTATTTCATTTTATTTTTTCCATATTTTTCGGAAGTTCATGTTTAAAAGGCTTTTGTTTTAGTTATACATTGCCTTAAATGTTTATGATTATTTGTGAAAGTTTCTGCTATATTTTTATCCTTACAAAGCATATGAGCTCACCCCTTTCTATGTTTTATTTTTCCCAGGATGTGAAGAATTAAGTTATGAGTGACTTGCATGCATAATCTAGGAATCTTGGATGTTTCCAATGGAGTAATTTAGTTTTGTTTTTCTTTTCAAGTTGTAATGTTGACCTTATTACTGTATCTAGTATTTCCAAGGCTACTAAACCGATCGATCTTTTGGGACATGATTTCCTTGTATCATGCCAATGTTATTTAATAATGCACCGACTCTAGGTAACTGGGGTTGGGGCATTATAGTTGGTTTCAGTGAAAGTTTATTACAAACCCTGGAAACAAGATTTAGATAAACTCTGATTAGAGCACATAGACCTAAGATGGACTTTGATGATTAGTATAGAAGAACATCATAGAATTTTTATATTGAAGTGATTTTGTGAGTTTTACGAGCAATACATACCTATCTAGATACGAGAAGTTAGAGGCGGATCTGGCAGAGTCGTACCTAGGGGTAAAACCCGAAAACACGGCTTTGAGCTAGAATCAAACGGGAACTGGTGCACAACAATGGGCATGGCTGTACTCTTGGTTATGACACTCCCGGGGTATATGCTTAGGATAATTTACATTTTATTTACAAACTAATTTTAATTATTTTAATATAAGATGATAATAAATGACCTTGGTTAATCCTAAGTTGTTTCAAATTGAGAATATGGTGTCATGATATTCTCTAAATGATTTTATGACTACTGTTACTCACACAATGCTTTTTTGTTTTAGTAAATTGTTGGATTCCAAGGAAGTCATAGTAACATTGAGAATGAAGTACAAGGTGGGAACGGTGGTGGAAATGAGAAAAAAATTGAATGTTCATAGGCGTAAAAGATATCATGTTAATTCCAAATCAATTTTCCAAATATATGATCAATGACATATATATTAACCAACTCCTGGACTCAAAAAAGAAGAGAATGGTGATAAATGATAAAAACTCCAGCAATGGAGACAATAGAGAAAAAAATCCTCAATTTCCATCATGAAAAAAATGTGGAAGGAGACACCCAAGAAAGTGTCTCAATGGAACAAATAAATCCTTTATGTGTGGGAAAGAAGGACATAAAGTGAACAATTGCTGAGGAAAAATGAAGAGTACAATGGAAGAAAATAAAAATTGTCCCAAGAATCCATTTACAGTCATTTGCCGTAAATATAGGGGACCAGGCCATTACCTGACTTAATTCCCTATTCTATAGGATATTTTCTTGGTCAAAAAAGAAGCTATGTGGAAATAAACAGTTGGAAAATTTTTTAAAAGTACTAGTACTCGTTGTTGATGGGATTACTTTGGAATAATTTTTCTCTTGTATATGTAACCCTGCAGCTTGTCATGTGAAAATGATATTTGTGGAAGAATTATATTTTCTCTTGTGGATATAGTTATAAATAACCAGTTGGTTTTATATGGTCATTGGATTTGAGGAAATTACAAGTTATTATATTTTGTGATGAAAATGAAAGGTATGAGATAACATTTGTGGTTAAATTATGTTATGGTTATTTTGATAAATTTATCTCATTTTGGTAATGTTATAAAATATAGTTTCTGAAAAAGGACATCATGCAGACCGTGTGGCAACCTATTGCGTCAGAAAAAGATGTGGGAATCGAACCCACAACCAAAGTGTGATTGGTATTTATCGCCTACCACTGGACTATGTGAAGTCCCTAGTTGGTGTGACTAATTATTTTTAGTTAAATGATTTTATTGATCAATAATAAGTTGATTTGGGATATTATGTCTTATCAAATGAATATACTTAGTATAGGAAAATGATTCGGTGATTAAGTGATAAATGTTATTTTGGAAGATGTTCGCTTTGTTGGGAACACTATATTCCCATGGAAAATAGAAGACTGTGGGATTTCATTTCAGGATTGTGGTGGATTTTTATTATGTTTTTATTGTGGATTTATAGTGATTTGGGTTATTTATGGAAATTATTAACCTATAATAGATAATATGTGATTAGGTTAATTACTTTTATGTATGTGAATTTAAGAGTAGTTGATGTCATTTCGAGATACAATTTAACGTGGAAGACTACATAACCAAATTCTTCTATGTTTTGTGTTTCAATATTAGTTTGGATTATATTAAATGATTTTAAGGACAATTGTTTATTGAATGGTATTTATTTATCTTTGGGGTATTGTGGATTTAGTTTTAGAAATTAAGATTAGTGTTTCTTTCTCTAATGGAATATCCTCTTGGGGGATCATCAAATATTATACTAATTGTTTTGGTGTAACGCCCCGACCCCAGTTACCCAGAGTCGGTGCATTAATTACATAACATTGGCATGATCACAAGAAAGATCAAATCTCGAAAGACCGATTGGTTTAGTAGCCTTGGAAACACTAGATATATTCATAAGTTTTACATTACATCATAAAATGAAAAACTACTACAACAACATAATGTTTCCACAGTCCACAATATAATCCCCTCATAATATCCCTAAAGGTCATTCATAACTTACATCTTCACATCCTGGGAAAAATAAAACATAGAAAAGGGGTGAGCTCAAATGCCCAGTAAGGATAACAATATAGCGGAAAATTTCATAAATAAGAATAAACATTTTAAGGCAATGTATAACTAAAATAAAAGCCTTTTAAACTTGAACATTTAATATAGTATGGCATAAATAAAATGAAATAATGCCATTTACTTATTCACATGTTTATTCTACTAATCGAATAATCACATGCAAAATCAATAACCACTTTCATAATGATGGAATGCATAATGCCAGACTATCATAACCACATAGCCAAGGCCTCGTGCCAAGACTACAAATAAGATTTTGTCAAGGCCTTGTTCCAAGACACTAGTTTGTCTCATGAGACCTACCGATGCATCGAGGAGCTATAGCGGGCTCCACCCGTCACATATTAAGTCTAATGCATTCCCATATGAAAAGGTTTAAACATAACATAAACATTCGTATTAAAACTAGCATACGAAATGTCAATACTTTCACCATAAACCATGAATGGTATAAAAATAGAACATCCACAGTCAAACAAATCACAAAACCTTCAATATAATATAGAAGTTTTGTATCATAATAAATCAACTTTAAATAAGTGTAAAATCCATCAAAGGATGTTGACATAGATGAAATCAAAATTCATTTTAAAGAAATATCTCTTTTTATTTTGAAATAATTTATGATCCTTATAAAATAAAACATTTTATTTGAAAATACTCTTATAATATTGTAAGGGAAGCTTTGACGATTTTATAACGGCGGAAAATAACCGCACCCGCCGTATAAGTTAAAAAAAACATTCTTATCTTAATTCTGTCGAAAAGGTTAAAAAGCACCTTGTTTGGAAAACGACGGAAAGATTCCCTTATAAACCTCTTATAAAAAGTCAAACAAGGTTATAAATGACATTAACCCATATTCTTTTAAATATTAAAAATGTTTTGAAATAAATTTTGAAGAAACATGGATGTGGATGATAATGAGGTCCCAGTAGATAATTATGTATAAACAACCTCGGATAATGAAGAGATTGCGAAATAAACCCTTACCTTGTACTTTTCCTTGGTTGGGGTAGGTTAACCTCCTGTATAATGGTGAAATAATTTTTATTAAATTATACAATAATCATATACATTAATATGATATCATATATGATCTTTTAATATTGATTTGATAATAATATCTTAGTATTATCGTTGTTTCGGGTGTTAACTTACTTGTTTTCTTTTATATGTTTTGTTACGTAAGACATGTTTGTAAAGGATAGGTTTTATATTATTCATATCCAGAATTATATCAAGTCCTTAAAAATCATTTTTTAAATCATCAAATGATAATTATACTTGAATGGATACGATGGAGAATGAATCTCATCGCGTTCGTGGAGACGGTAGTCCGTACGTACGCACGAGCGACAATATCATTCTTTTGATATTAAAATAATATATAAATGGATGGTATATCATATATACAGAATCATTAACATGTTATATTCATTATTTACATGAGTTACACATCATTATTATACCCATCTAAATAATAATATATTGAATAACAATTACACCACGACGTGGAGACGGTAAGCCGTACGTACGCACGTATGGTGACATGTTATTCAGAGGGTGGATAGAATACTGAATATGGTTGTACCATATTTATAATAACATCACAGTATATGTGAGATACTGGAGTTATTATTTTATAATGGTAACAACAAAGTAAGAAGAAGTGTAATAAGAAATGAACTAAGAAAAGGGTGGTGAAATCATTACCTCTTCTTCGGGTTCTTCCTTTTGATTTGATCAAAAGGTCTCCTTAGGATGGCTTTATGATCAAACTAAGGCCTCTAGGTTGTAGTGAGGGATGTTGGGAAAGTATTTGGGCAGAGTTTGGCCGAACCAAAAGGCTTTGAAGGTGTGAAGAAATGAGAAGGAGGAGTGCCCTTTTATAAGAGGGGTGAGGGGCACCTTTGGAAAAGCTAGAAATATTAGTTTATAATAAATTCATATTCGGTTTAAAATGGCTCCAAAGTTTAATATTCAAAGGTTAAGGTGGGTATGGGTCAAAAACAACTCAACCAATAGAATTTAGACAGGTTTGGGTACTTATATTAACCTTATCTTTAAGTATTAACTTTAAGTTAATTAGTTTCACTTTTACAATGTCTCTTTGTATTTTTATATAATATGGTTAATAAACTTACTACATACAACCAAGAGACCCCCAAGTGGTCCATTAATGATGCAACTATCATTATATAAGTCTCTTGGCCGAACCTTAGATTTTTAGGAATTTTATATCAATTAATAATATAATATTTGTTTTAAGAACTCTTTTATGTCAATTTTAACACTATTCAATAGTTGATTTTTGTGAAACTCATAACAGATTGATTACTTAAAACAAAGTCAATTAAATCAATAATAATATATCATATTATCCTAGAAAATTAGTTTAATTCATTAAAAGTTTCATATTATATTTATTTCGGTATTTATAATATCAATTATTTTAATTTGTCACTATTATAGTAATTACTGCATCATCATTGTGTCATAAATAAAATAAATTATTTAATGTCTAAAAATTATAAATAAAATATCATTACGTAGGAAATCTTCTTATCGTTCTAATGAATATTTATAATCTAAAATCCAACATATATAACCCTATGTAACAATTGTTTTTCTAAAAGATATATGCTTGTGTCATTTTTGTATTCATTTTAACTTAATTAAAATAAAGTGTCATTATCACTTACAAGTGGATCCATGGGGTCCCAAAATCGACCCAAAGATGCCCATGGTCGACCCTGTATCAACCAATAGAGTTAGGACACGTTTTAGGGTAATTTAGTATTATTATAATATTATTTTTTAACCCTTATTTACCGGATTTACCCTTAACTATGGTAAATAAAATATTTACCGCAGTAATTATTCAAAATGTCTAAAAATAAAAGTTTCCTATTTACACAATTTGAACATCCTGATTCCAAATATGGAATCTATTTTCCTAAATTCAAAACACAGAAGTGTCAGAAATTAATTTAAAATTAATTCCCGCTGTCAAAACAAAAAGCGTGTTTTTAAGAGATAATAACTATCAAAAGATTGACACTTGTTTAGGTTCGGTTTAATTGTAAAATTATGTCCAATGACCAACATTATATTAAATGGTAAAAATATATTCTAAATATACTTTAAAACTAATAAAATTCATAATTTATCACTATTAATTATTTTGATTAAAAAAGTTGTTTTTAATTAAAATTTAGTAATTTTCACTATTCATCAAAATATGAAATTTATCCGAAAAGTACCAAAATTTCACCTTAGGCTAAATTAGATATTCCGAATCCAAAAATGAAGTCCATTTTGAAATATAAAATATATATGATTTCAAAAAGTAGGTATTACTATTCACAATGGCTAGTTTAATTAGTTGTGGTGTGTGTTAGAACTCGAGGTTGCGTACAACACACGCTATTGCATTATTCGAAGGGAAACGTACCGTAGAAGCTTGGGGTGTTACATTTGGTTTTGATTAATCTCTAAAGACAAGGTAAATATATAGTTTATCCTTCATGGATCATGTGATTCTATAGAAGTTTATTCTATCTCTTCCAGTTTGACCATGTCTTCTTGAATAACCATCGTTTAAAAAAATGAGTTAGTGGTTGAAATTTATTAAAGAATGAAACTCTACTTAAAAAGTATGTATATATTTTTATATTCTTAGTCAATCTCATAAATTAATTCCTCACCTTTATGTAATGTGACTTAAAACAAAAAAAAAATTGTCCGTTTAATTTTCCTACTGGGAAACTAATGAATGTTTGTCCCATCACATGTTTGTGTTTTTCTTGTTGTTAGATTTCTCCTGATCATGTTTTCTATCCCACTCCATCAGAACTTGACACTTAGTTTATCTTCTATATCCATGTTTTCTTACATGGAATCCTAGTATGGGTAATCTAGGGTGACCTTTGTACTTCTCTTTCTTTCTATTAAAGTGATAGTTTTATTGACTCTTTTTCTGATGTCGGACTTTCAATTATATTCCCAAGCCCAATTTTAAAAATTACGAGGACGCAATTTATTGAAAGAGGGGAGAATGTAACACCCCAAGCTTCCATGGTACGCTTCTCTTTGAATAATACAGTAGCGTGTGTTGTACGCAACTTCAAGTTCTAACACACACCAAAACCAATCAAACTACTCGTTATGAATAATAATACCCAATTTATGAAATTTTATAAATTTTATCTTTCAAAATGGAATTCATTTTTAAATTCAGAATATTGAAATTAGTTTAGGGTGAATTTTTTGTACTTTTTTGAAAACATTCAGTTTTGGATTAATATTGAAAAGACACTCAGTTATAGTTTAAAAATGAATTTTTATTAAAATAATTATTTATTTTATTTAAATTTAATTAAGGTCAAAATAGATACATAATACCTATATATGTTCAATGTAATTTATTGGAGTTAGTTTACAATAATTTTAGATATATAAAAATTTTATTGAACTTTTCACCATCTTTTACCCACCTCATAAGAGAATTTATAAATTCACATAAAACATAATTTTACCACTTCTATGAATGGAATTTAAAAAATACAAGAGACACAATTAATATCAAGGAGTAAAATTTTGTTCAATAAGATAAAAATAATTTTCGGTGAATAGTAACTCTTTTACTTTTTTTTAACATAGATTAATATAAATAGGGTAATTAAGGGTAAAAATGATATTATTATTACCCTAACAAATGTCATAATTCTATTGGATAAGTATAATTTGACTAAAAAAACCTTAAGAATAAAATATGAACCACTTTATCCCACTTGGATTAGATTAGGACATTTATTATTATTTAATTCAAAGAAGAGTTAAAAGAGTTAAAATTAAAGTTTAATACCTAAATTTTTTTAATATAAGGTTACACATAAGATAAATTTGTTTATAAATATTTATTAGAAAGCCAAAAATATTTCCAACATAATCGTATTTTATTTATAATTTTTATACATTATATATTTTATTTTACTTTTGACACAATGGAGATACAGTAATTACCTAATTAATGAAATATTAAAGTAATTGATATTAGAAATATCCAAATAAATGTAATTAGAGACTTTTTATGAATTAAACTAATTTTATAGGTCAATATGACATATTTGGGTTGGTTAGATGAATTTTTTTCCAGGTAATAATGCTATTATGAATTTAGCATAAACAAAATACCAAATAGTGCCAAAATTGACATAAAAGAGTTTTTAAAAAACATTTTATATTATTAATTGATATTATATTCATAAAACTCTAATTATTATCCAAATGACTTAGATAATTTTATATATATTAATAATTAACCACTTGGGGTCCTCTTGGATTGTTATATTTAGTTTATTAACCATATAATATAAAAATACAAAGAGAGATGGAAAATGTCAAACTATTCAACTAAGAGTTAAATGTAAATGATAAGGTTAGTATAGAAACCCAAAAATATCTAAAATATATTTGGTTGAACATATTTTGACCCATAACCACCTTACCCTCAAACTAAGTCACTTTGGATCCATTATAAACCGAATAATAATTTATTATAAAATAATATTTTTTGTTTTTCCAAAGGGTCCCCTCACCCCTCTTATAAAAGGGAACTCCCCCTTCTCTCAAATTCATACCTTCAAGGCCTTATTGATCGGCCAAAACCTGCCCAAATATCCTTTATACTTCCCTCACTTCAACCTAGATTCCTTAGTTTGATCAGAAATCCAACCTAAGGATCCCTTTTGATCAAATCGAAAAGAAGAACACGAAGAAGAGGTAATGATTTCACCACCCTCTTTCAAGTTCCTTTCCTCTTACACTTCTTCTTTCTTGGTTATTTACATTATAAAATAATAATTCCATTATATTATATATAATGTGATGTTATTATAAATAGTGTACAACCATATTCAGTATTCTATCCATCCTTTGAATGACATGTCACCATACGTGCGTACGTACGACTTACCGTCTCCACGCCGTGGTGTAATTGTTATTCAATACATTATTAATTAGATGGGTATAATAATGATATTTAATTCAAGTAAATAATACATATAACTTGATAATTATTCTTTATATATGACACACCATCCAATTATATATTATTTTAGTATCAAAATAATGATATTGTCACTCGTGCGTACGTACGGACTACAGTCTCCACGAATGCGATGAGATTCATTCCCCATCATATCCTTTCAAGAATAATATTAATTTGATGATTAAAAATAATGTTTAATTACTTGATATAATGATGGATATGAATAATATATATCCCATCCATAACAAATATGGCTCATATAACAAAGAATTTAAAGGAAAATGAATCTGTTAACACCCGAAATGACGATAATACTATGATATTATTAGAAAATCAATGTTAAAAGATTATATATGATATAATATTAATGTATATGACTAGTTTATAATTCAATAATAATTATATAACCATTATACAAGATTTTAACCTACCCTTGACCAAGTAAAAGGTACAAAGTAAGGGGTTTCTTATCCCACTTTTAATTTTGTGAGATTTCCATTGTTCACCACTAATTTATTGCATGTGGTGTGTGTACTTCACATGATTGTATTAATTGTGTAATATGATTTAATTTTTGGATATTCAGTTCAGATATTTATGATCCTTCTTTCTTGGGTGTATGTTTCGTAAGTTACGAAATCGATAAGAGAATTTGAAATTTCAATTTCCACTCATTCGGTTTTACGCATAATTCATTGATTATTTTACTCCAATATTATGTGTGGAGTCCCTATTCATTTTCATATGTCATAATTTCTACTCCCCTTTGTGTGAATATACTTTTGATACACATAATCATTGAATTTATAATTTCTCCAGTCATTGATATGAACTTGATATGAGTAATCTTAACTCAATTTCCATTCATTGAGTTAAACATCAAAGTCCTTGGTGTTGTTTTTACAAGAATATATGCGTATGTCCTCTGATTGATTTACAATGAAAATCCAATCATATTGACTGTATTCATAATTGTGACACGTAATTTTGTCACTGATTTATTCTTATCCTAAGGATATAGTCTATACAATGGATTTCATCACAATTAAGATTCCATTGAGACTTCTTTCTTGTTATACACCAAATCACTTCTATATGGTGTATAAAATGTACTTTGAAATAGTATATCATGAATCCCTTTATTATCATGATATTATAATGTTTTTATTACCTCAATTATTCTTATGCATGTGTCTCACTATTGTTTAGGAACTCTAACTAAAATATCATTTTAAATGTTTTAAAGATTTATTATTCAAAATGATTCTCATTAATGTCCATATTTTAAAAATGTTTTTTAGGTTTTATTTATATTTACATTATGGTTTTAAAATTAAAAATCCTTTTAAAAGTTTCAAAGTTTTATGGGACACTTTGATTCAAAAATATATTTTTAAATAACTTCATGAAATATACTGCGACTTTTAAATGTTTTAAAGTAAAAGGGGATATTTCTCTCAAGAGTTTGATGATTATTTTAATCTATGTAAATATCCTTCATTTTTCTTGATTGAGGTTAATCTATTACAATACAATCTTCTACATTGTATTGAATGAGTTATTTTTTACTGTGGATGTGCAATTTTTATACCATTCATGGTTTTTGGAGAAAGTATTGACATTTTGTATGCTAGTTTTAATACAAATGTTTATGTTTCAAACTTTTCATATGAGGAATGTATTGGACTTAGTATGTGATGGGTGGAGCCAGTTATAGCTCATCAATGCATCGGTAGGTCTCATGAGACAAACTAGTGTCTTGGCACAAGGCCTTGACAAAATCTTACTTGTAGTCGTGGCACAAGGCCTTAACTATGTGGTTATGACAGTGTGGCCTTATGCATTCCATCATTATGACAGTTGTTATTGATATTCCATGTGATTGTTTTACTAGTAGAATATCCATGTGAATAAGTAAATGGAAATATTTCATTTCATTTCTTCCATATTATGTGGAAGTTCAAGTTTAAAAGGATTTTGTTTTAGTTATACATTGCCTTAAATGTTTACGATTATTTGTGAATGTTTCTGCTATATTGTTATCATTACTGAGCATCTGAGTTCTCCCCTTTCTATGTTTTAGTTTTTCCAGGATGTGAAGAAGTTGATTATGAGTGACTTGCAGGCATAATCTAGGAATCTTGGATGTTTCCAATGGAATAATATAGTTTTGTTTTTCTTTTAATGTTGTAATGTTGACCTTATTAATGTATCTAGTATTTCCTAGGCTACTAAACTGATCGGTCTTTCGAGACATGATTTTCTTGTATCATGCTAATGTTATATAATAATGCATCGACTCTCCCTAAAGACTCAAGTGTCAGCTATGTTCCCTCTGACTGGGGGAAAGAGCAGGAGCATAAGATTTCTTCACATGACCCAGGAGACAAGGATCAAGGAACTCTCTCTGATTCAGGTGAATCCTTGATTGAGGTTGATGATCAAACTAATCAGCTTCAGGAAAATTTCCTCAAATCGAGTGCTGGAAAAGGTAAAAATCCAATGGTGGATTCTGATGGTTTCATTACCCCAAACCCAAAAAAATTTGGAAGTGGGTGGATTTTTATCACCTTGAAAGAACAATTGTCACTAGATCTCTGGTAGTCACTAGGAAGGAGACCCCATCACTCCCTTCTATGGATGATCAACTGAGTGAAACCTCTGGTTCAGATGAGGAAGAGAACATTCGTATTTTAAATGATGAAGATGATGTAAGGAACCAACATTCTATTTACGGAGATGCCTATGTCAATGAGGAACTGGTGGGTTAACCAGTAGATGCTTGGATGGATGAACAATACACTATCACATTCAAAAAATATCTAGAGGGTTGAATTACTGGTGAAAAATACCTTGAAATTAGAAAGTGCATGTTCATTAGGACGCTGGATGAGCATAAAAGAAATCCTGATTTTGACTTCAAGGCTATACCTTGGGAGTGATTTTTCCCAGAAGTCATACTTGTATTTGTGTTGATGCTGCTTGTTTGGGAGCTGCTGTGTGATGCTCTTTTGCTCCGTTTGTTTTGTGGTTTTTTCCCTTCTGTGGGAATATGAAGATTACAGCCTGGTCATGTTTTTTCCTCTTTGCTTCCTGTTGATTGGAAAAGTTTTTTCTGCTTGATGGTGAGTATTGAGGTCCTTTCTGGGTTTCGCATCGAAGAATATTGATGCTGTTTTGACGTCCATGTGATTTACCTGCTTGATAGAGGTTGTTGCACCCTCAGATGCTGGTATTTTTTACTATTGTTTTCTATCCCCCTTTAATCTCTGCTGGTGTAAATTATTTACACCTTGTGTTTGATCTGTCTTCTTGCTTTTAATAAAATTCCTTGGTGCATGAATTGGGTGACCAATTCATGCACCAAGGAATTTTGATAAAGAAATGTTAGAGATATTCATAGAGAATCTCTGAGATGAGCTATAAATATCGCTCATCCATCTAAAATATATTTTATGATTATGAGAGTTTTTGGTTGTATCATATTTGATAGAATATGTTATTTGATTCCATACAATCAAAACTCAGTTGATAACATTGACACAGAAGAAGAAATGTGGTAAATAAAAAACTAAAAATGTCATTCTCAAACCAATGCTATTAGAAGATCCAACACTCAAAAACTTTATTTATCATGTAGTAACACCTCCTAAAAACCAAAACATCCACAATAGACTTTTCAAAGAGAAACAAATAACAAAAACACCAGGTCATTGAAAACCTAATGAAAATATTATCTTCCTTATGAAAGGATTATGTTCTAAGGTTTTTAGTCACCACCCATGAGAAAGGTTTGATAAAATTTAGAGATATCAAAGGACCTAATAAATTCAATGTGAATGATCATTATGATTTCTTCATTTTCCATCAGATGTTGGGGAATAATGCACAAGATTGTTTCATACTTATGAACATGTTCCAAAAGCTGATTGACCCCAATCATGTAAATCTAGGTAATCACCTGGCTCAGGTGACTCGTGTCTCTACTACTCTGCCATAAGAATTTAGAGAGTGGAAAGAAATTCCAAAAAGAAAAATGTTGGTATTTTTTATTGTATGACTATGAATCCTTCTAAAAAGGAACATGAAATAATTAGGGAATAAGAAAATATACCAATTATGACCCCAACTCCATTTATTGATAGAATGATATTAATATATATTTTCTAGTTGTCAACAGGTATTTGTAATCATCGTCAAAAGAAGAATCAAACAATAATAGGTTTTCCCAAATTTGCCAAAACTTGTCCAAAACCTTCAAGACATCTATACCCATCTTTTGTAGGATGTTAATATCCTCACCGAATATACTTTTCATCTAATTATGAGTAATAATATGGGACTGTTAATGAAATTCACTTGATAGATAACTTCACTAATGAAAAATACTTGTATGAACTTGACATTACCATTAATAATTGTGAAGGTGGTCATAGAGGATGATGATGGAAATAATGAAATAAACTCTCAAAATCAAGTTTCATTTCCACTAAATCTATACATTCACACAAGACACAAAGACAATTACTTAAATAAGATTAGTATGAACATGAGTTTGATCTTGAATTCTCTCTGGATTTTTCTAATTTGACTATACTGGTGGACCGATTTTATAAAAACCATTTAGCCAATAAATAAGGAGACACAATAAATAAATTTTAACCAAACCCATAAATATTAAAATAACTGTAACACCCCAAGCTTCCACAGTACACTTCTCTTTGAATAATACAGTAGTGTGTGTTGTATGCATCTTTGAGTTCTAACACACTCTACAACCAATCAAACTACCCATTATGAATATTAATACCCACTTTTTTAAATTTTATAAATTTTATCTATCAAAATGGATTTATTTTTGGATTTAGAATATCGCAATTAGCTTAGGGTGAATTTTTGGTACTTTTCTGAAAACATTCAATTTTGGATGAATAGTGAAAAAAACACTAAGTTATAGTTTAAGACAGAATTTTTATTTAAATAATTATTTATTTTATTTAAATTTAATTAATTTAAAAATAGATACATAATACCTATATAATTTCAATGTAATTCATTATACTTATTTTTGAATAATTTTAGATATATAAAAATTTTATTAAACTTTTCACCGTCTTTTACCCACCTCCTTGGAGAATATACAAATTCACATAAAACATAATTTTACCGCTTCTGTGAGTGGAATTTCAAAAATCAGAGAGACACGGTAAATATCAAGGATTAAAATGTGGTTCAATAAGATAAAAATAGTTTTTGGTGAATAGTAACTTTTTACTTTTATTTACCATGGTTAAAAGTAAATATGGTAATTAAGGGTAAAAATGATATTATTATTACCCTAACACATGTCCTAATTCTATTAGATAAGTATAATTGGACCAAAAACAACCTTAGGAATAAAATATAAATCTCTTTGGTTGACTTGGATTAGGGTATGACATTTATTATTATTTAATTCATAGAAGAGTTAAAAGAGTTAAAATTAATGTTTAATAACTAAAACATTTTTAATATAATATTACACATAATATAAATTTGTTTATAAATATTCATTAAAAATATGAAAATATTTCCTACATAATTGTATTTTATTTATAATTTTTAGACATTAAATAATTTAATTTATTTATGACACAATGGTGATGCAGTAATTACCTAATTAATGAAATATTAAAATAATTGATATTATAAATCTCAAAATAAATTCAATTTCAGACATTTTAAAAATTACACTAATTTTTTGGTTAATATGACATATTATAATTGGTTAGATCAATTTTTTTTGAAATAATAATGCTATTATGAATTTATCAAAAACAAAATACCAAATAGTGTCAAAATTGACATAAAAGAGTTTTTAAAACAAGTATTATTTTATTAATTGATATTATTTTCTTAAAATATATATGGTTTGGCAAAATTACTTAGATAAGGTTATATATATTAATAATGAACAACTTGGGGTTCCCTTGTCCTGTTATAGTATGTTTATTAACCATATAATATAAAAATACAAAGAGACATGGTAAATCTCAAACTATACAACTAAGCGTTAAATATAAATTATAAGGTTAATATAGTACCCAAACCTATCTAAAATATATTGGTTGAAATTATTTCTACCAATACCCATATTATCCTCGAAATAAGTCCCTTTGGATCCATTATAAACCGAATATGAATTTATTATAAAATAATATTTTATGTTTTTTTAAGGTGCCCCTCACCCCTCTTATAAATGGGCACTCACCCTTCTCTCAAATTCATACCTTAAAAGCCTTTTTATTTGGCCATACCCTGCCCAAATATCGTCTCAACTTCCCTAACTTTAACCTAGAGGCTTTATTTTGATCAGAAATCCAACCTAAGGATCCCTTTTGATCAAATCGAAAGGAAGAATCCAAAGAAGAGTTAATGATTTCACCACCCTCTTTCAAGTTCCATTCTTATTCCACTTCTACTTTATTTTTTATTTCCATTCTAAAATAATAAATCCAGTTACTTATATATACGGTGATGTTATTAAAAATATGGTACAACCATATTCAGTATTCTATCCATCCTTTGAATGACATGTCACAATACGTGCTTACGTACGGCTTACCGTCTCCACATCGTGGTGTAATTGTTATTCAATACATTATTATTTGGATGGGTAGAATAATGATGTGTAATTAAAGTAAATAATAAATATAACATGATAATTATTCTGTATATATGACACACCATCCAATTATATATTATTTTAATATCAAAAGAATGATATTGTCGCTCGTGCGTACGTACGGACTACCGTCTCCATGAACGCGATAAGATTCTTTCCCCTTTGTATCCATTCAAGACTAATTTTCATTTCATGATTAAAAATAATGTTTAATAACATGACATCATTTTTGATATAAATAATATACATCCCATCCATAACAAATATGGCTTATATAACAAATAATATAAAGGAAAACGACTCCGTTAACACCTGAAACGACGATAATACTAAGATATTATTAACAAATCAATGTTAAAAGATCATATATGATATCATATTAATGTGTATGATTGTTTTCTAATTCAATAACAATTATTTTACCATTATATACGAGGTTAACCTACCCTCTACCAAGTAAAAAGTACAAAGTAAGGGGTTTCTTATCTCACTTTTAATTCCGTGAGATTTCCATTGTTCACAACTTATTTATTGCATGTGGTGTGTGTACTTCCCATGATTGCATTCATTTTGTAATATTCATTAATTTATGTATATTCACATAATAATAGTATGATCCTTTTTTCATGGGTGTATGTTTTGTCTGTTTCCAAATTTATAATAGAATTTGAAATTTCGATTTCCACTCCTTCTCCTTTACACATACTTCATTGATTATTTTACTCCAAGATTATGTGTGGAATCACTTTTCATTTTCTTATGTCATAATTTCAACTCCCCTTTGTGTGGATATACTTTTTATACACATAATCACTCTATTTATAATTTCTCATGTAATTGATATGAACTTGATAAGAGTAATCTTAACTCAATTTCCATTCATTGAGTTAAACATCAGAGTCATTGGTGTTGTTTTTACAAGAATATGTATGAATGTCCTCTTATTGATTTACAATTAATATGAAATCATATTTAGTGTATTTATATTTTTCACACATAATTATGTCGTTTATTTATCCTTAACATAAGGATATAGTATATATAATGGATTTCATCTCAATTAACATTCCATTGAGACTTCTTTGTTGTTATACACCAAATCACTTTTATATGTTGTATATAATGTACTTTCAAATAGTATATCATGAATCCCTTTATTCTCATGATATTACAATGTTTTTATTACCTTAATTATTTGTATGAAAGTGTCTCTATTTTGGTTATGAACTCTAACTAAAATATATTTTTAATTGTTTTAAAGATTTATTATTCAAAATATTTCTATGTCCATGTTTTAAAAATAGTTTTAATGTTTTATTTATTTGGACATTAATGTTTTGAACTTAAAATTCCTTTTAAAAGTTTGAAAGTGGTATGGGACTCTTTGATTCAAAAATATATTTTTAAACAACTTCATGAAAAATACTGTGACTTTTAATTGTTTTCAATAAAAGGGGATATTTCTCTCAATAGTTTGATGATTATTTTAATCTGTGTCAATATCCTTAATTATTCTCAATTAAGGTTAATCTATTACAATAAAATATTCCACATTATATTGAATGAGTTATGTTTGACTGTGGATGTGCTATTTTTATACCATTCATGGTTTTTTGAGAAAGTATTGACATTTCGTATGCTAGTTTTAATACGAATGTTTATGTTATGTTTCAAATTTTTCATTTCAGGAATGCATTGGACCTAGTAAGTGATGGGTGGAGCCCGTTAGAGCTCCTTGATGCATCTGTATGTCTCATTTGACAAACTAGTGTCTTGGCACAAGGCCTTGACAAAATCTTATTTGTATTCTTGGCACAAGGCCTTGACTATGTGGTTATGATAGTCTAGCATTATGCATTCCATCATTATGAAAGTTTTTATTGATATTTCATGTGATTATTCGAATAGTAGAATATCCATGTGAATATGTAAATGTAATTATTTCATTTCGTTTTTCCCATATTATGCGGAAGTTCAAGTTTAAAAGACTTTGGTTTTAGTTATACATTTCGTTAAATGTTTATAATTATTTGTTAAAGTTTCCGCTATATTTTTATCCTTACTAAGTGTCTGCGCTCACCCCTTTATATGTTTTATTATTCCTAGGATGTGATGATGTTAGTTATGAGTGATTTCCAGGAATAATCTATGAATCTTGGATGTTTTGAATGGAATAATTTAGTTTTGTTTTTCATTTCAAGTTGTAATATTGACCTTATTACTGTATCTAGTATTTCCTAGGCTACGAAACTGATCGGACTTTTGGGACATGATTACTTATATCATGCCAATGATATGTAATAATTCACTGACTCTGGGTAACTGGGGTTGGAGCGTTACAGTTGGTATCAGAGAAAGTTTAGTACAAACCTTGGAAACTAGATTTAGATAAACTCTGATTAGAGAACATAGACCTAAGATGGTCTTTGAGGATTAGTATAGAAGAACTTCATAAAATTTTGGTATTGTATAGATTTTGTGAGTTTTCTGAGAAATACATCCCTGTCTAGATATGAGTAGGTAGAGGCGGATCTGGCACAGATGTACCTAGGGGTAAAACCCGAAAACACTACTTGGAGTTAGACTAGAATGGGAACTAGTGCCCGATAATAGGCCTTGATGCACTCTTGGTTATGACACTCTCAGAGGATATTCTTAAGATAATTTACATTTTCTTTACAAACCAATTTGAATTATTTTAGTATAAGATGATAATAAATGACCTTGGTTAATCCTAAGTTGTTTCAAATTGAGAATATGGTGTCATGATATTCTCTAAATTATTTTATGACTAATGTTACTCACAAAATGCTTTCTGGTTTTAGTCAATGGATATATTCCAAGGAATTCATCATAACATTGAGAATGAAGTACAAGGTTCGAACAGTGGTGGAAATGAGAAATAAAATGGAATGTTGATAGGTGTAAAATATATCGTGTTCATGCCAAATCATTTTTCCAAAAATATGATCAATAACATATATATTAACCAACTCCCGGACTCAACAAAGAATAGAAAGGTGATGAATGATAAGAACTCCAGGAGTGGAGACCGTGGATAAAAAAATCCACAATTTCCAACATGCAAGAAATGTGGAAGGAGACACCGAGGAAAGTGTCTCAATGAAACAAAGAAATGCTTTACATGTGGGAAAGAAAGACATAATGTGAATAATTTCCAAGGAAAAATGAAGAGTACTATGGAAGAAAATAAAAATGGTCTCAAGAATCCATTTACAGTCATTTTACATAAATATAGGGGACCAAGCCATTACCTGAGTGAATGCCCTATTCTATAGGATTTTTTCTTAGTCAAAGTAGAAGCTATATGGTAATAAATGGTTTGGGAAATTTTTAAAAGTACTAGTACTCCTTTTTAATGGGATTACTTTAGAATAATTTTCTCCTGTATTTCTAACCCTACGGGTTTTCATGTGAAAATGATATTTGAGGAAGACTTATATTTTCTCTTGTGTATATAGTTATAAATTACCAGTTGGTTTTATATAATCCTTGGGTTTGACGAAATTACAAGTTATTATATTTTGTGATGAAAATGAAAGGTATGAGATAAAATTTTTGGTTAAATTATGTTATGGTTATTTTGATGAATTTATCTCATTTTGGTAATGTTATAAAATATAGTTTTTGAAAAAGGACAACAAGCAGACCGTTTGAAAACCAGTCGCATCGGATAAAGCTATGGGAATCGAACCCATATCCAAAGTGTGATTGGTATTTATCACCTACCACTAGACTATATGAATTCCCTGGTTAGTGTGACTAATTATTTTTAGTTAAATACTTTTATTGATCAATAATATGTTGATTTGGGATCTTATGTCTTATCAAATGAATACCCTTAGTATAGGAAAATGATTTGGTGATTAAGTGATAAATGTTATTTGGTAAGATGTTCACTTTTTTGGGAACACTATATGCCAAAGGAAAATATAACACTATGGGATTTCATTTGAGGATTAATGGTGGATTTTTATTATGTTTTTATTATGTATTTCTAGTGATTTGGGTTATTTATGGAAATGATTAACCTATAATAGAGAATATGTGATTAGGTTAATTACTTTTAAGTAGGTGACTTTAAGAGTAGTTGATGTCATTTAGAGATACAATTTAATGTGGAAGACTACATAACCAAATTCTTCTATGTTTTTTGTTTCAATATTAGTTTGGATTATGTTGAAGTATTTTAAGGAAAATTGTTTATTGAATGGTATTTATTTAACTTTGGGGTATTATTGGATTAGTTTAAGAAATTAAGATTAGTGTTTCTTTCTCTAATGGAATATCCTTTTGGGGGATCATCAGATCATATACTAACCGTTTTGGTTTTGATTAAACTCTAAATACAAGGTAAATATATAGTTTATCCTTCGTGGATCATGTGATTCTATAGAATTTTATTTTAGCTCTTCCAGTGTGACCATGACTTCTTGAATACTCATCATTTAAAAAAATGAGTTAGTGGTAGAAATTTATTAAAGAATGAAAATCTAATTAAAAAGTAAGTATATCTCTCTATGTTCTTAGTCAATCTCATAAATGAATTCCTCATATTTATGTAATGTGACTTAAAACAAAAAAAATTGAGTCCTTTTACTTTTCCTAATGGGAAACTAATGATTGTTTGTCCCAACACAAGTTTGTGGTTTTCTTGTTGTTAACTTTCTCCTGATCATGTTTTCTATCCCTCTTTATCCGAACATGACACTTATTTTATGTTCTATATCCATGTTTTCTTACATGGAATCCTAGTATGGGTTATCTTGGGTGACCTTTGTACTTCTCATTCTTTCTTTTAAAGGGACAGTTTTATCAACTCTTTTTTCGATTTGGGACATTCCATTATATTCCCAATCCCAATTTTAAAAATTGAGAGGATGTAATTTATTGAATGAGGGGAGAATGTAAAACCCCAAGCTTCCACGATACGCTTCTCTTTGAATAATACAGTAGCATGTGTTGTACGCAACATCAAGTTCTAACACACACCACAACCAATCAAACTACCCGTTATGAATACTAATACCCACTTTTTGAAATTTTATAAATTTTATCTTTCAAAATGGACTTCATTTTTTTATTCAAAATATCGAAATTATATTAGGGTGAATTTTTGGTACTTTTCTAAAAACATTCAATTTTGGATGAATAGTGAAAAAACACTGAGTTATAGTTTTAAACTGAATTTTTATTTAAATAATTATTTATTTTTTTAAATTTAATTATGGTCAAAATAGATAAATAATACCTATATAATTTCAATTTAATTAATTGGAGTTAGTTTACAATAACTTTAGATATATAAAAATTTTATTGAACTTTTCATCGTCTTTTACCCACCTCCGAGGAAAATTTACAAATTCACAAAAAACATAATTTTACTACTTCTGTGAGTGGAATTTAAAAAATCCAAGATACACAGTTAATATCAAGGAGTAAAATGTTGTTCAATAAGATAAAAATAATTTTCAGTGAATAGTAACTTTTTACTTTTATATACCATGGTTAAATGTAAATTGGGTAATTATGGGTAAAAATGAAATTATTATTACCCTAACACATGTCCTAATTCTATTATCTAAGTATAATTCGACTAAAACAACCTTATATATAATATATGAACCTTTTTGGTCCACTTGGATTAGATTAGGTCATTTATTATTATTTAATTCAAAGAAGAGTTAAAAGAATTACAATTAAAGTTTAATAACTAAAATTTTTTAATATAAGGTTACACATAGGATAAATTTGTTTATAAATATTATTTATAAAGATAAAAATACTTCCAACATAATGGTATTTTATTTAAAATTTTTAGAAATTAAATAATTTAATTTATTTATGACACAATGGAGATGCAGTAATTACCAAATTAATGAAATATTTAAATAATTGATATTAGAAATATCCAAATAAATGTAATTTGAGACTTTTAATGAATTACACTAATTATATAGGTTATTATGACATATTATGGTTGTTTATATTAATTTTTTTTTGAAGTAATAATGCTATTATTAATTTAGCAAAAACAAAATACCAAATAGGGTCAAAATTGACATAAAAGAGTTTTTAAAAAAGTATTATATTATTAATTAATATTCTATTCATAAAAATATGAGGCTCATCAAAATGTCTTAGATAAGGTTATATATATTAATAATGAACCACTTGGGGTTCACTTGGCTCGATATCGTAGGTTTATTAACCATGTAATATAAAAATACAAAGAGACATGGTAAATGTCAAACTATTCAGCTAAGAGTTAAATATAAATGATATGGTTAATATAGTGACCCAAACCAGTCTAATATCTATTGGTTGAATATATTTAGACCCATAACCACCTTATCCTTTAACTAAATCACATTTTATCCATTATGAACCAAATAAGAATTTATTATAAAATAATATTTTAAGTTTTTCCTAAGGTGCCCCTCACCCCTCTTATTAAAGGGCACTCCCCCTTATCACAAATTCATACCTTAAAATCCTTTTTTTCGTCCAAACCCTACCCACATATCCTATCACCTTTCCTCAATTCAACATAGAGGACTTAGTTTGATCAGAAAGCCAACCTATGGAGCCCTTTTGATCAAATCGAAAGGAAGAACCCGAAGAAGAGGTAATGATTTCACCACCCGCTTTCAAGTTCCTTTCTTCTTCCACTTCTTCTTTATTTGTTATTTCCATTACAAAATAATAACTCCAATATCATCCATATAATGTAATTTTATTATAAATATTGTACAATCATATTCATTATTCTATCCATCCTTTGAATGACATGTCACCATACGTGCGTATGTACAACTTACCGTCACCACATCGTGGTGTAATTGTTATTCAATACATTATTATTTGGATGGGTTTAATAATGATGTGTAATTAAAGAAAATAATAAATATAACATTATAATTATTCTTTATATATGACACACCATCCAATTATATATTATTGTAATATCAAAAGGGCAATATTGTCGCTCGTGTGTACGTATGGACTACCGTCTCCACGAACGCGATGAGATTCATTCCCCATCGTATCCTTTCAAGACTAATTTTCATTTGATGATTAAAATTAATGTTTAATGACTTGATATAATTCTGTATATGAATAATATATATCCCATCCATAACAAATATGGCTCATATAACAAATAATATAAAGTAAAATGAATCTGTTAACACCTGAAACGATGATAATACTATGATATAATTAACAAATAAATATTAAAAGATCATATATGATATCATATTAATGTATATGATTCTTATATAATTAAATAAGTATTATTTCACCATTATAAAAGATGTTAACCTAGCCTCTACCAAGTAAAAAGTACAAATTTAGGGGTTTCTTATCTAACTTTTAATTCCGTGAGATTTCCATTGTTCACCACTTATTTATTGCATGGGGTGTGTGTACTGCCCATGATTGTATTAGTTTTGTAATATGATTTAATTTATGGATATTCACGTCATCATTGTATGATCCTTCTTTCATGGGTGTATGATTCGTAAGTTACCAAATCGATAAAAGAATTTGAAATTTCAATTTCCACTCATTAGGCTTTACCCATACTTCATTGATTATTTTACTCCAATATTATGTGTGGAATCACTCTTCCTTTTCTTATGTCATAATTTCTACTCCCCTTTTTGTGGATATAATTTTGATACACATAATCACTCCATTTATAATTTCTCAATTCAGTGATATGAACTTGATAAGAGTAATCTTAACTAAATTTCCATTCATTGAGTTAAACATCAAAGTCCTTGGTATTGTTTTTACAAGAATATGTGTGAATGTCCTCTGATTGATTTACAATGAATATCCAATCATATTGAGTGTATTTATATTTTTCACGCATAATTAGGTTGTTGATTTATCCTTAACCTAAGGATATAGTCTATATAATGGATTCCATCTCAATTAACAATCCATTAAGACTTCTTTGTTGTTATACACCAAATCACATTTATATGGTGTATAAAATGTACTTTGAAATATTATGTCATGAATCCCTTTTTTATCATGATATAACAATGTTTTTATTACCTCAATTATTTTTATGTATGTGTCTCCCTTTTGTTAAGGAACTCTAACTGAAATATCATTTTAAATGTTTTAAAGATTAATTATTCAAAATCATTCTCATTAATGTCCATGTTTTAAAAATGGTTTTAACGTTTATTTATATTTATATTAAAGAGTTAAAATTAAAATTCCTTTTAAAAGTTTCAAAGTGGTATGGGAAACATTGATTCAAAAATATATTTTTTAAAAACTTCATGACAAATAGTGCGACTTTTACATGTTTTCAAGAAAAGGGGGATATTTCCCTCCATAGTCTGATGATTATTTTAATCTCTGTCAATATCCTCCATTATTCTCGATTGAGGTCAATATATTACAATACAATCTTCCACATTGTATTGAATGAGTTATGTTTGACCGTGGATGTGCTATTTTTATACCATTCATGGTTTTTGGAGAAAATATTGACGTTTCGTATTCTAGTTTTAATACAAATGTTTATGTTAAGTTTCAAAATTTTCATATGAGGAATGAATTGGACTTAGTAAGTGACGGGTGAAGCCCGCTATAGCTCCTCGATGCATCAGTAGGTATCATGAGGCAAACTAGTGTCTTTGCACAAGGCCTTGACAAAATCTTATTTATAGTCTTGGCACAAGGCCTTAACTATGTGGTTGTGATATTATGGAATTATGTATTCCATCATTATGAAATTTTTTATTTATATTCCATGTGATTATTTGACTAGTAGAATATCCATGTGAATAATTAAATGGAATTATTTCATTTCATTTTTTCCATATTATGCAGAAGTTCTAGTTTAAAAGGCTTTTGTTTTAGTTATACATTGCCTTAAATGTTTATGATTATTTTGGAAAGTTTCTGCTATATTGTTATCCATATTGAGAATCTGAGCTCACCACTGTCTATGTTTTATTTTTCCCCATATGTGATGAAGATAGTTAGGAGTGACTTGCAGGCATAATCTAGGAATCTTGGATGTTTCCAGTGGAATAATTTACTTTTGTTTTTATTTTCAAGTTGTAATGTTGAACATATTAATGTATCTAGTATTTCCAAGGCTACTAAACTGATCGGTATTTCAGGACATGATATTCTTGTATCATGCCAATGTTATGTAATAATGCACCAACTATGTGTAACTGGGGTCGGGGAGTTACAAGAACCCTCTCATACTAACTAATAAAGGAGGTCTCCAATTCTATTAACATTATCACAATCATGTCAATAGAAGGAGTAACTACAAAATTAAAAAATTGTAATTATCTCAGAAGTATGATATTTTAAATAAAATCTCAGTTTTCCGTGATATGATCTAAATTATAGATTATATTTACCTTTAAAATAGTTCAGTTATTCCTTTATCAATTGTCTTTTTACTCTCCCATATTTTGATATTGAAGCCACTTCAGTCGAGATGTATTGTGTAGAAGCATGCTCCACTGTGTGCCCCACTATCATTTTCTTGACAAACAAAATTGGGAAACTAACTTACCTGGACACATTTGGAACCTATATATATTTAATAATATTTATGACATTAACTTTATTTAGTCCATGGTTTATAATGGTTCTTTAATCAACCTCAAACTAGTTCAGACCATTATTTGGTTACATTATAGAAAAGTTGACTTGTCCTGCTTCAATAAGAAAATAAAAGGATATGAAAAAATAAACAAAATCTACTAGAAAGGATTATGATGAAAACATAATTTGGATATCTGGGGTCTAATTTATATTTAATGATGGTTCACTAATATATGACTTTTAATGTCCTTCTAGGAAGAATGTGGCTTCATATTCTTGTCGTAGTTCCCCCTTTGTATCATTAATGCCTAAAATACACTATTGATGGAAAATATGGGGTACTCTTTGGTGATAGATCCCCCTTCTAGTCTTATGAATCTTAATAAATTTACATGAGATATTAAAAAAGATAAATCAAGTAGTCATTTGGAAAATAACACCACACAAATCTCTCCCCCTAATGGAAAGTAAATCACCCTTGTAAATCCATAAAGAGAACATGTTAAAACAAAATTCCCATCATTAACATTAAGGAAAAACTCTAGATCAAATGTGTGAACATATTATTTTTTCCAATGACATGGAAAATTTTATAAATTTCCACTCCTATAAGGGTCAATATAATATCTCTATTGAATAATCAATATCGATAGAGGAGGGGGTCCCTATGAAATCTATGTGGATAAATATCACCCCCGTTAATATCTTTCTGAATTTAGTTTTGATGAATATTTAGTCAGCATATCCAACTCTCCTTAACATTCTAGGTAAGAACCCTAGAATATGAACATGGGGATTATGTATTTTTTTTCTTACATCTATATGGTAATAGCTACATTAGACAAACCTAACCATTCCATATAAGGATATGATAACAATGGAAATAATTATTCCCTCATTTATTCCCCTATATCTCATGGTATCAGTATGTATTTTACTCCAAACAATGGTGAAGATGGAGTGGAATAAATAAATGAAGATCCTAAATTATTTAACGATATTTTTTGAACCACTATTGATGTACCCATATGTGTGAATTTGGGTATGGAATATGATCCCCAACCTATGTTGATCAATGTCACCATGACTCTTAGTGAAATAGAGAGATAAATCGGTTTCCATAAGAAACACTAAGATGTAATTTTTTGTAATTACACATAAATTATATGTATTGATACATTAGTGGACACTCATCAATTAGGATTTTCAGAAAATCACTTCTATTACAAGTAGATGACACGAATAATGCACCAGACCCATTTCACTAAGTAAGAGCCCAAGGTCGATAAATTAATCAATCATAATTTCATTTGATATTTTTGGTACCCAAATATTCTTTCAAATATTATTAACATTAAGAATAAGAATGGAAAATTTAGGGCCTCCATTAACTATAGGTATTTAAAACCGGATTTTCTAAAATATAACGTCCCTCTCCAAATCACCTAACTAATAATCAATATAATGGTTAGATTTCAAACCCCCTCATTTATGGATGGGTTTTTTGGTTATAACCAAATTCAAATGGATCTTTAGAATGAAGATTCTACTTCCCTCATTCCACCCTGAGGGGTATAATGATTACAAGTAATTCCCTTTGGAATGAAGAATATTGGTGCTACCTACCAATGTGTTATACCCCACATATTCACATTATTTATGGGGAATACAATATAATGATACATATATGATTTGACAAATAAATATCACAATCACTGTTATCACCTCACTGGTCCCATTGTATTTTTTGAAAAAATAGAACAACACAAATTAATGATAAACACCCTGAAAGGTGCTTCTAGGTAATGTTGGTAGAATTATTCCTCTTCATAGTACACCATCATAGTATTGAGTTAAACCCACATAAGACCAAAGAAATACTTGAAATTACTCCTCCATGAAACCTTAAGGAATGGAGATGACTCCAAGGGAACCTAACTTACATTAAATAATGTATATCCAACATCACAAAAAATTGATTTTCCTTTAAAATTTAAATAAATAAAGTGGAAATCGATCATATAGATAAAGAATGTCATAAATACTCTGATAATGTCAAGAAGTATCTCTTACATCCTATAATATTTATGTCACCCTTAGAAGGAAAACACACCATCCTCTATGTAGAAACCCTGGTGTGATCTCTTGGAATATTCTACTATTGGATGAATGGTGAAGGTAAGTATAATATTTATTACTATCACAATAGGTCAATATTGGATGTTGAGATCTAATATTATGATATCAAAAATAATTTCCTAGTTTCGATCTTCATGGTGACATATATGAGACATTAACTATTTCATCATGACCTCCAATTTGTCTTCTACATCAATCTACTCAAATAAATCCTCATCCATCTACTGATAACTCTCTATCTAGTGTGATGGTCATTTGTTCTGTAATAATTATGTATCAAATTCATTTATCAAAAAGAAACTAAAGGGAAAGTGTTAGAAGATTTCCATATAGAATACCTTATGCTAGATAAGTATCCATTAGACACGGGGTTCTTATTGAATAAGTATTATCTATTCCAGAAAATTCCCAACTATGGGAAATATATTTTTATAGTGCTTCAAACAATCCAATAGGAAGAAGGGTAGAATATCCAAATATAAATAGGGTCATCTTAGGGACTGTTTTTGTTTCACTGATGAAATTAATCCTACCCAATTCATTCTTATTGTCAAAAAGATACACCAACATTGAAGAATAATACCAATATGTCATAATAGGGTTGAAATTGGCCTTGAAAATACTAGTTTCCCAATTAGATATGTCATTTTGAATGAGTATTTACTTCCATTTATTAATTATATGTGAGTACTAATGAATGAATTTCTCTCATAGACAGCATTGTCACATATTCCATACTAACAATGTTCATAGTAAGATGACCTATCCAACACAACTATAGACTTGGTATATATGTATCAATATGAAATAATCAATCTATTCAACATATCAAAATGTGGTAACTCTATTTGTTAGTAAATATATGGAATAAAATAATGAAATTAATACCACCTTGTACTAAAGTGAGTTGTTTCTTTGACTAACAGATATCACAATCATCTATATGTTTCCCATAGTATAATACCTTCAAAATGGGTCTCTGCCAAATTATCTGGGAAAGAAGAAAAAAAAATATCATTGAAAGAGATTATCCTTCTCAATAACCTCAATTCTTAGATGTTCCTCTATAAATGAATCTTTTATGGGATCCTCCTTAGGTGAATTGAAAATAGAGATCCCTTTCTATTATTTAAGAAGTTCATATTGGATCTTGTGGTTCCCACTAGTTAAGAACCAAACTCTTAAAACAAATTGGAAGACTTGGATACTTCTAACCATCAATAATTTAGGACTACATACAATTTTCAAATAAATATCACCCCTATCTGATACATGAAAATTTCATTCATCAACTCTATGATTTTTTAAACACCACAAAATACACTATTACATTTCATATGGGGGATAGATGTTATAGATATATACCCTACATCCATATCTATACAGTTGAATTACATTATTACTACCACCGATGTTTTCTCAAAAATGGGAAAGGTTTATACCTCTAAAGGAAGTTGAAATTATATCTATCATCAATTACATAAATCCCAACATAATTTTCATATTTGGGGACCTTTACACAATATCGATGGGATAAACACCAATTTGGGGATTCTAAATGGAAGTGGTTATACATTGAGTACAATATTTTGTATAACCATTTATACTTTTGTCATGAGATGGAAAATATACTGATATAGACCTTAAATAAAACTCTATACAATATCCTTTAAAAGATAGCTCTTAAAGATAATAATTCCTGGTTAGATAATATATAACATGCTCTATGCGATTATTACACCCTAACCCATACCACCACACATAAAAAACTATACACTCTTGGGTATTAGAGAGATGCATTCATTCCCATTTAAGTTAATTTTCCCACACTTCACATCTCCATATGATATAAATTATCAATAGACAATCAATATTGGATATGGATTGATGAATTATAGTGGACCGAGGACAAAATGTTATAAAAGCTACACAGCCATGATATTTATCATAATTATTTCCTATGAGAATTCAATAAGAAGGTATTCCTTCATTAAATCATCCAATGAGAACTATTATTGTCTCAGATAAATATTATTATACCTCGAAAGAAACCTTTGAATCCTGTTTAGGACTGGGAAATACATCATATTATATTCAAGTTATACTACATTTGAGCTTAATCCCTCATTACAATGGATATAGAGCACATAATTCATACTACCAATTTAAGGTTTCTCAATATATACATTTCATATATTTTCATTTGGTTTGTAAAAGTAGATTATAGATAACTCTTAACATATTGTAAATGGTCCTATTAATGTGAACATAATGTACAAGACATGAAGGTCCTCATCATATGATCTTAAAATCTATGTCACCTAAGTCCTAGTCATGTGAAGTTTATCTATATGACATGTTCCCCACATATAGCCTTTAAAATACAAATATTTTTTTTAAATGACCTAATTTATTTTTTGATAAACATATCCATATAAATGTTCATCAAATTTTTCTCCTTATCTATAAGCGTATTCTATTATAAAATGACCCCTCCTTAATTTCAAGAATTATTCTATGCGGTAGGTAATTTTTTGGATTGATGTCGGGATTTACCTTCCATAGATTGAAACTATGATTAAATCATCTCATCTTTCATCTGCACATGATTCAAATCTATATAGAGGCCACCTTTATGTACTATGTATGGCTTGATTCCTTTTTCTTTCTGGGATAGGTACTGGTTTATAGAGTTCTAAACTCATGTCTAGTCTGAAACATTACTAAGTGTTATCATATTATCTATCCTAATATTTTATAATTATGCTAATTCATGTTACGTTTTCTCCAGAATCACTATATTAGTATAGAATTACTCTTCAGTTCCCTTGTATACGATCCATATCTTCACAGTGATCTTTTCTAAGTACTGTGTATGTATTTTATTCCAATTCTTACAAGATATGTAGTAATGCCCTAGATTTACATATTAGGCCCAACCATAAAACTTTATCCCTTATAATTCCGTTTTTCCTAGTGTTTGGGCCATCAACTCATTCATATTGGGTATTCCCATTTCTAAGAATTAAGATATAACAATTTTATTTTATCATGTTTCTAAGAAAACATTTACATCAGGAATCCTTCCTTCTCACACTACGATAATAATAGATTTCAATACCATGTCCCCGAAAACTTGTGAAAGATATGTGTACGGACCTTCTAAGAGTTATTTGTCGTAATATTCTTATTATTTTGATACACATGCGGGACATCACCGCATTATGTTTCCTTCACTAACCCTATGTTAAGATGATAAATTTCCGTACCAATTTTAATAAATATGTTTGGATTTAATCTTATTATCCCAAGATGTGAAGTGATATCCAGAGGCCTCAAATCAGGTCCAGTCATGGATCCTATCAACATCAATCCCCCTCTCCATCCTAGTGTTTGGGAACACTCATTCACATTTGGCTATTAAATAACCCTATATTATAATGAAACCATTATCATTTTCATTATTTTTTAACTAAATATAAACAAAGATATTCTATATGAACTACATATGGCTTAATTCCAGTTATTATAGGATATAGTGCAACATCTAAACCATATTTCATAGGCTCAGTCAGAAATCTACATATGTTCCCATTTCCCCTCATTTAATAGTGTCCAAAACATTTTCTAGTTCTAGAATATGTGGTGTCAATCACCTTTTGAATATCCTCTTATCATATTCCACTATTTTTACCTTATGTTTTTTACTCAACACAAACTTCTCATGGTTTTTGGTAATAGTTATATCTAATTCCAAAAGTAACCCTCTTCTTAGTGAAATCATATATGAAACAAATCAAAACCACTATTAATTGACCATAAGAATTTTTTCACACGGTAAATATCTTTTAGCCCCATAATCCCTTAAAAATACTATAGTGGAGCCCATTATTCAAACTTGGTCAATGATCGTCCTCATCATGCCCATTTTATTCCATCACCTCCTAATTCAAAAAAGTGATTTTATGATTTAAATTATTCTCATTCCTTTTTTAAATGTGTTGAATCACTCCCAAATCTCAAGCCTCATTCAGTTTGTCACACCCGACCTCACATTGGTCTAAGAATTATGACTTTAAACTATGTGTTCATGACCTAGAGGTAGTCTATATTAGTGATTGGTCCCTACATTCACATTAGTTTTCCACCTTTCCCTCAGCACCATATAAATGACTTCATTTTTAGTTAGAGATATGTGACCTTAAACAAAACCTAGATTGGTCAAATATGTATGACCTTACACCTTAGAAACTATTGGTCAAATCTATTACACCTTAAATAAGATTTTTTTGTCTATCATGTAAGACTATAAACTTGTGAAGAAAAGAGACAAAGTATTAGATTGGTTGAAAACCCACAAAGGGAATCCTAGGAAAAATTCAAGCCTCAACTCACTAGTCATACACCATAAATGGCCTTGTAAAATTTAATATCATTTATGGGGGAAAAAGAAAAAAATCATGTTTTAATGAATACTTAAATAGTGGGGACTAATAAAGATTCAATTTTTTATCTACAAATAAATTCTCCCTTCATGTATTTAAGGAAAGTTGCATATGAAAAATAAAATAAATAAATAACATATGAAAAATAAAATAAATAAATAATTTAAGGTTATCCATTCATCCCTATAAAAATTACATCTATGCTTTCTTGTTCCATATACTTATTAAAAAGTTAGAGAACATTAACATCACCTATATATATAGGTTCAAATGGTTTTTTCATAATATATGGGTTTTTAATTTTAGGTTACTTGAGCCCTCTTGAGCATTGAAGTCCCCATAACCCCCCCCCCCCTCATAATTTCCATTATGTTAAACTATTTATTCTCTAATATCTTAATGGACTAACCTTATATAATTGTGATGATAAATGTTTTGGGTATCTTTTTTCCTATATATATCTAATAGTAAAAGTCCAGGATGAAATCAGACTTTATTTCTTTGGTCCGATAGACATTCCTCACTTAGGGTTATGGTATATCTATTGTGTATCTAGATCACCTATATCCATCTAAGGGAACATGACATGAATATAATATATTGATCTATATATTTCATCTTCAACTCGTATTTTTGGATGTTTTGATTTTTTTAATCCATTTCATTCTAATTTTCGGAGAGAATCAAGTATTATGATGTTACTATTTTATATTTTCATGGATTATTATAAATTGATTGTAAAAGTAACTTTCAAGATAAAAAAAATTAAAATAATTTTAATATAAATATTTATCATTCAAAAATAAAAATATTTTATGCAAATAAAAATAAAAATCTAACATTATAGAAATAGTGGAGAGATAAACATTATGTTACATTTTGGGTTATGATTTACTAATTCTCTAATTTGATCATCATATTTCCTAAATTCATCAATTTTTTATTTAATTTCAACAAACTCTACAACTTTATCTTCCTAGATATGTAACTACCACTCAACTCTGGTAACATCATTTTCTTCTCCACTCTAGGAATCATCAATCATATTTTTTGTTTTATTGATATGCCTTTGGAAAAAATCATTTATTTACAGATATGTCTTGTAAGAGTTATCTCTTCATTAATAAAACATAGTTTCTCTCACAACACCTCCATATAAAAATATATTTATTGAATTGCTGGAGCTCTGAGACTTGTATTATGAACCACTGATTCTACTCTAGAAAGGCTCAATTATGACGCTTTCTCATTCTCATGTTCATAGAAAATCTCCTTCATGGTTGTATGAATGTTACGATAGTTGAATCCACTGTATCCCAAAGTCAAGAAAATATAGAAGAGACTATAAATTTTTTTGTAAAGATCCTATATGGTAATTTTTAATATTAGATTCCAAATTCAATTCCATATAGGTTTCGATGAAGTATAAAGAATGTTAATATACTCTGGGTTGGAATCTGAGCTACTAATAGTGACTAAAACGTATTCCATAATTATCTCACTTATATGGAATACATGTTCACTTCCCCCCAAGGTAATTGGCATCAAAATATCCCAAATCTCTATGTTCTTCAGTAGTTGAATTGTTGATATGAGAAATTTTTTAGCTCAACCCTCTTTTTTATCAATGACATTATTATAATTAAAATGGATGGTATATGGTAGGTTTCAAGGTCAACAATGGAATTATACAATATCACCAACTCCCATAAAATAATTAACTTCTTTAGTGTTTTCCACCTATGTTTGAGGTTCAATGTGGGAATGCACTCTAGTTTTTTCTCCTTAATCCACTATGGTGGGTGTTTATTTTTCAATAATAATTTACCCATCATTAAAAATTTTGGGAAAATCTTCATCCCATGTTATTCCATGGAGGGTAGATAGATATTTAACCTCTCCCATCATAGTCTAATGGTTGATTTGTTTGGTGGAGATATTACTATGGGGAGAACACTCCATTGAACCTTCAATGTCCTTCTCTGGAAAGCTGAGTGGGTCTACACTCACCATGTCTTGGGACATTAAATGATCCACCATAAGAAGCACAATTTTTATAATCTCCCCTCAGAAAATTAACTCTTTTATTTTTTATACGTAAAAGGTTTTATGATCTTGGTGTCCCAGTAATCATACAATATGGAGAGGTATTTGGGTAGGAAAAGCTAAGGAAAACTTATATCCATAAAATTACTTATTGAAATAAATGAATTCATTTAGATGTTAATGGAAAAATATTGATGATAGAATATCCTCTTCCATGTATTAAACTTTTTAATGTTTTGTTGGACCTATCATGAGAAAAAAAATAAGTAATCTGATCAAAAAATAATGTAATTTCATTTAGAAGCCATAATTGATCCATTAAATCTTTCACTAATGAAAATGGCGAGACCAACCAATTGTAATGTCCCCACTACAATTGACACAACTCTCCCTTAAATAATTAGAGGGAAAGAATCTTGATTTTTCTATTATCAATTATCTAATCATAGATCATAAGTACCCCTTTTGAAAAACATGGATTTTACAACTAAAGGAGTGTGATATCAGTACTCAGATGATGAGATAAGGGTGAGACTTGAAAACGAAACACTTCATCCATTAAAATATGTTTTTCCATTATTTCATTGATTCATCATATAATTAAATACAATAAGATATGGTCTTGGTTCTAGGTCAAATAGTCCTAAGAATGATAAAGTATAGAGGTAGTATCGTCCATTTGGCTCTAGCATCATCCTATGATGTAGTGATAGTTTCTCTTACATTGAGTTGTTGACCCTGCCACACGTCCCACTTTGGCTCCAACCTGGGTAAAATAAAGATACCTTAATATTATATATTCCTCCTCTGTCCTCTATAATAAAAATAGAGTTTCATATTAGAAACAATTTAAAATTAATGATAATTTCATCAAATAATCATATTCATACATCTTCAGGATCAAGGATATAGTCCCACTCCTCATCAATCAACTTATTGATTGCCCCATCAGTGGGGCCTCGATCCATTATTTCTTACAATTACCTCATGATAGGAATAATTTCTTCCTTTACGTTTACTATCAACCCCATCTTCTTAAGATACTTTCCATTTTTCTGGGTTTAGTTTCAAAGTCAAAATCCTTAGTTTCTTTCCTGTTCTTGAGAAGGAGAACATAGATACCAAATTATATGGAATTATATAAACCAAAAATATCTTTATATAAAGAAAATAACCCTGAAAATTGAAATCCATAACACACATATAATCTAGGTAGGTATTAGTAGGTTCCCCTTTAGGTATTTAATTGTTTCAAACCCACTTTTTTATAAATTTTGTTATCCTCTCATCCTTATCCAGGACATTACTCTACTACTATAGGTTAGACCATCTCAGATCTAACTCATGATGTGATAACTCTTCTATTTTTATTTTTTATGGAGATTACTAAAAAGGTTAATCCATATTCCCCAGTTCATAGTTTTTCATACTATTCTTGTGAGATTTTATAGTAACTTGTTCCCTTTCTCTGAGTATAAGGATGTTTTGACCTTGGGGAAACTATTTGAATGAATCTAAATAGGATTCAAATAAATTATGGAATTATCATAGAAATAGTTTTGGATAATGAAAGTATTTTAAGAAGAAAATATGATCCCAACCTAAGTGGTTTCATGGGAAATCATTACCCAAAGATGTCACACTTCCATTAGATAGCCCATCATTACTATATAATCAATAGTGATGCTACTTATCAATGTGTTCGTGGAAATAATACACCAACATGTATGTTGCCTATAAATTTTATATGATATCATAATCAATTCATGATGATAGAAATCGTTATCTTATGATTATATTTTATAACCCCACTTCATAATTATTGTGATAATCACCTACTATTATATTTATTTTGGGTTCATTATTATGGGAAAAATTAAATTATAATTTCATTATAAAAATAATTAATGTCGTGAAACCATTTATTTATATTGTAATGAAGCCATAAATATAATAAATAAGTATCCTGAATCTGCATCTTGTATTTGAACTTCCTTATGGTGATCATACATATTAAACAGTGTGGCTACCCAACCCCATGACACATGAAATTGGATTAAGGTGTGAAACATAGAATTTTTGTTATATGTGTGTAGCATAAATTGATGAATATTATCCATCAACAGTATCTAAAATATAATAAGCATTACCTTTACCAAACCATCTTCCATCAGGAAGGTTCTCAACCTTACGCTTGTGTGTGAATCATGGACTACTATCATGTATCCTATGAGAGACATTGTGATAAATCTAAAAAGTTTATTTTGAGGGGGGATAAATGGGTCAACATCATACCCCATCCTCTCATATTGAACTCTCTCTAGTTCCTTATAATGATTTTTTGTACTCCCTTATTCTGTATGAAGGGAAACCAAGTTGGGTGTTTTAAGATTGGATCGTATCTTTGTGGAACCAAGAAGATCATCATCCACATATAAAAACTGATATCTATTTGATAGTGGGGTTTATTCCAAATGAAATATTTAATCTCTTCCAGTATTGTTTGGTCTAATGGTTGATTTCTTTTATAATTTCCCCAAATTTATTTGGGTGGTATAAATTTTCTATATGTTACTCAAAGAATCGAGGCTTTGGAAATATAATAGATGTTACCTAAATTAACTCTCAATTATCCATGAATCCAGTGTAACATGTCTATTTTTGAACTATAATGACATATCAGTTCATGTATGAAATCAATTCTCTTGTACACATTTATTTTTATATCCAAATAGCCTGATATATTATAACTACTTTCATTTGACCTTGAAACATAGCACACATTCATTAGGAATGGTATTCTCACATTAATTCATGTTTAAATCAACCTTTCATGCAAAGATCCTAATATTCATTCCAACCATGTTGTTGGTCATAAGATAATCAGAGTAATATGGAAGAATAATAGTGTACCTGATGCTCTAATATGTATTCATGGTTTTTTAGGGTATCTCTGGAATGATTCAAAATATAAGTGATTTTAGTATCACGTTTTTCAATATATTATCCCCTAGACGACATGTTAATTTTTCCTATATTCATGTACCCTAAGAGATAATAGTCTACAAAATTTTCACTCGTATTAAGAATATCATAATATATCAATATTATTTGAATATATAATGGAAAGAAGATAGGTATAAGGAATATTCAATGATGTTTTCACATAACCTTTTAAATCATTGAAAGATACGTTATACAGTTTCAATATTTTCTTACGTCAACACTACCAATTAAATGGTCGATGTAATTGGTTGTTTCTATGTCTAGAATTGTCTTTACAGGATATTCCATATTTTCTATAAAAGATAAATTTTAATTAATTTCATTTAGATCAATAAGAAATTAATGTTGATGTACCTTATGAATGAAGAAGAGATGAGCATGAAGGAAACTCGATAACAATTTGGAAAAGTACAAAATATCACCTAGGTAACTTTTCATAGGTTATTTCACCCATGTATAGTAGTTCCAAGATTATAAAAGCTATAATAGTGTATCAAAATAAAGTTTCAAGAATAGTGTGCCTTTCATTGTGTTCAAAGGACAGTTGCTTTAATAGAACTCAGTTTTACTAAGAGTAAAGAATATACTTTGATTAATTTTGTGAGAAGAGATAGCTTAAAATCTATACAGCTCAACAAGGTAAATAGGTGTATTTTAAATGAAGTGGTCCTCCAGCCCATATTTATAGTAGAGGTGTTATGTATCATTCATAGATACCATAGGCTACACATAATGCGAGGACACCCTCATGCATCTTATGCCTCTAGACTAGCGCACATCACTTGCTTAGTACAATCATGTCTCATGACCTTGTCCCCAATCTAAGAACATGTCCCTATTTAATATCAATTTTATTTAATCATACAATCTTCCAAAGAATATGAACATACTCATTTTGGCCATGTCTAATTCTGATGGGGGTGTTTTTTGGCACTCACATTTCTAGGATTGTATGATTTAGTTGAATGAGAGAATTTATGGGCAAAATATAATTTTTTGCATTAAAATATATGAATTAAGCCTTTACATGAACTAGTTTTTAGTTCTAAACTCTCCCATGATTTTCCTCTAGCACTAAGTCCTTTGACATCATCCTTAATTCTCCCTACCTTTATCCGCTCATGTCTTACTCCACTATGTCGGATCACTATAGTAGGGTGAGAAAAAAATTATTATAAGTGGTTATCCCCCTTGGCTTTATTGTGTGCCTACTTTTTTATATAAAAAAGCTCCATGCCTCTAGTTCAATGAATATAATTCCAAATTTCTAAAAAATAACACCCAAAACTGTGATCTTGCATGTCAAGACCCGCTATTTCTTTATCAGTTAACTCTCTAAGTGAAAAAATGAAAATAAGGGGAATTAAGGGGGGAAAATGTCATATGAATGTTGTGATACTAAATATTAATGAAATAGGACTTCTCTTATACTTCTTCAAGACTATAGAAAAGGACCCCTAACTAAAAAGCAGACTACAAGGGCACCACTCACCTTGGAAACCCTAGATAGTTCTACTCGGGATTCAGGCTTCTAGTCTGCCTCCAGAAATTCCTATAAGGGTGCCACTCAAATAAGACACCCCAGAGGGCCCTAATTTGGCACCAATTACCAAAGACACCCTGAAGATCCTTACTCAATTACCACCACCCAGGTTAACCAGAAAAGGCATGCTAGGGTGTCACTCACCCAAGACACCAATATCGTTATACATGGTCCCCACTCACCCAATCCACCTGGATTAGTATACTAGGGTGACATATCCCAAAATAACTAAGAGAATAATACTAGAGAACCACTCATTTGAGCCACTTAGATCATTATACTTGGGTATCACTGCCAAGGCCATCCAGATGAGGTATATTAAGGAACCATTCACTATAGTTACCCACTATGGTCGTGTTTATCCCCTAATAGAATAAAGATGATAGGGATTCCCCATTGACAAGGATCACATAATTGGGAAAAAAATTATAAAAAACCATGATGAAACTTTATAACCTAAACCAACCTACAACCATTTCTCATCCATTTGGGCCTACTACACAACTTATTGAGATTCATGAGTAGGTTTTACACACCAACACTTCCCTTAAGATATTGTATTCCACTGACGATGTGAATTGGCAATCCTATAAGAAACCTATCCATTTTTCCTCCCATAACAATATAAAACTCAAGATATGGTCAATAATGTATTCCCTAGATAAATATAACTCCATCTATTGGAGGATCATTAGAAGCTTCTATAGACCAACCATATCGAATCATTTAACTCAATTACTTTATAATAACACCACATCTATCAAGAACCCCATTTATCTTTCAATCACTCTCTTAAGTCCAATAAATGAGCTATAAATATTAACAAGCCTCCAATTAGTTTTAATCCCCAACCAAGACCTAATTGATATTTTAAATCTTCTATTTCTAGTTAATGAGGTAAGGAAACATATTTCAGTTTTCTATTTAATGTAAGTATCAAACTCATCTCAATAGTTCACATAACATATGTTTCTATTCATCCTTGTCAAGCTCCAATAGATATGAGGTAAATACTATGGGCCTCCCACTAGGTGTGATACATAATGATGTCCTCATTTATAATCACATCCCTACACCCTATCAATGAGATATAAATACTATGGGATATCTATTGACTGTAATACCTAACCATAAACATCCCTTTCTAGTCAAAGATATATGGGATAAAAAATAAAGTGCCACACATTTATAATTCACACACATACTATTTATAGATTTCTTTCACCTTGTTTTCCACTCTACATGATATTAAATATTTTGAAATAGGACCTCATTTGATTTCCTTGAAAAAATATATATTTCATGGTCCTAGTTTCACAAACAAAAAAATTGAATCATTGATCCTAGTTGTACAACCTTAAAAGGTATATCATTGGACCTAGTTTAATGACTATAAAAGGTGAGTAGGAGGTACTTATAATGAAACCTTAAAAGGTCCATTATTTATTCAAATTAAATGTTGTTAAAAGGAAAATAAATTTTCCTAGTTTCATAGCCTTAAATAATGCATCATCATTTGACGAAACCTGAATAAAAAAGACACATCTTTAATCATGATTGTATAACCATAACATGCACTATATTGGACCTTGCCACATGAACTTAAAAGGTAAGATGTGTCCCCTTAAGTGAAATCAAACTATGTGGGTTATAATTCCCTTTATAGGGATATATAAGAATCCCAAATCATAGGAACTATCTTGAATCTAGAAAAACTATCAACTCCCTAAATAGAAATAAATTCCAGAGCTCCCATTTGTGTGACTTTAAACCATAGTATAAAAATAATTATGGGAGAGTATTGATAACCTTTTATATACAGAGATATTAACATTAATGAATGATATAAATTGATCACTCTCATAACCAAGGTAATTGTTATTATTACTAGAAATGGTTTTATTAGTGAATCTTAAATCTATAAGAGTGTCTTATATTTGAAAATAATACCATCATGGGATGAGCTGACTTCCCATCCTATCGACCTCAATGCATAATTTAAAGTATCCTTGACACATCCCAAAAACTTCAAACCTTAATAATACTTTTCCAAAACCAAACAAACCATGTAAATGAATATGTATGGTGAAACAATGGGAATTAATATTTTTTATCCAAAAAAAAGTTCACATGAAATTTAAAATTATTATTTTTTAAATTATATAATTCTTTTTAAATAAAAACACATAAGAAATATTTTTAATCTCTAAACAAGTGTAAAACCCCATTCCTTTATAAATAGAACTATAAAAAAATAGGTCCATTTACTAGGTTTAATTACCCTTTTAACAACATCTCATAAAGTTAAAGTGTTAAAAGACTAAATTTTACTACACTTATTAGCAAGGTAAACCTTTATTTTGATATCAGACCTAATTATAACATTATAATTAAGCAAGGATTAGCTTAGATTAGTGTCAGGATGGGTGATCTACTTGGAGGTTTCTCATTGTGTGTCTAAGTGATGAAAAAGAACACTAAAATAATATGTGTAGTCCTTTGGGGATGGTAATTAGTAATATGATCCATTTAGACACATGTTTGATTACTAAGGAGAATAAAACACATTTTTATAGGGTAAATAGTGGTTCTTAGTAATCATGGTTCCAATGGCCATGTTAATGAGGGGTACATGTGTTATAAAAAGGGACTAGTTGTTACTATGGTATCAAAGGGATACCTATATATAATTACAAAGTCATTTTTTGGGATTAAATATAGTCTTAAAAATAGGAATTATATATTTAGTGGGCGTGATGTGAGACCCTAGAAAGATAAAGAGTCAAAAGTCTAAATGTTACTACTTAAAATAACAAAGTTCACCTTTCTTTTAGAAGGCTACCTGGTTATAAATCCACAGATAAGTGAAACATTTATTGGATAATTGATATAATGGTGACCTAGAGGAACGTTTCTTAGGGTGTGTGTGAGTGAGGATACGTTACACTAAAAATACATGTTGTCTTATGGGAATGGTAATTTGTCTGGTGATCCATTCGGAAACCTGGGTGGGTCCCAAAGAGGGGATAACAAAACTTTTTTAGGGAAAATTGTGGTGATTAGTGGTCCAAGACTCAAAACCTATGTTATGGAAAGGTTCATGTGTAGTTATTGTGGCCCAATGTTTACATTTTTACACATCAAGTGAGAAATTATCAAAACTTCCTTGAAAAATTACAAGGTACGTAACTAAAATTTTCAGGACCTTTATAGGATCCGTGTGTAATAGTAGTGTTATACTAGATAGTAGTCAAACATAGACCCTATGTATAACACCCAAAACTATAATATATGATTTTATTTATATATGATAATTTTTTGGATATCTTTCTCCAAATTCAATACTAATCTTAAGTGAAACTGTGATATATTTAGACAAAATATAAATATTTAAATATAACCATTAAAACCCAAGTCGTTAAATTTTTATAGAAGGAATAAGAATAAAAAAATTATTTAATCAATGTAAAATTCAACTAAATACTACTTTTAATAAGAATAAAATTTAAATAGGCTACATAAAAGGCCTAATAAGATCATTTATTATTTAGAAATGTGTTTTTCTAAAAATAAATATTTTATGCTATATGAATTTCATTTTCAAGAAACATATGATTAATTATAATTATATTGAATATTGATGTTTTTTAAGACAAAATTTGGTTTTTAAATCATATTAAATAATAATAATAATATGGTTTAATATTTTAAAATTTCATCTTTTGAAAAAAAAAACCAGGTTTCATTATATTTTCGGATTTTATTCAAAAACTGAATTGATAAGTATTGGTATTTTAAATCAATAAATATTAACATCATTTTTTAATTCCTAATATTAAAATTTACTTAGTATTAATTTACAATCATTTTAAAAAAGGTTTCATTTCTTTCAAAAAATGCACAATTTACCAAAATTATAATTTCCATGATTTTATCACTATGTAATAATAATCTAGAATATTTAAAACCCTATTAATTAATCAAATAAAAAATTTTGGAATAAAATTATTCACTCTTAAATTTTTTTGATCTTTTAAAACCTATAGTATACATTTTTTATAACTAATTAAATTGATACATTAATATAGAAACTACTTTTGGTATTTCTCTATAAAATCATGTATTTTCAAGGGAGGTTATGTTTTTGATTGATTTTATAGTATCAAACCCTTTATTTAATTATAATAAATAAATATATTTCATTTAATTTTGTATTCAATATAATTTTACTTTATATAAATTTAAATCTTACAAATGATACTTCTCTAAAAAATGTTTTTGCATGATTATGAGTGTTTATTTTAAAATTAACTTTTCAAAACTGTAAAAATTATATTAGATAAAACGATGTTAAATTTATATGACATTTTATAGATTAGAAACATGAACCTAATTAGTTGATGTAGAGACCCGAATCTTGACATACGTAGACATTACATTACTTTTGTGGAATACTTCGTACATAACAAAAACACACACACAAGGACCGTAATAGTTTAGTGTCTTTGAAAACTCAGAATATAATCTTCTAATCCTAGTGAAAGATCTTCAACATCTCCCATAAATATCTTCCTTTTTTTAACCTAAATCCTTTATTTATATCCTGGGGAAAAGAAAACATTAAAGGGTGAGCTCAAATGCTCAGTAAGGGTAAACAAAAGAAATATCAATCACAACATTTTCATAAGAACATAACATTTTGGAAATCTTACCCTGCAAAAGAGAGCATAATTTCATAACTTGGGATAAATCATAGTTGTGAAATGAAATCCCAATAATCCTAACTTAAAACTTGAAACTTTGTGGCATACACACATAATCATATAGAATCATATCTTATTAGTCAAGACTCATTGCCAAGACTATCTTAGTGGACAAAGTCCATTTCTGAACCGAGTCACCCTCGTTTCAGTCCTGCTTCACTGAACTGGTATAACCTACCGTTCCAGCCATGTCTATCTCATGAGATATAAAATCATTACCTAATTAATTGGAGGTAGATATAGGTCTCACCCATCTCATAATGATACCATTCTTATGTGTTCCTCAAAATCATAAATCATACATCATTACATAACCCATGTAGTAAAAATGGGATTCTTAAACAACATGACATCATAAAACAATTCATATAAGATAAAGGAATTCAAATAAATATTTCCATCACAACATAATCAAATCCATGTAATAATAGGTATAGAAACAGAACCTTATATTATCTTAGATGGAAAAATAATTTTGATAAAACACTTGAACTCCATTCTTGAGGAAAATATCCTTTCTACTTCAAAAACACTTTTCCTTTCTTAACATGTCGTATAATTTTAAACTAAAAGAAGTTGATTAAAAATAAACTTGAAAACTTATAAAGGACTCTTCTTGGAAATAATTTTTTAAAAATCCATTAATGTCGTATAAGTTAAAAAACATTCTTCGTACTTTTGTCGGAAAATTAAAAAAGTAGCTCGTACGAAAAACAACAAAAGATTCCATTCATATCCATTACTAAAAACTCACCGAAGGGTAAAATTGGATTTAAAGAATTGTAGGTGGATGGAAATACTATTATATATTGAGGAAACATGGATTTGGATGATAAAATACACCCCAGTAAATACTAAAGTATAAACAATCTCGGATAAAAATGAGATTGTGATATTTCCCTTACCTTATGTCTGATATGCTTTGTACATCTCCGAACCTCCTGTATAATGATTTAAATAATGTCATTAACTTATTACAGAATCATATTCATTGTTATGATATCATATATGATTCACTTTTGACTTTATATTACCCGTTCTTTTGTAAATTACATGTTAAAGAAGCGTTTTGGGTAAAATCGTTTCATTTATCGTAGGAGTTTGGATTTTTTTTTCTTGACATTATTATTACTTATATCATGATTTAATTACTTCCAGAATATAAAATATGATTTATATATCATATATATTCAGTATATATATATATATATAATAGATAGATAAATGAAATGAAACACACCGTTCATGGAGACGGTAGTCAGTACGTACGCATGAACGTTGTTTTCCTTTCCTTATTGTCTTGAATGGAAGTAAGTATATGAAATATATATATACATAAATCCAGTATCATTATTATGTCATATATTTAATGATTAATTATTATATATACTTTATAATCATTCATGAATGGTTAAAGTGGAGAATGAATCTCATCACGTCGTGGAGACGGTAGTCTGTACGTATGCACGAGGGATGATATCGTTCTCATGATCGTGGGACTGTATTGGAGTGTATGTATACTATTTCAGAATAAATATCACTTTTAATTAATCATATATAGTTATTATTTACACCATTATACCCATCCAAGTAAGGTGGTGGTGGAAAATAGATTACACCACGGCGTGGAGACGGTATTCCGTACGTACGCACACGCGGTGATTTCTTTTTCCATAGGATGGATAGATGGTAAAATAGGGTTTTTTCATAATAACATATCAGTATATGAGTGATAATGATGTTATTACTTCATAATGAAACAACTAAAGAAGAAGAAGTGGAAGAATAAATAAAGATGAAAGAATCGGTAATGGACAATACCTCTTCTTTGAAGTGCTTCTTTGATACCTCCTTTTAGGGCACTAAAATTGGTATTTGAAGAAATCCAGGACCTCTAGAATGTCTCTAGGGAAGTGGAGAGGAGAATGTGGCTGGGTTTGGCCGAGTTTGAAGGCTCAATGTGGTGTGAGGAAGAGAGGGAGGAGGTGCCCTTTTATAAGGGATGAGAGGGGCACCTTTGGAATAACTAAAAATATTATTTTATTATAAAGCCAAATTCGGTTTTAAATAGCTCCAAATTGATTTATTTCGAAGCTAAGGTGGGTATGGGTCGAAATCCGTTCATCCAATATAATTTAGACAAGTTTAGGTTCCTATTATAACCTTATCATTTATATTTAACTTTAAGTTAGATAATTTTACTTTTACCGTGTCTTCTTGTTTTCTTACACTATAAGGTTAATAAACTTACTATATCAAGCCAAACGAACACCAAGGTGTTTATAATTAATATATATAACCTTATCTAAGTCATTTTTCCAAACCTTATATTTTTTGGAATAAAATAACAATTAATAATATAATATTTGTTTTCAAAACTATTTAATGTCAATTTTGACACTATTTAGTAATTGATTTTTTTGAAAATCATAACAGAATGATTAGTTCGAAAAAAGTTACTTAAATCAATTATAACATGTCATATTAACCTATAAAATTAGTGTAATTCATAAAAAGTCTTAAAGTACATTTATTTGGGTATTTATAACATCAATTATGTCAATATTTCATTAATAAGACAATTACTGCATCATCTTTGTGTCATAATAAATGATAATTATTTAATCCATAAAAATTATAAATAAATTTCTATGATGTAGATAATTGTATTAGAATTATGGAGACTATTCATTTTTGAAGTTTCATTAAGTTTTTCACTAAATTAAAATTATTATACTTATAAGATTTAAGAAAGTTACATGTTGTCACATTCTTTGGTTTTAATAATAATTAAATTATTTTCATGGAAAAAAGTCCATTAAATGAATCTAATCCGACCCTTAGGTGATATTGGTCGACTTGTAGTCATCCAATAGGATTTTTCCAAGTGTTAGGGTAATTTTATAATATTATATTTACCCTTAATTACCCGATTTACCTTTAACTATGGTAAATAAAATTTACCGTAGTTACTATTCATAATTCCCAAAAATAAAAAGTAACCTATTAACATAATTTGGACCCACTGATTCTAAATATGGAATCCATTTTTTCAAATTCAATACACAGAAGTTGCAGAAATTAAATTAAAATTAATCTCGTTGTCGAAAGAAAACGGGGTTTTCATTAAAACATTGCAAAAGATTGAATTGATTTAACCTACGAATTCAAGGTAAAATCAATGATAATGACATAAATTATATTAAATGGGAAAAATATATTCTATTTAAACTTTAAAACCATTCAATATTATAATTTAACCACATAAGACATTACGATGGAAAAAGTTGTTTTTAATTAAAATATAGCGTGTTTTTACTATTCATTAAAATATGAAAGTCATCAGAATAAAATGAAAAATTTATCCAAAGTAAATTTTTATTTCTTCATTCCAAAGAATAATTTTATTTTGTCAAATGGAACATATAAAAATGTCAAAAACTATATTTAATGTGGGTGCGCCATCAAAAGGTGGCAAAATTGCATTTTTTTGAAAAATACTTATTTTACCTGAAAATTTTATTTTCTTCTTATACCATGTTCTAGAAAATGTGTAAGATGAATAATAATGTTATAAAATTAAAAATTTAGTTTACACTATTCATAAAAGCTAGTTCATAACAATATTATAATAATATATCGTTGTTTAGTAAATCCTGGTATTGCGTACAACACATGCTATCGAGGAAGGTCGTGATTGCGTGTAAGGCAAGCCAAGTCAGGGTTGCGTGTAGTGCAAGACTCCTTTGTTGTTAAGTATAATAGAATCCAACCATATTTTATTTATAAATTTAATATATATATATATATATATATATACACACACTCAATGTTGCATAGAAAAACTTCTATCAAACGAACTTGAAATTGTGTGTAACAAGAGCCAAGAAAAGTGTTGCGTATACTGCAAGCTAATACGGTGTTACGTATAGCGCAAGATAATCTTGGTGTGTCGTACAATAGAAGATATGAATGAAATTAAAAAGAATGTATCTTATAAAATCTCTGGTTGTTACATTCTACCCCCCTTAAAATGAATTTCTCCCTCGAAATTCGTCGGGGTTATAAATGGTTTACTATTCGAAAGTTTCTTTAATATAAACCCACATCATAAAAAGGAATACCAAAACCAATCTTTAAAAACAAAAGTATGAAAAGTAACAGTTACCCAAAAAAACTAAATACTGGGTTTCCACATAGGTGAAAATATTGATATGGAAGAGAAATCTAACCATCATGGTCTGATGGAGAGTGGTAGAGAACATGGCTATAAAAAATCCAACAATCACAAAGCCATAGATTTGTGATTATCTAAGGTACCATCTGATTCATCAGATATAAGGGTAGTAGGACAACATTTTTTGTTTTTCAAGATCATTTCCCTAAAGTTGATGAAATTGGAATTAGAAGAAATACTTTCGTGATTTTGGTATAGTCTCACCGTTTGTCATTCTTTGGACAATTTCCACTTCATCTCTTAAAGAAATGAAGTTGAATTTGTCATTTGTGATGTGTTAGCAGATCATGTGATAGAATGATGGGTCATTCCATCTGTCTCAAACAAAAGGTTATAAAAGTTATCAAAAAAATACATAAGTCCATCTATAGTGAGATTAATCTTATATAGTTCCTAAAATGAACTTATACTTCATATATCATACCTCTTAATAAAATAAAACTAGTTTCTACTAACCAGGGACTTCCTGTAGGACAGTGGTATGCGATAAAGGCCAGTCGCACTTCAGTTGTGGGTTCAATTCTTGCGACCTTGTCCAACACGATGGGATGTCGCCCATCCTGTAGGTTGTCCTTTTTCTAAAATTACATTACTATAAAATCCCATCAGTAATATCGAAAAAAAGTTCTATCCTTAAACAATACTTAGCATATGTCCAACATAATCCATTGCAATATTTAGGCTTATATAAAATACTTCAGTCCAAGATCATAGTATAAAGAAAACGATTACTTGAAAGGTCATCAACAAAGCATGTGAATACCATCATTTATCCCCCATATATATATATATATATATATATTTGGTCACGTTCCAATCATGTGATTACCTTAATCATGTATTCTCTTGAAAAAATGAATATCCATTGAACCATAGTGAAAACATGAATGCAGTTAAAAGATAACACTTTCCACATACCAAAATCCTCAAAATTCTATATACTCAAACCATGATATCACTTATTCCTTATATCAATCATGAGCTCATGAATACTGTTAAACATTTCATTTTCTCATTTTCCCTTCATTAGGCGTATATCATCTTATTTCCAAAAATATCTCAATCACTTTAAATACCACATTCGACCAATACATAAATATTCCAATACTCCATGATACAACATTATTTTGGAATCCCATTACATAAACACTTAATCATTCCACCACATCGTTGTCATATTCAACATCGCCAATAGTGATCGCATGTGACTTCCCTTTTTTCCTTTGCCTTAAGCGGTTTCTCATGTCGATCATCACTAACCCTTGGATTAGGGCATTTATTAGCATAATGTCCCATATCCTTGCACTTGAAGCATTGAAGTGTAGTAGGTTCATTATGTGTATCCCTTCCTTTGTTTGCATCATTAGACATCTTCTTCCCATCATCGCGGCATTCAAATGCCCGATGACCTTCCTTTCCACATTTGAAACATTTACTTGTCCCTTTAAGACAACTCCCTCCATGTTTCTTTCCACACTTTGAGCATAAGGGAAAGCTCATCTTCTTTTGAGTGTTCTCTTTATACTTTCCTTTGAATTCCATTTTCCTCTTCTTATCAAGCCCATATGACTGATGGGTTACTCCAATCTCCATCTCAACTTTGAGAGCACATCGAATGATTTCCTCATAGCTATTGAAGTCCCTTATGGATAAGTCCCTTCGAAGACTTGGTTTTAAGCCACTAAAGAATCGATCGATCTTACTCTCAGGTTGGATGATAATACCAGAAGCATACCTTGCAAGTCTTGAAAAATTTGCTTCATAGGTACCAACAGATTCATCCTCCTTCTACTTCAGTTCAAGAAACTCTGTCTCCATCATTGTTTGGATAATACGAGGGAAGTACTTATTTAAAAATAAGTTATTGAACTCATCCCATTCCATGGACTCAATTTCATCCCATTGCCTCGTATTCTTAATAAGATTCCACCATTGATCAGCATCACCTTCCAAACGATACACTGCTAAGATGACTTTATCATGCTCAGAACATTGAAGAACTGAAAATATCTTTTCAGTAGTACTAATCCATTGTTCAGAAACTAATGGATCAGTAGACCCACTGAATGAAGGTGGACATTGCCTCATGAAGGACTCAATAGAATATTGTTCCCTTCTCTGCTCATTTGGAAGTCCAGAATGATTCATAGCTTGTGTAAGCATAGCAATAAGATTTTGCACTCCATCTCCCATAACACTTGTTTGTTCAGGAGGACAATCATTGCATTTTCCATTACAGTGATCAACATGGTTCCTTCGGGTTCCATCCATCGTCTAAAACCCAAAAAGAATAGTGTGAAAGGCAAAAATAATGCTATGGAAAAAAACATAGTAAAGGGGGAGTACCCTTAATATCTAACATCTTAGGTTAAATTCTAAGATCGTTATCGTAGTTCTTGGACTATATCCTATACGTATACTTATCCTTAGGTACATCCCTATACATACCTTAGAAATATCTCTAGGGATCTCACTAACGTTCTCGCATCCTAGTTTCCAAAGGTTGACTAAACTTTTCCACTGATACCAACTGTAGAGACCCGAAGCTTGACGTACACAGACATTACGTTACTTTTGCGGAATACTTAGTACATAACAAAAACACACACACAAGGACCGTAATAGTTTAGTATCTTTGGAAACTCTGAATATAATCTTCTAATCGTGGTGAAATATCTTCAACATCTCCCATAAAGATCTTCCTTTTTTTACCTAAAACCTTTCTTTATATCCTGGGGAAAAGAAAACATAAATGGGTGAGCGCAAATGCTCAGTAAGGGTAAACAAAAGAAATATCAATCACAACATTTTCATAAGAACATAACATTTTGGAAATCTTAACCTGCAAAAGAGAGCATAATTTCATAACATGGGACAAATCATAGTAGTGAAATGAAATCCCAATAATCCTAACATAAAACATGAAACTTTGTGGAATACACAAATAATCATAGAGAATCATATCTTATTAGTCAAGACTCATTTCCAAGACTATCTTAGTGGACAAAGTCCATTTCTGAACCGAGTCACCCTCGTTTCAGTCCTGATTCACTGAACCGGTATAACCTACCATTCCAGCCATGTCTATCTCATGAAATATAAAATCTTTACCCAATGCATTGGATGGAGATATAGGTCCCACCCATCTCATAATGATACCATTCTTATGTGTGCCAAAAAATTATAAATCATACATCATTACATAACCCATGTAGTAAAAATGGGATTCTTAAACAACATGACATCATAAAACAGTTCATATAAGATAAAGGAATTAATAAAAATATTTCGATAACAACATAATCAAATCCATGTAATAATAGGGATAGAAACAGAGCCTTATATTATCTTATATGGAAAAATAATTTTTATAAAACAATTGAACTCCATTCTTGAAGAAAATATCCTTTCTACTTCAAAAACACTTTTACTTTCTTAACATGTCGTACAATTTTAAACTAAAAGAAGTTGATTAAATATAAACATTAAAACTTGTAAAGGAAGCTTCTTGTAAATAATGTTTTAAAAATCCATTAATGTCGTATATGTTAAAAAATCATTCTTCGTACTTTTGTCGGAAAAGTCAAAAAGTACCACGTACGAAAAACGACAAAAGATTCATTTCATATCCATTACTAAAAACTCACCGAAGTGTAAAATTGGATTTAAACAATTGTAGGTGGATGGAAATAATATTACATATTGAGGAAACATGGATTTGGATGATAAAATACACCCCAGTAAATACTAAAGTATAAACAATCACGGATAAAAATGAGATTGTGATATTTCCCTTACCTTATATCCGATATGCTTTGTACGTATCCGAACCTCCTGTATAATGATTTAAATAATGCCATTAACATATTACAGAATCATATTCATTGTTATGATATCATATATGGTTCACATATGACTTTATATTACCCGTTCTTTTGTAAATTCCATGTTAAAGAAGCGTTTTGGGTAAAATCGTTTCATTTATCGTAGGTGTTTGGACTTGTTGTTCTTGACATTATTATTACTTATATCATGATTTACTTACATCCAGAATATAAAATATGATTTATATATCATATATATTCAGTATATATATATATATATATAATAGATAGATAAATGAAATGAGACACACCGTTCATGGAGACGGTAGTCCGTACGTACGCATGAACGTTGTTTTCCTTTCCTTATTGTCTTGAATGGAAGTAAGTAGATGACATATATATATACATAAATCCAGTATAATTATTATGTCATATATTTCATGATTACTTATTATATATACTTTATAATCATTCATGAATGGTTATTGTGTAGAATGAATCTCATAGCGTCGTGGAGACGGTAGTCCATACGTACGCACGAGTGATGATATCATTCTCATGATCGTGGGACTTTATTGGAGTGTATGTATACTATTTTAGAATCAATATCATTTTAATGTAATCATATATAGTTATTATTTAAACCATTATACCCATCCAAGTAAGGTGGTGGTGGAAAATAGATTACACCACGGCGTGGAGACAGTATTCCGTACGTACGCACGCGTGGTGATTTCTTTTTCCGTAGGATGGATAGATGATGAAATATGGTTGTTTAATAATAACATATCTGTATATGAGTGATAGTGATGTTATTACTTTATAATGAAACAACTAAATAAGAATAAGTGGAAGAAGAAATAAAGATGAAAGAATCGGTAACAGACATTACCTCTTCTTTGAAGTGCTTCTTTGAGACCTCCTTTTAGGGCACTAAAATTGGTCTTTGAAGAAGACCAGGACCTCTAGGATGTTTCTAGGGAAGTGGAGAGGAGAAAGTTTCAGGGTTTGGATGGGATTGAAGGCTCAAAGTTGTGTGAGGAAGATAGGGAGGTGGTGCCCTTTAATAAGGGAGGAGAGGGGCACCATTGGAATAACCAAAAATATTATTTTATTATAAAGCCAAATTCGGTTTTAAATAGCTCCAAATTGATTTATTTCGAAGCTAAGGTGGGGATGGGTCGAAATCAATTCTTCCAATAGAATTTATACAAGTTTAGGTTCCTATTTAAACCTTGTCATTTATATTTAACTTTACGTTAGATAATTTTACTTTTACAGTGTCTTCTTGTTTTCTTACACTATAAGGTCAATAAACTTACTATATCAAGACAAACGAACCCCAAGTTGTTTATAATTAATATATATAACCTTATCTAAGTCATTTGGACAAACCTTAGTTTTTTAGGAATAAAATAACAATTAATAATATAATATTTGTTTTAAAAACTATTTTATGTCAATTTTGACACTATTTAGTAATTGATTTTTGTGAAAATCATAACAGAATTATTAGTTCGAAAAAAGTTACTTAAATAAATAATAACATATCATATTAACCTATAAAATTAGTGTAATTCATAAAAAGTCTTAAATTACATTTATTTGGGTATTTATAACATCAATTATGTCAATATTTCATTAATAAGACAATTACTGCATCATCTTTGTGTCATAATAAATAATTATTATTTAATCCCTAATAATTCTAAAACAATTCTTATGATGTATATAATTGTATTATATTTCTTGAGACAATTAATTTTCGAAGTTTCATTAAGTTTTTCACTAAATTAAAATTATTATACTTATTAGATTTAAGAAACTGACATGTTGTCACATTCTTTGGTTTTAATAATAATTAAATTATTTTCATGGAAAAAAGTCTTTTAAATGAATCTAATACGACCCATAGGTGATATGGGTAGACTTTTAGTCATCCAATAGTATTTTTCCAAGTGTTAGGGTAATTTGTTAATATTATATTAACCCTTAATTACCCGATTTACCTTTAACTATGGTAAATAAAATTTACCGTAGTTACTATTCATAATTCCCAAAAATAAAAAGTAACCTATTAACATAATTTGGACCCACTGATTCCAAATATGGAATCCATTTTTTTCAAATTAAATACATAGAAGTTGCAGAAAATAAATTAAAATTAATCCGGTTGTCGAAAGAAAACGGGTTTTTCTTTAAAACATTGCAAAAGATTGAATTGATTTAACATACAAATTCAAGGAAAAATCAATTCTAATGACATAAATTATATTAAATGGTAAAAATATATTCTATTTATACTTTAAAACCATTCAATGTTATAATTTAACAACATAAGATATTACAATGAAAAAAGTTGTTTTTAATTAAAATAAAGCGTGTTTTTATTATTCATTAAAATATGAAAGTCATCAGAATAAAATGAAAATTTTATCCAAAGTAAATTTTTATTTCTTGATTCCAAAGAATAATTTTATTTTGTCAAATGTAACTTATAAACATGTCCAAAACTAGATTTAAAGTGGGTTCTCCATCAAAAGGCGGCAAAACTGCATTTTTTTGAAAAATACTTATTTTACCCGAAAAATTTATTTTGTTCTTATACCATGTTCTAGAAAATGTGTAAGATGAATAATAATGTTTAAAATTCAAAAATTATTTAACACTATTCATAAAGGCTATTTCATAACAATATTATAATAATATATCGTTGTTTAGTAAATCCCGGTATTGCGTACAACACACGCTATCGAGGAAGGTCGTGATTGCGTGTAATGCAAGCCAAGTCAGGGTTGCGAGTAGTGAACGACTCCTTTTTTGTTGCATATAATAGAATCCAACCATATTTTATTTATACATTGAGTATATATATATATATACACTCAATGTTACGTAGAATAACTTTTATCAAATGAACTTGAAATTGTGTGTAACAAGAGCCAAGAAAAGTGTTGCGTATACTGCAAGCTAATACGGTGTTGCGTATAGCGCAAGAAAATATTGGTGTGTCGTAAAATAGAAGATATGAATGAAATTAAAAAGAATGTATCTTATAAAATCTTGTGTTGTTACATTCTACCCCCCTTAAAATGAATTTCGCCCTCGAAATTCGTCGGGGTTATAAATGGTTTACTATTCGAAAGTTTCTTTAATAGAAACCCACATCGTAAAAAGGAATATCAAAACAAATCTTTAAAAACAAAAGTATGAAACGTAATAGTTACCCAAATAAACTAATCATTGGGTTTCCACATAGGTGAAAATATGGATATGGAAGAGAAATCTAACCATCATGTTCTGATGGAGAGTGGTAGAGAACATGGCTATGAAAAATCCAACAATCAAAAAGCCATAGATTTGTGATTATCTAAGGTACCATATGATTCATCGGATATAAGGGCAGTAGGAAAACATTATTGGTTTTTCAAGATCATTTCCCTAAAGTTTATGAAATTGGAATTAGAAGAAATATTTTCTTGATTTTGGTATAGTCTCACCGTTTTTCATTATTTGGACAATTTCCACTTCATCTCTTAAATAAATGAAGTTGAATTTTTCATTCGTGATGTGTTAGAAGATCATGTGATAGAATGATGGGTCATTCCATCTGTCTCATACAAAAGGTTATAAAAGTTATCAAAAAAATACATAAGTCCATCTATAGTGAGATTAATTTTATATAGTTCCTAAAATGAACTTATACTTCATATATCATACCGCTTAATAAAATAAAACTAGTTTATACTAACCAGGGACTTCCTGTAGGACAGTGGTAGGCGATAAAGGCCAGTCGCACTTCGGTTGTGGGTTCGATTCCTACAACCTTGTCCGACGCGATGGGCTGTCGCCCATCCTGCAGGTTGTCCTTTTTCTAAAATTACATTACTATAAAATCCCATCAGTAATATCGAAAAAAAGTTCTATCCTTAATCAATACTTAGAATATGTCCAACATAATCCATTCCAATATTTAGGCTTATCTAAAATACTTCGGTCCAAGCTCATAGTATAAAGAAAACGATTACATGAAATGCCATCAACCAAGCATGTGAATACCATCATTTATCCCCCATATATATATATTGTTGGTCACGTTCCAATCATGTGAATACCTTAATCATGTATTCTCTTGAAAAAATGAATACCCATTGAACCATAGTGATAACATGAATGCAGTTAAAATTTAACACTTTCCACATACCAAAATCCTCAAAATTTTATCTACTCAAACCATGATATCACTTAGTCCTTATATCAATCATGATCTCATAAATACTGTTAAAAATTTCATTTTCTCGTTTTCCCTTCATTATGCGCATATCATCTTATTTCCAAAAATATCTCAATCAATTTAAATACCACATTAGACCAATACATAAATATTCTAATACTCCATGATACAACATTATTTTGGAATCCCATTACATAAACACTTAATCATTCCACCACATCATTGTCATATTCAACATCGCCAATAGTTATCGCATTTGACTTCCCTTTGTCCTTTGCCTTAATCGGTTGCTCATGTCGATCATCACTAACCCTTGGATTAGGGAATTTATTAGCATAATGTCCCATCTCCTTGCACTTGAAGGATTGAAGTGTAGTAGGTTCATTCTGTGTATCCCATCCTTTGTTTGCATCATTAGACATCTTCTTCCCATCATCGTGGAATTTAAATGCCCGATGACCTTCCTTTCCACATTTGAAACATTTACTTGTCCCTTTAAGACAACTCCCTCCATGTTTCTTTCCACACATTGAGCATAAGGGAAAGCTCATCTTCTTTTGACTGTTCTCTTTAGACATTCCTTTTAATTCCATTTTCCTATTCTTATCAAGCCCATATGACTGATGGGTTACTCCAATCTCCATCTCAACTTTGAGATCACATCGAACGATTTCCTCATAGCTATTGAAGTCCCTTAGGTCTAAGTCCCGTCGAAGACTTGGTTTTAAGCCACTAAAGAATCGATCGATCTTACTCTCAGGTTGGATAATAATACCAGAAGCGTACCTTGCAAGTCTGGTAAAATTTGCTTCATAGGTACCAACAGATTCATCATCCTTTTGCTTCAGTTCAAGAAACTCTTTCTCCATCATTGTTCGGAGAATACGAGGGAAGTACTTATTGAAAAATAAGTTCTTGAACTCGTCCCATTCAGTGGACTCAATTTCATCCCTTTGCCTCGTATTCTTAATAAGATTCCACCATTGATCATCATCACCTTCCAAACGATACGCTGCTAAGATGACTTTATCATGCTCAGAACATTGAAGAACTGAAAATATCTTTTCAGTAGTACTAATCCATTGTTCCGCAACTAATGGATCAGTAGACCCGCTGAAAGAAGGTGGACGTTTCCTCATGAAGGACTCAATAGAATATTGTTCCCTTCTCTGCTCATTTGGAAGTCCAGAATGATTCATAGCTTGTGTAATTATAGCAATAAGATTTTGCACTCCATCTCCCATAACACTAGTTTGTTCAGGAGGATAATCATTGCATTGTCCATTACAATGATCAACACGGTTCTTTTGGGTTCCAGCCATCGTCTAAAACCCAAAAAGAATAGTATGAGAGGCAAAAATAATTCTAGGGAAAAAAACATAGTAAAGGGGGAGTACCCTTAATATCTAACATCTTAGGTTAAATTCTATGATCGTTACCATAGTTATAGGACTATATCCTATACGTATACTTATCCTTACGGACATCCCTATACATACCTTAGAAATATCTCTAGGGATCTCACTAACGTTCTGGCATCCTAGTTTCCAAAGGTTGACTAAACTTTTCCTCTGATACCAACTGTAGAGACTCGAAGCTTGACGTAAATAGACATTACATTACTTTTGTGGCATACACACATAATCATAGAGAATCATATCTTATTAGTCAAGACTCATTGCCAAGAATATCTTAGTGGACAAAGTCCATTTCTGCACCGAGTCACCCTCGTTTCAGTCCTGCTTCACTAAACCGGTATTACCTACCGTTCCAGCCATGTCTTTCTCATGAGATATAAAATCATTACCCAATGCATTGGAGGGAGATATAGGTCCCACCCATCTTATAATGATACCATTCTTATGTGTGCCACAGAATCATAAATTATACATCATTACATAACCCATGTAGTAAAAATGGATTTCTTAAACAACATGACATCATAAAACAATTCATATAAGATAAAGTAATTCATAAAAATATTTCCATCACAACATAATCAAATCCATGTAATAATAAGGATAGAAACAAAACCTTATATTGTCTTAGATGGAAAAATAATTTTGATAAAACACTTGAACTCCATTCTTGAGGAAAATATCCTTTCTACATCAAAAACACTTTTCGTTTCTTAACATGTCATACAATTTTAAACTAAAATAAGTTGATTAAAAATAAACTAGAAAACTTTTAAAGGAATCTTCTTGGAAATAATGTTTTAAAAATCCATTAATGCCATATAAGTTAGAAAAATATTCTTCATACTTTTGTCGGAAAATTCAAAAAGCACCTCGTACAAATAACGACAAAATATTCCTTTCATATCCATTACTAAAAACTCACCGAAGGGTAAAATTGGATTTAAACAATTGTACGTGGATGGAAATTATATTACATATTGAGGAAACATGTATTTGGATGATAAAATACACCCCAGTAAATACTAACGTATAAACAATCTCGGATAAAAATGAGATTGTGATATTTCCCTTACCTTATGTCCGATATGCTTTGTACGTATCCGAAACTCCTTTATAATGATTTAAATAATGTCATTAACATATTACAGAATCATATTAATTGTTATGATATCATATATGGTTCACTTATGACTTTATATTACCCGTTCTTTTGTAAATTCCATGTTAATGAAGCGTTTTGGTTAAAATCGTTTCATTTATCGTAGGTGTTTTGACTTGTTGTTCTTGACATTATTATTACTTATATCATGATTTACTTACTTCCTGAATATAAAATATGATTTATATATCATATATATTCAGTATATATATATATATAATATATAGATAAATGAAATGAAACACCCCGTTCATGGAGACGGTAGTCCGTACATACGCATGAACGCTGTTTTCCATTCCTTATTGTCTTGAATGGAAGTAAGTAGATGACATATATATATATACATAAATCTAGTCTCATTATTATGTCATATATTTCATGATTACTTATTATATATACATTATAATCATTCATTAATTGTTAAAGTGGAGAATGAATCTCATCGCATCGTGGAGACGGTAGTCCGTACGTACGCACGAGCGATTATATCGTTCTCATGATCGTGGGACTGTATTGGAGTGTATGTATACTATTTAAGAATCAATATCACTTTAAATTAATCATATATAGTTATTATTTAAACTATTATACCCATCCAAGTAAGGTGGTGGTGGAAAATAGATTACACCACGGCGTGGAGACGGTATCCAGTACGTACGCACGTGCGATGATTTCTTTTTCCGTAGGATGGATAGATGGTGAAATAGGGTTGTTTCATAATAAAATATCAGTATATGAGTGATACAGATGTTATTACTTCATAATTAAACAACTAAAGATGAAGAAGTGGAAGAAGAAATAAAGATTAAAGAATCGGTAACGGACATTACCTCTTCTTTGAAGTACTTCATTGAGACCTCCTTTTAGGGCACTAAAATTGGTCTTTGAAGAAGACCAGGACCTCTAGGATGTCTCTTTGGAAGTGTATAGGAGAAAGTGGCAGGGGTTGGCCGATCATGAAGGCTCAAAGTGGTGTGAGGAAGAGAGGGAGGAGGTGCCCTTTTATAAGGGAGGAGAGGGGCACCTTTGGAATAACTAAAAATATTATTTTTTTTATAAAGCCAAATTCAGTTTTAAATAGCTCCAAATTGATTTATTTCGAAGATAAGGTAGGGATGGGTAAAAATCTGTTCATCAAATAGAATTTAGACAAGTTTAGTATAAGGCCCCAGCCTTAAACCTTACATAATCTAGAGTTATCACAAGATTACACATTGAGGATCTTTTCAGGTTTAGTGTTTTAGAGAATTAGATCTTGAAACTTGCATTACATTCCACCTTTAAACAAAGTGGTTACATAAAAGACAGGATTCATTCTTCCCAACAACGGAAACATATTTAAAATAAAACTTGGATTATTTCTTGACACATCCTTGACTCTATCATCTTATCATGTACCTTTCCCGTGACCTGTGAAAAACATTTCAAAAACTTGGGATGAGCATAAAAAGCTCAGTAAGGGTTATAAAAAAAATATAGAAAGGAAAAATGAGTTCATCTATACATAAGAATGAAATCATACTTTACCCACTAAACATAGGCACTTTAACATACCTCATTAAACCATTAATAAATAATAGAAATCATAAGACATAAAGGTAACTTGAGGCATTCATAACATTCTTACGTAGGGAGTAACCCTCTTGGTTATGTTTGGAATACCCATAACAGTATATTCCCAAAATCTCTTCGGAGAAACCATAACGTTTCACTGCTTTGCGTTACCCAATGCATTGGAGAGCTATATCGGGCTCACCCGCCCTTAGTTTATCACGGAACCACCCGTTTTCATAACAATGCCCAAGAACCATAAACGTATCACATAAAACATGTATAAAGGAAACATAACATTTCCACATGTCAATCACAATATAACATTTTAGTGTATTGAAATAATGAATCCGTTCAAAAAGAAACCATTTCCAAAACCATTTAAAACATTTAATAAGGAGATTTTTGATTCAAAGTGTACCATACCACCTTGAATCTTTTCACATTTTAAACCATTAATATCCATATAAATAAATCCATAAAACCATTTTGAAAACATCGATATTAATAAGAACAAATCATTAAAACACTTAAAGCGATATTTTGGTTTAAGGGTTTTTACCAAAATTAGAGACACTTGAATACAATAATTGAGGAATAAAATTTAATCATAACCTTATAATATCATGAGAATAAATGGATTCATGATATAATATTCCAAAGGACAATATATACACCATATAAGAGTGAATTGGTGCATAACAACAATGAAGTCTCAATAGAGATGTAAAATGTGATGAAATCCCTTATAAAGAAGGTATCCTTAAATTAAGGATAAATCAATCTCAAAATTATGTGTGACAAATATAAATACACCCAATATAATTTTACATTAAGTGTAAAACAATAAAATGTAATTCACACATATTCAAAGGATGACATATTCAATAACTACATGTTCAACCCAAAGAAATCGAAATTGGGTTAAAAAGTTCCCTTGGTAAAATTCGACAGCCTAACGGCGTCACTTCAAAAATTCAGAAAATGAGAGATAAAAAGGGAATCTCATTACTTGGACATAAAATTTACATCAATCAGGAAATATAAGAACAAATCCCAACATAATAGTATGTGAATTAAAAGACATAACAAACGAAGTCTTTTAAAACGAGGAGGGTGAAAGGTTCCCTTACCGACTTGGGTAACTTTCGAAAAGTACACCCCATTGAAGAAGTGTCATGCAATGAATATTTAAATGCCCATAAATGGAATTATATTAAAAAAAGAGTGTAATAATGGTCAGTAAATAAACCACTCAAAGGAAATTGTGGCAAATGTAGCATAAATCTCACGGGAATAAAAGTGAGATGAAAAATCTCTTACGAAAACTCGGCAGCCTAAGGACGCCACTTAAAACTTACAAAATGGATTGATGAGAGGAATTAGGGTATCTCATCACATAGATATAAAGTTTACAGAAAGAGTAATATAAATGACCATCCCCCAACATAACAAAGAGGAGATTAAAAGAAGTAACATAAAGGAGAGTACTTAAAAAGAAAGAGAGATGTTAGATCTCTTACGAAAATTCGGTAGCCTAACGGCGCCTCTCAAAACATCCAAAGTGGATTTATGAGAGAGAATAGGGTCTCTCATCATATGTACATAAAAATTACAGTAAGATTAATATAAAAGAACATCCCAATCACAAGAAATATGAGCTTTAAAGGAATGACATAAAAGAGTGTACCTAAAAAGAAAGAGTGTAGTAGGATCCCTTACCTCGGGTCCGACATGACTCGATCGTTCTTTAACGTCCTGAATAATAAATTTGAGTTAATTTCTACTTTCTTATGAACCTTCTTAAAGTTCATTATTCCTTTTATATCACTTATTTCAATGTTATAAACATTATGTAATCATTTAAGTTAATAATGTTTGTTTTTTCAATATTTGGTTCTTTAGTCGAAAATGGACTTCTTACAATTACATGTTGTTTGAGTGGTCAAAGGTTCATTTTATCCAGAATGATATTCATGATTTGGATATCATATATATCATATATATCCATCATATACATGTATTTATAATATTACATAATCATTTAGAGGTAAGAAATGAAATGCACCGTTCCTGGAGACGGTAAGCCGTACGTACGCATGAACGCTACTTTCATTTCCATCTCATACTTTAATGGAAAGAAAAAATAATTATATATAGGTATATTATAATTCCAGTATAACATCATATATAATAACTTTAAATCCATCCTTTATATGTCCCACGTATGGCATTAACGAATCAAATAACTTTGAGGGGGCAGTAGTCCGCACTTCCTAAAATGACATTTTCGTGTTTACCCACAATGGAAACCATAAAGGTATGAAACAAATGAAAAACAGAAGCTTAAGTAAAACATAAACATATTATATATCATATATAAAAATAGTGACATCATAATGTCCACCTTTGAAGGTGTTAAATGAGTATTGAACAATCATCGTTTCGGGAGGCAGAATTTCACCATCCACGGAAACCGTATGTTCTTTAACCATTTGATGTAGTTGTGTGAGAGTTTATCTCGAATAAATCTTATAAAAACATCTTAGTATATTTATGATAATGTTTTTGTTACAAAAGAAGTAAATAAAAAGAGTTTAGGAGGTTGGAGAAGCAAAATAAAACAAATGAACATGAGAGAATGAATTACCTTCAAAAGTGTAACTCCTTTTGATTTGAGACTAAAGGATTCCTTTGAAAGGATTATTCCCAAAGGGAATCCTCTAGGATGGGGATAGGGATGTGGAGAGAGTACATGGGTAGGGTATGGCCGAGCCAAAGTCTTGAGTAGTGTGTGAAATGAGGTAGAGGTGGGGGCATTTTATAAGAGGAGAGGAGGGCCACTTTTGGAAATCATGAAAATATTATTTTATTTTCAAAAGTTTTTCGAATTTATAAGGTCCCACATTGATATATTTCGAATATAAGATGATAAGGCTTCCAAATATTCCCATCCAATAGTTTTTGGACAAGTGTAGGTCTTAGATTTTATATTATCGTTTCATTTTATTTAAACTTTTCATTAATGAGGTCATCGTTGCATCATCATGATGTCGTAATTAAATTACTTTATTTAATATCTAAAAATTATAAAAAAAATACTATGATGTAGTAAATCCTTTTATCTTTCTAATGAATATTTATAGTCAAAACATGGACTTGTGTAACCCCACTTAAAAACTATTTTAGTAAAACAACTCATGTTTGTGTCAATTTAATTTTAACATTAAATAAATATATATTAATGTCATTTTCCAACCAAAGTGGCTTCATGGGGTCACCAAGTTGACCCATGGGTTTTATTGGTCGGCCATGACTCATCCGAAAGGGGTAGGACAAGTTTCATGGTGTTTTCATATATTTATAATATCATTTTTACCTTAATTTACACTAATTACCTCTAATCGCAATTAATGAAAAAAAGTTACTATTCACCAAAAAATTATTCTCATCCCATTGAACCACATTTTACATACTAATGACAACCATGTATGTCTGATTTTCAAAATTTAATACACATTAGTGGTATACATTCATTTAACTGAAAAATCAGTTTGCTTGATTACCACTTAGTGGTTTCACTATTCATCAAAAATTGGAGTTTTTCAGAAAATTACCAAAAATTCACCCTAAGCTATATTTGATATTCCGAATTCAAAAATTATGTTTATATTACCTAATTCAAAGAATATAAGTAGAATTAATTAATTTAATAATTAACTCCCGCTGTCAAAACAAATAGCGTGTTTTTAAGAAACAATAAGTATCCAAAGATTGATACTAGTTTAAGTCCGATTTAAAAGTGAAATTAATTCCAACGACCACTATTGGATTTAATGGTAAAAATATTTTCTAATTTAACTATAAACCAATTCAAAAGATTATATAATCATATAAATAAATTATATTAAAAAGAGGTTTTGAATTAAAACACAACATTTTACACTATTCATTAAAAAATGAACTTTATCGGAAAAATACCAAAAAATTACACAAAGTAAAATTTGATGTCCCGATTCTAAAGAACAGTTTTATTTGGTCCAGAAGAATGTATAAGAGTGATCAAAACTATATTTAATGACAGTTCTCCATCAAAAGGCGATAAGTGAACCTTTAGTGAAAACTAGGGCTTATACACCTAAAAATGAATTCTTTCCGTATTTTAAGCCTTTAGCTTTTATTGGATAAATGTAAAAACATTAAAAAACATATATAACCATATTTTAGTTATTTCAGTCAATTCCCGCCAATACAACAGCTACATGTTAACTACCGTTTAAAATAATATTATTTTATTATTAGAGTGCAACGTAAGATTCCCAAGAAACTCGTTGTTGCGTGTTGGGTACGCCATCAAGCATAGCGTCCCCTTTAAAGTCATATTAATATTTTATTCACAAATATGGATAAATATGAAAATGTCATATTATTTATTTACCTGGGGTGTTACATCCTTCCCCCCTTTTGGGAATTGCGTCCTCGCAATTTTTAAAATTGAGCTTGGAAACATCCTTGAAAATACCACATCGGAACAAGATTCGGTAAAACAATAACTTTAAAATAAAGAAAGATGAGTACAAAGGTCACCTGAGTTAACCCATACTAGGATTCCATGAAGAAAAATATGGACATGGAGGAGAAAACATAGGGTCATGTTCTGATGGAGAGTGATAGAAACATGTTTAGGAGAAAGTTAACCATAAGAAAATCACAAACTAGTGATGGGTTAAACGGTATTCGATTCCCCAGTAGGAAAAGTTAATAGACAAATTTTTTGTTTTAAGTTACTTTTTGTTGAGGAATTTATTCATAAGGAAACATAATCACTTATCATGTTGACTTTCAACTTTTACTAGACTCCTTAGTCAAACTCATATTTTTTCCAAAAGGCGAGTATTTAGGGAGACTTGTTCGCATTAAGAGTAATATAATCAACTTTTAGGGAATCACCTAATCCACAAAAGAGAACTATATACTTCCCATGTCTTTAGAAATTAACTAAAACCAAAAAAAAAAGGTTAGTACAAGATCAGATAATCCAGAAAAGGATAACCCTTTATAAAAAGAAAATCTATGCTTAATCTCCAAAATTTGTCCAACAAAACCCAAGGTTCAACATGGACCATCCGATAAACAATTTTTCCATAATATTCTTCAAAGTAAACCAATCTAAGATTGAAACCCAAATATTTTTAGGATTTAGTCACATAGTCTTCCAAGTTAAATCGTAACATTTATCTCCAAACAACATTAGTTTCTCCTAAAGTCTCGTTTTGAAAAGTAATTAACCTAATCACATATCCTCCATGATAGGTTAATAATTTTCATAAATAACCCAAAATCAACTTACTCATAATTCATAAAATCATATAACTAAAAAGAATCAGTCAAACTAACCAGGGACTTCCCGTAGTCCAGTGGTAGGCGATAAATACCATTCGCACTTTGGTTGTGGGTTCGATTCCCGCAGCTTTGTCCGATGCGACGGGTTGTCACACAGTCTGTGTGTTGTCCTTTTTATAAAACTCCAAAAATAACCCTAAAATTTTTTAACCTCAATCGTTTCCTTATACCTTTAATGTTCATCCAAATTCGTTACGATCTCAACATCTTAATTCTTGAAGTCCTATTTCACCACCATAAGATAAAATAAAACAATTCCCAAAATGAATAACATCATACCTTGATCATGGCATCCACTCAGTTTCATCGTCATCTTGCTCACGTAGGTAGAAGTCCCATTCATTACAACAATGATTTAGAGATCCTTCAAAATCATTTGCTTCCTCCATCAAAATACACCTCATACAACATGGGTCATATGGGTGTTCATAGAAAAACAGTTTTGGAAAATAATCATGTATGACGTATAATTCCAAAACATCTGATAAAACATGATTTCTAAAAAATTATCGGACCGAAATTGAGTTGAAACTTTCTATTATTGGTCCTTTTAAAATACCATAAGTATGTGATGTGATACTATATTTTAAAATCTAATATAAATAGGTTGCGCAAGGGTCTCCTTCCTCAGCACCATTTTTAAAATCATAATATGCTTCAAATTCTTGTGATAAGGTAAAATATTTGAAAATACCTTGATAATATTTACCTTTCTTGAAAATATGAGAATATTGTGAAAATAATATTTGTCTAAAAACAACCCATGATCCATGATGATAACGAGGTATAGTGGAGGTGTTTGATATCTCAAACAACTGCTTGCAAGTGAGTTGTATACTAGAAAAAGTTTCACAATCATCCGAAGATGACTTTGCAATAATTATTGCAAGCATGTCATCAGTAAGAGATAGGAATGTCGTTCGAGATCCTTCTCTTTCCATTCGTAACCAACTTTAGTTGACCTGAAAAAAAGAGTTATAAAACAAGGATTTAACTAAAATAATAAATATAGGGACTAATCATGTGTCTCACAAGAACTCCTAATCCCTAAAGTTGTCTAAACCGACCTCTGATACCAACTATAAGGCCCCAGCCTTAAACCTTTCATAATCTTGAGTTATCACAAGATTACACATTGAGGATCTTTTCAGGTTTAGAGTTTTAGAGAATTAGATCTTTAAACTTGCATTACATTCCACCTTTAAACAAAGTGGTTACATAAAAGACATGATTCATTCTTCCCAACAACGGAAACATATTTAAAATAAAACTTGGATTCTTTCTTGACACATCCTTGACTCTATCATCTTATCATGTACCTTTACCGTGACCTATGAAAAACATTTCAAAAACATGGGATGAGCATAAAAAGCTCAGTAAGGGTTATAAAAAAAATATGGAAAGGAAACATGAGTTCATCTATACATAACAATGAAATCATACTTTACCAACTAAACATATGCACTTTAACATACCTCATCAAACCATGAACAGATCATAGAAATCATAAGACGTAAAGGTAACTTGAGGCATTCATAACATTCTTACATAGGTATTAACCCTATTGGTTACGTTTGGAATACCCATCATATTATATTCCCTAAATCTCTTCGGAGAAACCTTAACGTTTCACTCCTTTGCGTTACCCAATGCATTGGAGAGCTATATCGGGCTCACCAGCCCTTAGTTTATCACAGAACCACCCGTTTTTATAACAATTCCCAAGAAACATAAACGTATCACATAAAACATGTATAAGGGAAACATAGAATTTCCACATGTCAATCACAATATAACATTTTAGTATATTGAAATAACGAATCCGTTCAAAAAGAAACCATTTCCAAAACCATTTAAAACATTTAATAAGTATATTTTTGAATCAAAGTGTCTCATACCACCTTGAAGATTTTAACATTTTAAACCATTAATATCCATATAAATAAATCCTTAAAACCATTTTGAAAACATGTATATTAATAATAACAAATCATTAAAACACTTAAAGCGATATTTTGGTTAAAGGGTTTTTACCAAAATTAAAGACACTTGAATACAATAATTGAGGAATAACATTTAATCAGAACCTTATAATATCATGAGAATAAATTTATTCATGATATAATATTCCAAATTATAGTATATACACCATATAAGAGTGAATTGGTTCATAACAACAATGAAGTCTCAATAGAGATGTAAAATGTGATGAAATCCCTTATAAAGAAGGTATCCTTAAATTAAGGATAAATCAATCTCAAAATTATGTGTGACAAATATAAATACACCCAATATAATTGGATATTAAGTGTAAAACAATAAAATTTCATTCACACATATTCAAAGGATGACATATTCAATAACTACATGTTGAACCCAATGAAATCGAAATTGGGTTAAAAAGTTCCCTTGGTAAAATTCGACAGCCTAACGGTGTCACTTCAAAAATTCAGAAAATGAGAGATAAAAAGGGAATCGCATTACTTGGAAAAAAATTTACATCAATCGGGATATAGAAGAACATATACCAACATAATAGTATGTGAATTAAAAGACATAACAAACAAAGTCTTTTAAAATGAGGAGGGTGAAAGGATCCCTTACCGACTTGGGTAACTTTCGAAAAGTACACCCCATTGAAGAAGTGTCATACAATGAATATGTAAATGCCCATAAATGGAATTATATTAAAAAAATACTCTAATAATGGGCAGTACATAAACAACTCAAAGGAAATTGTGGCAAATGTAGCATAAATCTCACAGGAATAAAAGTGAGATGCCAAAATCTCTTACGAAAACTCGGCAGCCTAACGGCGCCACTTAAAACTTACAAAATGGATTGATGAGAGGAAGTAGGTTCTCTCATCACATAAACATAAAGTTTACAGAAATAGGAATATAAAATAACATCCCCCAACATAACAAAGAGGAGCTTAATATAAGTTACATAAAGGAGAGTACTTAGAAATAAAGAGAGAGGTTAGATCTATTATGAAAATTCGGTAGCCTAACGGTGCCACTCAAAACATCCAAAGTGGATTGATGAGAGAGAATATGGTCTCTCATCATATGTACATAAAAATTACAGTAAGATTAATATAAAATAACATCCCAATCACAAAAAATATGAGCTTTAAAGGAATGACATAAAAGAGTGTACTTAAAAAGAAAGAGTGGAGTAGGATCCCTTACGTCGGGTCCGAATTGACTCGATCGTTCTTTAACGTCCTTAATATTAAATTTGAGTTAATTTCTACTTTCTTATGTACCTTCTTAAAGTTCGTTATTCATTTTATATCACTTATTTCAATGTTATAAACATTATGTAATCATTTAAGTTAATAATGTTTGTTTTTTCAATATTTGGTTCTTTAGTCGAAAATGGACTTCTTACAATTACATGTTGTTTGTGTGGTCAAAGGTTCATTATATCCAGAATTATATTCATTATTTGGATATCATATATATCATATATATCAAGCATATACATTTATTTATAATATTACATAATCATTTAGAGGTAAGAAATGAAATGCACCGTTCATGGATATTGTAAGCCGTACGTACGCATGAACGCTACTTTCATTTCTATCTCATACTTTAATGGAAAGAAACAATAATGATATAGAGGTATATTATAATTCCAGTATAACATCATATATAATAACTTTAAATCCATCCTTTATATGTCCCACGTATGGCACTAATGAATCAAATCACTTTGAGGGGGCGGTAGTCCGCACTTCCTAAAATGAAATTATCGTGTTTACCCATAATGGAAACCATAAAGGTTTGAAACAAATAAAAATACAGAAGCTTAAGTAAAACATAAACATATTATATATCATATATAAAAATAGTGACATCATAATGGCCACCTTTGAAGGTGTTAAATGAGTATTGAACAATCATCGTCTCGGGAGGCAGAATTTTTCCATCCACGGAAACCGTATGTTCTTTAACCATTTGATGTAGTTGTGTAAGAGTGTAGCTCGAATAAATCTTATAAAAACATCCTAGTATATTTAAGAAACTTTTTTTGTTACAAAAGAAGTAAATAAAAAGAGTTTAGGTGGTTGGAGAAGCAAAATAAAACAAATGAACATGAGAGAATGAATTACCTTTAAAAGTGTAAATCCTTTTGATTTGAGCCTAAAGGCTTCCTCTGAAAAGATTATTGTCACGACCCGTCCTCGGGGCCCGTGCCGTGACTACCCCAAGCCCGCCTTCCATAGGCCAGGGGCTGGCGACTAGCACCAAAGGCGTAAAATCCCAATAACTGGGAAGGCATTGCCTTTATAAAAGAAAACAAGCACCACAGAGTACAAGCGGAAGTAAACACTAAGTACAAAAAGAAGAGCTGAAAAGTAAAAAGGGGCCGGAAATACAAGCCCAACTGTAAAGTACAACTCGAAAGGGAAAACAGCGACTGAAAAGTAAAGCTGCTACGCTGAGATGTCCACTGGAAATCCCACCTGAAGAGTGGGTACAGATAGCTCCTCTGCTCCTCGGGTCCCGCCGTCTGCTCCGAGTATGTCCCGCCCAGTGGTCTGCCTCTGGGTACCGCCTCGTCGTATAGTCCACCTCCAGGTACCGTCCAGTCCTCGAACACTCGGCCTCTGCCAGCACTGTCCGTCGTCTGCAACCAACACAACGAGGTGCGGGCATAGCCCGTGCAGGGGTGAGTATAACGATACTCAGTAGGGACCCCGAGACCCTCAAGGTCTCACTAAAACCAACAAGTATAACCACAAGAAGATCACAACAGATAAACTCTACTTAGGTATATGCCCATACACATACCTAAGTTATCAAGTAACCCATCTCAGTCATGAGGAAACACAAGGATCATGAGATCAACGGATAACCACTACCCAGGTATATGCCCATACATATACCTAAGTTAGCAAGTGACCCATCTCAATCATTAAGTAACACAGGGTCAAAAGTCTCAGCTCAAACCAGGATTTTCATTATCGAAACCGTAACTGCTGAAGAGCTCCGTCTCTAGAGTGTACAGTGGTCCTGTCACGACTCCGAGGCTGCCGCTCACTAACCTAGGACTGCTGAAGTACTCCTCCTGTCGAGTACTGCGGGTCTGCTGCCAACTACCAGGCGCTCCGTCCGCTGAGGGTCTGCTGCCAAATACCGGGCGCTACCCAGATAGCCTGCTGAGGTACTCCTCCTGTCGAGTACCGCGGGTCTGCTGCCAACTACCAGGCGCTCCGTCCGCCGTGGGTCTGCCGCCAAATACCGGGCGCTCCGTCCACTGGGCTAGTCGACTCACTCCAAGTCGAGTCGGTCAAGCAGTCGTCAGGTCTCAGCCGGCTACACGGTCTCCGTACTCTGCACGCTCGTCTCCACCGTCGTGGGTCTGTCGCTACAACCAAGCGCACACACTCCGTAGAGTAACGCGGGTCCGCCGCTACAACCAAGCGCTCCACCGCCAAGGATCTGCTGCTGCATCCAAGCGCACCACCACTGTCAAGTACCACGGGTCCGCTCCACGAGCTACTGGTCGATACTCCAAGTATCACAAAAACCCACGAAGAAGTATCTCAAAAGTCCGTCTCGTCACAGGGGTCTCAACGCAACAGACGGTGCGTCGATCGGACGCCCGGTCTGTGAGTTATTAACCTTTTTGTCCCAGGGGCCCGGTTGGTTTCGAATGCGAACCAAACCCGGCCGTATCTCAACTGTACCCCAATCTCTCATAGGGTAAACTCATAGGGACCGTTTCTCATCGTGATCATCAACGCCGCTGACGGTTCGTCAGACGGACGTCCTGTCTGAAAGATAACAGCTTTTCCCGTTCCAGGGGCCCGGTTGGATTTCGGTGCGATCCAACCCGGCCACTATCCAACTGCACCCAAATCTCGGGCGAAGGGTGCCAAAAGTTTCGTATCGTCAAGAGGAAGTCAACGAAAAAGACGGCGCGTCAATCGGACGCCCGGTCTGTGAGTTATTGGCATTTTCGTCTCCGGGGCCCGGTTGGTTTTTAAGGAAAAACCAACCCGACCGTACTCCACCTGCGTCCGAACCTCGGGCGGAGTATGCCAAAAGATCCGATTCACTAAGAGGAACACAACGCGACTGACGGCGCGTCAATCGGACGTTCGTGGCTCAAGATATGAGCGTTTCCGCTCCGAAGGCCCGGTTGGTTTCGTGAATGAACCAACCCGGCCGAACTCAAAGTAACCCGAAACCTTGAGTGCGATATACCGAAACGACCGTCTCGATCCAAGGATCGCGTTGCCGCAGACGGTTCGTCATTCGGAGTTCCGAGGCTCAAGTTATGAGCCAAAAACCAAAACAGGTTCGAAACGGGGGGGTCCGGGTCCGGGCCGACCCGGCCCGACCCCCCCCCGGGCGGCGCGGCGGCCGGCGGCGGCGGACGGCGGCGGCGCGGTGGCCGGCGGCGGCGCGCGGCGGCGGCGAGCGGCGGCGCGGCGGCGGCGAGCGGCGGCGCGGCGGGCCGCGGTGGCGGCGGCGGCGGGCCGCGCTGGCGGCGGCGGCGGGCCACGCTGGCGGCGGCAGCGGTTGCCGCACGGGGTGCCGCACGCGGGGGGGTTAAACCCCCGCTTCCTCAGGGTGGCGGCGCGGCTATGCCGCGCCGGTTTTATTAAACCGCCCCCCCTCACATGAGGGGGGCCTGCTTGAGCCGATCCGAGGGGGCAGCCGGCCCCCTCCCTTTAAAATAAAACCGCCCCCCTCATTAAGAGGGGGGTTTTGCCAGATGGCCGGGGAATTAATTCCCCGGTTCCGGCCGGCCAGCCGGCCGGCCGGTTTTCTCCAACGGGACCGGAAAATCCGGTCCCCTCTTCGGCTTCCGACGCCGGCGGCCCGGCCGCCGGTCTTATCTTCCGCCGCGGCCCGGAACCGGCCGCGGTCTCCTCGTCCCACCGCGGCCCGGAACCGGCCGCGGTCTTCTCGTCCCGCCGCGGCCCGGAACCGGCCGCGGTCTTCTCGTCCCGCCGCGGCCCGGAACCGGCCGCGGCGTTCGTCATCCGGCACGGTGCGACGGCACCGCGTCCCTTCGCCGTGCTTTGATAATATTCAACGCGGCGCGACGGCGTCGTGTTCTTGTTGTTTCTTCAAAGGTGCGTGCGACGGTATCGCGATGATATTTGCACGTTCATCCGCGTGGTGCGACGGCACCACGCCACTTGCTTCCTCCCGCAAGATAAAAATCAACAAAAACGTTGGAGGGGGTTTCGGCCGTGTTCGTGCGATCCGGCCCCCCTCGCGTTAATAATAATAACGCAACTTAAAGAAAAACATGTCACACGTTAATCTTGATAAAAGCACGATCAAGAATAAATGAGGAATCTAAAAGAAATTCGACAACCCCTACCTCGGGTTTTAGATTCAAAGGTTCGGCTACGCTCCGCGGAAGACGACGTCGCGGAGGTCGGGTGTCGCGGTCGTCGTTCGTCAAATCCGTTGACGAAGTGCTATGCCCGAAGAGACACGACGTTGGCGGATCTTCGTTTGCCGACGAAGGTTGTCCGAAGAAGAGATGGCGTCCCCTTCGTTGTCACGGTGAACGAAGAAAGGAGTCGCGGCGTTCTTCGTCGGAAAAGAGAGCGTTCCTCGTCAAGTCTTGAGGAAAGTCAAGATATAAAGAAAGCAACGATCTCAAGAATCTCTACCTCGATAATCACACGTTGGCGGAGTCGTGGAATATTGGTGTCGATTCCTTTGACGTCGGAGGAAGAGTTGTTATCGAAGGCGTTCGTCGCGGAAAACCGACGCGGAAGGGATGACGCGGAAGAAGTACGTCGCGTCGCGGATACGGCGTCGCGGATGAATCGTGTTCTTCGGCGGAGAAGTTCTTCGTTGAAGAACGACGTTCTTCGCGTTCTTCGTTCTTCGAAGGTTCTTCGTCAAAGCTTGGAGATGAAGGGAGAGCTCTCCAAAGACAAACAAAGAACTCTTAATAAAATAAGAATACCACTTATTTTATTAACACACAACTCAAAAGGATTTCAAAAGTTTGAAATTCAAAAGAGTTAACTCCCAAAATTAACTCACTTATTTAATATACAAGAGTTGTATAATTAATAAGAAGTTAAGTTATCAAGCCAAAAAGAGGGAGAGTGGGGAGTTGAAAAGGTGGGGGGTTCGTGTGGGCCCCACCACACTTAATCCTCCCAAGGGAGGTTAAGTGGGTGTGGGTCCCACTCCCAACCACCTTAGATAGGTTTTAAAAAAAAAGTTAAAAATAAAATTTGTATTACACAAATTTTATTTAACTTAACTGAAAAACCCCAAAACGTAACTCTCAACCCGCAACAAACGCAACTCCCGAAAAGGTCTCATTAAGCGAAAATCGGCGTTGCGAGTTCATCGGTGCCCTCGGATTTCAATTCCGAGCACCGGATCAAAAGTTAGGAATTCCCGCTCGTTCGTTCACTGAACGTACCCGAGCCAAACTTCGGAAATTAATTCCGGGCACTCCGGGCCTCGGAATCAGGTGCCGTCTGAAACTGCGCTCTTGTAAAATTCTAAAGAAAATTAAGAAAAAATTTTCCTTGAATTTTACGGGTCTTTACATTACTCCCACCTCCGGGCTTTACGTCCCCGTAAAGCTACATCAAAAACTAGGGAAACAAAAAGAGGATACTGAGCACGCATCTGAGCCTCCCGCTCCCAAGTGCTCTCCTGGAGATTCCCGTGCCGCCATCTGTTGCGCACAAGAGGAATCGATCGTCCATGTAGGACCCGCTCCTGGATGACATGGACCTCTTTTGACGTGGCCCGGACCATCTCTGGTCCCACAAGAGCTGCAAGATTTCTTCTTTGCCGAAAAGAGAAACCTGGTCTCATCCCCTGGATGAACCACATTCTTTGCCTAAAACAGTCAATCCTAACATGGATGATATTAATCCATACCAAGGATGACGTCGTAAGGCCTCGACGCTACTACTAAGAGATCCAACCGTTACTCTCGCCTCCAAGGGTTGAGTCACACTGTCGGCATCAGTGTGTGGTAACTGGTCTCCTCCAGTAGATGTCTCACAAGTGAGGGTCAAGTCAACAGTCAACTGGAACCTCTTAGTAACATCACAAAAGAGGACAGGAAAGAAAACATCACAAAAGAATGCGTCTTTTTTTTTTGTTATTGCAGTTCATAATACAAGACGCTACATAAAAGCAACAACAACATGGAACTAGAAGTACAAAAGACGTATCCACTAGTTCCTCCCCTGTCCACCTGCTTTACTGTTGCTCAAGCATTTGTCGCTGCCTCTATCTCGGTGGCTCTCCCAGAGCCTGCGGATCGGGAGTCGGACAGTCACGTGCCAGATGTCCCTTTTCGCGGCATGAGTAACACAACCTGCTCCTTGCACGGCTAGCTCTGTTCCCACCTCGGGTGCCCTGCACCACTGGTCCTAAAACCCGAGATCGCCCAACTGCTCGTCTGGTCCTCCTGGACCTCTGCATCATCTGTCTACTGCCCACAGATGACTCGGTTTCTGATCGAAAAACACGCGGCAAAGGCAGAATCTCCTGTACACGCTCGGGGTGTAGAGATACTGGCACAAACTCCACCCTGAAGAAGGTCTCGAAGTCTTCCCATGCGAAGTCCATCTCATCGCAAAACTGAAACAAGTGGCTCCACCACCTACCTGCTGCTGCCTGAAGGAGGCTGGTAGCAAAGATCACCATGAAATCTGCCGGCGTCCCCACTAGCCTGAAGACTCTCACCACAGCCTCCAGCCAAAACTCAGCCGCCTGCGGGTCCGTCTCTCCCCGGAACCTGGGTGGCCTCTGGCGCTGGAACTCGTGCAGCGCGCTCAAGCGTCGTGCATCGCCTACTGCTGGGGCTGGTGGCATCGGTGGCCCAACTGCAAGAGGGCCCTGTACCGAAGCCTCGTCGCTCGACAGACTGTCAGTACGCTCATCCCTCCGGGCTCTAGCTGGTCGTCTGAGAAAAGACATCCTGAAAGAAACAACGTAACACGATCAAACGATTATACCTGGTGAGCTGACCTGGTTTGAGCTGTTTTAAGGGGAAAAACCTTTGAAAACACACACGCAATCAGTATTTTTGTGCACAAAGTCGGAAATCAGTTGTCAGGGTCCTGGTGTATGGATACGTCGGCCGCCCGCACCAACACTGGACTCCCTGAACTGAAAACCACACTCGGTACTCTCAACACTATTGCTTCACAGAAAGAAACATCAGAGTTATAAGTTCTGCGGTAGAACCGAACTCCTCTGATACCAATTTGTCACGACCCGTCCTCGGGGCCCGTGCCGTGACTACCCCAAGCCCGCCTTCCATAGGCCAGGGGCTGGCGACTAGCACCAAAGGCGTAAAATCCCAATAACTGGGAAGGCATTGCCTTTATAAAAGAAAACAAGCACCACAGAGTACAAGCGGAAGTAAACACTAAGTACAAAAAGAAGAGCTGAAAAGTAAAAAGGGGCCGGAAATACAAGCCCAACTGTAAAGTACAACTCGAAAGGGAAAACAGCGACTGAAAAGTAAAGCTGCTACGCTGAGATGTCCACTGGAAATCCCACCTGAAGAGTGGGTACAGATAGCTCCTCTGCTCCTCGGGTCCCGCCGTCTGCTCCGAGTATGTCCCGCCCAGTGGTCTGCCTCTGGGTACCGCCTCGTCGTATAGTCCACCTCCAGGTACCGTCCAGTCCTCGAACACTCGGCCTCTGCCAGCACTGTCCGTCGTCTGCAACCAACACAACGAGGTGCGGGCATAGCCCGTGCAGGGGTGAGTATAACGATACTCAGTAGGGACCCCGAGACCCTCAAGGTCTCACTAAAACCAACAAGTATAACCACAAGAAGATCACAACAGATAAACTCTACTTAGGTATATGCCCATACACATACCTAAGTTATCAAGTAACCCATCTCAGTCATGAGGAAACACAAGGATCATGAGATCAACGGATAACCACTACCCAGGTATATGCCCATACATATACCTAAGTTAGCAAGTGACCCATCTCAATCATTAAGTAACACAGGGTCAAAAGTCTCAGCTCAAACCAGGATTTTCATTATCGAAACCGTAACTGCTGAAGAGCTCCGTCTCTAGAGTGTACAGTGGTCCTGTCACGACTCCGAGGCTGCCGCTCACTAACCTAGGACTGCTGAAGTACTCCTCCTGTCGAGTACTGCGGGTCTGCTGCCAACTACCAGGCGCTCCGTCCGCTGAGGGTCTGCTGCCAAATACCGGGCGCTACCCAGATAGCCTGCTGAGGTACTCCTCCTGTCGAGTACCGCGGGTCTGCTGCCAACTACCAGGCGCTCCGTCCGCCGTGGGTCTGCCGCCAAATACCGGGCGCTCCGTCCACTGGGCTAGTCGACTCACTCCAAGTCGAGTCGGTCAAGCAGTCGTCAGGTCTCAGCCGGCTACACGGTCTCCGTACTCTGCACGCTCGTCTCCACCGTCGTGGGTCTGTCGCTACAACCAAGCGCACACACTCCGTAGAGTAACGCGGGTCCGCCGCTACAACCAAGCGCTCCACCGCCAAGGATCTGCTGCTGCATCCAAGCGCACCACCACTGTCAAGTACCACGGGTCCGCTCCACGAGCTACTGGTCGATACTCCAAGTATCACAAAAACCCACGAAGAAGTATCTCAAAAGTCCGTCTCGTCACAGGGGTCTCAACGCAACAGACGGTGCGTCGATCGGACGCCCGGTCTGTGAGTTATTAACCTTTTTGTCCCAGGGGCCCGGTTGGTTTCGAATGCGAACCAAACCCGGCCGTATCTCAACTGTACCCCAATCTCTCATAGGGTAAACTCATAGGGACCGTTTCTCATCGTGATCATCAACGCCGCTGACGGTTCGTCAGACGGACGTCCTGTCTGAAAGATAACAGCTTTTCCCGTTCCAGGGGCCCGGTTGGATTTCGGTGCGATCCAACCCGGCCACTATCCAACTGCACCCAAATCTCGGGCGAAGGGTGCCAAAAGTTTCGTATCGTCAAGAGGAAGTCAACGAAAAAGACGGCGCGTCAATCGGACGCCCGGTCTGTGAGTTATTGGCATTTTCGTCTCCGGGGCCCGGTTGGTTTTTAAGGAAAAACCAACCCGACCGTACTCCACCTGCGTCCGAACCTCGGGCGGAGTATGCCAAAAGATCCGATTCACTAAGAGGAACACAACGCGACTGACGGCGCGTCAATCGGACGTTCGTGGCTCAAGATATGAGCGTTTCCGCTCCGAAGGCCCGGTTGGTTTCGTGAATGAACCAACCCGGCCGAACTCAAAGTAACCCGAAACCTTGAGTGCGATATACCGAAACGACCGTCTCGATCCAAGGATCGCGTTGCCGCAGACGGTTCGTCATTCGGAGTTCCGAGGCTCAAGTTATGAGCCAAAAACCAAAACAGGTTCGAAACGGGGGGGTCCGGGTCCGGGCCGACCCGGCCCGACCCCCCCCCGGGCGGCGCGGTGGCCGGCGGCGGCGGACGGCGGCGGCGCGGTGGCCGGCGGCGGCGCGCGGCGGCGGCGAGCGGCGGCGCGGCGGCGGCGAGCGGCGGCGCGGCGGGCCGCGGTGGCGGCGGCGGCGGGCCGCGCTGGCGGCGGCGGCGGGCCACGCTGGCGGCGGCAGCGGTTGCCGCACGGGGTGCCGCACGCGGGGGGGTTAAACCCCCGCTTCCTCAGGGTGGCGGCGCGGCTATGCCGCGCCGGTTTTATTAAACCGCCCCCCCTCACATGAGGGGGGCCTGCTTGAGCCGATCCGAGGGGGCAGCCGGCCCCCTCCCTTTAAAATAAAACCGCCCCCCTCATTAAGAGGGGGGTTTTGCCAGATGGCCGGGGAATTAATTCCCCGGTTCCGGCCGGCCAGCCGGCCGGCCGGTTTTCTCCAACGGGACCGGAAAATCCGGTCCCCTCTTCGGCTTCCGACGCCGGCGGCCCGGCCGCCGGTCTTATCTTCCGCCGCGGCCCGGAACCGGCCGCGGTCTCCTCGTCCCACCGCGGCCCGGAACCGGCCGCGGTCTTCTCGTCCCGCCGCGGCCCGGAACCGGCCGCGGTCTTCTCGTCCCGCCGCGGCCCGGAACCGGCCGCGGCGTTCGTCATCCGGCACGGTGCGACGGCACCGCGTCCCTTCGCCGTGCTTTGATAATATTCAACGCGGCGCGACGGCGTCGTGTTCTTGTTGTTTCTTCAAAGGTGCGTGCGACGGTATCGCGATGATATTTGCACGTTCATCCGCGTGGTGCGACGGCACCACGCCACTTGCTTCCTCCCGCAAGATAAAAATCAACAAAAACGTTGGAGGGGGTTTCGGCCGTGTTCGTGCGATCCGGCCCCCCTCGCGTTAATAATAATAACGCAACTTAAAGAAAAACATGTCACACGTTAATCTTGATAAAAGCACGATCAAGAATAAATGAGGAATCTAAAAGAAATTCGACAACCCCTACCTCGGGTTTTAGATTCAAAGGTTCGGCTACGCTCCGCGGAAGACGACGTCGCGGAGGTCGGGTGTCGCGGTCGTCGTTCGTCAAATCCGTTGACGAAGTGCTATGCCCGAAGAGACACGACGTTGGCGGATCTTCGTTTGCCGACGAAGGTTGTCCGAAGAAGAGATGGCGTCCCCTTCGTTGTCACGGTGAACGAAGAAAGGAGTCGCGGCGTTCTTCGTCGGAAAAGAGAGCGTTCCTCGTCAAGTCTTGAGGAAAGTCAAGATATAAAGAAAGCAACGATCTCAAGAATCTCTACCTCGATAATCACACGTTGGCGGAGTCGTGGAATATTGGTGTCGATTCCTTTGACGTCGGAGGAAGAGTTGTTATCGAAGGCGTTCGTCGCGGAAAACCGACGCGGAAGGGATGACGCGGAAGAAGTACGTCGCGTCGCGGATACGGCGTCGCGGATGAATCGTGTTCTTCGGCGGAGAAGTTCTTCGTTGAAGAACGACGTTCTTCGCGTTCTTCGTTCTTCGAAGGTTCTTCGTCAAAGCTTGGAGATGAAGGGAGAGCTCTCCAAAGACAAACAAAGAACTCTTAATAAAATAAGAATACCACTTATTTTATTAACACACAACTCAAAAGGATTTCAAAAGTTTGAAATTCAAAAGAGTTAACTCCCAAAATTAACTCACTTATTTAATATACAAGAGTTGTATAATTAATAAGAAGTTAAGTTATCAAGCCAAAAAGAGGGAGAGTGGGGAGTTGAAAAGGTGGGGGGTTCGTGTGGGCCCCACCACACTTAATCCTCCCAAGGGAGGTTAAGTGGGTGTGGGTCCCACTCCCAACCACCTTAGATAGGTTTTAAAAAAAAAGTTAAAAATAAAATTTGTATTACACAAATTTTATTTAACTTAACTGAAAAACCCCAAAACGTAACTCTCAACCCGCAACAAACGCAACTCCCGAAAAGGTCTCATTAAGCGAAAATCGGCGTTGCGAGTTCATCGGTGCCCTCGGATTTCAATTCCGAGCACCGGATCAAAAGTTAGGAATTCCCGCTCGTTCGTTCACTGAACGTACCCGAGCCAAACTTCGGAAATTAATTCCGGGCACTCCGGGCCTCGGAATCAGGTGCCGTCTGAAACTGCGCTCTTGTAAAATTCTAAAGAAAATTAAGAAAAAATTTTCCTTGAATTTTACGGGTCTTTACAATTATGCCCAAAGGGAATCCTCTAGGATGAGGAGAGGGATGTGGAGAGAGTAAATGGACTGGTTATGGCTGAGCCAAAGGCTTGAGGAGTGTGTGAAATGAGGTAGAGGTGGGGGCCTTTTATAAGAGGAGAGGAGGGGCACTTTTGGAAATCATGAAACTATTATTTTATTTTCAAAAGTCTTTCGAATTTCTAAGGTCCCACATTGATATATTTCGAAGGTAAGATGATAAGGATTCGAAATATTCCCATCCAATATATTTTGGACAGGTGTAGGTCTTATATTATATATTATCGTTTCATTTTATTTAAACTGTTCATTAATGAGGTCATCGTTCCATCATCATGATGTCGTAATTAAATTAATTTATTTAATATCGAAAAATTATAAAAAAAATACTATTATGTAGTAAATCTTTTCAGATTTGTAATTAATATTTATAGTCAAATTTGGGACTTGTGTAACCCCACTTAAAAACTGTTTTAGAAAAACAACTCATGTTTGTGTCAATTTAATTTTAACATTAAATAAATAAATATTAATGTCATTTTCCAACCAAAGTGGCTCCAAGGGGTCCCCAAGTTGACCCTTGGGTTTTCTTGGTCGTCCATGACTCATCCAATAGGGGTAAGACAAGTGTCATGGTGTTTTCATATTTTTATAATATCATTTTTACCTTAAATTACACTAATTACCTCTAATCGCGATTAATGAAAAAAATGTTACTATTCACCAAAAAATTATTTTCATCCCATTGAACCACATTTTACATACTAATGACAACCATGTATGTCAGATTTTCAAAATTCAATACACATTAGTGGTAAACTTTCAATTAACTGAAAAATCAGTTTGCTTGATTACCACTTAGTGGTTTCACTATTCATCAAAAATTGGAGTTTTTCAGAAAATTACCAAAAATTCACCCTAAGCTATATTTGATATTCCAAATTCAAAAATGATGTTTATATTACCTAATTAAAAGAATATAAGTATAATTAATTAATTTAATAATTAACTCCCACTGTCAAAACAAATAGCGAGTTTGTAAGAAACAATAAGTATCAAAAGATTGATACTAGTTTAAGTCTGATTTAAAAGTGAAATTAATTCCAACGACCACTATTGGATTTAATGGTAAAAATATTTTCTAGTTTCACTTTAAAACCAATTCAATATATTATCTAATCATATAAATAAATTAGATTAAAAAGAGGTTTTGAATTAAAAGAAAACATTTTACACTATTCATTAAAAAAATGAACTTTATCGGAAAAATACCCAAAAATTACACAAAGTAAAATTTGATGTCCCGATTCTAAATAAGAGTTTTATTTGGTCCAAAATAATGTATAAGAGTGATCAAAACTATATTTAATGACATTTCGCCATCAAAAGGCGATAAGTGAACCTTTAGTGAAAACTAGGGCTTATACACCTAAAATTGAATTCTTTTTGTATTTTAAGCCTTTAGATTTTATTGGATAAATGTAAAAACATTAACAAACATATATAATCATATTTTAGTTATTTCTATCAATTCCCGCCAATACAACGGCTACATGTTAACTACTATTTAAAATAATATTATTTTATTATTTGAGTGCAACGTAAGATTCCCAAGAAACTTGTTGTTGCGTGTTGGGTACGCCATCAAGCATAGCGTCCCCTTTAATGTCATATTAATATTTTATTCACAAATATGGATAAATTTGAAAATGTCATATTCTTTATTTACCTGGGGTGTTACATTTATGTTCCTATTTTAACCTTATCATTTATATTTAACTTTAAGTTAGATAATTTTACTTTTATTGTGTCTTCTTGTTTTCTTACACTATAAGGTTAATAAACTTACTATATCAAGCCAAACGAACCCCAAGTCATTAATAATTAATATATATAACCTTATCTAAGTCATTTGGCCAATCCTTAGATTTTTAGGAATAAAATTACAATTAATAATATAATATTTGTTTTAAAAACTATTTTATGTCAATTTTGACACTATTTAGTAATTGATTTTTTTGAAAATTATAACAGAATGATTAGTTCAAAAAAAGTTACTTAAATCAATACTAACATGTCATATTAACCTATAAAATTATTGTAATTCATAAAAAGTCTTAAATTACATTTCTTTGGGTATTTATAACATCAATTATGTCAATATTTCATTAATAAGACAATTACTGCATCATCTTTGTGTCATAATAAATGATAATTATTCAATCCCTAAAAATTCTAAATAAATTCCTATGATGTAGATAATTGTATTAGATTTCTGGAGACTATTCATGTTCGAAGTTTCATGAAGTTTTTCACTAAATTAAAATTATTATACTTATAAGATTTAAGAAAGTGAAATGTTGTCACATTATTTGGTTTTAATAATAATTAAATTATTTTCATAGAACAAAGTCCATTAAATGAATCTAATCCTAACCTTAGGTGATATGGGTCGACTTTTAGTCATCCAATAGGATTTTTCCAAGTGTTAGGGTAATTTTATAGTATTATATTTACCCTAAATTACCCGATTTACCTTTAACTATGGTAAGTAAAATTTACTGTAGTTACTATTCATAATTCCCAAAAATAAAAAGTAGCCTATTAACATAATTTGGACCCACTGATTCCAAATATGGAACCCATTTTTTTCTAATTCAATACACATAAGTTGCAGAAATTAAATTAAAATTAATCCCATTGTCGAAAGAAAACGGGTTTTTCTTTAAAACATTGCAAAAGATTGAATTGATTTAACCAATGAATTCAAGGTAAAATCAATGCTAATGACATAAATTATATTAAATGGTAAAAATATATTCTATTTATACTTTAAAACCATTAAATATTATAATTTAACCCCAAAATATATTACGATGAAAAAATTTGTTTTTAATTAATATATAGCGTGTTTTTACTATTCATTAAAATATGAAAGTCATCAGAATAAAATGAAAAATTTATCCAAAGTAAATTTTTATTTCTTGATTCCAAAGAATAATTTTATTTTGTCAAATAGAACTTATAAACATGTCAGAAACTAGATTTAATGTGGGTGCGCCATCAAAAGGCGGCAAAACTGCATTTTTTTGAAAAATACTTATTTTACCCGAAAAATATATTTTGTTCTTATACCATGTTCTAGAAAATGTGTAAGATGAATAATAATGTTATAAAATTAAAAATTTAGTTAACACTATTCATAACGTCTAGTTCATAACAATATTATAATAATATATCGTTGTTTAGTAAATCTCGATATTGCGTACAAAACACGCTATCGAGGAAGGTAGCGATTGCGTGTAATGCAAGCCAAGTCAGGGTTGTGTGTAGTGCACAACTCCTTTTTTGTTGCATATAACAGAATCCAACCATATTTTATTTATACATTGAATATATAAATATATATACACTCAATGTTGCGTAGAATAACTTCTATCAAACGAACATGAAATTGTGTGTAACAAGAGCCAAGAAAAGTGTTGCGTATACTGCAAGCTAATACGGTGTTGCGTATAGCACAATATAATCTTGGTGTGTCATACAATAGAAGATATGAATGAAATTAAAAAGAATGTATCTTATAAAATCTCGGGTTGTTACAGTTGTGATATCATTATACCATAAAAATATTTACATGAAACTAGTACAGACGATCAAAACTATAATCACCTGATGTGAAAATTCTAAAGAATTCAGATAGATAATGACTACTTATAAAGATTATGAATTAAAATGGATATGATTAATATTATTAATTATGTTATTAATATATATATATATATATCCATGATATTATTGAATGTTTTGGGAAGTCAGGAAAAGAGGTAAGGGTTTCTATCTCAATTTCCCTTCACTGAGACAAGTGTTGTGTTTATACATCTATGTTAAATTTTTAGATTTGTATACATAAAATTTTTTTATGTTTTTTCTTGAATAAAATTAATTTAATTTTATAAAAATATAATTTTCATGTTTTAACTCTCGATGGTTTCTAATCTAATATTTTTACTCAAACTGTAAGAGTTTTTTTCTCAATTTCCCTTCGTTGAGACAAGTAATGTATTTATGAAGTAATTTTATTTTTTCTTGTATATATTACCAATTTGAGTTATAAAAATATAAATTTACATTTAATCATTTTTTTTAAACTTCAATTACAATCCTACTCTTTAAATGGGTTTTGATTACAGTTTTACTCAAGTTGTGTGGGTTCTCTTAGTCTCAATTTTGATTCTTGGAGAAATAATATATTTTGTGAAAGTAATTTATCTGAATGGTGTATTCAATATATTTATATATATTTATTTCATATTCCTTGTATTTCAGTGTATTTGATAGCTGAATTGTTTTTTCAAGTGGTTATTTATTCAATTTTTAGCAATATTAAGGTTTTTTTGTAGCTCAAATCCACTTTTTGGAGTTATAATGTTTTAACCTTATCATTTTTATCCAAGATTGGGTTATCCTACCCTAATATTTTAGGGAAATTTTTAATCCTATTTGGAAGAATGATGTTTTTATTAAAATATATTTTTTATTCTATTAGAAATGTATGTTTTGAAAATGGTGTTTTGGAAACTATTTAAAATGTTTTTTCATATCACAGTCGTATGTTTTTTATTCCAATAAAACATTCTACAGGTAAAAACTTATTAATTTTCAAGGAAACATTATTTATGAATATTTTTAAAAATAAATTGTTTTTAAATATTTTCATTCCACATATTTAAAAATTATTTTATAATTGATCCATAACTTTCTCTTTTATATCAATGTTAAAAATGTTTTCCAGAATCTATTTAAAGTTTTAACTTCAATTTGAAATTTAGTTTTCAAATGTTTTTCCCTAATATTGTTAATATTTCATGATTTATCCTAATATATATATGCTATCATTTATGGTAAATTAACACATGATATTGTAAAATATTATTCATTATCCTTTCTTAGGTGGCATCATTTAAGAAATTTTTTCAAGGATTTTTTTCATCTATGTCAACATCTATATTTGTTTCCATTGTTACAATAGAGATGTGTTCCTTTAAAACCATACACATCCCTAGTATGGGAGGATGTTGATCATGTATATCGTGTATTGACTTAGCCATGTACTCATTGTTGTATTCATTATGAACATCATAATTTTCCTAACCCATATTAGATTATGTTCACCAAGAAAGTATGATATTATTTTGACATGGGTAAAAGTATTATAATATTTCTATTATTATCCAAATATAATATACTATAGTAAATTTTAATATGTATTTTTTAACCATCCGCCTTCTTTCTCCTAATGGGTTATGATCATGTTATCCCATTATTAACATGTGGAATGTATTGAAAGTATTTATAATTTTTGGATACTAATGTAAGTAGATCATGTATTGATATTTCTTATACTTAGTTATATAGATTTACATGTTTTTATTCATCCAAAGGTTCCTTATGTAAGGGTATAAAAAAAAATTATCTATTATTTTGGTGAATTCATTGTACTTAAACAATTGATGGGTGGGTTCCAATAGTATATAACCCCTCTATGCATCAATAGGTCTCATGAGTCCAAATGGGTTGTGTTTTAGTGTATAAATCCTTCTATCCATCCAACATTGAGATTTTATTATATTAAAGGAAAAATGAGGGTCGTGGCCTGAAACATATCAGGGAGGTCTGAAATAATGCATGCCTAGGGCATCCACATGAACCAGGATAACCCATTTAAGGCGAAGGGATCTGATACTACTAAAAACAGGGTAAGGGTTGGCCAAGGAGGCCCAGGATTCCAGGAAGTCCGCGACATTCATACCTTCTCTCTACGAGTGATTATGACAAGTGTCACCTTGAAGAAACTTTTTAAAGTCACAAATGAAATAGGATACAGTCTATAGGACGCTAGAGGTACCTTGAATTGAGTGAAAAAGAGTCATTGATTCAGTTTCCACTTGATGGACAGGGAACCCAGGGGCACGACACAAATCAGACCCTGTGAGCAGAGATGTAGCCTCATCCCTGATGGAATCACCTAGACCAAACCACCAACTGAAGGCCAAGACCACTGAGCCATGCGGATTATGAAAAACACCCCCACCCCTCATGCAACCCTTAATATAGGATCCATCAACATTAATATTGAGGCCTAAGTCATGAGGATTCCAACAAACCCAATGACCTTGAGGATACACCCTTGGAACAATAGAAATCCAGCTACTAGCCTTGAAACGCAAAAGGAAGGATCCTTTCATCAAGTTTAAGAAACAGTAATGAGTCAAGTTCTAGGGACCTCACCCTAGATCGCAAGGCCAAAATAGAACTAGAGCGTCCCTCATGTCTGGAGATATTACGAGCAAAGTATAAGACCCATCATCCAACCGCGATGACCACTGAGTGCACCCTCTGTTCCTGAAGACTTTCTGATGAACTAGAGAACCATGCATGGAGAAAGGCATCCCCAGAGAGACCCGAGAAATCCCACCTGGAGAATTCATGAAAAAGGCCTTGATGGCAGGTTTTTGAAGTTCATAATTATGAATTCCATCATTATGGGATCAGTTTTATCGATAAACATGTTTTTATTTATTTTCATGGATTTATAATGATACCAGACTCATGTTGATTAGAGATTCATGTTGTTTTCTAATTCATATCATAATATTTTTTTATGTTTATACCATGATTCCTTCGGTTATATTTTCCTTTTCTGACTGTTTGAGATCATCCTTTCTTATTTATTTCACTAACCGATGTTATAGAGAAAATTAGTACATGTGGCGTGTATAGAAGGATAAAAATTACGAAATATATTTTTGCAGATTACGAATAATATTCAGAAATTAATAAGTTTCATATATATTGGGAAAATATTCAATTTGATATAAAGAACATGGTTGTTATTAGTTTATGTTGTGTCCAAATTTTATTAATCTCTAATCCTAAAATGATCCAAGAAATCTAAATATTCATTATTGATTTTGTACTTATGAATGGTTATATCTAGTATTTTACAGCTAGTAACAAATAATTAATGTAAATTCTGTGTCTATGATAAATGGGTCAAGGAGAGCGGTGTTAGGGCTCCAAAGTTGGTTTCAAAGGAATTTTTTAGATAAAAATATAAACTGATATGATTTTAGGATAATATAAGTGTTTAAAAGTTAAGGTTGGTAAAAATTTTGAAGTTAAAGATAAATCATTGGAATATTATATGATTTTATGTTAAGGTAATGATGTATATTTTATTAGGGGATTTGGATTATATAACCCTAGTAAAAACCATAATAATAAGTTTAAGCATTGGATAACATCCATATGTTTTGGTAAAATAAAGATTATGTATTTTTTTTCTAGTAATAAATCTCTGTCTAGATACTAGAATGTGGATGTTGTTGTGGCATGAATTCACCTATGGGTAATCACCATGCAATGTGTTGGTTGAGAATTTATTAAATCATCACTCAAATGCATGATAAGTGGTCCTAATATTTCACTACATGTGATACAATCCTAGTGTATATGATTTGGGTATTCACATTAAATTTATGAACCATTATAAAGAATTTATGAATGATGATATATAATTAGTTCAGAGAATCTTATTGAAAAAAATAACCATCGATAACCAAGGATTGAAACAATGGGTCCATATATTTATCTAAAAGTGTCATATGTTTCTATAGAAGGTGTCCTAAGATAATTAATACCGATATTTGTTTTTTCATATTCACATTTTAGATATTATAATGACAATTTTTTTATTATTTTCATGAAACATGCTCATTGATATGAATCTAAGAATGGTATGTATCTAGAAACCACTATGCCTAATAATCAAATAAGGATGCAGAAATAAATGGTTAATAATTATAGTATATTCCTATTATGATTGAAATGGTGAGTTTCCTAGTCTTACCTTAGGTATTTGGACTGATATAATCTTGAAACTCTAAGATATTCTCATTAATAAGGGATATTTATAAATGATATTATGGAATATTTTAAAACTCATGAGAATTATGTGAAACATATAAGAATTATGCATTAGTAGTTTTAATTAAATGGTATGGTGACATATATTAAATGGTAACAATAACCTTGAAATGTGATTTTATGTAAAGTTTATAGTTTTGGGAATAACAATTTCATAATAAATGATTGAGGTATGGATAACTCTTAAGTTTAATATATTTTTTTATGTTGAGATAGTAAAGGGTGGTTTGATTTTGATGAATTAAGTTAAATTGTATTTAGTAACCTTGGTATTGATAATTGATTCATGATATTTTTTGTTAATTTCATCTTTTGTTTTGGATTATTAAATTTAGTGACTAGTGTGTAGCCGTATACCATTTTAGGATTAAATATTGATCTATTTTTTAGAGGAATATATAATATCTTTATTGATTAATGTCCTGAATAATCAAAATGTTTTGGTAAAGATATGTTGTTGAGAGTATATGATTGGGTTACATATATACATGGGTATATTATTTCATGAATGAATAATGTTGTTTGAGTAAGGATGTGTTGGATTTTTGAGATCACATATTTCAATGATTATTGGGTTTATAATATTTTAATAAAGTACATGGTAATTTTAGATATCAATTTTAAGGATTGTGTTAATAACTATGAGTGAACCCAACACAATGTATCCACGGTATAACCAATAGTGATATATGAGAGTGATATAGGTTTAGCCAAGTCTAATACAAGTTTTGTAGAATGGACTATAGGCTATAATAATAATTTCATAAGGTGATACATCTTGAGGTTAAATTTTATTTTGATATTTTATGGTAGTTCAATTATAATTATCATCACTCCTGATAACTATATTGGTTTTAGTAATTTATGTAAATAGACAAAACCAAGGGTGTGAGGTGCAATGAAAATATTACGTAGATGAAAAAACCATAGGAATGGTAGATTGAGGGACAAATCTTGTGATTATGTCAATATATCTATCATGATAAAGGATTAACAATGTGAACATAGTCGAAGTCCCAAACACACTAGTGAAAAGAAACATAGAGTCTAGTGAATGGTCAAAGGATGAATATAATGAAGCAAAAGGTCATAATTTCATATATATCATAGATATGGGAAGAAATATTGGTTAAATTACCTTAAATGGATGTTAATATGTTATATGTTTAGAGTTTATGGTCATCAAACTCACAAATATAAGTAAAATAGAGGAGCTAAAAAAATTATTCAATTGAAAGAGAGATGGGAATTAGGTGATTCAATGTACCAATCAAAAGGACAACAAGAGAGATAGTCACCAATAACCATGAAAACAAGAAAAATCCTATGAAAATATTAATAATTAAATTGATAATGAGTTTTCTCTCTAAATTTGTTGGAGTCTTATGTCATGTAAGTTTTCACCAACTACTAGGATCTCAATTATAAAAAACCTAGTCATATGATATTCATAAAAATCATATTACAGTTTTCTGGGATGTTATTCCTTATGGATATAGATCAAAATCCCATGGTATAATTCTATGTGAAATTTGGGTTGTTTTTTCTCACTTTATAAAGAAATTATTATATTTTTTTCTTATAGATAATTCTATTTTCACTTCCTAAATAAACCCATGATCATCTAGCGATGTTTGGTTAATTACACGTTCCATATATAAATTATTTTGATAATATGAATCAAATTATAGGTAAAATGTTTTTTTTAATGGGGGATAATGTAACACCCAAAAATTATAACATATTTTTATGATTAAAAAAGATAATTTTTTGATGTCTTTCTCTATACTCACCATTGAAATTAAATGAAATCATGATATATTTCGATAAAATAAAAATATTTAAGTATGAATATTAAATAACTATATGTTTAATTATTGTAATTTTTTTAGAGTAACTGCTTTATGAAATATATATAAATAAAATAAATACTACTTTTAATATGAATGAAAATAAATTAGTTAACCTAAAATGACGAATAAGATCATTTATTATTTAGAAAAGTCTTTTTTTTTAATTTCCTTTTATGCTATATGATTTTTTATTTCATGAAAAGTATAATTAAAGATAAAATATGATTGATATGAATAAAAGTTTAGCTCCAAATTTGTTGATAAAAAAAATAAAAAAAAATATCATTTAATATTTTAAAATGATATTTTATGATAAAAATGGTTTTTCTTAATTTTTTAGGAATTTTTTCAAAAATTGAATTTATATATTTTTATAATTTGAAATAAATATAAATTAATTTAATTTTTTAATTAATCATGTCAAAATTTTCTTTGTATGTTTTTTTGATCATCTTCTAAAAAGGTTTTTTTCTAGATGAATAATATAGGATTTTCAAAAATTACAATTTCCTTGATTTTAACACTATGTAAAGAATAACCTAGAAGATTTGAAAATAATAATTAAAAAATTATGAATTTTAATAATAATAGTATTCATTTTAACTAATTTTCAGACTTGGAGAACCTATGAAAAACATTTTTAATAACTAATTAAAATGTTACATTAATATTGTAACTATTGTTGGTATTTTTCTATAGAATCAAGTATTTTCAAGGGAGATTAGATTTTTAATTTCCTTTAAAGCCTCATACATTTTTTTTATAATAAATCAATATATTTAATTTAAATTTTTATCCAATATAATTTTATCTTATATATAAATTTAAATCTAAAATACATTATTTCTCTAAAAACTATTTTTACGCAATTAAGTGTCTTTATATTTAAATTAACAATTCAAGTAAATAAAATTTATATTTGAAAATTTAATTTCCAAATTTGAAATCAAAATTATAAAATTATTTAAAAATTTTAATCGTAATATTTTTCATTAAAATTAATTACTATGGATAGAAATTAATTATCAAGGTAAAAGTGAAAGGGGTAAATACAGTTTAACCTCTTGTAAAATACATAAAACATTTAAAAAACATTTCTATAGATTAAGTTTTAATATTTTATCAATAAAAACGCTTTTAACATGCCCTTGTGACTAATTTGGACCCATTTATCCTTTAATAGTGTCATGCTATTGTTGAAAAATGTAAAGGTGTTCCCAAAACTACCCATTTCGTCACTTACCAAAGTGTGACATGTTAACCACTTCAAGACATGAATTAAATTTTACATTACACTTATAAATATCTACTTTTAATATCCCTATAACCCCCTCCCATGAAAATAATCCTCTGGTCACTCATAATTATCTTATGACCCTCAAATTCAAAGAGACTTCAAAGAAAAATCCAAGTCCACAATGTGAGTATTATCAACTACTTAGTTTTTCAACCTAATTCTACTCTTTCAACATTATTATACTCATAGATATATAATATTATTATTATCACTTATATACTAAAATTTTATAATATTAAGTTCATTATCATTTTTTATTCACATACCCAATCCATTAAGAAAAAAACTGATCATTCGTGCATTGTGTGGACTACCTCATCCATGACATAACTTCTTTCATTGTAAAATACCTCCTCAAAAGGTTGGATATAAGGATGGTGCTAAAGGATAAATATTATTTTTATGGTATCATTCATTTTTTTATGATAAATTATAGAACCTATTAATGATATTATTAATAGATGACCATTGTTAGTTTAATCATTAAAAATGAGTGTTCTAATTCGGTAATCATTTATTCAAATTTTGTAATGTTATCATATAAAATAATTATTCTTATTATTTATTATAATTTTTCTATATAACACTAATAATCTCCAAATAATAACATTATTTATATCGATATTATAACTAAACCACCTCATAATCATTAATTAAATCTAGGCATGTTCATGTTTGGGTCAATTTAACCACCTAATTGATAAATACTTTAAATTTATACAATGAATGAATAGGTAAAATTATTAAGTGGGGTGATATGATATAAATTACTATATACTAATTTTTTTTATTAATGTTAGATCAACATTTATCTCGATAATTAATAAAACACCTTTCGTTTATTAATAATCACTAAAACATGTTCATCATTGATTTCATCATCATGGATTGTAACCAAAATTAATAAGAAATTAAATTATAAATATATAAAATATATTTTAAAATATCTTCTTGTATATAATTTTTTCCAGTAATTGTGAAATTTTAAAAAATAATAAATACAAAAACCTCTATTGTGAAACCAATACAAATGATCAAAACTATAAACACCAGATGTGGAGAATCAGAAGAATTCATGTAGAGAATAGATATTTATGAACATTGTAAATTTAATTGGATATGATTAACTTATTAATTAATTTATTATTATAGTTATGTTTTTTAAACAGTAGTTTAAAGTATTTTCATAGTATTTAGTACAAGAGGTAAGTGTTCTTATCTCAATTTGCCTTTATTGATAAAAAATATCTTATTTATACATCTATATTAATTTTTGAGTTTTGTATACATAAAAATGGTGATATTATATAACGAATCACTATTATTTCATGGTATATAAATATAAATTTCATTTTGTCACTCTCAATGGGTTCTCATCCAAATGTGTTACTTAAGTTCTAACGGTTTCCATCTCAATCACCCTTTATTGAGACAAGTATTGTATTTATAAATGAAATTTAATTCATGTTGTTTATATAATATCTATTTTTGAAATATTATAAGGAATTTTATTTTAATTATTTTATTTCGGTTTCAATTCTAATCCTTCTCTATGAAGGCTTATTGATTAAAATGTTACTTAAGTCACAAGGGTTATTCGGGTCTCAATTTTGATTCATCGATACAAAATAAATTTTGGTCACCAAGATTATTTTAATGTTCTATTCACTATTAAATGGATATATATATCATGATCCATGTTTTTTAAAGGATTTACCAGCCAAATAATCTTTTTATGTACCTATTTATTCAGTTGATTCCTCATTATTAAGGCTTATTGGAAACTCAAATCCCATTCTTTTAGTTATAATGTTTTATCCATAACATTGTTCTTCCAGGATTGGGTTATCCCACCATAATATTTTATTTTAATTTATAATAATTTTATTTTATATTATTATTTAATACAAATATGGTTTTTTACAAATATTAAAATGTAATTTTGAACAAGGTATTTTTTAAAATATTTAGAAGGATTTTTAAAATCACTTTCATATGTTTTGTCTTACTATAAAATTTCCCAAAGGAAACCCTTTTTATTTTTATGACCCTAAAATTGATGATTATTTTTAAAAAAATAATGTTTTTACAGTATTTTTCTATCCACCATTTGAAAAATACTATTATAAGTGACATATAACATCCTCTTTTATTTCAATGTCAAAAATATTTTCTAAAAGAACTTTTAAGTTTTTTCTTCTATTTATATTTAAATTTTCAAAAGGTTTCACCATAATAGGTTTCATTTTTCATTATTTATCCTCTAATATATATATATATATATATATATTAGGGAAAAGGTAAATTAGGATACCAGAAAGTCTGATTCATAATCCCTTCTTGTGGTATTTTTCAAGCATTACATTGCAAGTATATTTTTCATCTATCTCAACATCCTTATATGTTTCATTTATTAAACTAGGTATATTTTTTGTAAACCTTCCACCTCCTTCCCATGGATAGCTTATGATTATGTTTTTCAATAACTAACTTATTTTTATACTCATTCTTCTATATGGTGTGAACATCCCATTTTTAACTAAGACGATGTTTTCCTATAATGTATGGTATTCTAGTAACAAAGGGAAAATTATTGGCATCTATATTATTATCCCAATAATAAATATTATTGGAATGTTTACTATGAAATATTTTACCATTCATATTCTTTCTTAAGAGGGTCTATGATCATGTTATCCATTTATTAACATAGGTCAAATTATTGACATTATTTATTATTATTAGCAGTTTACACAGATTGATCAAGTGTTGATAATTTATAATCATCATTATATGGATATCTTTGTTTTTATTCAGCTAAAGGTTACATAGGGAATGGTATAAAATGTTATTTTTGAATCTTTTTCTGAAATCATTTTACATAAACAATTAATAGGAGTATTTTGGCATTATGTAGCCCCTCGATGCATCGATATCTATCATAAGATAAAAAAGGTTGGGTTTTGGTGTATTCATCTTCCCATAATTAGACATTTTCTTAGCACAAAGCCCTGAAAATAGGATGTCTTTACTTCAATATCAATGAAGAGTAAGGTGTCATGGTATAAGGCCCTAACAATAGGTTTTTGATTTTTGGAATTATGTATTGAATTATTATGGGATCAGTATTATTTATATGAAAGTTTTCATTTATTGTAATGGATATAACATTCCCTCAGTTTCATGTTGATTATGGATTCATGTTGTTTACCTATTACTTCCATAATATTTATTTATTATTTATTTTCTGATTACATCAATTATATGTTTTCATTACATAGTGTTTGATATCACCCCTTATTATGTTTTCTTTTCCATAGGATTTAGAAAAAATTAGTACACATGACATGTTTATAAGGACAACAACTATGAAATAATTTTTTGGGAGTTTTTGAAGATTTTAATTAACTAATAAGCTTCATATTAACGGAAAAATTTCAATTTGATTCAAATAACAAGGGTTTTATCAGTTTGTACGATTTTCTAATTCTATAAATATCTAAACATTGATTGATCATTCGTATGTAAGAGATTAAATATTAAATATTTATTTTTTAACTATAGATGGTTATAATGAATTTTTTATATCTAGTATCAAATAAAGTATATAAATTATATGTCTATGAGTGTCGGATCTAGGAGTGGGTTTCTTAGGTGTCATACAATGAATACATGATATCTATGGGATAGAACATGAGGTATTTTATGGGTATTTTTTCATGGATTATTCTACTGAGTTTTGGTGAGATAAGATGGATTCAGGCATGAGAGATGAGTGATCTCTGTTATATTGTTACTTATTAGGTCCCTTATTTTTTGCATATTTTTTATCATTAAATTATTGTTATATCATTTTTACTGATTGGTAATTCTTTTTTTTATTATAGGTAATGGGGGTTTACAAGCACACATGCACCCATGGAAAAACTTGGGCTAGAAAATACACCACCCCAAATATTCTGGTCCATCCACAAACATGAAAATGGCCTAAAGGCTAGACATGAATGACCTTAATAGGGCCAACCTAGATTTATTCTTTCCCATTTTATCACACCATTTTGAATTTTCTCTAAGTTATAATATGGTTCAATATCAATTTATTTATCATCTATGTCCCCCCCAAATATATTTTCCCACTATAAGCACCCCACTATCACCCATCACACTAAGATCATGTCCAATGTACCATCATATATAAAAGTTGATTCCCACATTAGTAAACACGTGATAAGTTGTTCCTTACAAGAAACATCGACAACATAGAATATTCTAACCCGAACAACCCTTAATAAGTATCATCGACATCTCATAATGAAAATCAATCTTGCTAGGGTGTCATAAAGGGATTAAAACCCAAACTCATGTGATATAAATTGTAAGACCATACCAATTGGATATAAAACAATTAATAATTATGGGTCTCAATTAAACTATCCATTTTAATAATGTTTTATGTTGATAGTTCTTTTATTATTGTTTAGTATTCTTTTATTTCACTAGTTTTGATTCATTTAGATGATTATGATTCCATATACTATTTCAAACATTTTTTAAGGGTAGAAAGATAAATAATGGTTTATATAGTACTCAAATGAGTTCAGTGGTTTAGAATTTTGTGTGTGTGAGATGAGATCTCATTATTGTGTCTAATATGATGGAATTGTAGCCTTACTATATTCTCAGTGTGGAATTTGTACTTTTTTATCCTTAGTAATAAGTAGGTAATACCCTGCCTATATTTTGTTAGTATGGGTGTGTGTGATTGTGTGTTTCTTTCATTTGTTGATAGTCATAGGTATGACTATATTTATTGGTTATATAATGGATATATTTATTGTCATGTTTGAGTGACACTCATCATACACTTATAAATGAATCCACATTCATTACTACAATTAAGTTGGTTAAGGGGGAAAAAGGAAACATATTGGGGAATTGGACTCCCCCTTACCTATGTACATGACATGGGTCCAAGTGTGTGTGGGTATAATTCATGTTTTATGAAATTTTATGTATCAACATTAATAACAATTCATGGATTTGGATGAGAATTTTTAAGGAATTTTATGAGTCAATATCTGATAATGGTAGTATTGGGTCATAAGATACAATATTTTATTCAATTACTTATACAACATCTATATTAGTTTGGGGGATTAAATTTTTTATTTATTTATAAATTTATTGTTTTTTATTATCATATTATCAAATTTTATGGATTCAGATAATGTATAATGTTGCATAATTATATATATTATACATCGAGATACCCATTGATGGCTCCAAATTTATCTATCTGTAGGATACTATAGCCTATTTTCTAATGGGTAATACAAAAATCATGGTAGATTTATTCATGAACATTATGGGATAACTATAAGGGAATAGATTCCTCACATTTATATTAGAACATTATATATAGTCAAAATACATTAATATATGGGGAGGCATGTCTAAGATGTTGTGTTTATCCAGTTTGATCTTCTAGAGGTTAATTGGGAAAGGTCATGACAAACTATATAGTTTTTGATGTTATATTTTCAATTAGGGTATTAGTAAGTGAGTGTGAAATGAGTGTTATAATTCAAAGAAAAAATTTTGACATCAATATGTGAATTTTTATTTCTTGGTTATTCCCTTTAGAGTTACAAATTCAACAGTATCATTTATGGGTCAATATATCAGTTTATTCATCCATATCTTGAAGATTTATTATGTTATTGATTGATGAAATCTTTGTTGATTGAATTTCATAGTAAAATCATACAAGGAATATAAATTTTTTATAAGAGAAGTTAATTTTAATTAATATGTTTTATTTCAATGAGATATTTTCAAATATCCATCAAATATCCAGAAGCTTGTTCATGGGAGGTACTTAAGATAATGTTTTAGGTGTATAGTTATTTTGATTTATAAGGAAATAATATAATTTTTTTGTTGTAATGTTCCAAAATTTATACTTTTTTAATAAATATAACCAATAAATATCATGGTATTATCTAGATAGAGAGGTGTTATACCACTTTTTCAAACCTGAATGAAACTATGACTAGAAACCTTATTCATTATTTACCTATGGAAGGATTTATTTTGAGGTTTATTATTATTCTTCCAATTATATATTGGGTTTTCTGTTTATGAATTATAGGGTGGTCATATCTTATAGGTATATCAACACATGAACATAACAAAATTACCCATGAATTGGAGCATGAAGCTATAGTATTTTGTTTAAAATTATAAATACAATATCTGATTAGAGAATACCTTATGGTCTTTATGGATAAAAATACTTCACTCTATATATTTTCCCAGATATATTTGAATATATAATAATGTGTATAGTTAAAATTTATACTATATTATGTTTTTGAAATTATGTATACTCTAGGGAAATATAATTTGGTATTCGATGTAATGATCAATAGTTATTATGGTAACATTGATTAGGAAACCAGTAATGAATGGAAAATTATGGAAAAACTCTTGGATTTATATTTATATATGGTTGATGAAAGTGGTGAGCTTTTCATATATAAAATGTTGATTCATTCTCTTTTGTTTTAATAGTTGAAATATACCTTACTAGAATATCCTAAATGTAATGTAAAAAGTCTTTCTAGATCATTAATATTTCTTTTGTGGGTGTTGATGGTTTAAGGTAAAGGTTGGTGGAAGGATGTCAGAGTTAAAGTTGAGATTTAAGATAGAAAAGTGAATTTTGGTGTGATTGTATATGTTTATTAATGATTATTTAGTTGGAGATTTAGGGTGGAAATTTAAGTTGTTATATAGATTAGGGAATTTTTTAGAATAGTTCAACAACACAATTTTTTAATGTGGGAGATAGGTTATAGCTTAGATGATTTTGGATGTAGTGTAGTTATTTTCATGTCATTATTATGTGAGATGAGTCTCCATGTTATTTTTATGTGAGGAATTTTTAAACTCATATTAATTCAATAATGTTGTTCTTTTTTGGGTCAAGACATATTTAACTTGAAGCATTTCATGTTTACCTTATATGAGTTATATGTCTCATGGTGTCCTTGGAATTAATCTCATGCGGCTTCTTAGTAAATCTCATATGAGTGGGAATAATGACTTGTTATATCTATTTTGGTGTAAATTATTAGGTGGTTAATTCTTTGGTTCTACCTTTTTTAGTATTCTCTCTCAATGATTCGCTTTTTTTATAGTGGTTTGGTTTGAGTTTGCACCATGTGTTCTAAAGGATCATGTTCTATAACATGGAAACAATAGTTGTGTTGTAAAATTCATTATATTTATAAAGTCAAGATGGTTTTTTATGAGAGAATCAATGAACTATAATATTAGGTAATGATGTAATCTTCTAAGGCCCATTTTACATAGCCTCATTAGGTCAGCACCATGAGTAGTCATGCTTTGATTCCTTAAATTCCCAAATCTATTATAAATTTTAAATTCCATTTGAATTCATCTAAATCCATTAATTTTTACCTAAACCCTCAGTAACCATTGGTCTATCCTAAGAGACCGTTGATCTTCCTTTTGATTGATTTTATCCCATATCATACAGATATCAACCTATTCATGATCAAAGTTGACTTCTATTTTTATATTCTTGGTTCTATTGTTTTATTTCCTTCAAAGATAAGTAGTAAAAATAGTGATAATTTGGTTTTGGTTGTAATTAGTGGTGATTTTGATGGGTAATTATTGTTAATAGAACATATGTTTATGATTATTGTTCAAGATTCTCTTTGATTAGAATTTCTTTATCGTTTTCTGCAACTGTTGTAAATATTTTGTTAAAGAAGATTTTCTGATACTTATTCTTTTTTATTTTTTTCAAAATTATTGAATTATCATGCTTCTAATTTTCATAGTGAGGATGGTGTGACTTAACTTAAGAAATATAATAACCAGACTAATGAATTTAATGGGGAAAGGGTTGATTCACATGAGCTTTATGTTAATTATTAATATTTGTATATATTGATGAATATTTAACAATGTTTTTTTATTGTAGATCCAGTTTAATTAATTAAAAATGTTTCAATCACTTCTCATATAAATATAATACTTTAAATGTGGTAATTAAATAGTTTCTTAAAAATATATAATTTTGTTAATGTATTTTATTTATAACATAATTACTTATTATGAAAATAATTAATAATGAGTGATTTCTTAATGTGATTCATTTTTAGTTTTGTTTTGGTTTTTTGTTATTGATTTTTTTCTCCTATTATAGTTATGGTTATCATGGTTAGTGGTTATTGTGGCTGGTTATTACGGATAATTTTTTAAGATGAAGTTTGGTGATAGATATAGTGGTAATGAGTGAAATATTATTTAGTTTTTAAATAGTTGTGTGGAAGTTTATGTGAAAAGAAATAGTGTTTGGTTGTTTTGGGGGTTGCCGACATGTGTTATGCGTGGTTCATGAAATGATTGGTTAGTTGTTGTGGATTAATGATCATGTCACTTGATGTCATGGAATATTGTTAAAAATAACGAATTCATAAATGGGTAATGGTCCAACAATATTAAATGATGTGTTGTAACATGAAAGATATTAATGGCTGAGATAATAATTTTTAGTAAATGAGAATGTCTAGTCTAAAAGTGAGCGATGAATGGATTGACATTAAATATGAAAAAATTATTATAATAATAAATGTATCAAAGATATTAATTGAAAATTATATATTTTTTTAATGATTATTGGATTAAATGGAGAGTTAATGATGATTTTTTTATTTTCTAGCATGAAAAGTTTGTGTTGGTTTTTAGTGTATTGATGGAAACTGTAGCGACTCAGGTTTTTTGCCCTGTCAGACTTTGGAATAATTCTATGAATAATTCCAGAGCTATGCGTGAATACGGCATGCGATTCCGAGGCCCAGTGTGCCCAGAATTAATTTTATAAAAATATTAAGTATTTTTATACTATGCACATGGCGGGGGTTTGATATCTCCTAAACGGTAGCTCAGAACGGGAATCCAAGGGCACTATTAAGTCTAGAATGAGCTGTTTACCCTAGGCGAGTTGTAAACTTCGCGGGCGCGGGCCTGCTGTGGAAAACGCCACCAAGGGTGTTTTTGTAAATAAGTGGAAAAGTTGGTTTACGAGCGTCGGCTCTAATAACTTCTGAACGGAGTCTCGGATCGTAAATCCGAGTCCTCCATTGCGTTCAGAATGGCATGTTTACCCTAGAAGTGACCTTAAATTTGTCCGCGTCGGGAAAAGATTCGGGGGCGTTGCATTAACTGGAGGTTTTTAAATAAAAAAGGGGGAAATATCGTTCCCATATCTCTCCCCTCCCACTTCCTACGTGGAGCGACGAATGCCCCTCCTCCCAACCTCCGTTCTTCGCCGATTCGAGCCGAAATCGTCTGTTTTCTGTACCGATCATCAGTGGATCGAGCTTCAGGGCATCGTCGGCGTCGATCTGCACTCGAAGCTGTGGCGTTTCACCCACGAGGTTGGCTGTTTGAGTTTTACAATCCCAGATCCCATTTTTCTGTTTTTTTCTTCAAATTTTCATAAGGGTTGTGTAGTTTGAGTCCCGAGGTTTCAGAACCCTTTTTCAGATCTGAATTTGGAGCACCGGGGTGCTCCCGGTGGATCCCGGAAGTATTCCGGCGAAATCCCAGTTTTCTGGCGGCGAGGGGCGGTGGCCATGGCAGAATCTGGCGGCGGTGCGGTGTTTTCCAGTGGCAGCGCAGTGTTTTCCGGTGAGGTAGGCAGTGGTTCGGACGGTTTTTTTCAGGGGTTCCTTAAACCCATGTAACTCGCAAACTGGAAGTCCGATTTGTGAGCCGTTTGCGGTGACATGTTCCTTACATCGAGATGGACCTTTGTTAAATCACTTTTGGAATTTTGTGAGTCAGGTTTGTGGCCCGGTGCGATGAAACATTGAAATAATAATAATATTTTATTATTTTACGACTTCAGGTCGTTGTAACTTCTACCAGGAGCGTCCGAAGGACGTGCCATCAGTTGCGTTAAGACCCTGATGGTACGACGGACTTTTTGAGATGGTTTCCAAGTATTGGGATTGAGAACGGGGTGTGGGCCCCATGAGGCCGGGTTTTGGCATTTGCGGAAAAACGCAGCTTCGTACCAGGAGTCCGATTTTGGCGGAAGAATAGTCAACCCTGTGTGTTTTTCCGAGAGGATCGCAATGGTGTGACCTGTTCGATGTTTTTTGAGATCAAGGTGTGGGCCCCACCTGGGTTGGCTCTGGTAAATAGTCCCTTTTTCTCCGAGTGTCCATTTTGGACGAACGATTAGTGGATCTCTTTTGTTTTTCCGAGGGGATCATCGTGGTAAGATCAACTTGAGGAGTTTTGGGATCGTTGTGGGAGCCCCGCACAGGCTAGCTACTGTGAATAGTGCCTTTTTCATCGGTTGTCCATTTTGGGCGAGTAAACATCCTATCCTGCGTGTTTTTTCGCGTAGCTCGCGATGGTGGCCTCAGTATCGGCCTAGGAGGTGCGTAGTGTGGCGTTGTGGTGGGTCGCTCGAGTTAGCAATGTTTGGACCAACAGTGGTTGAGGGTACTCCCTTGGTTCATTCCTATGAGGGTTCATGCGACATAACAACCTTAGTATAGTCTTGTGATATTCTCAATGAGATTTTTATTCTATTAGAGTTGTGGAATCCCTCCAGTGGGCCCGGATCAGGATCCTCTAGCATCTTTTCTCTAGATCAGGTTCTTGGTATCGTTGTGACCGCTTATCCACGGGAAGCGATCCCCTATCTAGCAAGTTAACCCTGTAGGGTTTGTGGCATTATAGAAAATATGATCCCCTACATAGTGGGCCGTGCTCAGTAGGGTTGTGGCGTCGTCGTGTATACGATCCCCTGCTCATCATCAGGTTTAAAGTAGGGTTGAGGTATTATTGGTTATGTGATACCCTACTCAGCGCGTGGTTTCTATATGGTTGTGGCATCATCAGTTTGATCCCCTACATCATGAGTTATATTAGATAGGGTTCCGGTATCGTCGTGACAACCTTTATATGGGTGATTATCCTCTATCTGTGTGACGTGCTTCTGTCGAGTGATAGATCAGGTTATGGTATCACCCAGCGGATCCTGGGTGTGATCCCCTATCTGTGAGAACTATGTATGCCAGATCAGGTTGTGGTATCTCCCAGGGGACCCTAGGAGTGATCCCTTATCTATGAGCTTCTTATACCGGAGTGGGTTCTAGTATCCCCTAACAGACCCTAGGAGCGATCCCCTGTCCGATGAGTTTGGTGGTTATGTTGTTTCAGTGAGGTTTCCTTAGTGATGCCATCCGACAAGCGTGATCTCTCGGGTGAGCGTCTAGGAGGCTTTTGTGAAACCCGATGGAGTGTATTTCTAGGATGAGTGTCATCTGGGATGATAGTGTTCGTGTGAGTACTCTCCTGGTTGTGGACAGTTGTGAGTGATAAGGTTAGTACCTCATGTGGCTTGGTGCGTGAGCTGAGTAAATCTGGATTGTTCATGGTGTATGTATGGTCATACACTTGAGATGAGTTGATTAGTTTTGTTTAGCCGAGGATGGTCACGAGATGGAGTTTCTCTCTCGTTTGGGTTCCCTTTTCCTGGGATGAGCGGACTGTTTCTTTTCAGTTCCTTTCTTTTGTTTTTGTTTTTTCGGGTGCCTACTGAGTATGTTTATACTCACCCCTACACGGGTTTTTCCTGCACAGGTTTGTGTCTTGTACAGACCTCAGGCCTTTAGATGGAGTCCCAGGAGGACTCGGAGCTAGTGGAGCTGAGTGAGAGAGACTGACCGGGGTGTTTACCGATGTGGTGCCGAGGGAGATTTCAGGCAGGTGTTTGTGGAATCATTATCCTTCTTCAGATCAGGTTGGATGTTCTTTGTGGTTTTCTTTCGGTGGATCATGTTTTAACCTTTTGTACTTCTACTGTACTCTGGTTGTGGGATATTTGTATGCATGAATTTACTTTTCAGTTTTATATATATTTGCACTGTTTCATGGAGGTGTATGTGGGTGTGTGTGTACTGGTACCTGAGGATAATGCCTCCCATATGTGTGATAGCCTACTTGGTGCTAGATGTGATCCCCTAGCCTATTGGAGGTGGGCTTGGGGAGTCGCGGCTCAAGCCCCGTTGGGTCAGGTCGTGACAGAGTGGTATTAGAGGAGGTTCCACCTTTGGGATCTTAGAGCGTAGCTGGTCTAGCGGTGCGTTTTGTTTGGGTTTCATAGTGGCAGTGTTAGGGTGTTTCGAGTTTAGAGTTTGGGCTAGGGACTCTAGTGTTGGTGCAGTGGCGTATCCATACACCAGGACTCTGATAACCTGCCTTTCGACTCGGTACATTTGTAAACTCGTCACAGGGACATAGAGGTACATGAATCATACAGGACTGGGTTTTTGGGTTTTCCTTGTCATTCTTGAGACACCTCTCCTGATATACTCTTTTGACTATGGTGCATCTTAAATGTATTTCAGGATGCCTCAATGACAACAGCCAGTGAGGGTTCCACAATGGGATTTTGGTGACGATCCTCCTTATAAAAAGGTTGTGGACCGGCGCGCAGGTTCTGAGGCTGGACCTCCAGGTGGTCCTCCAGTTGAGCTACCACCTGTCGAGTAGATGGTTGTGCTGAAAGTGTGGGATGAGGTTGTGCGCAGGCTAAGTGCACTGCATGAGTTCTAGAGGCAGCAACCTATGTGGTTCCAGGGTCATCCAAACCCCTAGGCAGCTGATGACTGGCTTGAGACAGTTACCCAAGTTTTTCGCCTAGTGAGGACACCTCCAGATCAGATGGTGGTCCTAGCGACGAGCCTTCTGCATGGTTCTTCTGGGTGATGGTGGAGTTTCGTGACGCAGTCCCATGATGAGGAGACACTCATGATGGAAGAGTTTGAGTGGCTCTTCATGGAAGGGTTCTATCCGGTGATGCTGAGGTCAGTGCGTATTCAGAAGCTTCTACAGCTTCGGTAGGAGGGCCTGACCGTGTCGGAGTACTCGGCAAAGTTTACGGACCTATCGCGGTACTCCTTGGATATGGTTCGGGACCCATTCATTAGGGATCGGACCTTTGAGCAGGGATTATGCAGGGACATACAAGTAGGTGTGGTTTCCTTGTGCCTGCCCACCAATGCTGGAGTGCTGGAGCGAGCGTTGGTGGTGGATAGATTTCTGGATGAGCAGATTCCCCCTATTAGTGTTGGGAATGTGAGAGCTGAGACATCATCATCTGGTAGCCGACGACAGACTCAGGGGTCTGGACGTGTCCGACGTTTCAGGAGGTGACCCCAGGATAGAGGATATGAGGCTCAGGGCTCGCAGGCTAGTTTTGGTCAGCCGTAGGAGAGGCGGTGTTATGCTTGCGACGATCGGGGACATCTTGCTAGAGATTTTCCGACCCATCATGCTGCTGAGAGGGAGCCGGTTGATGGACCACCTTTGCAGCAGCAGCGTCTCGAGCAAGGAGGTCCGCAGGGCCGCAGACGTGGCAATGGAGCTGGTGCAGTAGGAGGCGGTGGTAAGCGGTATTAGTTGCCACCATCCCCACCCCCTGGTGGTCCATACAAAAAATAGGGAGCTGGTGGACAAGGGCGAGGATAGTTGCATGCCCTAGGGGTTATTGATCCAGAGGCTCCGAGGATGGATAGAGGTATGTCTTGTGTCATTTCTACTTTCTGTAGTTTTTTGATAGACACTGTGAAGCGATACCCTTCCTTTCTGTTGCTTGCTCGAGTTTTGTGCAGGGCATTGGTAAGACACTGGGTAGGTGTTGTTTGGCGTGCTTCGAATGTGTAAGGAAGAGGGATCCTTCCCCCACCGAGATGTGTTTTTTGACGTGATTAAAATAGTGTGGGCAAGTCAGTGCCGCCCAAAGAAGATAGTGTTGAGGTGTGGTGGATGAGTCCCTCCGATATATGTGTTCAAGCGTGGGAGTTTGTTGGAGAACTCTTTGGTGTGAGAGACCATGTTGAGAGTCCAGTCACTTTCTTTGTGCTTATGCGTTTTCGGGGATGAAAAGTTCTAAGGGGGTAGGATGTAGCAACTCGGGTTTTTGGCCCTGTGAGAATTTGGTATATTTCTATGAATAATTCCAGAGCTAGGTGCGAAGACGGCGTGCGATTCCGAGGCCCGGTGTTCCCGGAATTAATTTTATAAAAATATTAAGCATTTTTATACTATTCACATCGTAGGGGTGTGATATCTCCTAAATGGTATCTCAAAATGGAAATCCAAGGGCACAGTTGCGTCCAAAACATGCCATTTACCCTAGGTGTGGTGTAAACTTCACGAGCACAGACCTGCTGTGGAAAACGCCACCAGGGGCATTTTCGTAAATAAGTGGAAAAGTTGGTTTACGAGCGTCAGCTCGAATAACTTCTGAACGGAGTCTTGGATCGCAAATCTGAGTCCTCCGTTGCATTCAGAATGGCACAATTACCCTAGGGGTGACCTTAACTTTGTCCACGTCAGGGCGCGGAGTCGGGGGCATTGCTTTAACTGGAGGTTATTAAATAAAAAAAGGGGAGGAAATATCTTTCTCAAATCTATCCCCTCCCACTTCCTACATGCAGCGACGAATGACCCTCCTCCCAACCTCCATTCTTCGCCGATTCGAGCCAAAATTGTCTGTTTTCTGCGCCGATCGTCAGTGGATCGAGCATCAGGGCGTCGCTGGGGTCGATCTACACCCGAAGCTTCGGCGTTTCGCCCGTGAGGTAGGCAGTTTGAGTTTTACAGTCCCGTATCCCATTTTTGTGTTTTTTTTCTTCAAATTTTTATAAGGGATGTGTATTTCGGGTCCCGAGGTTTCCGAAACCTTTTTCGGATCTGAATTTGGAGTACCGGGGTGCTCCCGGTGGCTCCCGGAAGTTTTCTGGTGAAATCCCGATTTTTCAGCGGTGAGGGGCGGCAGCCATGACAGAATCCGGTGGAGGCGCGGTGGTGGCACGGTGTTTTTCGGCGGCGGCACAGTGTTTTCCGGTGAGGCAGGCGGGGTTTTTTTGGGTTCTTTAAACCCCTGTAACTCACAAACCGAAAGTCCGATTTGCAAGCCGTTTGCGGCGACGCATTCCTTAGATCGAGACGGACCTTTTGAACTCACTTTGGGAATTTTGTGAGTCTGGTTTGTGGCCTGGGGCTACAAAACGTTGAAATAATAATAATATTTTATTATTTTACGACTTCATGCTGTTGTAACTTCTACCCAGAGCGTGTGAATGACGTGTCGTCAGTGGTGTTGAGACCATGATGGTAAAACGGACTTTTGGAGATGGTTTCCTGGTGTTGGTACTGAGAATGGGATGTGGGCCCCATGAGGCCGGGTTTTGGCGTTTGCGGAGAAACGAATCTTCACACCATGAGTTCGATTTTAGTGGATGAATAGTCGATCCTGTGTGTTTTTCTGAGAGGATCGCAATGGTGCAACCCGTTCAATGAGTTTCGGGATCGAGGAATGGGCCCCACCTGGGTTGGATCTGTTGAATAGTTCATTTTTCTCCGAGTGTCTGGTTCGGACGAACGAGTAGTGGATCTCTTGTGTTTTTTCCGAGGGGATCGTCGTGGTAAGATCCAGTTAAAGAGTTTTGGGATCGTTGTGTGGGCCCCGCACTGGCTGGCTATAGTGAATGGTGCCTTTTTCATTGGTTGTCTATTTTGGGCGAGTAAACATCCTATCCTATGTGTTTTTCCATGTATCTCGCAATTGTGGCCTCGGTATCAGCCTAGAAGGTGCGCAGTGTGGCGTTGTGGCGGGTCGATCGAGTTAGCGATGTTTGGACCAGCAGTGGTTGAGGGTACTCCCTTGGTTCATTCCTATGAGGTTTCATGCAGCATCACAACCTTAGTATAGTCTTGTGATCTTCTCGATGCGATGTTTATTCTGTTTGAGTTTTGGAATCCCTCCGGTGGGCCCGGAGCGGGATCCTATAGCATCATTTATATAGGTCAGGTTCTTGGTATCATTGTGACCGCTTATCCACGGGCGGTGATCCCATACCTAGTAGGTTAACCCCGTAGGGTTTGTGGCATCATCGGAAATATGATCCCCTATGCATTGGGCCGTGCTCAGTAGGGTTGTGGCATCGTCAGGTATATGATCCCCTGCTCAGCATCAGGTTTATAGTAGGGTTGAGGTATCGTTGGTTATGTGATCCCATACTCAGCGGGTGGTTTCTGTAGGGTTGCAGCATCGTCAGTTAGATCCCCTGCATCGTCAGTTATACTAGATATAGTTCTGGTATCATCGTGACCACCTTTATATGGGTAATGTTCCTCTATCAATGTGACATTCTTCTGTCGAACGCCAGATCGGGTTATGGTATCCCCCAGTGGATCCTGGGTGTGATCCCCTATCTGTGAGAACTACGTAGGGCATATCGGGTCGTGGTATCCCCCAGGTGACCCTAGGAGTTATCCCTTATCTGTGAGATTCATATACTAGAGTGGGTTCTGGTATCCCCTAGTGGACCCTAGGAGCGATCCCCTATTCGAGGAGTTTTGTGGTTATGTTGTTTCAGCGAGGTTTCCTCAGTGATGTTATCCGATGAGTGTGATCTCTCGGGTGAGCATCTGAGAGGTTTGTGTGAAACTCGATGGGGTATATCTCTCATATGGGTGTCATCTGGGATGATAGTGTTCGTGTGGTGTACTCTCCTGGTTGTGGACAGTTTCTGGTGATGAGGTCGGTACCTCATGTGGATTTGTGTGTGAGCTGAGTATATCTGGATTGTTCATGGTGTATGTATTGGCATACACCTGAGCTAAGCTGACTAGTTGTGTTTAGATGAGTATGGTCACGAGATGGAGTTTCTCTCTCGTTTAGGTTCCCTCTGGCTGGCCTGAGCGGACTATTTCCATTCAATTTCTCACTTTTGTTTTGGATTTTTGGGGTGCCTACTGAGTATGTTTATACTCACCCCTTCACGGGCTTTTCCCGCACATGTTTCTGTCTTGTGCAGACCACAGGCCTTTCGACGGATTCCCATGAGGACCCGGAGCAGGCAGAGCAGAGTGAGAGAGACTGACCGGGGTGTTTACCGGTGCGGTGTTGAGGGAGCTTTCCAGCGGGTGTTTGTGGAACCACTTCCCTTCTTCAGAGCAATTTGCATGTACTTTGTAGTTTTCCTTTGGTGGACCCTGTTTTACCCTTTTTTACTTCTACATTACTCTGGTTGTGGGATAGTTGTATGCATGCATTTACTTTTTAGTTTTATATATCTTTGCACTATTACATAGAGGTGTATATGGTTGTGTGTGTGTACAGGTACCTTAAGCTAATTCCTCCCATGTGTATGATTGCCTACTCGGCACTAGACACCAGCCCCTGGCCTATTAGAGGCGGGCATGGGGAGTCTCGGCTCGAGCCCTGTTGGGTCAGGTCATGACAGAAACCATTGTTAGAAAGTGGTAGTTGTAGTTTTTCAATCATTTTGGGTAATCATTATTTTTTTAGGTATGAACCCTTGGGTTGGGATTGTGTGTAGCATTGATATACATTTTATAATCTTATGCTTTCTTACACAGCACCACCCATGTTAGAAAACCTTACAGACAACCTAGTGGTTGGGTCTCTTTGTGTTTCCCCCAATATCTAGTTTTGTGGGGGAATTAATGGATTAATACTACTTCTTCCCTAAACTAAATTTATATGTAGTATGGGTTGTGATGGATCAAGGATTTTATATATATAAATTATAAAGTTAGTGATTGGAGTGTTTACATACCATATGATATGATTATATAATTGTTAAGTGGTTATATGATGGGGTTCATTAATTGTAGGAGGAGATCATGAGGTTGATGTACTTCATGTCCACAACAACCTACTATGAAGATAATTTGATATGAATCTGTGTATGGGTTTGAGGTTATGGTTTTGTATACGTGTTTATGGTTTTGATATGGTATGTGGTTATGTAAATATGTGTATATAGAAGGGATGAACGCACAATGATGTTTTTCATTGGGGTATAAGAGTGAAAAACTAGTATGGAAGTTGTTGTGGGGTACCTTCTTAGAAAATATTATTTTCTTATTATATTATTATACTTGGATATGATTTTGGGTGAGCGATCCGTTGTGAGTTTTGATAGTATTTGGCCCGACATTAGTGTGTGCTGATTTTTCTATTTAATCACTATATAAATCGTAAACTTCTTAAATATTTTCAAAATAGGTTTTGAATATGATACTACTAAGCATAATTACATGCTAACCAATATATATATATCTATATATATATATATATTTAGGTTTATATTTGAAATTTGGTGACTGATACGGATGTTAATAGCTCATGGATGGGAGTTGATAGTGAAGTCACTATCATATAAGCTGATTTTGGTATTTTATTTTGGATTATTTGTTCCTATATTACATTACATGCATTTGGGGATATCTGTTTTTATTTATTATTTATTATTGTATTATAGGTTTTCCTTATATGTTCTAGGGATTATGAGGGTATTTTATTCCATATATTCTTGATTATACCCTCAATTCTAGTCTCCAACTCATGGACTCTTAGAGAATGTATTTAAGAGATCACCTTATTTGTCACTATAAGACAAATATTGGATTTTAATGGGGTGTTTTCATAAAAAGGTGGTATAAGATATTTGGTTGAGACTTAGGGTCGAGTATAGAGATGGGAAATAGTGATTAATTCATATGTTCTGTAGGGAGACAATAATATTAGAACCTATATGTATTGTAAGATTGGGATATTATCTAGGATATAAGTGATTATGTTTCTATGTGATCTTTTTCAATGCAATTAATCGTACTAAGCATGTTAGTTGAGATAATGATGAATGTAGGGTAGAAACTTAGGTGTGGAGCATGCATTATGGTGGTTTTTATAGTAATTTAATTAGGACGAATTCAGGAAATGAATATGAAGATAATTAAAAAATCATAATTAATTTTAAATGTTTTGAAATTGGGGGTTCTTCTCACTCTTGTGACATGTGTTAAGGTTTTAGGGGTATAAAGGGGATTATTTTAATTTTCATTGTAATTGCTTCGATTATCAGGAGGTGTTGTTGGTGTATCTTTTCCTATATCATGAGTTAATTTTTATCTTCATAGATTCATATATGTGACTCTATATATACTAAATTATTTTTGACTTTATATTAATTTATGTTTGAATTAGTATAAATCTAGATTCAAATTGAAACTCCAAGAATCAAATAATTTTACCTGGTTCAAATGGCCTTGATAATGTGGAAATAAACTTCATAATATTTCATATTTTTCATAAAATTTTTAATTTGAGTATTTACCAGGTTTCATTCTTTAAATGTTATAATATGTTACTAACATAAATGAACATTAAATTGGATAAGATTAATTTTTTTAGCCTCATGTTTTAAATAACATGTTGTGAATTATTCTATATTTCATTCTTTTTAAGTGTATCATTTTGATATTGATTGGATGAAGAGAATATTTTAATTTTATAATTCATAGTAAAAATAATATAAAATTATGTAATAATTTCTACTTTTTAATATGTAACATTTTATTGAAGACATTTTTAATATAGTATGATAATCAACTTTTTTGATATATATTAAATTTATTTGGATTTCGAGTTGGATTTATGAAAATTTTGTTAATGTTTTCATGACATAATGGATGAAGTTCTAATATATTATTATGAATGTTAAGTCAAATTGGATAATTTATTGGGTTATTGAGTCTCGTCAACATGTAATGAAATGAATCTATAAATTTATTTTTGATTTGAGCAATGATAATTTTGATAATCTCTACAATGTTGTGTGATAATGTGTGAAGTGTTTTTTGGTAATGTTTAGTTGAATTTCTTGTATAGTGATGTGCTTTGTTAGTAATATGACATATTAAAGAAATGTTATTTCTTCTTTTAAATAGAGTTTATGTTTATTTTTAAAGTGGTCTTCTAAAATAAATTAGGTGTTTTATATAAAGGGAATTTGTTGATTCCATTTATTAAATAAATATTAAAATATTTTCATTTACATGGATCTTATAAAATTAAGTTTAGAGGGAAAACATGGGATGGATTTGGAAAGATTTAAATTTATGGGTTTCAAGGGAAATATTCATTTTTTTTAATTAATGTTTTGTTTTAATATTTATTCTAGAATGATTTGAAGTGATGAAATTTATAAAAAGAGAATTATTTTTTCCATAGAGGTTATTTTTTTAGTCCATACATTGACAATGATTGATGTTTTTTTTGTAATAGATATGATTGGGGGAGTACAAAGGGTTTATTTTATTTTGTGTTTTTTTATGGATAGTGGTGTGGGAGTTTTGAGGATGTTATATTGTAGGATTAATTTTTTGTGTTTATTTAGAAGGAATATGGGATTTTATCATAGAGGATGGGTTAGTTTAGGGATTCAGTTGTATAGGAGTTGATATGATTCTTTTGGTGTTTGTGTCTTCACTAATATTGATTTATAATTTAATTTATTGAATTAACCATATTTATTTTGATTTTTGTACTGAAGACATATTGTTAGAGCACCTTTAGGGTTTTTCATTAGAGAATCTAGAGAAGGATTCTTGGAATAAGGTGTTTTATAGATTTTAGTTGTAATAAATATTTAATTTCTTTGGTGGGGTGTCGAGCCTCAAGTTTGTTGAGTGGTTAAAATAGTTTTAGGTTTCCATGAAATCAATATGGAATCTAGAACAATTCCATGTTTATTTATTAGTGGGTTCAATTCAAGGGGTTTGTCGAGTTTGGTGAAATAAAAACCATGGTCGGGTGGAAGTATTTTCTTAAGAATAATTACCAAACTTAGTTATACAGAATTTTGTTTCCAAAGTAAAGAGGGAAGAATACATAAAACCTGCTCTAAGTTTCATTAAGGAGAAAATAATTTTAGTGATCTTAGGATTTATTTTTTCACATTTATTTTCCAACTTCCAAACCTCTAAGGTGATAAAGATATATTTTTTTTTGATATTTTGAGTCCTCCTTGAGGTTGGAGGTATGATATATGGTAGTGAGATTTTGATTATTATCTTGAGTAAATATGAGGAACCATGCTATGGCGATTAAGGCATCTTGAGGGATATGAGGGCGATAAATTTAGTTGTGGGTCTTATAATATGAAAAATCAGAGAGTGTGGTAGTCTTATAAATTGTGGAAGTGGCATTAAACATTGTGTTTGAGTAGCTTGAAGTATCCTATTTCGAGTAAGATAATATCTACATTTTCTAATGTGATGAAACCCTAATATTATTAGTTCACATTGGTTCATGGTGTTATTAGGTTCGATCAAAGTGTTTTTTATAAGTACTATGGTATTATTTTAGTTAGTAGTTAGTTATAGTATAAGGTGTTTAATTTATATAATTTAAGAGTGGACTTAGAGAACTTATTTCTTTCATGAGAAGATATTTTAAATATTTTTTATCATTCGATTTTAATTATTTTTTATCATATTCTCCTTCTATTTCTCGTTGTGTAGTTTGTTAAAATAAATATTATTTCATTTTAAAATGAGATATGATTTAACATTTGATGATTTGAAATAAAATCCTAATAACTTTTCATGTTTAATCTTGAAACATAAATGGTTTTTTTAATTTATGAAGACTTTGATATTTAAAATAAACTGATTTAAGAACAAAATCAATGTTTATTAAAATAAATAGTTTTATATTCATAATTTTATAACTTCTTTAGACATTATGAAGGATTAATTGTTTGTTTAAAGGTTTATTTTTGGGGTATATATTATTGTTATTTTCCGATTTCACTCTATGTTATGTTTATCCCCTTTTTATGGAATAATTTCTATATAGTGGTATATTGTGTGGGTGTCAGGTTTTAGTGGTTCATCTGTTAATGTAAGATAGGTGTTACAATAGAATTATTAAATCAAGGGTGGTGAGTTTATATTATATGTTTTCCCTTGAGTTTAGTAACACATTTAAATTATAAGGTTTTTCCTTGAGTGGTATGGTATTTCATGGGTTTAGAAAGTAGTTTATTTGAATAGAATCAACCTTGTTAGGGAGGAATCTCTAATAGAATTTATTTTTCTTATGTTTATTTTACTTGAATTATATTGATGTTACAATGATTTATTCTATGATATTATAATTGAGTCTTTTCTTCATTGAGTTGTGCTCTTGTTTTAATAGTGGTGGGATCATTATTTGATAGGTGTCTCCTAGGAATGTTATTGTTTTTTACCATTTTTTCTTCATAATATTGGTTTTAATTCTTGAGGATAATAATATTTTGAGAGTTATACAATGTAATAAATAGAAACATTCTATAAAATTTGTTTTTTAGGTGTTGGATGTGTTGAGTGAAGGATAGTGAATGGAATGTAGAGCTACAACTAAAATTTAAGCTAGATAAGTGTGTTATGGTAGGATTGATTTGTTAAACCATGAGTTGTTATTTGTGTAGTTTCAATTAGGCATGATGTTATTTCACTATTTAGGGTATAGGATGTGAGAGTTCAGTGGCACACTTTTTTAGGCGGGATCCCAGTTATATTGTGGATGGTTTTGGATGTGGTTTAGTGGTTCCCAATTTAATATTACATGAGTTTAGTCTTCAATTTATCATGACTTGATGCATATTTTTAGTTTCATACGAATTTTTTTCATTCTATGATTTCTTGGGTTGTGTTGTAGTGATCTCAGTGTTCTTTGAGTTTACCTTATGTTTGTTAGATGTCATATTCGATGCTTCAGATTGACCTCACATGAGAACATGTATTATATGACATGAGTGGGAACTGTGTAGTGTTTATCACTACTTTTTGTAGAGTATTCGGTAAATAGATTTGTGGGTTTTTCTTTTTGAGAATCATTACATCATGGTTTGATTTGGGGTTGCACTGTGTTTTAAGGAGGACCGTATATTCTAGCATGGCCACCATGGTTTCACTATATACTACCTTAGAGGTATAGAATTAAGGTTTTTTTGACCATGAGATACTGAGAGAGATATTTGGAGATCATAATGTGATTTTTGATGGTGAGTTTGACATGGAATCATAGTGGCGGGACTATGTTTCATCACATCATGATTTTTTAAATTTTGAGATCCAATATAAATTCTAAATCCATTTATTTTAACTCAAAACATTGGAAACTAGAGGTGCATCATTAGATACCATTGAGTTCCCTTTTATTTTATTTTGGCCACCCATATTCAAGAAATAAACCCCTTCATGATCCAAGGTGATTTCTCTTTTCCTATTCTGGCTTATCTCTTTATCCTTCTTTCTTAGAAAGGCTATGAAAAAAGTAATGGCTCAATTGTTTTGGGTATTTTGTTCTTATTTCAATAGTGAAGGGTTAATCACATACCTTGTGGGTGAAATTTATGTTTTGGATGGTATATGGGGTTTCATCATCATTATATGTAGTGATTGTGAAGATTTAGATAAGGTAATAGATTAAAGAATTCTACTTTTAATTTATTCAAAAAAAATTAATTATCATGATTCTGATTTCAATTGGGTATATGATTTGAATTAACCTAAGAAAAATAATAATCAAACTAAGTAAATAAATTGGAAAAGGGATGAATCTCATGTGATTTATGTTAATTTATATTATTGGGATATTTTGATGAATCTTAATTGATGATTGTTTTTATATAGACCTTGTTTCCTATTACTGTCTTGTTTTAATCACTTCTTATAAAGGGATAATCATTTAAATATAGTGATGAATTTTTTTCTTGGAAAGATGTAATTTTGGTAATGTTGTTTATAATTTCCATAATTAATCCTTATGAAAATGATGATAAAAGATTTAGTTTTTGAAGTGATTTGTTATTGATTCTATTTTGGTTTAATATCTTTGATTGTGATTCACTTATTTTTGTTAGGGTAGTACCAGTTGGTTGTTGTTGTGGTAGGTTACTATAGATGGTTGAGAGGATGAGGTGTGGTGGTATATTCATTTGCGGTGGATGGGTTGTTATATGATTTGGAAATGGTTGCATGGATGGTTTTGTGGAATCTAAATACTTTATGTTTATTGTGGGGGATATTGGAATATATTTTATAGTTTATGTGGTGATTAGTTGTTTGTTACTACATTGTTCTCTAGAATCCCATTGGGGTAGAGTATGGTTGAAATAACGATTTTGGTAATAAATAATGTGGTAAAACCATAAAATAATAGGTTATAACATGAAAAGTTTTAATTTATGAGATGGTTATATTTAATAAATTACAACAAGTTAAAATAGTTGAGACCCTATAATAGTAGGTAAACACTATATCTAGAACATTCATGCAATGTTCACTCTAAATATAATTTATTCATAAGTATTTTTAAAAGTTTAATTTACTAAATTTTCCAATTTTATTTTAACAAAATAAACATCATTTTTTTCATAATGATATTAATGTATGATAAATTTTGAGGTATTTTCAAAAAACTAATTTTAGGTGAATAATGCAGTTTTTTGATTTTACGAATATTGTGACTTTTATTGAATTATTATTATATAATAAATTTATTAAACCATTTTTAGAATTTTATTTTATAATTTAAATTATAAATATTAAAATATTAATTATATTTTATAAACCCATGATTGTTATTTTTGAACTTAAGAAAATTTTTTATCAAAAGTAATTTAATGTATTATACATTTTCATATTAAAATTAATTATTAAAAATTATTAAAATTGAATTAGAACAAATACACATCAAATTTATATTAATTTATTCTAAATTATCTTATAAGGATAAATTTGTTATTAGGCATAAATATTAAGTTAGGTGAGGTAAAAACTTGTTAGCATGGTAAAAGCTAAAATGGTAAAAGTAATGATTAAAGGTGTAAAACAAATTTAAATTTATAAAAAATGTATATAATTGATTTTATTAGGTGTGTATAAAACTTATTTCCTATCCAATCCATTATTTCATATTTTGAAATCCACTTTAAATTTTTAACATGTGCTCCCTTTATATTGTGTTGAAATATTTACAAAAAATGACATTCTCACAACTTATAAAAGGGACTTCTCATCACCCCTTCAAGGTACTAATAAAAATTATTTTTCCCCATGAAAAATAACCCTTATTAATACTCATATATTACTCTTCAAATTTTATAATCTTTTTTTCACCATTAGTTAGCATAATTCCTTCATTTCCAAGGATATTTCTAAGAAAAATTCATGTCCCTGACACGAGTATTGTCTTCTACTTAGCATTTCCTCTTAATTATTTTCATTAAATTTTATTATATACATACTAATATAATTATATTAATGTCATTTATATAATATATTTTTCTATTTATTTAATTTATTATAATTATTTATTCATATACCCGTCTATTAAGAATAACCAAATCATTGTTTTTGTATTGTACGGAAAACCGCATCCATGACGTAACATGTTTTCTTTTATTCACATCCATAAAAGGATTAATAAAAGTATTGTATTAAATTATAAATATTATTTTTATGATATCATTAAGGTTATGTTATGATAAATTATATATCCTACTAATGACATCATTAAAAAATGAACATCGCCAATTTAATCATTTAAAATAAGGACACTAAGGGGATAATATTTTATTCAAATTGTATAATATTTTCATAAATAGTAATTATTTTTTAAAAAACATTATATTATTATATATATCACTAATAAATAATAAATAGAATAATTATACCTCTTTTATAATGATATTACATCAAAACCACCATATAATCATTTATTAAATCAGGGCGTGTTCATATTTGGGTCGGTTTAACCAGCTACATGAATAATAATTTGAATTTTTACCACAAATATGGTAACACAATTACTGGTATAATATGATATAAATGTGAAAATAATGATATTTTTATTCAGTAACTATATCAATATCTAATTCATCAATTAAGTAAATATTCTATGCTTGTCAAAAATCACCAAAACATGTTTATTATCAACTTCATCCCCAAAGATAAGGTCTAAAAATCCCATGAAGGGAATTTTAAACATCATAAATTATTATAAATCGTCCCTAATATTAAATTTAATTACGTATTCACAATAATGTTTTTAATAATAATGAATATAAACTAAACTATTATGAAACTATTATAAACAATCAAATCTATAATCACTAATGCAGAAAGTTTGATGAATTTATTCAGAAAAATGAATATTTATGAATAAAAGTGATGAAAATAGATATTATTAAGGTTATAAATAATGTTATTAAGATAGATATGTTTATGATACTTTATTTTAAATTATTTTATTACAAGTTTGGATAAGTGGAAATATTTTTCATCTAAAATTATTCTCTTTGAGATGAGATTGGTATTATGCTCTTAATTAACTTTATATTGTGTATATAAAACAATTTTGAGATGTTATATCATGAAATAAAATTATTAATTTTATTTTAAGATTTGTTTTATTCCCCTTATGTCAGGATTTTATTATTTAATTTCAAACCAATCCATATATGGGGTTTTTCCATCTCAGTCTTTATTATTTGGGAATCATATTATAATCAACAACTATTTTCATTTATGTGGTTCATGAATTTACATGGAAGAATTTTTACCATATTACTTATCAAATTTAATATATTCATAAGTTTATATTTTTATCCATCTCTCATAAACATTTAATTGAATAGTTACCAAAACTTTTGTAAAACCTAATCTTTTCCATGGATAAAAATATAGCCTAATATTTAGTAAAGTAAAAGTGTGTAATTTTATAGAAAATACATCCCCATATAGATAATACCATGTGTATGTGTATGGGATCATATTCACCTACGGGTGATCACTCTAAAAGGGGTCGGTTGTGTATTTACTCAATCATCACCAGGATTCTTAATGAGTGGGACTAATACTACACACCTGGAGAGACACTCATGTGGGATATGATTTAGAATATTAAAACACTTTTAATGAACCATTATGAGAGATTTTTGACACCATTTACTTGGTATCCAACCAATTAAAACTATTAAACCCAAAAAATATCATCTATGGATAACCAAACACATTAAAGGTACCCTCACTCTTATATTTATTTGATAAAGGTACTACCTATTACTTTGACGATATTCCATGGATTCCATGTTGATTAAGGGATGTTATCCAAGAGATCAACATTATTATATTGACTAGGGTAGTATTTTTTGTCCTTGTTTATAAATACATGTATATATAAGTTTCATTCAGAAATAGGTTTCTCTTGGAAAGGTATGAATGGTCTCAATGAATCTTATACTAAATGCATTATAATTACTTAGTGTGCTACCTCTTCCAATAATATGATAATTTTCATAGTTCAAGGCCTTGAAATAAATTTTTGATGTCTAAAATTATTCATTCAATTAGTATGAGATCAATTATTATTATTATTATCCATGTTTTCATTTACTATCATGTATATAGTATTGCCTCAGTTTCAATTGATTATGGATTCTTATTATTTATTTATTCTTTCAATCGCTTATCATAAAAATATTGTCATTTAAATGAGGTAATTAAATAGATTCTTGAAAATATATAATTTTGTTACAGTATTTTATTTTTAACATAATTAATTATTATGAAAATAATGAATAAATAGTGATTTCTTAATCTGATTCATTTTTAGTTTTTTTGTGGTTTGTTGCTATTCATTTTTACCCTTATTATGGTTATGGTTATCTTGGTTAGTGGTTATTGTGGCTATTTATTATGGATAATTTTGTAAGATGAAGTTCGGTAGTAGATATAGTACTAATGGATGACATATTATTTAGTTTTTAAATAGTTTTGTGGAAGGTTGTGTGAAAAGAAATAGTGTTTGGTTGTTTTGGGGGCTACCGGCATGTGTTATGGGATGGTTTATGAAATGATTGGTTAGTTATTGTGGATTTATTCTCTAGTCACTTGATGTCATGGAATATTGTTAGAAATAAAAAATTCATAAATGGGTAATGGTCCAAAACTATTAAACGATGTTTTGTAACATGAATGATATTAATGGTTGAGATAATCATATTTAGTAAATGAGGATGTCTATTCTAAAAGTGTGAGATGAATGGATTGACATTAAATATGTAAATATTGTTATAATAATAAATGTATCAAGGATATTAAATGAAATTTATATATATTTTTAATGGTGATTGTATTAAATGGAAAGTTAATGATGGTTTTTGTGATTGTCTAGTGTTAAAAGTTTGGGCTGGTTCTTAGTGTATTGATGGAAACAGTTGTTATAAATTGGTAGTGGTAGTTTGTTAATAATTTTGGATAATATTGGTTTTTTCTAGGTATGAACCCTTGGTTCGGGATTGTGCGTAACATTGATATACGTTGAATTTTATTATTCTTTTTTACACACCACCACCAATGTTAGAAAACCTTATAGGAAGCCAAATTGTTTGGTCTCTTGGTGTTTTCTCCAATATCTAGTTTGGTGAGGGAATTAATGAATTACTACTCCTTCTTACCTAAAGTAACTTATATGTAGTATGGGTTGTGATGGATCATGGTTTTTATATATACAAATTATAATGTCTAGTGGTTGGAGTGTTTACATACCATATTATATGCTTATATAGTTGTGAAGTGGTTATATGATGGGGTTCACTAATAGTAGGAGGAGATCATGAGGTTGATGTCCTTCATGTCCATGATACCCTACTAAGAATATAATTTGAAATGATTTTGTGTATGGGTAAGAGGTTATGGTTGTGAATATGTTTTTATGGTTTTGATATGGTATGTGGTTATGTAAATATGTGGTTATAAAAGCGATGAAAGCACAATGATGTTTTTTATTAGGGTATAAGAGTGAAAAATCAGTATGGAAGTTGTTGTGGGGTACCTTCTTGGAAAATATTATTTTCTTATTATATTGTTATTCTTGGATGTGATTTTGGGTGAGTGATCCTTTGTGAGTTTTGGTGGTATTTGGACTAGCATTGGTGCATGCATATTTTTCTATTTAATCACTATATAAATTTTATACTACTTAAATATTTTCATGATAGGTTTTGAGTATGATTCTACTAAGAATAATTACATGCTAACAAGTATATATATATATATATATTTAGGTTTTGAGTAGAAATTTTGTGACTGATATGGATGTTACTAGCTCACAGATAGGAGTTGATATTGAAGTCACTGTCATAGAATCTTATTTTGGTATTTAATTTTGGATTATTCGTTCCTATATTCATTACATTCATTTGGGGATATCGATTTTTTTATATATTTTGTATTTTATTATAGGTTTTCATTATATATTCTTGGGTTTATGAGGGTAATTTATTCCATATATGTTTGATTATACCCTCATTTGTAGTCTCCAACTCATGGACTCTTATAGAATGTTTTTAAGGGATCACCTAAATCGTCACTATAAGAAAAATATTTGCTTCTAATGGGGGGGTTTCATAAAAAGGTGGTATAAGATATTTGGTTGAGATTTAGGGTCGAGTAGAGAGATAGGAACTAGTGATGAATTCATGTGTTCGGTAGGGAGACTATAATATTAGAACATATTAGTGATGTAAGATAGGGTTATTTGCTAGGATATAGGTGATTATGTTTCCATGTGATCTTATGAAATTAAATTAATCGTACTAAGCATGTTAGGTGAGATGATGATGAATGTAGGGTAGAAAACTAGGTGTGGAAGATTCATTATGATGGTTTTTCTAGTAATTTAATTAGGATGAATTCAAGAAATTAATATGAATATAATTAAACAATCTTAATTAAATTAAATTTTTTTTTAATTGGGGTTCTTCTCACACTTGTGACATGTGTTAAGGTTTTAGGGGTATAAAGGGGATTATATTAATTTTCATTATTATTGCTTATATTATCAAGAGCTGTTGTTGGTGTAGCTTTCCCTATATCATGAGTTAATTTTTATCTTTATTGATTCATACATCTGACTCTATATATACTACATTATTTTTGACTTTTTATTAATTTCTTTTTGAATGGGGATAAAGCTAGTTTCAAATTGAAACTCCAAGAATAAAATAATTATACATCAAGTAAATAGACCTAATAATGTTGAAAAAAATCATAAAAAATCATATTTTTCATAAAATTTGTAATTTGAGTATTTACCAGGGTTCATTATTGAAAATTTATAATATGTTAGTAACATAAAAGACATTTAAATTTGATTAGATGATTTTTTGTAGCCTCATTACTTAAATAACATGTTGTGAATTATTCTCTTTTTCATTATTTTTAAGTGGATCATGTTGATATTGATTTGATGAAGAGAATATTAGAATTTTATAAGTTAGAGTAACAATAAGAAACAATGATGTAATAATTTATACTTTATAATATGTAACATTTTTATAAAGACAGTTTTAATATATTATGATAATCATCTTGTTTCATATATATTAAATTTATGGGTATTTTGAGTTGGATTTCTGAAACTTTTGTTAACGTTTTCATGATATAATGGATGAATTTTTAATATCTTATTATGAATGTTAAGTGAAATTGGATAATTTATTGATTAATTCAGTCTCTTCAACAAGTAATGAAATATTTCTAGATATTTATTTTTGATTCGAACAATGCTAATTTTGATAATCTATATGATGTTGTGTGATAATCTGTGAAGTGTTTTTTGGTAATGCTTAGTTGAATTTCTTGTATATTGATGTTCTTGCTTTGTAATATGACTTTTTAAATAAATTGTATTTCCCCTTTTAAATAGTGTTTATGTTGATTTTCAAAGTGGTCTTATAAAATATTTTTGGATTTTTTTATAAAGATCATTTATTGAATCCATTTATTAAATAAATATTAATAGTTTTTCATTTAAATGGATCTTATAAAATTGAGTTTAGAGGGAAAACATGGGGTCTATTTGGAAAGAATTAAATTTATGGGTTTCAAGGGAAGTATTAATTTTTTAAATTAATGTTTTTTTAATATTTATTATATAATTATTTGAAGTAATGAAGTTTATACAAAGAGAATTATCTTTTCCTTTGAGGTTATTTTTGTAGTCCATACTTTAACAATAATTGTTTTTTCTATTGTGTTGTAGATATTATTGGGGGTGTACAAAGGGTTTATTTTATTTTTTGTTGTTTTGATGGATAGTGGTGTGGGAGTTTTGAGGATGTTATATTGTAGGATGAATGTTTGGTGTTGATTTAGAAGGAAGATTGGATTTTATCATGGAGGATGGTCTAGTTTAGAGATTTAGGTGTATAAGAGTGGATACGATTCTTTTTGTGTTTGTTTCTTCTTTAATATTGATATCTAATTTAATGTTTTGGATTAACCATATTGATTTTGATTTTTGGATTGAAGACATATTGTTAGAGAACCATTTGGGTTTTCATTAGGGAATCTAGAGAAGGAGTCATGGAATAAGTTGTTGTATAGATTTCAGTGGTATGAAATATTTAATTTCTTTGGTGGGGTGTCGAGCCTATAGATTGAGGAGTGGCTAAAAAAGGTTTAGGTTTCAATGAAATCCACATGGAATCTAGAAATATTTTATGTATCTTTTTTAATGGGTTCTATTTAAGGGGTATCACAAGTTTGGTGAAAGAAAACCATGGTCGGGTGGAAGAATGTTCTTAAGAATAATTCCCTAATTTAGTTATATAGGAGTTTTTTTACAAGGTAAAGAGGAAAGAATATATAAAACCTAATTGGGGAATCAGTAAGGAGAAACTAATATCAGTGATATTGGGATTTATTTTTTCTCATTTATTTTCCAACTTCAAAACCTCATAGGTTTTAAAGATATATTTGTGTGACATTTTGTGTCTTCCTTGAGGTTGGAGGTACGATATATGGAAGTGAGATTTTTATTGAGATCTTGAGTAAATATTAGGAACCATGCTATGGTGAGTGAGGGATCTTGAGATATATGAGGACGATAACTTGAGTTGTGGTTCTTACAGTATAAAAAATCAGAGGGTGTGGTAGTCTTATAGAGTTTGGGAGTGGTATTTAACTTTTGGTTTGAGTAGCATGAAGTATCCTATTTAAGGTAAGATAATTTCTACTTTTTCTGAGGTGATGAATCCCTAATATTAAGAGTTCACCTTGGTTCATGGTGTTCCTAGGTTCAATCGAAGTGTTTTTTTGAAGTATTGTGGTATGATTTCAGTTAGTAGTTAGTTATAGTGGAAGGAGTTTAATTTATAGAATTTAAGAGTGGACTTAGAGAACTTATTTCATTAATGAGAAGATATTTTAAATATTTTTTATCATTCTATTTTAATTTTTTTATCTTATTATCCCTATATTACTCTTCCTGTAGTTTGAAAAAAACAATATTTTTTTTAAAATGAGATATGATTTAACATTGGATGATTTGAAATAAAATCCTCATAAATTTTCTTGTTTAATCTAGAAATATAAATGGGTTTCCTTATTTATGTAGACTCTGATATTTAAAATGAACAGTTTTAGGAACAAAATCAATGTTTATTAAAATAAATTGTTTTATATGCATGATTTCACAACTTCTTTTGAAATTATGGAGGATTAATTGTTTGTTTAAAGGTTTATTTTGGGGTATAATTTATTGTTATTTTCCTAATTCACTCTATGATATGTTTATCCGCTTTTTATGGAATAATTTCTATATAGTGGTATATTTTGTGGGTTTTAGGTTTTAGCGGTTCCCCTGTTGATGTAGGATAGGTGTTACAATATAATTATTAAATCAAGGGTGGTGAGTGTGTATAATATGTTTTCCCTTGAGTTTAGTAATAAATTTAAATTATAAGGTTTTTCTTTAAGTGGTATGATCCTTCATGGTTTTACGATGTAGTTTATTTGAATAGAATCAACCTTTTTGGGGAGGAATCTCTCAAAGAATTTATGTTTCGGATGGTTATTTTACTTGAATTATATTGATATTGCAATGATTTACTCTATGATATTATAATTGAGTCTATTTTGTCTTTGAGTCATGCTCTTGTTTTAATAGTGGTGGGATCGTTATTTGAGAGGTGTCTTCTATGAATGTTATTATTTTTTGGCATTTTTTCTTCTTAAGTTTGGTTTTGATTCTTAGGGATAATAATATTTTGAGAGTTATACATTGTAATAACCAGAAACATTCTATAAAATTTATTTTTTGGGTGTTGTATGTGTTGAGTGATGGATAGTGAAAGAAACGTAGATGTAGAGCTAAAATTTAATCTTTATAAGTGCATTGGGGCATGATTGATCTGTTAAACCATGAGTTGTTAGTTGTGTAGTTACAATTATGCATGAAGTTATTTCACTATTTAGAGTATAGGATGTGAGAGTTCAGTGCCACACATTTTTTGGCAGGATCCTAGTTATAGTGTGGATTGTTTTGGATGTGGTGTGGTGGTTCCCAATTTAATATTACATGATCTTAGTCTTCAATTTATCATGACTTGATTCATTTTTTTAGCATCACAATAATTTTTTCACTCTATGATTGTTTGGGGTTTGTTCTGGTGATCTCAATGTTCTTCAAGTTTACCTTATGTTTGTTAGATGTCACATTGGATTCTTCATATTAACCTCACCTGAGAACTTGGTTAATATAACATGAGTGGGACCTGTGTAGTGGTCATTTCTACTTTTTTGTGGAGTATTGGGTAACTAATTTTGTGGTTTTTTCTTTTTGAGAATCATTACATCATGGTTTGGTTTGGGGTTACGCAGTTTTTTAAGGAGGAACGTATATTCTGGCATGGCCACTACGGATTAACGATAAACTTTCTTAGACGTATAGAACTAAGTTGGTTTTGACCATGTGATACTTAGAGAGATATTTTGAGATCCGAATGTTGTTTTTGATGGTTAGTTCTACTTGGACTCATTGTGGTGGGACTATGATCCATCACATCATGATTTTTTAAATTTTGAGATCCAATATAAATTCTAAATCCATTTATTTTACCTCAAAACCTTGGAATCTAGAGGTGCATCCTTAGATAATATTGAGTGCCCTTTTATTTTATTTTGGCCCCCCATCTTAAAGAAATCAACCCCTTCATGATCCATGTTGATTTCTCTTTTCTTCTTCTAGTTTATCTCTTTATCCTTCTTTCATAGAGAGGCTATGAACAAAGTAATGGATCATATTTTTTGGTATTATGTTCTTATTTAAATGGTGAAGGTTTAAGCATATACCTTGTGGGTTAACTTTATGTGTTTGATGGTATATGGGGTTTCATCATCATTATATTTAGTGATTGTAAAGCTTTATACAAGATAATTGATTAAACACTTGTCTGTTTTATTTCTTCGAAAATTTTTAATTATCAAGATTCTGATTTCAATTAGGTATATGATTTGAATTAACCAAATACAAATAGTGGTCAAACTAAGTAAATAGAGTGGTAAATATATGTATCTAATGTTATTTATATTAATTTCTATTATTTTTATATGTTTATGAATCATAATTGATGATTGTTTTTTTATATAGACCTTCTTTTATATTACTAACGTGTATCAATCACTTCTTATAAAGGGATAATCATCTAAATATAGTGATGATTTTTTTTCTTGTAAATATGTAATTTTTGTAATGTTGTTTATAATGTCCAAAATTAATCCTTATAAAAATGATGATAAAAGATTTAATTTTTGAAGTGATTTGTTATTGATTCTATTTTGGTTTACTATCTTTGATTGTGAATCCCTTATTTTTTTAGGGTAGTATGATTTGGTTGTTGTTGTGGTAGGTTACTATAGATGGTTGAGAGGATGAGGTGTGGTTTTAGATTCATTAGTGGTGGATGGGTTGTTATATGATTTGGAAATGGTTTCATGGATGGTTTTGTGGAATCTAAATAATTTATGTCTATTGTGGGGGATTTTGGAATATATTTTGTGGTTTATGTGGTGATTGGTTTTTTGTTACGACATTATTCTCTAGTATCCCATTGGTGTAGATTATGGTTTGAACTAATGAATTTGGTAATTAATAATGATGTAAAACTATAAAATAATGAGTTATACCATGAAATGTTTTAATTTATGAGATGGTTATATTTAATAAATTACAACAAGTTATAATAGTTGAGACCCTATAATATTAGGTAAACATTATATCTTGAACAGTCACGCAATGTGCACTCTTAAGATAATTTATTCATAAGTATATTTAAAAGTTTGATTTTCTTAATTTTCCAATTTTATTTTAACAAAATAAACATCACTTTTTTTATTTTTTATAATGATATTAGAGTAAGATGAATTTTGAGGATTTTTCAAAAAAATAATTTTAGGTCAATAAAGCAGTTTTTTGATTTTACTAATACTATGAATTTTATTGAATTATTAGTATATAATAAAGTTATTAAACAATTTTTAAAAATTTATTTTCTAATTTAAATTCTAAATATTAAAATATTAATTATATTTTATAAACCCATTATTGGTATTTTGGAACTTAAGAAATAAATTCTCAAAAGTAATTTAATGAATTATACGTTTCTCATATTAAAATTAATTATTAAAAGGTATTTAAAATGATTTAGAAAATATACACATAAAATTTATATTCATTGATTATAAATTATCATATATGGATCAGTTTATTTTTAGTCATAAAGATTATGTCTGCTGAGGTAAAATCTTGTTAGCGTGGTAAGAGCTAAAATGGTACAAGTAATGATTCAAGGGGTAAAAGAATTTTAAAATTATAAAAAACGTATATAATTGAGTCAATGAGGTGTTTATAAAATTTATATCTTATATAATCCATTATTTACTATTTTTTAATCCACTTAACATGTTTAACATGTGCTCCCTTTATATTATAATGAAATATTTACAAAAAATGTCTTTCTCACAACTTATAAAAGGGGCCTCTCATCACCCCTTCACGGTACTAACAAAAATTATGTTTAGCTGTTAAAAATAACCCTTATTAATCCCCCTATAATACTCTTCCAATATGATAAAATTTTTGTCACCATTAGTTAGTATAATTCCTTCATTTCCAAGGATATTTACAAGGAAAATTCATGTCCCTGACACTAGTATTATCTTCTACTTAGAATTTCCTATTAATTATTTTCATAAATTTTTATTATATACATAATAATATAATTTTATTAGTATCATTTATATAATATAATTCTATATTTATTTAATTTATTATCATTATTTAATCATATACCACATCTATTAAGAAAAACCAAATCGTTGTTTATGTATTGTACGGACAACCGCATCCATGACGTAACATGTTTTGTTTTCATCAAATACATAAAAGGATTAATAAAGGGATAGTATTAAATTATAAATATTATTTTTATGATATCATTAAGTTTATGATATTATAAATTATAGATCCTATTAATGATATCATTAAAAAATGAACATCGATAATTTAATCATTTAAAATAAGGACACTAAGGGGATAATATTTTATTCAAATTTTGTAATATTTTCATAAATACTAATTAGTATTATAAAAACATTAAATTATGATATATATCACAAATAAATAATAAATAGAATAATTATGCCTCTTTTATAATGATATTTAATAAAAACCACCACATAATCATTTATTAAATTAGGGAGTGTTCATGTTTGGGTTGGTTTAACCAGCTACTTGGACAATAATTTGAATATTTACCATGAATATAGTAACATAATTACTGGTATAATATGATATAAATGTGAAAATATTGAGTTTTTTATTAAGTAACTATATCAATATCTAATTCATCAATTAAGGAAACATCATATGTTTGTCAAAAATCACCAAAACTTGTTTATAATCAACTTTATCCTCAACGATAAGGTCTAAAGAACTCATGAAGGGGATTTTAACCATCATAAATTATTATAAATCATACCTAATATTATCTATAACTACCTATTAATAATAATACTTTTAATAATAATGAATATAAACTCAACTGTTATGAAACTAGTATAAATGATCAAATCTATAATCCCTGATGCAAAAAATTGGATGAATTTATACAGAAAAATGAATATTTATGAAGAAAACTAATGAAAATGGATTTTATTAAGGTTATAAATAATGTTATTGAGATAGATATGTTTATGACACTTTATTTTAAATTATGTTATTAAAAGTTTGGATAAATGGTAAGGTTCTTCTTCTAAAATTCTTCTCTTTGAGATGAGATTGGTATTTTGATCTTAATTAACTTTATATTGTGTATATAAAACATTTTTCAGATGTTATATCATGAAATTAAATTATTCATTTTATTTTAATTTTAGTTTTTTTCCCTTTATGTTAGGATGTTATTATTTAATTTCAATCCAAGCCATAAGTGGGGTTTTTTCATCTCAGTCTTCATTCTTTAGGAATCATATTATAATCGCCAACTATTTTCCTTTTTGTGGTTCCTGAATTTACATGGAATAATTTTTACCATATTACTTATCAAATTTAATATATTCATAGGTTTATGTTTTTATTCCTCTCTTCGAATCATTTAATTGAATAGTTACCAAAACTATTGTAAAACCTAATCTTTTCCATGGTTAAAAAAACAGCCTAATATTTAGTAAAGTAAAATTGTGTGTAATTTTCTATAAAATACATCCCTATATAAATAATACCAAGTGTATGTGGATGGGATCATATTCACTAAGGTGTGATCACTCTAAAAGGGTTTGGTTGAGTATTTACTAAATCATCACCATGATTCTTGATGAGTGGGACTAATACTACACACCTGGTGAGACACTCCTATGGGATATGCTTTAGAATATTAAAATGATCTTAATGAACCATTATGAGAGATTTTTGACACCATTTACTTGGTATCCTATCAATTAAAACTATTAAACCCAAAAACAATCATCCATGGTTAAACAAACACATTTAAGGTACCATTACCCTTATAATTATTTGATAAGGGTATTACCTATTACTTTGATGGTATGCCATGGGTTCCATGTTGATTAATGGATGTTATCAAAGACATAAACATTATTATATTGAATACAGATGTATTCTATGTCCTTATTTATAAATATATGTATATATAAGTTTCATTCCGAAATAGGTTCCTCATGGAAAGGTGTGAAAGGTCTCAATGAATCTTATACTGAATGCATTCTAATTAATTAGGTGACAGATGGTTATTGGGAATATATATCCCCATGATGCATCGACGAGTCTCATGAGATAAACCAGGATTGGGTTTGGTGCTACCTCTTCCAATAATAAGATAATTTCGTTAGTTCAAGGCCTTGAAATAAATTTTTGATGACTAAAATTATTCATTCCATTAGTATGATATCAATTATTATTATTATCTATGTTTTCATTTGCTACCATGTATATAGTATTCCCTCAGTTTCAATTGATTATGGATTAGTATTGTTTATTTCTTTTTTCAATATCATTTATTGCATTTTTATGTTATATAATATTTTGATATATTCTAATCTTTACTGGGCATCTAATATCCCCCTTATTTCTCTTCCTTTTACAAAGAGATATATGGGACTGTGTATAATTTTTTGGGATAGGTTGTAAGGAATAATAATGTTCTCTCAATGTTTCCAAGTTTTATATTATATGTTAAAGTGTAATTTATATATGTATCTAGTATTACAAGATTAATAAGTAATTAAATCATGTCAGAACTCTTGTGTTTTGTACCAATAATGTAACATAACTACCGGATGTAGGTTTCCGGAGTCCAAGATGATACTCAACTAGTATAAAAGTTATTTATGAATGTATTGACATAAAATATAGAATTATAAACGAAATAATGGATGTAAATAGGGTGATAATTGTTAATTCTAAAATTCATTATGATTATGTGATAAATTGGGAAGTTAATGATGTTTTTTTCCACTATCTTGTGTGAAAGGGTGTGGATATTTTTTGGAACAGTAATTGAAGTGGTTATTATCAAGTGATAATGGTAGTGTGGTAACCATTATAGGTATTTATAGTGATATCATGGTATGAATAATTAGGTTGAGATTATTTTTGGCTATGTTATATGCTTTATTTTTTTGTGATATCTTACACACCACCACCTGAGTCAAATAACCTTATCGATGCTCAAATGTTTTGGGTTTTGTGTGCTTTTTTAAACATCAAGATTGTTGAGTGAATAGATGGATGAATTCTCTATATTCCTAAATATTCCTTTATATATAGTATGTTATGTGGTAGATAAAGGTGTTAGCACTCACATGGGATGTAATATATACTGTTTAGAGTGTGTATATACCAACTAACATTATTATGTGGTTCTGTTATGGATACATAGTGGAGGTTGTGCATGGTATAAAGAGGGAACATGGTTGATTCCATTCATGTTCATGATACCCTAAAATAATGGGAATTTGATATGTAATTGTGATATGGATATGTGTTTTTGGATATGGATATGTGGTTATGTCTATAATATGGTTTTTGGTAGTGAAAATATGTGTATTTGGAAGGGATGAAAGAACCATAATGATTACTATTGGTGTGGAATATAGATAAACCAATGGAGAAGTGGTTGTGGGTACCTTATTAGAAAATTTTATTTTATTTTTATATTATTATACTAGGATATGATATTGGATGAGTGATACTTGGTGATTTTGGGTGTTATTTTACCTAACATAGGGTCATTTCATTTTTTTGTTTATTTATTTAGGAATTACTATGCTCCTTCCACGTTTTCATGAGAGGTTTTGAGGAGGATCCTACTTAGTATGCTTATATGATCATATATATATATATATATATATATATATCAATTTCTTCGGTTTACAATTGGGATTTGGCATCCAAACTAGATGTTACTATCTCGAGGCTAGGAGTTTTTGTTACAGTTGCTATCATATTAGCTTCTTTTAGTATTTTATTTGGGGGAATTTTTTCTGGTATCACATTAAATGAATTGTGGAATATTTGCTATTTATTTTTTTTAAAATATTTGATTAGTGGTTTTTTATATTTTTTCTGAGATTAATAGGGTAATTCCTCCCCTATGTTTGTGATTATACCCATGATGTTAGTCACCAATTAGTTGCATATTGGAGGCATGTTTTGGGGGGAACCCTCATCCTCATTATAGGCCCAGAATGAGTTATGGATAAGGGAGGTTCAGGAATCTAAAGTGGGGGTATGGAGAGACTAGTTACACAATATAGTTACACTTTATGGTTGGATATTGGATGAGGAACATAAAATATATTTTTAATGGAAGTTATAGGTTCTGAAATGCTTGTGAGAGTATTTTTTCACAAGCTATATAACATACCATTAGAAATATATGTGATTGTTAAGAAGATGTGTAACACATTGAAGAAATAGTTATTATTGAATGTAATGAATTAATAAATACCTGAGTTGTTAAATAGGTGAATTATGTTCCAATTAGTGAAAATTAAATGTCATGTTCTAGTAGGTTTGTTAGAACCCTTAAAAATTTAATAGTATAAGTCCTAGGAAATTTCCATGGGTTTTGTTATCAATTTATATAAAAATGTAATTTTAATAGTGAATAAATTTTATTCCTTATTAATAATAATAAATTATAATTTAATTAGTAATATAAATTATAATAATATTAAGTAATTTTCAAATCAAAAATGAAATAGTTTTATTCTTTCTAAATTTTTTAATATCTATTATTTAGTTTTTTTAATATTAATTTAAAAACATAAGAATTTTAACTTAAAAAATTTTATAATACTTTAATTAATCATGTAAAAATTATCTTCGTGTAAATTTTTTTAGAATTTCATGAAAATTTATATTTTATGAATGAATAATGAAAATGTTAATTTTTATTAGAAATTTCATTTTAGTTTAAATAATTTAAAATTTTATATTTGATTTTAAAATGGATTCAATGTAAAATTATTATTTAAATATTATTAATAATAGAATTAAGGTTAGGAAAAATCAATTTTATTCTTAATTTTCGTATAAAATTATTTATACTTAAGAAGACATTTTTCTAGAAAACTATTTTTCATCGCATTTTATGGGTTCTATTTTAAATGAAAATTTTCCACTTCAGTGAATTGAATTAATTCAAATGGATTTAATATTTGAATAAGAATAATTAAAATTAAGTAATAATTTAAACTTAATTTTTGGTCATAATTAATTGTTAAAGTATCAAAAATATATTCCTATAGTTAATGTTATAATAGATTTTCCTGGGTTTAAACTAAAGTGATAGAAGTTAAAATGAAATAAAACTTATAAAATCATATTGGATGGAAATATTTTTACCTTATATCGTCTAATATTTTTAATGGTCCTTTTTTATTAATTTTCACTGAGTAATACGTTAATATATTTTAAACATTTTAAAATTTTCAATTTTGTCCACACCCCCACTTATAAAAGGACACCCCCTCTCCTCTCTTATACACACTTAAAGATCCTTTTTAGCCAATAACTACCCAAATTACTTCTTTAAATCCCTTTATCTCTTCTAGAGGTATTAATTTGGTTATAATATCGACTTTAATGGGATTAACCTACAATGTAAAGAAGGTGGTCGGAATAAGGGATATAACCTTTAACTGAATGTTTTAGAATTATTTATTATTCTAAATCATTAAAAACAATTATAAACATTGTGGTATAATAAAATAATTATCTCACATACATTTATATTTTATTATGTCTATTTAATAACATAAATCTATATCCTCTTTTATAAAATTGTAAATGATACAATCGTTCGTGGTTACGGTGGAATGCCACCTCACAAACCTATGTGATTCCTTTTACAACACTGCCTCTAACAAATGGTTATAATGATGGATTTAATTTATATATATGATATTAATGTCATAATTATTAGTATATAATGATAATATATAATATATTATCGTTCCTTTCTATCCATTATAAAATGATAGTGTCATTCATGCATATGTGGCTATTACCACTTCTATGAAGTGATGTGAATCGTTTTTCATCGCAACATCACATTGATGGTAAATATGATTTTATTTAAAAATTTAATATGATATTTAAAATATAATAATCATTATTTAAAGATAAATTGATACTTACCTTATTTCCCTCTTATTAATTGAAAAATGGAATTGCTACTCATGCGTTTGTACATCCAATCGGTTCCATGATTGTAACGTAATTAATTTTTATTACCATATAACAAGGTTGGTTATAAAATTACAATTAATGTATAAAAAATATAATTATTTCATGATTAATATTCTATAAATTATGTTATCATTAACTCCTTGACCATGTTCATCCTACCAAAACGGTTTTGGGATTATAAACTGAACATCCTCAAAATGTTTGACATGAACTTAATTGACTAATTAATTGAATATAATAAGCTAATAAATTAAAATAAAAGTAATAATATTCATGAAAAAAATTATAAAGAAATTTATTAATAAAAAAAGTTTATTTTTCAGTAATATAAAAAATGTATATGCTCAAGGTAAGGGACACTTTACCCTAAAAGCAATGTTTTAAAAGTTTAAAATATTTACTTTTTATGTGTTTTTACTCCATGATCATACTATTAAAATTATTTTATGAATGTATTTATATGTAAATAATTTAATTATAAATTAAATCTTGTGTCTCTTTTTACTTTCTTTCAAAGGTTTTCAAAATTAATCTTTTTATGTATTTCATATGGAATGTTTTTAATTTTATTACAAAAGGAAAAAAGGAATTTTCTATTTTAACATATTTGATGACGATTGATTTTCCAACCACTATAAAAAATATTTTATGATTGGATTTATTTATAATATTTCATTTTTTCTTCAAATAAAAATACTCCTTCTATTTTTCTAGGGGGTTTTAGTTTTGATAAATCAGATTTAATGTAAAGGGATATATCAATCTATAAAAATGTATTTATTATGGATTTATAATTATATTTTTATGAGTTTGATATTGGAAATGCATGATTTTAAATTTTTTAGGTATTTTATGGTCTTTTAAAACATTTTTTGTTGATCTGTGAGCTCGATATATCACTCTAATGCATTGGGAAATGATTTTATTCTGCTATGAATTATTTTGGATGTTGACCATCTAAGTTATTCCACTTTTTAGGGTTCTTATAAGGGTTAATGTAAGTTTTATATTAATATTATGTTCCAAATAAACTTAATAACTTCTGTATTATTGATTATGATTTTTCAAGAAAATATTTTTATTTTACAAGGTAATCTAATGATAATTTATTTTTACATAATGATTATTCTCTTTTAAGGTAAAAATGTATGTTTTAAGAAATCCATTTTCAAGGGTTCTAATGTTTTCTATGAAACCATCATGATCCTTATTTTTCTTATATTGTTTCATATAAATTTTATTATTTAATACTTTGGGTAGTAAATATTTTTAATGTGTGACTGAAGGATTGTTTGATCTCAGAGCTTATTATGCTAAAGGTAAAATATCTTTTATAATATCATTGTTTTGAAATGGAACAACAGGTTTCATTATTTATTTTTATACATATCCCTTAATAATATTTTTTTTCACATATACCATTTTCAAAATAAACTCATCGGTTTTAAGGATGAGTAGGAACAATGATGAATTAAAAATAAAAAATGGGATGATTTTTCATGAAAAGAAAACATGTTACATTTTAGAGGTTTGTATTGTGAAAAAAATTAATACTAAGAGGAAGTCGATAAATTTTAATATATGTTTTTATTATATAATATGTTTTACCAAATTGTATAATACTATAATCCTAAAACAACTTTTGAAATTTAGGAATAAAATTCTTGTATAATAAAGAAATTATGGGTTGAATAAGGATCAAATCCTTATAGTTGGTATTAGAGCGAGGCTAAGATAATTTTATATGTTTTAAAAATGTAAGTACATAACATAGAGAGATTATAATTTATGGTTATCATAACATAAAATTTTAAAATTACCATGTTGCTTTATCTAAATTATGTCTGTTCAGACATGTTTTCGATAGAGGAAACAAGGATGTTGAAGTATGAAGGAACCATGGGGATAATATCCATAAAAATTAGTAACCATGAATGGTTAGAACTGGAATATATTATTTTATTGATACGTTATAATATTTTACATAGGCTATAAATGGTGGTGGTATTCATAAGACAGAAAAATCATATTCACTATAGAGGAACATTTCTATAGTAGATCGTTTCAGAAAATAATACCTTCCAACATTTAGTGGATCAATAAAACCAATGATAAATAAAGGATGGGTAAAATTTTTGGGGAATATATTATAATCCATGGGTTGATTATAAAATTAGAATATAACTCTTTTAATTTACAGTTTTGAAGGAGTAGCTGACCAGTGGTGGTCAGCTATTAAAAATTTAAGGGAAAGAGAACATATTGATTCCATGGAATGGGATTAATTTAATAATATTTAACTTAAGAAATATATTCCTAATTAAGTTTGATATATGATGGAAAAATCCATTCCTATAATTGAGATAGAAGAAGGAATATTATGTTGTTGTATATGAATAAAACATCACTCATTTGGTAAGGAATGGACCAAATTGTATCCAATATAGTTATAGTATAATTAATTGGTTTTACTCAAGATCGAATCGAATATATAAAGGGAATTTTCATATCATGAATTTAAAAGTTATGAGAAACTTCTTCAATGTGGATATAGGGTATAAATTTAGTTTTTTAATAATCATGTGTCATATGAAAATAAGAATAAAATGGTATCTATGTTACAGGAAAATTGGATGCATCCATTGAGGAAAACCAAAGGTAAGAAAATCTAGTTTACAACTTATGATATGTGTGGTAAAAATCACTCTGTATAATTTATTAAAAAATCTTGAAAGTGTTTCTAGTGTGGTAATTTTTTGGATTTTCTCGTCCTATTATATTGTAAGGGGTCACAATAGTGATCAGATAAATTATAAAAAGTTGGGAGTAAGATGATATAATTATAATGAAATGGGTCAGTATGAATGTACTCGATTAAATATAGGGATAAATGATTCATGTCACAAAGATCTTAAGTATAAATTTGTGGCTAAATCCTTTTTGACTATATTGGAAGAAATTGGACCATTAAATGATATGGTTTCAATTACATTACTTGTTTATTCATATTATGGAAATGTCTTGTTTGATTTGGGTTCTAAAAATTTTTTCATTTCAAAGAAATTTACTAGTAAATTGGATATTCCATTACAAGAAAATAATACAAAACTTTTGGTAAAAAACATATAAGAATTATTACATAAATAAATAAATAATAATCATAATCATATTTTTTCTATGGAAAAGTTTTACCTGCAAACATTATTTTCTTTCCCCTTATAGAGTTCGATATTATTCTAAGAATGGATTTGATTTATATTTATCATGATAATATAGATTATAGAGATAAATAAGTTTTCTTAGAATTAATTTTACTTTTAAAAAATTAAAAAATCCATACTTCTGATAATATATCAAGAGGATGATAAATTGATTAAATATATAAATGAAAGTTATCTTTCGCATATTGTTGTGAAAAAGGAGACTATTTAAATTGGTGATGTTCTTGTAGTAAATGAATTTAGGGATATATTTCCTAAATAATTTCTTAGTATTATACTAGATTAAGAGGTTGAGTTTATTATTGTCATAGTTTTTGATCCTAATACAATACATAAAATTTCTTATCAAATAGCTCAAGAAGAACTTTTATAATTGAAAAACATATTCCAAGAGTTTCTAAATAAATGATTTATTAATCCTAATACTTCAGAATGGGGTGATCCATTTTTTTATTAAAAATAATGTCAGATCCATGAGTCATATCATTTATTATTAATCATTAAATAAAACCCCTATTAAGAATAATTATCCATTGCCTCATATAAATGACTAGTTTTATTAGATCTGGGTGTCCGATTACTTTTTAAAGTTTGATCTAAAATTTCGGTACCATTAGTTAAAATTGATGGTGGATGAAATTATAAAGAAGTAATTTTGGACTAGGTATAAGAATTATCATATTTTGGTTATTTGCATTGGATTGAGAAATTCCCTATCAATATTCAAAGACCTTATGAATAGATTTTTCCATGTGTTCATGAATATATTTTTGGTTGTGTTTATTAATGAAATCGTGGTATATTATAAAATTTACAATTACCATGAGTAACATTTGAGGGTTTTTCTATAAAACATGAAAGAAAATATGTTACATGGAAAGATTATTAAATATGAATTTTGGTTGTGAAGAATTTCTTTCCGTTGATATATTGTAAATAAATATGGAATTAATGTTGATCCAGCTAAAAATAAAGTGGTCGAAGATTCTACAAGACCTATAAATATCATATATATTTTTAGTTTTCTAGGTATTTTGGATTAATAGTAATATTTTTTTGAAAAATATTCTCATTTATCTATCCCACTAAATAAATTAACAAGAAAAAAAGTTAAATTTAACTGGATAAAATAAAATAATAAATGTTTCCAAGAATTGAAAAGAAAATTAGTGAATTACTTCGTTTTAGCCCTTCTATCCAGAAATGATTACATTTTTATCTACCAAAATGCTTCCTTGAAGGGACTTAGTTGTGTTCTAATAAAAAATGGATAGGTAATTACTTATGATTCATGAAATTTTAAACCTCATGGGAAAAATTATCTTATACATGAACTTGATCTGGTGGCTTAAGTGTCTTATTTAAAAATATATAGACATATTTTTTATGTAGTAATGTGTGAAATATATACTAATCATAAAATTTTAAAGTATATATTCACTCTTAAATAGTTGAACATGAGAGAGAGAGTATGTGTGAAACTAATTATGGTTTATGATTTCACATTTCATTACCATATAAGAAATTCTAATAGTGTATGTGAAACTTTAAGTCATAAAGATAATGTATCATTAATTATTCTATGATTAGAACAAGATACTTTGTTAAATGTTTTGATGAATGTTGGTCTAGAAATTCTTCATGTGGGAACATCATTTTTGTTCAACTGTTAGTGTAGTAATCTATGTCAGAATGAATTAAGAAAGCTCATATGGGTGATCATTTTTTACAATAATATGTGAAATCAATCAATAAGGAAATTTGTTTGTGATTAATGTTAATTAAAAAGGTTTTATTGGATTTGGAAAGAGATTATGTGTGTCTTGGGATTCTTAGTTAAAGAGGAAATTTGTGGGTAAAGATTATAGTTCTCGATTTTCTATTCATTGTAGAAGAATTAATATATATATAAGGACATTCTAGGAAAAATTGGTTAGATGTAATGAAAATAGTTATTTATGATATTGACGTTAAATGTTTCACTTATAAATAGGTTTAAGAAGAGTGATAATTAATGAAGGGGATATGTCAGCCTTTTCTAATGCTGGAACGGATATGGAAAAATATATATATAGATTTAATAGTAGGATTTTAAAAAAAATCTCAATATAATTATTAAAATTAGGTTATTATTGATTTTTTAGATAAAGATATTAATTTCCATGCTATTCAATATATTATTTCTTTAGATCAGATTTCATCACTATATATCAAAAAGATAGTTATGATCCACTAAGTTCCTCTTTCCATTGTATTTAATAACAATCCCATATTCCCCTCTAATTTATATAAAATATTTATAAGTCTTTAGGTAATAAATTAAATATTAGTACAACCTTCCTTCAATTATCTAATGGATATTCAAATATAAAAATTCAGAATTTGGAACAAATGATTTGAGATTATTCAATAGATTACCAGGGAATTTGGGAAAAACATATGCCTTTGTTTTGTTTTTATTATAATAAGAGTTTTCATTATAGTGTCAAAATTTTATCTTTTGGGGAATTATATGGATTATGATGTTTGAATATCACTTATTTGGATGAAGTAAATGTAAGAATGTTTTTGAAACCAGAATTGGTAAATGAAATGGTCGATAAGTTGAAGATGATTTAGTATCATATGAGGATGGACCATCATAGGAACAAAGGGATATATAGATAACAAGAAAAAATATCATTCATTAAAGTTAGGTGATCTTATTTTTCATAAATTATCTATAAGCAAATGTGTTTTAAATTTTGGTAAAATGGTAATGTTTAGTCTGTAGTTTAAATGACAATATGAAATTTTTGAGAAGATTGGATATTTTCTTACTAAGTGTACTTCCCTCTGATTTTATCTATGGTATATGATGTATTTAATGTTTCTTTGTTAATAAAATATCTTATGGAATCATCTCATGTTTTCATACCAATTGTACATTTGAAAAAAGAATCTCTCATATGAGGAATAACCTGATCAGATTCTTAACCATAGCGTATTTTATATGGAATATCTTAATTCACCAGGTTAATTTTTTTGGAAAGCTCATATAATTGAAAGAAGTAACATGGGAATCTGAAAATATTATGAGAGAAAAATATCCTCACTTATTTAAATAGTAAAAAATATTTTAAGGATGCAATTTACAAAAGTGGGATGGATGTAAGAACCCAAGTGATTTTAATAGTAAATAAATTTCATGCCTTATTAATATTAATGAATTAGATTTTATTGATTTATTTAGATTATAAAATTATTAATTAATTTATCAATCAAAATGATATAGTTTATTCTTACAAAATGTGTTTATATGTGTTTTATAGTATTAATTAAATACTTAATTTATAAATTTTATAATTTTAATTTTGGAAAAATGATATGATTTATAAATTTATCATGTAGATATTATCTTAGGGTGAATATTTTATAATTTTTTGTAAAGTTTTATTTTTCGAATGAATAGTTAAACAAAGTCGTTTTTATTGAAAACTGTCTTTTAATTTCAAGAATTTACAAAGTACCATTTTTTTAAATTATTTTAAAGTAAAATTAGTTAATTAATATTATTAATAATCCATTTAATGTCATTTTACTAAATTTTATGCTTCAGTTTGGTATAAATTAATTGTATACTGATAAATAATTTTTTTCTAGAAATCCACTTTTTCATGTTTTGTATGTTTAATTTTAAATTAAATTATTATGTTTTAGTGAATTTAATAAAATTAAATGTATTATATATTTTTAATCATCATTTTTTTTATTTAATATGTTTTACATAATTTTTTGTTATAATGGATAATAAAAGAGGTAAAAATCTATTACCACAGTCATGGTTAAAACAGATTTATCAGAGGTTAAACTAAAGTGATGAGGGTTTAAATGACCTAAAAATAAAAATAAATATTATTCATGGCAATATTTTTAACCTATATCATCTAATATTTGGAAATAATTTATTTTGGATCCACCTTTCTTTTTTAAAATGTTAATATATTTTAGTCTTCCTAAAATTTCCAAGTGTCTTCCCTCCCCCACTTATAAATGGACACACCATATCCACTCTTATACACAATTCAAGAGAATTTGATTTGTAATATACCATCCAAAATACCTTTAAAACTTCACTCCACACTTTCTAGAGGTATTATTTTGGGAACAATATCAATCATCGGTAGATTAAGTTGTACCCAAAAGGTGGTTGTTTTAACAAAAGGTATAACATTTAACTAAAAATTTCAGTTTTATTTATACTTCTAACACCATAAATAATTTTCTCACCATTGTGATATAATAAAATGATTATATTAAATATAATTATTTTTATTTATTTATTTAATAATCTATATTATTCACCACTTCCATAAAATATGAAATGGAACCATTGTTCGTATGTGTGGTGGACTACCGCCTCACTGACCGATGTAATTCGTTTTCCATCAATCCCGCTCATGGAAGGTTATAATGATATATTTAATTTATATATATGAAATTAATGTCATAATTATCATTATTTAAATACAATATACAGGGTATTTTCTTTTAGTTCCATCCATTGAAAAATGATGACATCGTTCGTGTGTACGTGTGTATTAACACCACCATAAAAAGATGTGATTTTTTCATCACTGTATCTTATTAATGGTATATATAAGTGTATTTGATTTTATAATATAATATTTATGATTTAATAATAATTATGGATATATAAAACTCTACTTACCTTCTTTCCCTCAGGGTCATTGAAAAATGGAAACGTTACTCATGTGTGCGTACGACCTACTGTCTCTATGGTTGTAACATAATTCATTTGTCATAACCATCTTTCATATTTTCTCATAAATAGGATATTTAATGTATAAAAAATATAATTATTTAATTATTACTATTTTATATATTATGGAATAAATACCACTTTGATCGAATTCATTCTACCAAATTTGTTTTAGGATTATGAACTGAACATCCTCAAAACGTCCAATGTAAACTTAATTGATTCGTTGGTTAAATATAAAAAACGAAAAAAATAAAATAAAAGTATTGATAAAAATATAAAAAAGTTATTATTTATTTAAATAATTAACATAAATTTATTATTTAGGAATATAATGAATTTATGTGACAATTAAAACTTGAGGTAAGGGGAAATTTACCTTAAAGCCCTCATTTTAAGTGTTTTAATGATTCATTTTCTAAATATGTTTCTTCAATGTCTATTTTCTAAAAATTATCTTATAGAATTATCTATAATTAAATAAATCAATTATTGTATACATCACTTTTTACTTTATTTAAATGTTTTTCAAAAAGAATTTTTTTCAAATTTTACACGGAATGTTTTCACTTTTTTTACAAATGGAAAAAAATAATGTTCTATTTTAACATATATGATGTCAATGAATTTTACTTCGATCATAAGTATTATATTATGTTGTTATTACTTTATAATATTCATTGTTTTATTCAAATAGAAACCCTGATTCCCTTTCTTTGGGGTATTTTATTTTTGAAAATTACATTTTAATGGAAAAGGATATATCAATATTTGAAATAAAAATATTTTGGGTTAAAAAGTATATTTTTATTATTTTGATGATTTAAATCTAAAATTTTATGTGTTCTATGTACTAAATCATCCCAAAACAATTTTATAATCAAATTTTATGCTAATATATCTTTCTGATTCATTTGGTAATGATTATGCATTATAATAAATTATGTTGGAAGTTGATCATAGAAGGCATTCCAATTTAAAGGGTTATTATACGAGTTATATTAATATGATGTCCCAAGGAACCTAGATTACTTTTATTTTATTTCTAATGAGTTTTCATGTATATATTTTACTCAACAAGGTAATATAACGATATTTTGATTTAAATTAATGATTGTTCTCATTTAGTGTAAAAATGTTTATTTTGAAGAAATTACATTAAAATAATTATCATGTTTTATAATAAATCCAAACGATTGTGATTTTTCATTTATGTTTTCTTATAAGGTGTTTTAGGAAAAATGTTTTCGAAATAAATATGATTTCATTTGGATGTAAATGATTATGTGTGCCCAATGTTTGTTATGTTAAAGGAATGATATATTTCCTCATCTCATGGTTTTGAAATAGACTAATGAGTTTATTTATTCCTTTTTATATATCCCTTAGTTATATTTTTTTCATCCAAAGTTTTAAAATGTTTTTCATAGGTTTTATGGATGTGTAGGAAAAATGATCAAGTAAAGTTTAAAATCATGAATATTTCTCCTGAAAATAAAATGTGATTCATTTTAAAAGTTCATTATTGTGGGAAAAATGGATACTAAGAGAAAGTTTCCAACTTATAATTTATGGTTTTGAATACATATGTGTTATTACCTAATTATATATACCACTAAACATGAAAAATCCTCTAAAACACAAAAAACGAATTATTGTTTAGAGATGAAATTTTGGGTTGAATAAGGATCTGGTCCTTATAGATTAACTCAATTTTTAATAGGTTATGCTTAATTATGGATATTTTTTTAAAGATAAATGAATTAATTTCACTTACTATTGATCATAGTATCAATCTTGATAGAAACTTCTTCGAGACATTACAAGTGGATGTGGTGAATCTCCACATATTTCTCTATATGATCATTTCAAATTATAAACCATAGAATATACCATATATGTGGAGGGGATTTAATTATGATTTTAATAACCAATTTTTTATTATTACAACACCACACCCATATAATAATGATCAAACTGAGAAGACAATCCTAACCTTAGAGGACATGTAGAAAGCATATATTCTATATTTTAGAGGACCATTGGTTGCTAATTTACCTCTAATAGATTTTTCCCAAAATAATAGGTATCAATCATCGATTTATATAAAAAATTAAAATAATTTTATGTAATACCATGTAAACCTCCATTATGTTTGTATTATATTGGTGAATCAATGATTATTGGGGTAACATCCAATTATTTTTTAATATTTTCATCTTTAAATAAATTTATATGATTGTTTTTATTACACACAACACTTAGTTTAAAATAAACAAGAAAAATTAGGAAAATATTATTATGTTAAAATTATATCATTATTTAATTTATAGTGTCTATATTAACTTAGTTTAAAATTTTCATTTTTTTCTTAAAAGATTGATTTTTTAGAAAATACTGAAAGATACTAATTTTTTAAAACTGTCATATATTTTAACTGAAAAAGATGAATAATTATATGAATTTAATACTAAAATAACATAATACTTTTCTGGTTATAAAAAATATAATTAATTGTTTTTGAATCATCATTATACCAGTTGTTGGTATTAGTTTGTTATTTGGACTTAAAATGCATTTTTTTAAAGCCTATTTTCCCTTGACCTTTTCAATTATATTTTTAATTAATTTATTATAAATATATTAATTAAATATGAAAAAATGGATTCCATATTTGGAAAAAAATTTAAAACTAGTAAATAGTTCCATTTTATTTTTAGTCATTATGAATAGTAACTTTGTTACATATTTATCACCTTGGTAATGGTGAAGTGCTTAAAATAGGGTTAAAACTTTGGGATAAAGATTTAAAATTTTTATATAACTTTAATTAATCATATTTAAGGAATTTGTTGGCCCTTTAAATCCAATTCTAAAAATATTACCACTTTGGGTTATTATTATTTTTATATTGACCTTTATTTTACTTTAAGAAAATAATAAAAAACAAATTGTCACATCATGAAATTATTATATCTAATATTTTTCTATATAGATAAAATAAGATTATATTCCATTTTAAAAGGTAAATTTAAATATTAATTAATTTTATTTCATAATAATCTATTTTTAATTTTTTGTTACTGAATGGTTACCTTAAATTCTAACACAACGACAACAAAGTATTTATTAAATTAATAGAAAAATAAAATAAATCACATTAAAAATATTAAAATAAATAATATTTGGGTCAATTATTATGTTACATGAATTTTATAGATTAATATATCATATTATTTATATTTTAAAAGATTTTATTCTAATTTCATATTTGTCTTGGTGTATTTACTATCAAATTAACTAAAATCTATCCAAAAAGACATTAATGATATTTTATGAAAAGAATATATTATTAAATTATCTAAAAATCATAAATAAATTTTTGGAGGAAAAGGGGGATAAAAATTTCATCCATTTAACATTTATGATCTAATTTTTATGTTATGAGAAAAATTATAACCCTCTAATATTTAAAAAGCCATTACCACGGTTAAGGTTAAAATTGGTCAACTCATGGGTTAATCCAAAGGATAATGATTAAAATGATATATAAGCCTATAAAAAATGTAATTTTATGATTATATTAATACCATATAATTCTTATATTCAATTATATTTCATTTTTAAAACATTTTAAATGAGTTAGGTATATATTATGTTGTTATATTTTATGAATTTCCAAAAGTGCCCCTTTACTCACTTATAAAAAGACACCTCTTCTCTCTTTTTCGTACACCACATTGAGCTATATATCCTAACCAAAACCTAAACAATTGTATTATTAAATAATTTATCTACAAATTAGATTATAATTTGTTCTTAAAAGTCCATTCCAATGTTCCTTTTAAATGAATCTAAAAGAAGTCTATCGAAGAAGAGGTAATCATCTTTACTGACTCTTTCATGTTAATTGATTATTATTATTCCTATAAATAAGATGTACCCATACTAAATTAATATATTTAGTATCATAAATATAATTAGATTTTATTATGATTATTTTAGAAACATTTTATGCCTTTCTCCATCCTACATAAAATAATAACACCACTCGTGTGTACGTACAACTTTCCGTCTCCACATAATGGTGTAATTTGTTCTTCAGACCCACATTGCTTGGATGGTTACAAAATATAGAACTGGTGAATATATATTATATTTATGAATTAATTTTGATTTCTTAATTTAATATCATATCTACCTTATTACCTTCCAATCTGTTGTAAAATGATAACATAACTTGTTCATACATGTAGACTACCATCTCCACAAAGTGATGCGATACATTTTTCATTTAAATTTTACATTGAAAGTAATAATGATATATTTAATAAATATATGAGATATATTTTTTATAAAAATGATCTTATAGTGTTTAATTATTGTTTACCTTTCTTTTGTTTCATCTATCGAAAAGTGAAAATTTTGTTCATGTATACTTATGGTCTACCATCTCGATGAACGTTGTAATTCATTTTTATATCTCTATACATGATGGATGAATATAAATATAAATATAGTGGATATATATTATATTTATATAATGAATAAAATTCTAGATACACTATAACAATGATAGATACACAAGGACCAAAACTACTTAATCAAAACATATATGAAAAAAGAAGTAGTAAAGACCCCAAAAAATGATAATAATAAATTATTATTAAAAAATGGGTTATAAATGTTTTAAATGGATCATAAATGATAATATAGATATTTATATGTTTCTGGTATCGATTTATAATAAATGTAAATGTATTATAAAAGTGGTTAAAATTACTTATGAGGCATCTTGAAATTAGGGTAAGAGATTTTGTCTCAATTTTCACTTAACTAATACATATTTGGTATTATAGACATATTTAATTTTGTGTGGTGTAAACACTGCGAAATTTATGTATTTTAATTGAGAATATATTTAATAATTATGATTAAGTATTCAATTCAAGTTTACACTTTCAAGAGGTTACAATTTAAAAGTTACCAAAGAGGTAAGAATTTATTTTATAATCCCATTTTCTTGGGATTGATCTTACATTAATTGAAGGAATATTATAATCCATATTTCATAAATGTAATAAATTTTTATATAATATTAATATTTAAGTAATTTCCATGATTTCATATAAATATTACTCACTTTGGAACCAAAATAAAATAAATAAATTCTTAAAATAAAGACTGATCTTATTTCTGTTTTTGAATGGATATATTTTTCTTCCATGTCCATATTTTTTATAATGTGTCTACTAGAGTAATCTTTATTTAAAAAATGATATATTAATGAAATTTTAATTTATATAATAAATTTAACATATTTTGAATCTAATATTTATAATTTTTTAAAAAAATATTCTTTTTAACCTCCCTTATAAAAATTCCGAAGGAATTTATATTTTTAACTTATATAGTGTTAACAGATTTTCCCACCACCATAACGTTTTTATAACATTTAGCTTCTTCTTTTAGATTTATATGGAATTAAAAATAAAACTATTTCATGAAAACTTATTTTAATTATTCATTTCAGTAATATTTTATTTTCTAAATGACATGAATTTTTATCAAAACCAATATTTATAATGAATTGATGGTTATATTTTACCTCTTATTAATTTTTTTCTACAAGATTATCATAAAACATTCACTTTATTTTGATCATTTTTCATTGGACATTAAATTTATCTTAAATATCCATATTCTTGGTATCGTGTATTTGATTATTTCATAAATTGTATACCATTTTTATATACGGTGTTTTATTTTGAAAGTTAGTTGATTGGCTGTCGAAATCATAATATTTGGTATTATTTACACTATACAAATATTTTTTGATAATTCATATTGTTTGTGAATTTAATGAATAATTAAATATATGATTAATGCATTGTACATGCAGTGATGATTTTGCCCCAATTATAGATAGCCCATCTATTCATTTATAGGTATCATGAGACAAATAAGGTGGTAAAAATTATTAAATTTATTTTTGGTATATACCTACCCATCAATTATATTTTCTTGGAAGTAGGCCTTGATGGTAAATTTATCATGATGCATGAGATCCGGGAATCCAACATTAATTAAATTCTTCATTAATGATTATTTTATTATTATCCATGGTATTACTAAATTTATATTATACATAGATGCATTTTGTTCTCAAGTTATTGATTAAATGGAATGTGTTTTTAGTCATTTACCTACCTATATTAATTATGACTTATTTACTCATGATAACATCTGTTATATATAACTCTTAATGAGAATATAGGATCACACGTTGTTTTTTCCATTTCCCCGGGATATGAATAATGATATTATGAATAACATCATGCATGTAGGATTGTTTTTTAAGATATATATTTTAAGTTTTCAATGTAATATTGGAATCATTAATATATCAGTTTCTTCATTACTACTAAATTTATCGGTCCTTTGGGATGAGATCTCTTATATCTTGTGCCAATGTAATAACGTTGACGCAAACTATGGGTTATTGAATTTGAGGTTTTATAGTTGGTGTCAAACTGAAGTTTAATAAAAATCTTGAGATCTATATTTTAAATGAATATAACTAACATGAGAATTTTGATAATCCATAAGAGTGTTTGTGAAATTTTATCATTATATGGAATTTTATTTTATGACTCAATCAAAATGATTATATTCTAGCACTATGTGGTCCATTATTTAGTGATAGTTTCTAATGGAAGAAAGGGAATAAACACTTGTATAAAATGTAGGGATTTCCCTAATAAGAAATCGAGTATAGTTGGTGTTTGAAATGATAATTTTATGGCTATATTAGGAAAGATGACTCAGGTTAAGATGAATAAACCAGTTTGTAAGGAGAATCTTAATGTTTCATAGCATTATTCACCTATTTTGGATAAATTATTATGGAATAAGACTCCATATTTTAGTAGAAATACTAATCCATTAGTAGCTGAATAATGGATTATGTATCTATAAAATATATTTTGATATTTGGGATGTGATTAAAGTGAAAAGGATATTTTAGTAGTGTATTATTTGAAAGTATATGTCTATCAATGGTGGTAATTGATCTAGAAAACAAAAGAGGCTGATGAAATGGAAATAGTTGAATGAAGAGATTGGATGAGAACAAAGAAAAAACACATCAAATAATGGTGGAATAATGAAATCTCCATCATGTAAAACTTATTAAAATAAACATCCTATAAAATTATTAAAGGGTATGGTATATTTCTTTAAGTGGAGAGATAAGGTTCATTGGGCTATTTATTGTAAGTAAAATAAAGAAACCATTTCTATCCAATTAATTAACTATAAAGAGATGTGGAATTATTCAAACCAGTTCCCCAAGTGTCAAGAGAACTTACCATATAAGAGTCCATGGGGAGAAGTCCAAACATATGAAATTACAACAGTTGAAGTGTATGTTCCAAGAAATAATGTCAAAGGTAAACTTATTATCCAATCTAAAAGTGAAAATGTTTTATTTCATTTTTCATCTACATGATCCATTATATTTGAATAATTTTATAATGGTATCACATAACCACCATAATGTTTAGATATTGAGTTGGCCGTAAAAAACACTAAGTGGTATGATGAATATACCTCAAGATTATAGCTCCTCTCAATTAGAAGTTTTTTGGATTTTTATTCTTGAATATATTATTATAATAACATTTGTTGAATTTGATGTAATTTTTGGGAATTGATCAGTCATCTCAGAAAATTTCATATATTAATATTTGAGTAAGGGAGGCTATATTCGATATTCAAAATCAGCTTATGATAGTCTTTTTATGTGAGGATAAACTAGAAATCTATAATCAAAACACTTTTATTATATGGTTTTCACTACCTACTTATGAGGGATGTTTATCTGAAATTTTTGGGGAGTAACTCAACATTGAAGATATTTATATTATATAATATTTTCTTGATGCCTTTCCAATAGAGTTTCCTAGAATTCCCCTAAAATGTGAAGTTGATTTTTCAATAGAACTAGTACCGAAAAATACATTTATTTTGAAAAAATAAAATAGAATGGTCCCAATTAAGTTTTTTGAATAGAATAAGTTACTTTATGAGGATATAGAACGGGGATTCATTGATCCCATTGTTTCACCATTTGGTGTAATAATTCTTTTTATTAAGAAGAATGATAGGTCAATGCATCTTTGTACTGATTTTCAAGAAATTAACAAAATTATTATTAAGAATAAGTTTCTTCTACTCTATATTGATAATCTATTTAATCCATTGTGGGGATCTCAATATTTTTCTAATATTGAACTGATTATTATCATATGAAGGTCAAGAAGGAGGATATAACTAATACATCCTTCCATGTGATGTATGGTCAATATGAATTGATAAAAATTTCATTTAGACTTACCAATTCTCCTTCTATCTTATGAGATTTAATGAATAGAGTCTTTAGAGATTATCTTGATTAGTTTTTGGAAGTATTCTTAGATGATATTATTATATATTTAAATTGAAATGAAGTGTATAAATACCATTTGGAAATTATTATAAATACCCTCATTAAAGAAAATTTGTATGATAATTTTACCAAGTGTAAATTTTGAATAAAAAGTATTATTTGTGAGTCATATAATTTTATGAAAATGTATATAAATGGATATATAAGAGAAATAAGTTATTTAGGAATAACCTAGAACAACCATAGTAATAAGTATCAATATTTTTCCTAGGTTGGATGGAAACTACCAACACTTTATGAGAGATTTATCATCATTGTCTAATCCAATCACCAAGTTGAGTCGTAAGGGGGTAAAATTCTTATAGATAGATGAAAATGAGGAGAATTTAAATGATTAAAGATAGGGTTTGTTAGTTAATATATAATTACACTACCTTGTATTAGATAATTGTTTGTTATATATAGTGATGCATTAAATTAGGGACTAGGATGAATCCTTGTGAAGAATTACATAGTAATAGATTATGCCTTCTGCTAATTGTTAATTCAAGAGTAGAATAACCTGACTCTTAATTTGGAGCTTTCAGTAATAATTATTATAGGGAAGTTATAGAGGAATTATCTATATTATTAATTTTTTGATATATATATATATATATAGACCATTAATGATTGAATTATATGTTTATATAGAAGGAACTGAAAATTCACTATAGATGATGGTTGGAGTTGATCAATGATTATAAATTCCCAACAAATTACAACCTATGGAAGTTGAACAAGGTGGATGATTCTCTATGATGGAATGATAATTCTAGTTTATATATGATGAGAATTGAAATATATCCAATATTTATGGATTTTCAGAATTTGATTCCTGAAATCATGATGAAAGGAGACTAATCTTATCTTTCGTAGATGAATATTTATTCATCCACCCATGAGAGGATTGAGAAGGAATAGAAGGAAGGTGTGGAACTATATAAGAATTTGGGGAATGTTCTTGAGTTTAACCATGATCTTGATAGAATGATAATCTTTAGGAATCGAGTATGTGTCCCATAAATACCAATGTTTAATAAGGAAATGTTGTATGAAGATCATAGTTTATCATTCTTTATTCATCCTAGAAGTACACATATGTATAGATATTTGAATGAATATTTTGTGTGGGATAGAATAAAAATAGATATTTCCAAGCTTGTATCTTGATGTCTTCTGTGTTGTAAAATTAAGTTTGGGAAATATAATTATAAGGGTATATTTAAACCATTACCCATACCATAATATAAATGAAAAAACATTGCCATAGATTTTATCATCAGACTCTCCAAAACAACTAATATACACAATTATTTTTAGGTTTTAGTTGACAAACATATGAAATTAGTTCATTTTATCTCTATCTAAGAATAATTCTCTCTTGATCAGCTTACTCAAATACATTAAGTAAGTTGTGATATTATATAGAGTACCACTCTTAATTATTTTTGATCGAGGTCTGAGGATAACCTTGAAGTTCTAAAGAAATCATTGGTAGGATCTGGGTTCATATTTTAATTTTAGAACTTATTATCATCCTAAATTATATAATCAGTCTAACAGGACCATTTAAACTCAAAAATACATGTTAATATTTCTCTCTATAGATTTCAAATTTGGTTCGGATCAACATTTTTCTTTGCTAGAATTTCTATACAACAATAGCTTTCACCTGAGAATTCAGATGGATCCTTATGAAGATCTCTATAAATGGAAGTGTATAAATAAAACATATTGGGAAAAAGTTGTAGAAAAAACACTATTAGGACCTGATATAGATAAGAAAATTGCATGGAAGGTAAGATCTATTCAACAAGACATAATAGAAGATAAAAGTTGATAAAAATAGTTAAGATGACAATCATTAGAGAGAGCTAGATTTTGATGTTTGTGAAATGGTATTCTTAAAAATATCTCTTTTGAAGAAGGTTATAATATTTTTAATAGAGAGAAATTTAAGCCCCATATTTATTGGTTCGTTTAAATTTCATGATTGTATTCTTACAGTAGCTTATCGTTCGGAGATTCCACCAAATCTCTCTAAATTTCATGATGTGTTTCATGTATATCTATTGAGGAATTACATACATGATCCTTCACATATACTAAACTAAATTTTAATATAACTATATAAAGATTTGACTTGTGAGGAAGAACTTAAGAATATTATGTCTCATAGAGACAAATTCCTACGAAACAAGATGAACTAATTTAGTCAATTTTATGTGGAGAAATCATTAAATTTGAGAATCTATATAGTATCCTAATTATTTTATAAGGTATACGTATTCTAATTTTTTATATCAATGTGATTTAATTTTTTGGTGGATAATTCTTATATGGGAGTAGAATGTAAGAGCCAAATATTTTATAATATATTTATCTTTAAATAAATATCTTTAATAGATTACTTTACATGTAAAACTGAGTTTAAATTACCCAAAAAAATCTATTAAAATTTTATTATGTTAAATCACATAATTTTTCAATTCTTAATTACAATTTTATCTCAGCATGAAATTTTTTGATTTTTCTAAAATGATTGGTTTTTTAGAAAATAGTTAAAAAATACCAATTTTTTTAAAACTACCCTTTCTTTTAATTTAAAATGCATTATAATTTATTGATTTAATAATAAATTAAAATAATAATAATTTATTTATAAATAATCTAATTGATTATATTTTATTCATCTTGATACCTGATTATGATATATGATCATTTTTTGCCATAAAATTTTATTTTGTTAAAAAAAATTGTTTCATTGAAATTTTGTATCTTAAATTAATTTATACTAATTATAAAAATTTAATTTTAAAAAATGGATGTAATATTTCTAATTTTTAGGATAAAATTTGATAAATAGGTCTAATTTAATTTTTTACATTCTGAATAGCAACCTTTGTGAATTTTTTTTCATCTTAGTAAGGGTAAAACGGGTAAAATATGGTTAAAACTTTCACATAAGGCATTTAAATATCCATAACACTTGACTTTATTTTATTAGATGAAATTAGTTGATCTATTTACGTCCATTTATCTAAATTTTGTCCACTTGGATCCATTTTTATATTGACCATTATTTTATTTAAGAAAAAAAAATATCGCACTCTTGACTTTGATATCTCTATTATTTATCCATTCAGATAAAAATATATTATGTTCAATATTAAATGTTATTTTAAAATTTTAATTAATTTTTTTATCATGATATTTTATTTTTATTTTTTAGTGATTGAATAATTAACTTAAATTCTTCACAACGCCAACATAGTATTTCTTTAATTAATATAAAAAAATAAATAAATGATTTTAAAAAATATTAAATGTAATATAGTTTTGATGAATAATTGTGATCCAAATATTTTATAGATTAATATATCAAATTATATATTTTCTAAAGGATTATATTCCAATTACGTATTTAAATTTTTGTCTTCAATTTCAAATTGTATGAATATTGTCATAAACACGTCAATGATATTTTCTAAATATAAAATATTATTAAATTGTTCTAAAATCCTAAGAATCATGAAATTGGACAAGACAATCAGATATGGTTTGATATATCATCCCTAGGTCATTTATGAACCAATTTTCAACTTTTAAGAAAAATTATATATATTTAATAATTAAAGAGTCATTGTCATAGTTATGGTTAAAATTGGGTAACTAAGGGGTCAATCAAAGAGATAAGGATTAAAATGATATCTAAACCTGTAAAAAATTTATTGGATGTTTATATTAATACCATATCATCCTTATATTTTATACATTCTATTTTTTTACTATTTTACATGATTTATACGCATATTATATTAAAATATTTCATGTATCTCCAAAACTACCCCTCCCTTCACTTATAAAAGGAATACCCTTCTCCATTTTCTTTACAACACCATGATATGTATATATCTACTAAAACCTACCCAATTATATTATAAACTTTCCTATCCATGAATTATAGGTTATTACTTTCTTAGAACTATATTCAATGGGTACATAAGAAGTAATATAAAGAAGTTTGCATAAGAATAGGTAATCATCTTTACCAGCTCTTTCAAGTTTATTTATCAGTATTGTTATGCTAAATATATTTTAAACATCATAAAATGATAAATATATTTATATTTTATTATTAATAAAATTAAACCATTTAACATCTATTTTCAATCATACATAAAGCAAAAAAAACATCACTTGTGCATACGTACGACTTACCATCTCCACATAACGGTGTAATTTTTTTCATCACCACTTTACATGGATGGTTATAAAGATAGAAATAATGAATATAGATTATATTTAAGACATAATTATAATTCATGAATTATAATATCATATATAACTTCTTACCTTAAACTCCATTTGAATATGATAATGTCGCTCGTTCATACGTGTAGACTACCATCTCCACAAAGCGATGTGATTATCTAGTAGCCTTATGAATCTAACTGTCTAATTAAATAAATATAATATATATATATATATATATATATATATTATTAAAATGAACCTATAATGGTGAATTTTTATTTACCTTTCTATATTTTCATCCATCAAAAATTTAAAACAACGTTCATGCGTACGTTCAACCTATCATCTCTATAAATAGTGTAATTAATTTTTATATCTATATATTTTATGGAAGACAGTATATATATTAAATAAATATGATACTTATATCATGAAAAACATTTTAGATATTATTTAACCTTGATTAATATTCAAGTAACAAAACTAATGAATAAAAACTTACATGAAAAACAAAGTATTGAACACCAAAAATAACGATAATAATAAAATATTATTAATAAATGGGTAATAAAATGTTTTAAATGGATCATATATGATATTATAGATAGTTATATGCTTCTATTATTGAATTATAATAAATATAAATATATTATATATGATTTTAAAATAATATATGAGGTCATTCGAACTTGTGGTAAGTGATTTCAACTCAATTTCCACTCCATTGAGACATATTTGGTATTATTTTCCTATTTTTTATGTTATAAAAAACTGATCATTATTTCACATTTATAAATGATTAATTATATAATATTACACTTAATAAAACCTTGAATATTGAGAATTATATTTTCTTTGGGAATTAGGTACATTACATAACAACTTATAATAGGAAATACAGCAGATTTATTAAAAACATATTTAATATGATCAAAATATTACATGGATTTTAAAACTGCACAGGATATCCTGGGGAAACACATAAGAAAGGGGTTTCCTATAAATACTAGTCATTTAATAATCACTTCATAAGGTAAAATTCTATATAAAATAGGCATATCATTGGGGAAAATGAATATTAATAATACGGCATGATATTGCATGATAATCATAACATGCGAAATGTGAAAACAGCATAAAAATTGAATCATACACATAGGTAAAGGATAAATTACAAACCATCATGATTAAAAAATTCAAATATAGTAATTAGGTTCACTCCCTATCCCAAATTAACATCTCATGAAGCTATAAATTACAAAATGCACTATAGTGCTATATGAATCTAGGTGCACACATCACATTCATTACATTCTCATGATTAAATGTTCTATATAGATCATAAACAATGTATTCATTCATCATTATATTATATTACATGATCAATTAGTTTTTAATAAATACATGTATGTTACAGGTCAAAGACTTATAATTGTATAAAGGTGAACACCCTTGATAGTAAATGGCTATGTTATTCACAATACTATTGTTTTTACATGGAAATTTATGGAAACATTTTAATAGCATAAAGGCATCACATAAAAATTAAAAAAATGTATTTATGAGAGAGAAAGTAGAATATAATAATTTAGACATAAAATATGAATTAATAGGTACATGTAAATACACATACCTACATAATAAATTGAAAATAAAAGGCACAAGATAATAAAGAAACATGAATAGAGAAAAGACGGTGAGGATCCCTTACATGAGTGTGTGGCTCCAAATTCTTGGAAGGAGCTTCTTGATAGCTTTGGGTCACCTTTCTAGGACTATATATAGGGTATGGTATAGTAATTATGTGATCAATGTGTTTTTAGAGAAGTTAAATAAAATATTTTGTGGGTTTATATATGAAAAAAGTGGGAATTTCTTTATTATTTCCCAAACATAGGTTTTGGACACCATATAATAAAATAACAAAAAACTAGAAACCATAAAATGGTTTTTACCCATGGTTTCTACTCAATGAGAGTGTTTTTTATTATTTTATAATGATAAGGTGCTAACATAACAAATAAATACCCTTTTTTATGAGGAAGTGAGCCATGCTCTTAAATAAATGATTTTAAAACCTTAAAATATATTAATGGTTTTGGAGGATTAATAAAGGCTTTATAAAATTCACCTAATAAACATAAAATCTAATTATTTTAAAGGGAAAACATATATTTGGCCATTTATCCCATTTATATTATTTAAGAAATCACTTTTGGGTCATTATGATGTCATAATACTCAAAGTATATTTATATGGTATTTCATTTTTACTTGAAAATTTGAATTTCTATAAAAAATATGAAAAATTCACCATTGTATATTTTTTAAATGATCATTACAAAAAATAAAATTCATTTTATCTATGTAATTTTATTAATATCTTAATTTTATCATTGAATGTAAAATCGAAATTTATTAAGAAATACTGGGGTTTTTTATAATAAGATTCTTCAAACCCTTTAAAAATTATATTTGGATGCATAAAAAAATTAAATGATAATTTATATTTGATAAAAGTTACTTAATAATAATATTTTGTTAAAATATTTTTTATTATAATAAATTTATCTATATAAATTCCATATTTGAATTTGAATATAAACCAAAAATAATTTTTGTGTTCTGATGTATCAAAATAAAAATCAACAATAATAGGATGAAAATATATTCATTATTATATAAAAAAATAGATTACATACTTATATTGATAGGTTATTGAAACATATCCCTTAAATACACCAAAAAACTCCCTAATGTTAAGGTGTGTGATGGTGAGACATTCATGGGGTGGTTTGGCGTACGTGGTTTGGGTCATGATCTTGATGAGTTTGAAATTCTCTTATAAATAGTTTCACTCATGCTTAAGTTATTGAATATTGGCTTAGTCTAGGTTGAGGGAAAATTCCTTTAATTTTATCTCTCAATGAATCTCGGATAAATAGGAATCATAGGGTACGATCCTACCGACTGAGGCCATCACCTCCTTTGTTTTTGTCAATTGGATCTATTAAAACACTATATGTACACTAATCATGTGATCACTATTAAATATATATATTATCAACATTAATATTCTTAATGGTCATTTAAATAATATAGGATAAAATAAAAACAAATAAGTGCATTTTTTCTCTAACCATATTATATAATAATATATATAATTAAATGACAAGCATAATTTTATTTATAACTGTTCGAGTCATTACAATCTTCCCCCATTAATAAATTTCTACCTAAATTTTTTCTTTTTGAACAATAAAATAGATGGGGTTAACTCTTTTCATCACTTCATATGGTTCACATATCACTTATTCTGACTTTAGTTTCTCCAGAGGACTTTTACAATGTGAATTGACTGATTTTGTACAACTTTGTCTCTAAGATATATGATCTTCACTGGATGCTCCTCATTGGAAAGATCATTCTAAAATGGTACCACCTCTGGATTGAGTACATGTGAGGGGTCTGGTGTGTAAATTAACAAGAGGGATGCATTGAATACATCAGTATCTTGTGATAGGTTAGGTGGGATTGTTAGTTTAGAGGCCACCAATCTGATGCGATTAAGGATCTCAAAGGGGTCGATGTATCTTGGATTAAGCATCACCTTTTTCCAAAATATCTTGGATTTCCTCCATGGATATATGTATAGGAATACCATGTATGAAACATCAAACTCTATATCACATTGGTTCTTGTTAGCATATCCCTTCTATCGACTTTGAGCATCCTTCATTTGATGCTAAGTGGTCTTAACCTTTTTCCACCATGAGATCGACCATTTTAGGACCAAGATGTTTGTGTTCCCCAAATTCATCACCATATACATGTGTTTTACATCTATTCCCATAAAGTTATTCATATGGATCCATTTAGAGGCTTTAGTGGAAACTGTTGTTATAAGAGAACTTGACTAGAGGTAGATGTTGTTCCCATCCTCCTTCAAAGTCCATAGATCATGCCTGCAACATGACTTCAAGTATCTAAATTGTCCACTCTTGTAATGACATGCCAATTCTGATTATCTTGAGAGTGTAATGAGTTATTACTTGGCCTTAAGAGACATCCCCAAGGTGCCAAAGGCTGGCAATAAATGACGGGGGGTTTCATACAAGTGGGGGATGATTTACCCTTTTTGAACACTCCACAAAACCAACAACCATAACCAAACTAAAAAACTAAATGATGCATGATCAGAACTCAGAAAACTCAACAATTTATTTATCGAAAACCAACCAAGAGTACCACAGTAGAAACCAACACAAAAACATCAGAGTAAACAGCTGAAAGACAAACTCAAAGACTACAGGACAACAACCTAACTCCATGCCCCATAATATCTAAGCTCCAACATCACGAACTTGCCCAAGTATCATGAAGCAGTGCTCTAAACATGTGACACTTTACCTTTTCCAGCGTCCCAGTATACGACATCTGCAAAAGCACCAACGTTCCAAATATGAGGTTGAGTAATGAAACTCAGTAGGTTTTCCCCGATGACTTCCCAACCCATGCCTCTAAGATTAAACATGTTATGACATTTATATAAAACAATTTAGACAAAACAATTAAAAAGCAGTTCACAATATAACAAGTTCCATGTCAAAGGCATTTTTCCCACAAAACCATCTTTCTCAAGAAAATAAATCAAGCAAAGTTTCCAATTCCATTCACATTTCCATTTGGCACAATTGTTCCATTTCACCAATCCACACAATCAACCATGCATGAAACCTGGACCTCCCTATACTCGCGAGTGGTGAGTTATCCTTCCACTAAGCTGTCACTTAGTGGACTACCTTAACGAGGGTACTTCATGACCTTATCCATCCCAACCTATTGATGGGGGGACATCTCACCCTTAACCATCCCAGTGTATAAGAACACACACCACAACCCATGCAATCCATGCCCAGAACCATGTGTGTTCAAAAGCTGTCAATAAAGCATCAACTTTTAATTGAAAACCCCTTTTTCCTGCAAACCATTTTCCCAATCCAGAAAAACCATATTTTATAATCACTATTTTAAAATCAAGAAACCAAAACACTTTGCATAACCATTCTTTCAATTTCCACAATTTCATCAAAACCCATAAATCATCACTAAAGATGATTTATAACATGTTTTGTACCAAAATTTCAGAATAAAAACCAAGAAAATAAATCAATTTTATCTAATCCTTCAAGTTCTAAGAAAGGTGAATTGATATTGAAGCCACCTACCTCAACAAATTGGGCGAAACCAAGCCACGGACGAAGAACGCTCACGAACACCGGGTCAAAACTCCAAAACCCCTACTTAGATCTCTTCTCCTAGTACAAACAAGACCAAATCTTGTCATATTTGGCATCCACACCCATAGATCTACCCATAACGGGCGTAGATCTATGAAAAAAAGAGAAGAGGAGATGTAGATCTAAGAATCCAAACAAGAACGATCACATACCTTAAGAATCCAGCTTCGATTTTCCAATAGAAGCCTTCGGATCCCCTCTGGAACACTTAAGAGAAGTATTACAAACATAAAGGGAGATTAATCCCAATTTCGGTCCGCTTAGGAAGTTTAAACAAGGAAATTAAAGGAAAAACGAGTTAGATCCACAATTTTGGGATCTAACTTTATGTGACCGCACGGTTAGTCCACACGGTTTGACAAACCTTGCGCTAACCGTGTGTTAGCTTCTACCTCGTCCATCCTTCACGCACGGACTCATTGCATGGTTTCCCTTAACCATGCACTGACCGTGAGGAATCCACTTCCTCCTCAGTCAGACACGCACATTTTGGCCGCACGGTTTGATAAACTGTGTGCCGCCCGTGCGCCTTCCCCTTTTCTTCAAAACATCATTCCAAGTTCTCTCGACTCTCCCATTCAACACCCTTAACAATAAAACCATGAAAAGCATCAAGAAAGGGTTACATACCAGAAACCGGGGGTACTAAATTCTCACCACAATTTGCCTTTCCGTCCCCAGAAAGTAGGAAACCACTGCTTGACTGAAAGAGTTTTGGCCACTGCTCCTTCATTTATTTCCTGCGTTCCCAAGTCTCTTCTTAAATATGAACATGTTACCACAAAACTTGCACTAGGCCGATTCTTTTTCCACAGATGACATTATCCTTCCTATCCAAAATTCACACCGGGATATGTATAAATGAAGCATCTGGATCTAGGTCAACATGATCCCATCTGATCACATGGCCAGGATCGGGTTGATACTTCTTTAACTAAGATACATGGAACACATTATGCACTGCACGGAACCGTGGTGGTAATTCCAACTGATACGCCACCTCTCTAACCTGTTCCAGTATCTCAAAAGGGCGTATATATCGAGGATATAATTTTCCATACTTCCCAAAATGACATTTTCCAAGCCTTTGATAGATTCTCAAAAAGACATGATCACTCACTGCAAACGACAACGGTCTTCAGCGATGATCCGCATAAGATTTCTGAAGACTCTGAGTCATCTCCATCATCTTTCTAATCAACTAAATCTTCTACAGTGTTTCTTGGACAAGGCTTAGCCCGACTAGTAAAGTTTCACCAATTTCCACCCAGCATAGTAGAGAACGACAACGACGTCCATACAATGCTTCAAACGGAGCCATGCGTATCGAGGCTTGACAGCTGTTATTGTATGAGAACTCCACTTAGTGTATATTATCTTCCCATGAGCCATGAAAATCCATTACACAATACCACAACATGTATTCCAACGTCTGTATCGTCCGCTTGGATTTCCCATCTATCTGAGGATGATACGCCGTACTCATAGTCAACTGAGTCCCAAGGGCTTATTGTAAGGATTCCCAGAAACGAGATATGAACCTCAAATCTCTATCTGAGACGATAGACACTGGTACACCATGTCTCCTTACCACTTCCCAGATATAGATTTTTGATTGATCTTCCACCATATGGGTTTCACGAATTGGGATGAAATGGGACGACTTGGTTAGACGATCCACTATCATCCAAATGGCATCGTGTTTCCGGACTGTTCTTGGAAGGACTGTAACAAAATCCATTGCTATCTGCTCCCATTTCCACACAGGGATAGGTAAAGACTATAACATACCAGATGGTATCTGATTCTATTCTTTAACCTGCTGACAAGTTAATCATCGTGAGACGAACTCGTCCACCTTCCTTTTCATGTCGCTCCACCATAATTTTTCCTTTAGCGCCTTATACATCTTCTATGTACCCAGATGTACAACCCATCTTGAATGGTGGTAAGTATTAAGGAGTTGTTCCTAAAAACTATAGTTACAACCATATGATCTATGAAACACAAAACTGAACTCCCATCCAGCTTCCATCCCTCAATGGTCTCCCCACTATTTAGTTTTGAACTCATTGCAACACTGTCTAGATCGGATGCTTGTGCATCCCTTAATGTCTCCACCAAATCAGGAACAAGTGTAGCTGAAAAAAAAAATAACAACATCAACTCGGTTTTCACATTCCAAATGCATGTTGGCTAAGACCGACATCAACTGCCATTCATCTGAAGCTTCTTTCGCCAACTTAGCATACGACTTTCTGCTTAATGCATCGGCCACAGAATTTCCCTTACCCGGTGTAAACATTAAGTCAAAGTCGAACATTTGAAGGTACTCAGTCCATCTCATCTTCCTCAGATTCAAATATCATTATGATAAAATTTGTTTCAGGCTTTTGTGAACTGTAAACATAGTGAACTTCTCACCAAAGAGATAATGATGCCATGTTTTCAAGGCATGGACAACTGTAGCTAACTTCAAATCGTGTGTTGGGTAATTCTTCTCATGCACCCTCAACTACCTTGAACCGTAAGCAACAACATGGTCTCCTTGCATGAGAACACAACACAAACCTATTCCCCAAGCATCAAAATACACCACATACCCTTGTCCTGATTCTGGAAAAATCAACATGGGTGCTGATGTAAGGCAAACTTTCAACTCTTGAAAAGATCTCTGACATTCCTCAGTCCATTGAAAAGCACTTTTTTTCTTTTTCAATGCTGTCATAGGAGAATTTATTCATGAGAAGTCATGGAAAAATCATTGGTAATAACCAGCTAGGCCAAGAAAACTTCATATATCAAAGACATTCTTCGGCGGTTGCCAAGATAGAACAACTTTTATCTTTTCTGGATCCACTGAAACACCATTCTTAGAAATTACATGGCCCAGAAAACATACCTCTTGTATCCAAAAATTGCACTTTGATAATTTGGCATACAACTGGTGGTCCCTCAAGATTTCCAACACTATCACTAAGTGTTTCTCATGCTCATCCCTTGTTCTTAAATACACCAATATGTCATCCACAAACACCACAACAAAAGAATCCAAATATGGCTGAAATATCAGATTCATCAAAGCCATGAAGACCGTCGATGAATTCATAAGACCAAAAGTCATGACTACGTATTCTTAGTGTCCACATCTACTTGTGAATGTTGTCTTTGGAATATCCTCCTTCCAAACTCACAACTGGTGATATCATGACCGTAAGTCAATTTTGGAGAACCACTGAGCTCCCTTCAATTGATCAAACGTGTCATCAATGTGTGGAAGTGGATATCTATTCTTTATTGTAACCTGGTTAAGTTTACGATAATCCACACAAATCCTCAATGTTCCATATGCTTTATTTACAAACAAAACTGGTGCTGCCCACGAGGAAACGCTTGGATGAATAAAACCTTTGCTTTCCAGCTCCTCTAACTGCACCTTCAATTCCTTTAACTCCATTGGTGGAATCCTATAAGATGGAAGTGAGATAAGACTGGTCCACGGAAGGATATGAATCGTAAACTCCACTTCTCTTTCAGGTTGTAATCCTGAGAATTTTTCAAGAAAAACATCAGGAAATTGATCCACCATAGTTGGAAAACTATTTTCCGCAATCTCTTCCAATGATGCCAATGTCAATGCTCCCAATTGGGAAGAGGTCATTCCCAACCTTGGTGCCAACAACCTCTTTTCACCTTTCTTTACCATCATCTCTCCTCTGAAGAGATGGTCGATTCCATCCTCCGTTGTGAAACTAACCCTTCTCCCATAACAGTTGATGTGAGCCTTAAACGTTTTCAACCAATCGATACCCAGGATTATATAATAGACATCGATATCCAACATGGAGAAGTCCCATTTCAGCTCAGCTTCATTAATCGTTATAGAACATGCTCTACACACGAAGGCATGACATTCTCTTTCACCTAGAGGAGTTTGCAGTTTTAACATAGAAGGCATCATTTAATGTTTTAAGTTCAAAAAATCAGCAATATGAGAAACGAGAAAGGAATGGGATGCGCCAGTATCAAACAACACTTGCATGATGGTAGAATTCAAAAGAATCGTACCTCTCACTGTAGATGGTCCAGCCTGATCACCCACAATCACATATTCCACTCCATATAATTGCTTTGTTGTTGCACTTTGCTTCTTATTTCCATGTTGAGATTTCCCTACCTGAGGTGTCATTGTATTCCTGGAATCACCATAACTGGCTCTGTTCTGCTGGCGTGGCTGATTTTGCTAATCTCTCCCTGTAGAAGCATAAGATGCTTGCGACCCCTGGGAAGTGTCATGCGCACCCGACCTAGGAGCAGTGTGAAAATATCGATGAAGATGCCCCATCTTCTTGTAATTGTGGCATGCTCTCGGTGGTGCTGTACATTCTCGTTTGATGTGATTAGTCAAACCACATAGAAAGAAACAAACTTTGCTCTGGGGTCATGGAGGAAGGTTGACTGATCCCGCTGTCTGGTTCTGATTCGCACTCCCACCTTGGACGTAGGTGTCCCTCTTCCTCTTGTTTCTAGCATTAAAGTTCCCACCTGTTCCTGTGGGTTTTATCAGCTTCCTCCTATCGATCCCGAGATATCAAGTTCAGCAACTGTTGCTCTGTTCACCATCTTTGTATAATCCATAATACAGAGCACTACAATCTTCGATCGAATCTCCTACCTTAGCCCTGGTTCGAAGATGTGGGCCTTCAAAGAAGCACTTGCCGCAACCTCCGGTGAAAAATGGAATAAATTCATGAACTTGGCCGCATACTCTATGACATAGAGGCTCTCTTGTTTCAAGCTGAATAAGTCAATAGTTTTCTGGATCTTGACCGCGTGAGGATAGAATTGTTTGTTAAACAATTCTTCAAAATCCTCCCGTGTAGGGCCTTCGTCTAATTTAGAATGCACCGCTAAATCCCACCACTGACGTGCAAGATCCAAGATCATATAATTCTCTAGCTTTACTTTTAGCTCTACTAGTTTGTCGATGAAATCGAATGTACGATTCATCCTTCTTAGCCACACCTCCGCCTTCTTGGGTTCAGCATCACCCCGAAAGATGGGTGGATTCTGCTTCTGGAATTGGACGAAATGGTCTACAATCCATGACTCATCCCTTTGATTCCCCGTGTCCACATCTTGGAATGCTTGAATGATACTCTGAACCAGCTCTTGGTTCACATGTGGTTCAGGTGCAACCACATTCTCTACAGCTTCTTCCATTTGGTATCTACGATGTCTAACGAGTGCCATTTTCTATACAAACGACGCTCGCCATTAGTCTCACTTCCTATCAACTAACGTCTTAGCATTTCAATCTCTATTACACCACTATCACAAAATCGATTTCCACTATTTCTAAAACAGATCTTTTCATTCTTTTGAAAATCAATCTATTTTCAAAATACAGCAACCATTATATTTTCAAAATCTTTCAGTTGAAAACGTGCTTAAAATTTTTAGAAATCATGCTTTTGCATGAAACCATATTCCATTTCTCAGAATTATTTTTGCAATTATAGTGGGAATTCATTCTTCTATAATTCATGTAATGCTCATCTCATTGGCTAAACCCATGATAATGAGATTTCCAACATTCTAGAAGTGTATTCAAAACACTTCTGTACCTAACACCCTGGTAACTAGATGTTCATCATAAACGGGTTAGCTACGTCCTTTTATGCTATACATTTCAAGTTCTAACAATCGTACTCTTGTCTAAGATGTCCAACCAAGGAATAGAAAAGAAGGAATTTCAACTCCAAGACCAAGAACATCGAAGACTACTTGTTAGACAAGGACCGAACAAGCTGATACCATTTGTAATGACCCATCAATTCTCATTGGATTAAGAGTGTAACGAGTCATTACATGGCCTTAAGAGACATCCCCAAGGCGAAAAAAGCTGGCAATAAATGCTGGAGGGTTTCAATCAAGTGGGGGATGATTTACCCTTTTTGAACATTCCACAAAACCAACAACCATAACCAGACTAAACAACTAAATGAAGCATGATAAGAACTCAGAAAACTCAACCATTTATTTATCAAAAACCGACCAAGAGTACCACAGCGGAAACCAACACTAAAACATCAGAGTAAACAGCTAAAAAACAAACTCAAAGACTACAAGTAAACAACCCAACTCCATTCTCTACAAGCTCAAAGCTCCAACATCACGAACCAGACCACGTATCACGAAGGAGTGCTCTAAACATGTGACACCTTACCTCTTCCAATGTCTCGGTATATGACATCTGAAAAAGCACCAACGTGCAAAAGAAGGGGTTGAGTAATGAAACTCATTAGGTTTTCCCTGTTGACTTCCCAACCCATTCCTCTAAGATAAAACATGTTAGCACATTTATATAAAACAATATATACAAAACAATTCCAAAGCAGTTCACAATATAACAAGTTCTATGTCAAAACCATTTTTCCCACAAACCCATCTTTATCAAGAAAATAAATCAAGAAAAGTTTCCAATTCCATTCAAATTTCCATTAGGCACATTCGTTCCATTTCACCAGTCCACACACCCAACCATGCATGCAACTTGGACCTCACTATACTCGCAAGTGGTGAGTTATCCTTCCACTAAGATGTCACTTAGTGGACTACCTTGATGAGGGTACATCACGACCTTATCCATCCCAACATATTGATGGGGGACTTCTCGCCCTTATCCATCCTAATGCATATAAACACACACCATGACCCGTGTAATCCATGGCCAGAAACAAGTGTGTTCAAAACCTTTCAATAAAGCATCACCCTTTTATTCAAAACCCCTTTTCCCGCAAACCATTTTCCAAATCCAACAAAAAATATTTAAAAATAAATATTTTAGAATTAAGAAACCAAAACACTTTGCACAACCATTCTTTGAATTTCCACAATTTCATGAAAACCATTAAATCATCACTAATGAAGATTTACAACATGTTTTTCACCACAATTTCAGAATAAAAACCAAGAAAATAAATCAATTTTAACTAATCCTTCAAGTTCTAAGAAAGATGAATCGAGAGTGATGCCACCTACCTCAACAAATAGGGTGAAACCATGCCACAGATGAAGAATTCTAAAGAACACCGGGTCAAAACTCCAAAAACACTCCTTAGATATCTTCTCCTAGAACAAAAAAGACCATATCTTGTCATATTTGGCATCCACACCCTTAGATCTACCCATAATAGGCATAGATCTATGAAAATGAGAGAAGAGGAGAAGTAGATCTAAGTTGATCGAAGAAACCGATCAAGAACGATCACATACCGTAAGAATCCAGCTTCGATTCACCAAGATAAGCCTTCAGATTGCCTCCGGAATTCTTGGAAGAATTCTTCCATCCTTCAAAGGAGAGTAATCCTAAGTTAGGGCCACATAAGAGTTTTAAACAAGGCAATTAAAGGAAAAACGAGTTAAATCCACAATTTTAGGATCTAACTTTAAGTGATCGCATAGTTAGTTCACATGGTTTGACAAACCGTGCGCTAACCATGTGTTAGCTTCTGCCTCGGCCATCTTTCACGCACGACCTAATCACAAGGTTTCCCTTAACCCTGCGCCGACCGTGCGAAAGCCACTACCTCCTCAGCTAGACACACACGATTTGGACGCACAGTTTGACAAACCATGCGCCACCCATGTGGCATCACCTTTGCTTCAAAACATCATTCCAAGTTCTCACGACTCTCCCATTCAACACCCTTAACGTTAAAACCATGAAAATCATCAAAAAGGGTTACATACCAGAAACTGGGGGTACTACAACTCTGATTAACCACCATTTTGATTATGATAGGTTGTGCTGAAGTTCATCTCAATGATTAAATCATATTGTATAATTTTCTAGAACATGGAGAAGAATATAGGATCTCGATCATATACAATCGATAGTGATACTTTTTGAAACCCCAAAACTTATCTGATGTATATTTGTGAAAGTTGATATAGTGAGAAATCCTATAAAATTAAAATTAAGTGTCTAGTATTTCTCAGATGATCCACCACAACCCAGATAGAATTTTTTCCTCTATATGTCTTCAAAATGATGGTGAGAAAGGCCATGGTGATGTTTTCCCATTCCCATAGAGGTATGGGTAATGGTTGAATCCTCCCCTTATATTTTTTCTTTTCCTCCTTCACTTCCTATCATACAAGAAATCATGATGTATATTCAATGATATCATTCTTCATATTTTCCCACTAATAATTTTCTCAAAGTTCTTGATACATATTTTTTATTCTAAAATGAATAGAGAAGGTCGATCTATGTGTATCATACGATATCTCCTTCGTTAAATTAGGATTTGATGGTACACATTATCTTGACTCAAATCTAGAAACACCTTCTTCATTAAAATCTGTGTCTGAGGATTTATATTTCTTTATAGTTTCCACATTCTTTTGAATTCCCACATAATTTTTCAATGAAGTATCTATATTTTATTGAATTTATGGTCGATCAATCCTTTGTGAAATTATTGATGATGTTATTTCCTACATGATTTCCATGTCCATCATTTTAAAATCTAATATGATCAGATCCCTCTCAATTCTCATCAATGATATAATTAGTGTATACTTTCTATTTAGAGTGTATCCCACAATATTTTCTTTTATATTATGGTAGTTAATTCAGAAATCACAGTCATTAATCATCTCTAACCATCTTCATTGGTGCATATTCAGTTCTTTCTTTATGAATATATACTTGAGGCTTTTCTGATCTGTATGTTTTTCAAACTATCCCAAAAGAGATAGTGCCTACATATTTTCAAATAGAATATCACTGTATCCAAATATAGATCTTGGGTTGGGTAGTTTTATTTTTGAAATTTTAATTTTCTTTAAGCATAGGCTATGAATTTTCTATTACATACTGACACACAAACAAATCCATCTTCAAAGCATCACTAAATAATACAAAATGTTTTCCACTTCTGGGTAGTATGAGTACAGGGGTAGTGATAAGCCTAAGTTTCAAATCCATGAAGCTCTATTCACATTCATCATTCCAATAAAACTAGACTCCCTTCCGAGTTATCTTTGTTAGAGGGTTTGACAATCACAACAAATTTCTCACAAATTGATGATAATACCCAAACAATCTAAGAAAACTATGCTTATCTATCACATATGTTGGCCTCATCCATATTTTAATTTCTTTTTTCTTTGAAGGGTGTACTGATATCCCATTTCTTGTGATGATATTATCCAAGAATGAGACTTCCTTCAAAAAAACTCAAATTTTATATACATGGAATAAAGATTCTCCTTTCATAAGGTCTTAATCACAGTGATTAGACACTCCTCATGATGCTCCTTATTTTTGGATAATATTAGAATATCATATATAAATACTAGCACAAAATTCTCAAGGTAATCTCTAAAGACACAATGCATTAGGTCTATAAATATTTCTAGAGAATTAGTGAGTCCAAATAGAATTATTATGAGCTCATAGTTCTTGTACCTTGTACGAAATGTAGTCTTGGTGACATCCTCCTTATTCACCCAAAATTGGAAATATCCTGACTGTAGATCCACCTTGGAGAAGTATTTTTCTTCACATATATGATCAAAGAAGTAATCAATATATTTAAGAGGATAATTTTTTTTTATAATTATTTTTTTGTGATAATAATAATCAATAAAAATGAATATTTATCCATCCTTCTTTTTGACGAAGAGGATTGATACACCCCATAATGAATCACTTCGGTGTATGAACCCTTTATCTAGATTCTCTTTTATCTGTTTCTTTAGATCTTCTAATTCCACAACATCAATTCTATACAGAGACTTAGAAAATAGAAATTCCCCAGGTATAATATCATATTAAAATTCAATATATTAGCTGTGTGGAAGACCAAGAAATTCATAGATAAACACATCAATGTATTCCCTCATAATAGGCATGTATTTAAGGACGATTATTTCCTTAAACTAAACAATTTTAGCTAGATACACTTTCTATTAGGTAAATAATATCCATTATTGAGATGTTTATGATAATGAAGATTCGTCCTCCTCTGAACTTATAGAGAATCAGGGGTCTATTCTCAATACGTAGAGTGATTTCCTTCCCAAGGAAAGTTATGTTGGATCTATATAGGTAAATCCAATCCATATGAAAAATTGCATCAAATTACAGAAATTGTGTTTTTAAAAGGATCTCTGGGAAGTCTAACCCAAAAAATTTGATGGGGGGGTTATATACCTGGGATTCAATAGTTGTCCCATTTTCCATTTTCATTGATAGCTTTATTTATATTCTTTGTGGTGTTGTTTAAATAATTCTACTAAAGATTCTTGATATGAATGAATGTGTATATCTAAAATCAAAAAAATATGGTTGATATTATTGAATGAATAACTATAATAACTATACCCACTTCATTTTTGGGATCCACCTCAGTAGTTGTGGTGGAAAAATATCACCCTTGAGGTCATGGAGATTGTTGGTTGTCTCAAAAAACCCTTGTAATAGAACATTGATTTGAATATTTTCTTGGTTCTTTATTTTTGAAACAATGAGAAATGCATAAGGGCTTGACTAGAAAATTCTTTTAAAACATCTCATTAGTAGGTTTCTCTTGTCAACAGTCCTTATCTAGGCGTCCTTCCTTCCCAAACCTAAAACATTTCCTCATTTACATTAGGAAATTTTTGAGGTTCTCCTTTCTTCACCTTTGAGAAAATGGATTTTGAAAATTATTAGCACCATTATATTTCTCTTTAGGGACACCAAGATTAAACTCTACATTCCACTTCTTATTCCCATGATACCCTTGAGAGTCACTGACATTCATTTCTATTTTGAGGGAACATTGTACAATTTCCTCATAGCAAACAAAGTTTTGGTTCCCCTAGGATTTTCCTAGACTAAGTTTTATCGCACGAATGAAGTATTAAACCTTGTATTGGAGGTAACAACAAATCCAATAGTGTATCATTAAAGTCTTGTGATTTTTTCCATGTACACCTTGATAGATTAATCTTATTTTTTCATGATATAAAGGAAATACATTTACATTTTAAGATAGATAATTTAAGGAGAATATTTATCAAAAAACATTTTCTGAAATTCCTTCCACCCCATCACTTCAATATATTCCCCAAGCTTTATATTATTGATCAATGGCCATCAATAATAGGATTCCCCCACCATATTATAAACACATAGTATTACCTTATCTTGTTTGGAACATTGATGGATGTAGAAGATCTTCTCAATGGAATTAATCCATTGTTTAATTATTAAGATATCAGATGATCCATTTAAATTTAGAGACCTTTATCATATAATGGAATCAATCATAGATTGTTCTCCCTTAGTGGTATTTAGAAGATACTCTTGATCTAGGTTTAAATTTATAACCAGAGTCATTTGAGAGAGTATCATAAAAAAAAATTTGATTCCTTCTCCCAATAGGTTGGGCATCTCGTTGGTACATTCATCACACTGCTCATCACATTAATTGTTTCCTTGATTACTCTTATTTATTTCTATTTTCTATAATAAAGGTAAAATTATGGATTACTATTTTTGAACTATAAAACTGATAAATGGAAATCCAATGAAACTGAAGGGATGACTTATAAATTTAATTTATTTCTTAACTTATGAATTTCAAAGATTCAATATTTGTTATCCATTATCAGTTTCCTAACATATACTATTATGGGTATTAATATTCCCTTAACAATTGTTAATAATGAGATTTTGAATTTATCAAATCAAAACCCCCCAAGAGTTACAATCCAAGTGTGTATTAAGACCCATTTTCGTGTACCAAGTTACATCGAGTCAGGCTCGACATACCTTTTTAGATTTATTACCCTGAGGTGTATTTATTCCAGAACCACATATACTCGTAGTATCCAATAAGGGATTTATTTTATTGATAAATCACTTTCTCTATAATTACCGAAATTTAGTTATGTTTTATTATACTTATTCTTACCCCTAATGTTTTTTCTATAGTCATTTAGTCCTAATCCCAAAAATAACTAAACTTTTTCTATGATACCAACTATAACAAATATACTCTTTATTTCAAATTAATACCTGCTTTATTACATAATATTACAATTAATAAAACCCAAACTACTGATATGTCTATTGAATTTGGGAATTATTTGCAGTACACTACAACATAAAACATAAAATGCATCGTCTTTCTTGAAAGCTTCCTTAACATGATAATAATATTCCATGGATTTTCAAACTCAATAGGATAACTTGGGGACATACATTAGAAAGGGGTGAGATATAAATCCCCTTAATGGAATCATAATGGAATAAGGTAAAACAAGATAGAAAATAGGTATATCAATAGAGAATAAAAATAGCATGAATAATAATTAATGATATAGAATAATAATCATAACATAAGAAATATGGAATCAACTTACAACATTGCATCATAAACAGAGGTCAAGGATAAATGATAATCCATTATGACTTAAAAAGCCCCATAAAGTAATAAGTTTCACTCCCTGTCCTAAAATTATGTCTCATTATACTAACCATTACCTAATTCATTGGTGCACTATATAATTCTAGGTGTACCCGTCACATTCATTTCAAACTCATGCTTAAGTGTGCCACATATAACATACAACATAGAGTCATTAATCATCATATTTTATCCCATGATCAAGGATTTCAGAATACATACATGTAATCCCTAAGTAAAATAGGTATATGTGTATAAATTTTAACACTCTTTTATAGAAAATGGGTATGGTATGCACTACAAAAAAATTTTGGATGGAAAATCATGGTTGAAATTTCAACTGCATAATGATGTCACATAAAAATTAAAAAAATGGGATTTTGGGAGGATAAGGGGTCTATAATCATTTATAAATCATATATTCAGTAATATGGAAATATAAATACACATAAAAACATAATTAATTGGAAATATAATTCCAAAGATAATAAATAAAGATCAATAAAGAATATATTGTGAGAATCCCTTACTTGAGTGTGTGACTCCAAAATATGGGGAAGAGTTTCATTAGATCTTAGGGTCTCCTAGAGGGGAATATATAGAGTTTAGGGAAGAGTAATGACATGATAAATGGATTTTTAGTGATGATAAATAAGAGCATGGGTGGGTCTATATAAGAGATGAGTGGGGATTTCTTTATCATTTCTCAAACATATGTTTTGGACTCTATATAATAAAAAAAACCTACCCATGGTTTTTTATCATGGATTCTTAGAAATGGTAGTGGATTAAATTATTTTATAATTCCCAGGGATGAACAAAAAAAATAATACCCTTTATTATGTGTATCTTAATAATATTATTACATAAATGATTTTAAACCTTAAAATATATTAATGGTAATGGAGGATTCATAAAGGCTTTATTAAAATGAAATAATAAAAATAAAACCAAATTATTTTGAAACTAAAACATATATTTGGTATTTTATTCTATTTATAGTATTTATTAAATCAGATTTTTGTAATTATGATGTCATAATACAAAAAGTATATTTATACAATATTTAATTTTTACCCAAAAATTGGATTGTCTCAGAAAAATATAAAAGATTCACCACTGCATAATTTTTACATTCTTATTCCTAAAATAAAATTCATTTATCTAAATAATTTTATAAATATTTTATTTTTCAATTTAAAATTAAAATCGATATTTATTAGGAAATGATGGGGTTTTTGACAGAAATAATTTTTGAGGCCTTATAAAAGTTATATTTTAATTAAAAAAGAATATATGATCATTTATATATGATAAACATTATTTAATAATCATATTGTATTAAAATATTATTTCTTTCATTAATTCGTAAAAATAAATTCCATAGTTGAATTTGAATATTAACCAAAAATACTATTTTCGTTTTATTGTATCAAAATAAAAATAAAAAATATTAACATTAAAATATATTCATTATTCTATAAAAAATGTACATAATCATATTGATGTGGTCTTCATAAATATCCCTTTAATGTACTAGAAAATTCCCTAAAGGGAAGCTGTGTGATGGTGATACTTTCATGGGGTCGTTTGGTGTATATGTTTTGGGTCGTGATCTCGATGAGGTTGAACTTCTCCCGTAAACAGTTTCAATCATGCTTAAGTTGTTGGATCTAGGATTGGTTTTGGTAAATATAAAATCCCAGTGATGCTATCTCCCTCAGAATCTCTGATAAATGTGATTCATACGTTATGATCCTACTGGTTGAGGTCATCACTTCCTTTATGTGTGTCAATTGGATTTCTTAAAACCCTATATTGATACTAATCATGTGATCACTATCCAGTGTATATATTATCAATGGTAAAGATTCATAATTATCATTTAAATATGATAGGATATAATGAAAACAAATGAGTTCATGTGTTTTCTATAACCATATTACATAATAAGATGTTTAATTAAATCACAAGGGGGATTTAATTTATAACAGTTATGGTTGTTACATATTTGGGCGATATATTTCCCATTTGATTTGTTTAGCATGAATATCTATTTATTAAGGATGATTAATGTTTCAATTCAATTTTACTATTTCAAGGGGTTACAATTTAAAAGTTACCAACGTGGTAAAAATTTATTTTACAATCTCATTTTTTGGGATTGGTCTTATTTTCATTGATGGAATCTTATGACATATCCTTCATAAGATCCATATATTTTAATATCCTATTAATATTTAAGGATTTTCCACGATTGAAAAAAATATTTAATCCCTTTTTAACTTGAATCAAACAAAAAAATAAATTAAATTCTGATCTTATTTCTCTTTTTAATTGGGTATATTTTTCAACCCTGTCCATATTTTTATAATTTACTCTACAAATGTATTTTTTTATTTACTCAAATGGTTTACTTAAGAAATTTTATGTTATATTTTTACTGTTACATGGTTTTAAATTAATCTTTATACTTTTTCCAGATGGTTCATTTTCAACCTTCATTGAAAAAATTCAAACAGAAATTTTCTATTTAACATGTACGTAATTAATGGATTTTCCCACTGTGATAAATATATTATGATATTTGACTTCTTATTTATGTTTTAAATTTATTTATAAATAAAATAACTAATGAAAATTTATTTTAATTTTTAATTTCCATTTTCTCTTATTCTATTAAATACATTAATTTATTACAAAACCTATAAATCCAATAAAATGATGGTTATATTTAATCAATTATAAATTTTATGGAAATTAAACTTCTCTAAAAATATTAGTTATATTGTGATCATTAATCATTTAAAATTACATTTATATAAAATATAAATTTTTTTGTATCATGGATATGATTATTTCCTAAACTGTATACTATTTTTACATATGATATTTTACTAAGAATGTTATTTAATCAATTAAGAAAATCTTAAAATTATGTATTCTTTACTCAATACAGATATTCCATGATGAGGAATATTGTTTATTAATTAAATTTACCACTAAATATATGAGTAATTAATTGGACATGTAGTGATAGGTGGGGCCTCGTTATAGATAGCCCATTGTTACATCGATAGGTCTCATTAAACCAATCAGTTGGAAAAAATTATTAAATGATTTTTTAGTATATACTTAACTAATTATTAAAAAAATATTCTAATAAGGCTTTTGTTGTAAATATATCATGTTGTATAAGATCATGAAACCCAAAATCATGATTTTCCTTTATTATGAATGTATTTAATATTATACACGAGATTACTACAGTGATATTATCCATGGATGAATTTCGTGCTCAAGTTATTGATTAAGTGGCATGTGTTTTATAATGTATTGAATTTTTTGTGTATCATTTTGAAATTTTATATAGAAATATTATGGGACCTAGCGTAGAGATGTCATGTCATTCCAAGGCCTGGTGAGCCCGAAATAGTGCTTTGAACTTTTTAAGTTAAGTAAGTTGGCGGGTGTGAACAGTTCTGGAAGATTCCCAACGGATGCCTGGATTAAAAATATGAGGGCATTGTTGTCTCCGAGACAATGACTTTACCTAAGAACGAGCTTCAACTCGACCGGTGCCGTTTGAGGAAAAAAGATAAATTTCAGAAATTTTTAGTAAAATATTATAATGTAAATTAAAATAAAGAAAAGTTTATTTTATTTGGAAAAATTCACTGAAGCGCAACGATGGGGCATCTGTTTCAAAAATTAATGCCACTCCATAATGACAAAGAAAGTGAAATGCAGACTCATTAATGCTGCACTGGGATGGAACGTTGAAACTTGTTCCCTCCTTTTAATGGGTTAATCTAATTTTAGGCATGGGGAGAAATTGATAGGACTTCATAGAGATTTGGAGAGTCCTCTTGGTGACGAACGACATCGATCAAAATTGTGAATCATTGTTTGAATGGAGTTGAAGGATCTCGACAACGACGTTAGCAGATTTCTTTTATCAGTGATTGATCTATTCTCGTGGTAGGTGTTTTTATTTATATTATTCTTTTCCCCTTCTGGTATTAAATGTTGAACACAGATCAACCCACAAATAGTTTGATCCACATATCATGCATTCTTGTGGGAGGGTTTTTTTATTGGGTTAATTTTTGGGATTAATCCACGATGTTAAAATCCATGTTTTGATTCATGCTGTTTAGTCCTTCTAACAGGAGCGGATCAACACCGTAATGAATGAAGATGGAGGTTTGTTCCTCTTTTTGTGGTTTTTATTTCTTCCTCCTCTTTTACCCAATGTTCTTTTTGTTCTTCATGGGGTGATTAACAATGTATTTTTGCGCATCCATTCTGCAACACAACAATCCCAAAACAATGTTCGGGCTCCGTGATGACCTAGCGGAGGTTTGACGATGAGGACGGACAATGAATCATCTCGGATCGAGAGGAATCATTCTTCATGTATTCTTCAGGTGAATGGATAATATCTACTTTTTAGGGCCGATAAAAGGTTAGTAACCACTAGAATCAACTTCTTGGTGCAAGGGAGACCTCAAAATTCATGTTTTGCGATGATTGGACGGCCGAATTGACAAATTCTAGAATTCTTGAAGTGTTGTATGAAGAACCTGCGATTGTAGAAATTTCCAAAGCACACCAAGTGTATCTCAAAGAATACATTCTATAGTATCGGTGGCGGCAACTAGGGCTTGTGCGCTGAATGCAATAAAGAAAATAGCGTGCCTCCAGGGAGACATGTCATGTGGACCCCACCCAGTCGTGGATGGAGTCATGGGCAATCAAAAGCGTAGACATGGCATGTGACCACTGTCACACAATGTGTGGTTCCTTACATGGGGCTCAGAATGTATCTCGGACGATACAAGGACACGGGGTGGAATAAATACCATGTACTCCACCACAAGTCCATACAAGTCCAGTAACGTAGGTCAGCTCATGTGTCGATTACATAGGATGGTATACATTGGTTGTTGTTGTGTACAGTCACATGGCCAGCGTACATGGAGTAGAAAACAGATACTTTGAAATGGTGTGTGATTATTTCTACACGCCATGTAGTTGTGTTTCACACATCAAGCGTTACAACACAATTATTTGTACATGGGCAGTACCTGGGGTCAGAAGACACGACGTGTGACACTTCTACACATCATATACTTCTCAGTTCATTGCTTGATATTCTTTTCCACGATTTCTTGGACCGGTTTTGTTTGGGTTAGTGCCCCATTTTCTCATTCCTCTAAAGGTCATGTATCGTTTACCATCCATAAGAGTATGATCCCTTTAAAAAGAATTTTCGAGATAGAGTCAGGTATCCCTCTGAGAGGCCCGGAGTGAGATCCTTTATCCATTATTGACCCTAGGTGGAGTCAGGTATCGATGTGGTTATTCCCACTAGATGTCGATACTCTACTTAGCAGGTGAATTCAGATGAGTTGTGGTATCCGCCATGTCCTTGGTAGTGATCCTCATCTGTGTTTCATGATCTCTTCCCACTCATGAGCGTGTTCTCCCAGAATGAGTGTATCTATCTCTCATAACATTTCCCAAAAAATAGTACTTCTTGAATGGATATTATCAGGACCATCCGACTCATGGATTGGGTTCTCCCAGACAAGTGCTTTGTGTAATTTTCAAACTGAATCCCTAGAGAAGGTATGAGGGTGTGTGACTTTTCTAAAGACTTTGGGTCTAGGTTTCAAGTATATCAGGATTGTGTTTCTCCTATTATATGTTCTGTATATATATATACTATGTAGATATTATTATACCCTTCCTTTGTGTATTGTTTTGTGGTTTTTAGGGTCCTATACTGATTATTGTTATACTCACCCATACACAGGCTTTACCCACATATGTTGTGTCTTGTGCAGATGAGCTGCCTTTTGACAGAGTCCAGGGTGGACTAGGACCAGACCAAGCTTTCTGAGTTCCCTACAGGCTGATTTGTTCTGAGATCTATGAGTAGAAATCCAAGTACCTCTGTGTGCCTTCATGTTTGAGTTTTTAGTTGTATACTCTTGTTTTGGGGGGATTGTATTCTGACCCAGTTTTACTTTCAGTACTTTACCTTACATTGGACTATGTTGCTTAGGTTTAGTTGTATTCATGCATTTTGTTCCTTAGTGTTTTTCTTTCCATTCCATTATTTGTGGGCTTGGATATGTGTGCGTATATTCAGGTACTTAGGCATCACCTCCCATGATAGCTAAATACCTACTTGGTGCTCTTCACCAGCCCCTGGCCTATTGGAAGCGGGCATGGGGAGTCGCGGTGCGGGCCCCCCTGGAACGGGTCATGACAGAGTGGTGTCAGATGTGGTTGGTTCTACCTTTGGAACAAGATTCTTTGAGTTTGCTCTAGGGAAACTGTGTAAGTGTTTAAAGCTCATATTTTAGGCTAGATACTTCAGTGTTGGTGCAGGAAGCCAACATATCCATACACTGGGGCTCTGATAAAATGATTTTTGACTCGGTACCTAAAAACACAAGTTATGGGGAAGTAAAATAATTGTACATGCATCATATAGTAATGGGTTATGTTTTCCAAGTACTTTGTGTTAGCTATCCAAATATACTCGTTGACCATGGAACATCTTGTTTCCTTTCAGGATGCCTCTACGATGCATACCCACTAGGATTCAGCATCTTGATCATGAGGATGACCCCCTTAGTGACGAGTCTTCGATATAGGGAGAAGTTCCCCAGGTGTTACCTCCAGGTGGTGCACCTATAATGCCACCACCAGTAGAGTATCATGTGGTACCTGTAGTATCGAAATATGAGGGGTACAGGCTGAGCATGCTCCGTGAGTTCAAGAGATAGAGACGCCTCAGGTTTCGAGTCGAGCTCGACCCTCAGGCGACGGAGGACTGGCTTGAGGCGGTGACTGGTGTTTTTTTTCTAGTGAGGACACCAACAGACCAGATGGTGATCTTGGGATTGATCATACATCAGGGTTCAGCAGGATGATGGTGGAGTCTTACCATGGAGACTCATGAGAAGGAGACTCTTTCATGGATGTAGTTCGAGCGACTCTTTAGGGAGGAGTTCTCTCTGGTTACACTGAGAGCGGTGCGCATCCAAGAGATTCTTCTGCTCCAAAAGGGTACTCTGATGGTAGCTGACTATTCATCGTGGCTCCCCAACCTTCCGAGGTACTCAATGGATATTTCCAAGGATCGGTACTTCAGACCTTGGACCATCGAGCGAGGTCTACAAAGAGACATCAAAGCTAGTGTAATACCTCAATGAATTTTGATTTATGCAGGATTTATAAAGAGGGCCTTGGGGATCGAGATCTTCTCGGCAGAGCAAAGGCAATTGATGGTAGTCAGCAGTAGGAAGACAGACATAAAGACCTCGGTAGTAGGGATCTGATGTCGGGCACAGGGATCAGAATGTGGGAGATTTCATAGGTGGACCTAGGAAAGGGGATCGATAATCCAGGGCACTCAGGCTAGATCCAGTCATCATAGCGAGAGACGATCATACTCACGTGATGGTAGGGGACATCTCGATAGAGACTGTTTGACCCATCGAGATGTGGATAGAGAATACTAGGATGGACCACTGAGGTAGAGGTAGAGAGTAGAGCAGACAGAACCGCCAGGCAGCAGACATGGAAGAGGAGCTGGGAGAGCTTCAGATGGTGGAAGGTGCTTCGATCTACTCCCACCACAACCCCCAAGAGGTCCACACCAGGATGAGGGAGCTGGGGGACAGGGGCGGCAATAGATACATGCGGTCAAGGCGGATGACCCAAGGACTCCAGAGATATTTTGAGGTATTATTTGTGTCTTTTATAACTTATATTTCATACTTATAGGCACAGGTTCTGGTCATTCCTTCCCTTCCACATGTCTTGTGTGAAACCTTGATATTCTGGTAGATTCATTGACTCGAACCTTATGCTTGGAAACACCTATAGGAGGAGACTTTATAATCATGAACCTTTGTAGACCGATGTAATTTTTCCCTTGGAGGAGACAGTTTTGGTTGCAACCTCTTGGTGGAAGCGTCGAGTCCTTATGACGACATTCTTGGTATAGACTAGCTATCTTTGGTCCATGCCCAGATTGAATATTTTAGGAGAAGAGTATGGTGTGTCCACATGGATGGGACGATGTTTTCCTTTTTTGGTGATAAGAAGACTCGAGCAGCACAAAATGGTCTCATGCATAGGAGGGTGTTGTTGATTATTCATGAGTCTGATAGTCTTAACATTGGAGCAGCAGATGTTGTGAGATTCCAGTTCCCCATAGTAGTGGTGGAGTATGAGGACGGCTTTCCCAAGAATCTTTCAGGACTATCTCCCTGCTTGGAGATCAACTTATGCATCGACCTGTAGCCTGGGACGTCATTGATATCCTCATCAACAAATAGGATGGCTCTCGCATAGCTGCATGTGCTGAGGCAGAAGATTGAGGATATGCCGGGAAAGGGGTTCTTGAGACCCAGTGTTTCACCCTAGGCAGCCCCAATTTTGTTTTCCAAGAAGGCATATGGGATTTTGAGGTTCTGTGTGGATTACTAGCACCTAAACCAGCTGACAGTGAAGAACAAGTATCCACTATCGAGGATCGACGACCTCTTCAATCAGATAAGAGGGGCACGTTGGTTCTATAAGTTTGACCTTCGGTCAGGTTACCACCAGTTACAATAACATGAGGAGGATATACCAGAGACATCATTTAGATGTTTCTATAGTCACTATGAGTACTTGGTGCTGCCTTTTTGCATGATGAACGCCCCTTCATTTTTCATGGGACTTATGAACCGAATATTCTAGACATACTTGAACCATTTCGTAGTGGTATTCATCAACGACATCTTTATGTACTCGGCTTCAGAGGAGGAGCGCATGAGACACCTACAGATGGTTCTAGACATACATTGAGAGGACCATATTTATGGGAATATTTCAAAGTTCTAGTTCTGGATTTAGGAGGTCCACTTTCTGAGACATTTTATCTCAGTAGATGGATTAGTTGTGGACCCAGCTAAGGTGGTGGCAGTGTTAGCATTGAAGCCACATCAGAGCATAACAGAGGTGTGGAGCTTCCTTGTGTTGGTAGGATATTAATGGAGATTCATTCCTAATTTCTCCTAGATATCATCACCGATGACAGCCTTAAATAGGAAGGGGTAACCCTTCATGTGGACAGAGAATCTCCAGTAGGATTTTGAGAAGTTGATACAGAGTTTGATGAGTGCCCCGATCATGAGATTGCCGGAGGAGGTTGTTGAGTATACAGTTTGATGTGATGTATCAGGGACAAGGATTGGCTATGTCCTGATGTAGGTAAAGGCGGTGATTTCGAATGGTTCACACCATAAATGACCGAATGAGATGAACTATGCAACCCATGATCTTGAGGTGGTGGTAGTAGTCTTCACATTGAAGATGTGGTGACACTACCTTACGGGTGAGTGGATTATTGTCTACTCTGGCCACGAGAGCCTCAAATACATCTTCTTGCATAAGTATCTGAATTTGAGATAGAGGCGTTGACTATAGTCCCTCTAGGACTACGATTTCGAGATCATATATACTCCTGGGAATGGGGAAAAGGTGACCGATTCTCTATGCATGAGATCGAGCTCGCAGCTATTGAGTGAGAAGATGAAACAGTTGTCCTCATTAAAATTATCCTTCGTGGATTGAGAGGATGCAGCATACCTTCAATCGATGGTTGTCACCCCTCCACTCTTATAGCGAGTTAGGGAGGCATAGCTTGGGGATGTCAAATGTGAGTTTTTAGGTGCTCATTTATCCACAGTCCATGCCCTTGATGGATATTCATAAGGTGGGGATCATGTTGTTCTTTTCAGGGGACACACTGTTATACCAGTGACGTTGCGGGAGGAGTTCCTAAGGGAATTTCATGCATCCCCCTTAGTGGTATACCCTAGTGTGGCGATGATATACTTGGATATCTGACAACAGTTATGTTGGTTATGTATGAATAAGGTAGTAGCGGAGTTCGTTTCTTAGTGCCTTACATTCTAGTAGGTGAAGGATGAGCACCAGGTTCCAGCGTGGTAAGCTCACCCCCTCGATGTACCAAATTGGAAGTGGGGTGGAATATCAATGTACTTCATGATAGGATTACCATGGACATACTAGCCAAAAGATTCCATCTAGGTTATCGTTGACCGACTCACCAAGTCGACCCACTTCCTAGCCATCTGGGAGAAGAGTTCTATAGAGAGCCTAGGATATCTCTACATGCAAGAGATAGTTAGGATTCATGGATTCTATTAGAAAATAATCTTGGGTCAAGATTCCCACTTCACATCCCTGCTGTGGAAGGGATTGCAGGAGGCTTTTGGGACTCATCTATACTTGGGCATAGCATTCCACCCCCAATGAGATGGTCAGATGGAGAGGACCATTTAGTTTATGGAGGATATGTTGTGGGCCGGTATCTTGGACTGTGGTCACAGTTGGGAGGACCACCTACCACTGGTGGATTTTTCTTACAATAATAGATACCACTCCACCATTGGTATGGCACCGTTTGAGGATTTATATGGGATACCATTTTGGTCACATCTTTGTAAGACCGACCTCAAAGAGTCAGCACTCATGGGTCCAGAATTGGTGTGATCTACCACCGAAAAGGTGCATATCATCTAGTAGTGGATGAATACTACACAGAGTCGATAGAAGTGTTATGATGATAAGCGACAGAGACCTCTGGATTTCGAGGAGGAAGATGATGTCATCCTTTAGCTCTCACCTCAATGAGGGTTACAAAGATTTTGTCAGGGCACCAAGCTATCTATGAGGTTTATCAGACCTTTCCAAATACGGTACAGAGATGGTGAGGTGGCAAGTTTCCTAGCTCTACCACCTTAGTTGAACTGGGTGCATGATGTCTTATATGTGTCGCAGCTAAGGAGGTACGTGCAAGTCCCATCACATGTCTTTGACTGGGGCGAGCTGTACATCGAGGATGGAGTGACCTTTGCGGAGTACCCAGTTGAGATTGAGGATAATCAGGAGAGGATCTTTCATGGTCGATCGTTTACCGTGGTCTGAATCTTGAGGTAGAATGGGAATCTTCCGGAGAGAACATGGGAGAGGGAGTCCAAGATCCATGTCCAATAACCACATATTTTTTTAGTATCCCTTGTTTGGGATTTTTGAGGACACAAATCCCCAGGGTGGGGAGAATGTAATTTCCCAGATTTTGAGTGTATCATTTTGAAATTTTATATGGAATTATTACAGGACCAATAACAAAGAAAACATGTCATTTTAAGGCCCGGTGAGCCCAAAATGGTGGTTTGAACTTTTTAAGTTATGTGAGTTGGTGGGTGTGCATGGCTGTTGCAGTTTCTAAAAAGATGCCCGGATTAAAAATATGAGGGCACCGTTGTATCTGAGACGATGATTTTACCTAAAAACGGGCTTAACCTTGACCAGAGTAGGTCAAGGGAAAATTTTAATTTTAAGATGTTTTTAGTAAACTAAAATAAATTAGAGTAAAATAAATAAAATTTTATTTTATTTGGAAACATTCGATGCAGCACAATGATAGGAAAGCTATTTCAAAAATTAATTCCATGCCATAATGAATCAGAAATAGTAATGTTTACCCAATAATGTTACAGCGTTATGGAAGGTTGAAACACATTCCCTCCTTTTAATATGTTAATCAAATGTTAGAAGTGGAGAGAAATTGAGATAACTTCTTAGATATTTAAAGATTCCTCTTAGGGACGAACAACATCGATCAAAAGTGTTAATCATTGTCCCAATGGAGTTGGAGGATTATGATGAGGCGGCAACAGATTTCCTTTTTCAGTGAGAGATCAATTATCGAGTTAGGGGTTGTTATTTTAATTCTTATTTTCCCTTTCATGGATTAAACATCAAACATGGATCAACCCACAAACAGGTTGATTCATGGATCCTGTTTTCTTGTGAGATGGTTTTTTTATTGGGTGGGTTTTGGGGATTAATCCATGTTTTGATTCACTCTGTTTGATATTTCTAACATAATCAGATCAACACTGTGATGAATGATGGCATAGGTTCATTCCACTTTTTGTGGTTTGTATTTCTTCCTCCTCTTTTACCTTGTGTTCTTTATGTTCTTCATGGGGGGATGAACAACAGATTGTTCTACATCCATTCTACAACACAATGATCCCAAATCGTAGGTTGGGCACCATGACGACCTAGTGGAGGTGCGACGATGATGGAGGACATCGAATCGGCTCGGATCGAGAGAAATTTCTCTTCGATAATTCATCGGGAAGATGGATAAAATATTATTTTTTGGGCTGATCGGAGGTCAGTAACCATTGGAATCAACTTTGGGGTGCCGGAGCGACCTCAGACTTTGAGTTTCACATTGATTGGGAGGTCGTATCAATAAAATACTGAATTCAAAAAGTGCCAAACGAAGAACCTATGATTCTGGAAGTTTACAAAACACATGGAGTGTATCCTGAAGAACACTCCATGTGGTACTGGCGGTGGAGGCTAGGGTTTTCATGCTGCACGTGATGAAGAACGCAGCGTACCTCTGGGGAGACATGACATGTAGACCCCACCCAATGGGGACTGGAGTCCCAAGCGAAAGGAAGCATAAACACGGCGTTTGACCACTGTCACACGACATGTGGGTCCTTACATGGGGCTCGACATGTATCTCATATGATATATGAACATAGGGTGGAATAAATTCCATGTACTCCACCACACGGCCATACTAGGCCAGTAATGCAGATCACTCCATTTGCAGATTACACAGGTTGGCATACAAGGGTTGAGGCTGTGTACACGCACATGGCCAGCGTACACAGAGTGGACCCCAAATACTTTGACACAGTGTGATCCTTTCTACATTCCATATAATTTTATTTTACACGAAAAGCCTAATGAACCGGGCCATTGTACACAAGAAGTGCCCGGGGTCAGAAGACATGGCGTGTGACACTTCTACATGTTGTGTACTTCTCAATAAATGGATTGATCTTCTTTTCCATTTTTTCTTGGAAAAGTTTTTTTTGTGTCAGTGCACATTATTCTTGTTCCTTTAAAGGTCATGTATCATTTTACATCCACAAGAGTATGATCCCTTCATCATGACATTATGAGATAGAGTCAGGTATTCCTCCGACTGGCCCAGAGCATGATCCTCTATCCATTCATGACCCTATGTAGAGTTAGGTATCGGCATGATGATTCCCATAGGACACCAATAATATACTTAGAAGGTGAAATCGGATGAGTTGCGGTATCCTCCAAGGCCCTCGTAGTGATCCTCATTTATGTATCTTGATCTTTTCCCACTCAAGAGTGTGTTCTCCCAGAATTAGTGTATCTATCTCTCATGACTTTTCCTGAAAAACTGTAATTCTCGGACGAATGTCATCAGGACCATTAGACTCATGGAGTGAGTTCTCCAAGATGAGTGCTTTTTGGAACCTTCGAACTGAATCCCTAGTAGCGGTATGTGTTTGTGTGACTTTTATCTAGACTTCAGGTATGGGTTTTGAGTATATCTGTATTGTGTTTCTCCTATTATATGTTCAGTAGGCATATATTTTGTAGAGATGATTGTACCCTTCCTTTTTGTATTGCTTTGTGGTTTTTGGGGTCATGTACTGAGTATTGTTATAATCACCCTTGCACGGGTTTTTCCCACACTTGTCATGTCTTGTGCAGACAAGCGGCCTTTTGACGGAGTCCAGGGCAGACCAGGACCAGACTGAACTTCCTGAGTTCCCTATAGGCTGAGGTGTTCCAACGGCTATGAGTAGCAGTTTCAATACTTATTTGTGCTTACAGGTTTGACATTGTAGTTGCAGACTCTTGTTTTTGTGGGCTTGTATTATAGCCTAGTTTTACTTTTAGTACTATACATTCCATTTTACTCTATTGGTTGGGTTTAGTTATATTCATGTATTTTGTTCTTTAGTGGTTTTCTTTACATTCCATCATTTGTGTTCTTGGAGATGTGTGCATGTGTGCAGGTACTTAGGCAATGCCTCCCATGTTATTGATATTCCTACTTAGTGCTTTTCACCAGCCCCCGGCCTACTTAAGGCGGGCTTGGAGAGTCAAGGCGCGGGACCCCCTGGGACGGGTCATGACATGTTTTCTGGTAGTTACCATACCATACTGATTATCCCTTATTTACTTTGTATGGTTTCTATTTTACTTAACACTTAATATGTATCTTATATCACCCTTAATTTGGATTCTTTTCTCCCAAGATATGAAGAAGAATATAATGAATAATATCAAGGATGCAATATTTTTTCTTATGGAATGAATTTAAAATATTTCAAATGTAATACCGGAATATTGTATGTATTTTGTAATTCAAAACTACGAAATTGATTGGTCCTTTGGTATGAAATCCCTTTTATATTTTTCTAATGTAATAAATTATACAAAATCTCTAGGTTTCATGAGTTGAGTTTTCTAAAATTAGACTGAACATGGTCTAGGATAATATAGGTAGAGTTTAAATGGTTTCAGAGTAAAAGATTGAAGAAAAAAATAAAAATAGGTATATGTTTATCATAGGAGGTAGTTGTTAGATTTTGATGTTAGTGATCATGTATTTTTATGGTTTTATGTTATCATATACAATGTCGGTTGGTTGGGCATGTAATCTTTCCCCATAGTACATCGGTACATTTAATATATTAGAGCATATTAGTGAAGTGGAACAAATAATATAATTCTCACCTTTATTATAGTGATTTAATAATATTTTCCATACGTCATAGCTTTGGAAGTACATTCATGATGATTCATATATCATTTATTTCGTTGAACATGATATATAGTGGAATTAAACATTCTTCATTCATCCTATAGATATCCAAAATCATCAAGAGAAGGTGTTACGTGGATATGTCATGGCATTGGTATGAGTTCAATGAAACTATGGTGGAAGGATGATTACACTATTGAATGTGATTCAAAAAAGAATATTTAGTATATTTAGTTATTATAAACTTTTTTCATGTATTTATATAGTGAATTTTTTAAATTGGATATGCTAATTATCAAATTTTCTATTAACATGAATTGATTAAGATTTTTGGGGATGGAATTCCTTTGACATGTATGTATTATGGTGACGTAAATTTTGAATGTTTTTCATTATTCATTAAAGTTGTTATAATTTGTACATGATGATTATGGTTGTATTTTTTCAAGGATGAAATTTTTTTTAGGGTATTTAATTTAAGGATTTAAATATTTTATTCATTTCATTTTTGAATTTTAAGGATTATTTATTTAAAGATGGGAATTTAATGTGTGAAATGGTTGGTCCCTGAGTACAAAAATTAGTTAAATTTTCATGATAATTAAAATATTTAATTCTCCAAAATTCCATAAAATTTAGGAATTTAATATATTTTTTATTATTTAGTAATATTTTTGAGTTTACTATTGAATAGTCATACATTTGTATTTAAATTGATTTTATTAATTTTTCATAATTAATTTTTCTAGAAAAACATTTTTTTAGAATTTTGACCTTTTTCCAAGTGATGGAAGCCTAACCATGCCATCTGTATAAGTAATATTTACTTTTTAATTTTTACAAAATAGTAAATTAGGGAATTCCTATGCTATATATAAATAAAATCAAAATTATACTCATTATTTATAGTAACTAAATGGGTAAGGTGTTATGCATGAGTAACTCAAATTGGAATGATCAATGCCAAAATAAAATCCCCCTCATGTCAGATTAAAATATACACACCCTAGGTAGTGTAAGGTGAACCTGGTCACACCTATCTCATACTAATAAACATGGTTCCAAGAAACCACATCAAATTAATTTCAATCATATATATGATACATAGGATTAAACGAGTCTGCCAAAAACTGAATAATAATAACTGAGGGTTCATGTCAAATTAAACAAACCAAATGAACAAATGTTGAAAATTAAACACCCATAAAAGAGCCATATATAAAATTAAATACTCCCCATTGTCAAAATAAAATATACAAAAGTTATACTAAATGGGATACACCAGACCTTATGTATGAATAAATTGAGTCCTCTATAGCTTGGGTGGGATTAAGTCATATTCTCCACACCTCTATAAGACTAATTATAAGGGGATATACATGTCATGTAACCCTATAAAACCCATCTATCAATCACATGTTATATTGAACATAATAATTATGATTCTTATGGGGGATTAAAAATTTGAGTTGAAAAGAATATTATGGTGATCAACCTAAAATTGAAATTCGTATTCTCCTTGTTTCCCCAAATCAAGGAGCAACTAGGAAATCTCAAACATGAAATTCGTCTTTAAATTAAAGGTAATAAATGATCATGTGAGTAATTATGAACCTTTTAATATTTTAGGGTGTGGAAAATATATAGGAATCATAACCCCTTAGTTGTTCTATATATAAGAAATCAGGGAGAGAGTATTACAGGAACTTATTTTGAAGGGGGACATAACAAGTTTGAAATGGGGTATAAATATGTATAAAAATAAGGGAATACCCACTATTAAAAGGGTTACCAACTAGAGTGTATCTTATAATTTATTTCATTTACTTTTTTTAGTAATGCATTTCATTATATTAAATTATTCATCAATTTTATTCTTTTTATATTTTCAATTTTAATACAATGATTGCTCAAGATATCCTTAATGGTGAGAAGATATCCCAAGGATCACCACATAGATGAAATATAATTATTCTAGAATCTATAAACCTTTTCCATTTTAATTATATTTTTGATACTTAGAGGTCTCAGATGATTTAGGAGAAGATTTCAGTGTCATAGCTTTACACTTCTCTTTCCCTAATTTAATTTCATACTATAAAACCCATTTCCTCTCTCACTGATTAATTTTATGATGCATGATAGGATTGGTATCTTGAGTGTTGGGTTGATTCATGATTATGAGCCACAAAGGTAGTGATGGATACACTCTTGATTGAGGTGATTCTGTAAAAAATCCCAACTCCAATAGCCCATAATCAGTGGTTACTTTATTACATTGGCATAATTTATAAGTGTTTTCATCTATGATTATTGAATAGTTTAGTAGTATTTGTAAACTATATTCATAATTTAATCTCACATTACATTTTGAAAACATAAAATATAACATAGTTAAAGTAAATATTATGCTTACCTGATCCCATTTAAATATTCCTTCTTCATATCTTAGGGAAAAGAAATAAATAAAGGGCGAGATCATATTCTTAGTAAGGGAATGTGAATAGTGGAATATATCATAGAATAAATAAGGTATAATAAATATGACAATGTTAATAATTGAAAACAAATTCCATTTAATCAATAACTTGATCATGAAGAATAATATGGAAGGAATAAATGATGATAAAATAATGTCATATAAATAATCACGTGATCATGAAACTTATAAATAGATATTATAACTATTCAAATAATAACATGTATATCAATAACAAATTTCATAATGATGGAATACATAAATTTAGACATATTAATCATACCATCGAGGCCTTACGCCAAGAATTATACATTAATGGGTAAGGCCTCAACTAAATACTCAACCCATTTGGTCTTATGATACCTACCAATGCATCAAGGGGCTATGTAATTTAGGGCCCCACCCATAACATAATAATTCAAATTAATTAATCATATCTATAAACAATAAAACATGATCCACTTTACTTAAAAACCAATAAGTGACCATATTGGAAGAACTAGCAAAAGAAATATCCATACTTTCCCCAATCAAAATGATCATAAAATATCTATAGAAATTTGGTGGATGGTATCATTAGTGTTTATATTCATCATAATATTCAATATATTATATTTATATAGATGAAAGAACATTGAAAATATTACTAGGAATTTTCATAAGGAAAAATTCAATTTTCACCATGAAATAAATTATTTTAAATCTAAAAAAATCCAAAATATTAATGAAAAAGTTATTTGAATGGAAATTTCAAAACATTTAAAGGAATGTTCAAATTATTGGGTGGTCATGATTTTGGAAACTTTTGTTCATTTCATGTATGTTAAAACAAATATTCGTTTCACATTTGTAGTAAAAACCCAAAATTACATCATTTAGAAAATTAAATGAATATTCCTTTTAATTGTTTTTCTAAAAAATAAAAAATTGGTTAAAATGACTATAAAAAATCATATGCTTATAGTAAAAAATCATAAAAACATATTTATAAAACATGAACGTGGAAAAAAATTATTTTTGGAAATAGAGAGAAATAAAGACATTTTTCATTAAAAACACTATTTATGTCTCCTAAGTACATAAAAAGAGGAAAATGAAAGGAAAAAAATTAATTATTAAGAAATAACTATATGATAAAAAAATTAAATGGGTTTGTCCCTGAATAAAAATATAATTTCCATCAATTGAAATTCCATCATAAAAAAATTTGATTAAAATGAGATTGAAACAAAAATATCTTACATAATTGGTCACTTTTGAATCATACGTCCCATGAAAGAATAACTATAAATAAAACATTAAATATAATGATCATAAGTGTTTTAATGATATAAAATGAAAACATTATTTTATTTAAACCTCATAAATTAAGATAGTTTTATAACATAATTTATGTCCCAAGGAAAATAATTTGGGACAATAAACCCTTACAAATAACATATCATTGATTTGATAATTAATCAGTAAAGTTATTATGTGTAAAAATTTTAAATCAACAAAAAGAAAGTTTAAATAAAAAAATAATAATCATAGTTCACTACATACGTAATCATGGAATAAAATATACAATTAATAAGAAATATTACCTAAGGAATATAAATTGTGTTATGAAACCTCTTACAAATTTTGTAACTTTCTAATAAAAACCCGTGGTTGAAATAATTATAATTGAATATTTAAATACCATGAATTAATGATTATCCATTATATAATGTTTCAAAAGTGAAATATATACACCACATAAAATAAACAATTGTTGAACATCGAATATGTCTCACGAAACCAAAATTGAGAGGAGAAACCCTTTCCTATGCTCTAACATGATTCATAAATGATTTTAACCACTTATGTAATAAATTTAAATTTATTATACCTGTAAAAAATAACTTAAATAATAATAATATCTTATATGGTCTAATTATAATATTTAAACACCCCATTATTAATAATTTCATTAAGATCATCATTTTTTATTGTCAAATGTTTAGTTTTTTATGAAAGTTTTGGTTTGGAGGTTCTTGTCCTTGTACATTGAACATGGTCTCATAATATCTTGAATTATAATAATTTTATAGATAATATATATATATATCCATTAAATCTATCCTTATTACCATCAATGTAAAATGAAAATGAAAAATAGATCACATCATTTCATTGAGATGGTTTTCTACAAGTATGCATGATCGATGTTATAGTTTTCCAACGGATTGGATGGAAATAAGTTAGATATGGTATTATAATTATATAAGTATTATTATTTAAAAAATATAATATATATATTCATTAGTTCCATGTCTATAACCATAAAATTAAACTACTCATTAAAGATGAATTATAACGCTATGTGGAGACTGTAAGTTTGACGTACGCCCGAGAGATGTTTTTTCTTTTCATAGGATATAAAAGAGATAGAAAATAGTTTTACAATAATAATAATGAAATAAAAATATATTTATTATATTATACTTCTTATTTTAGTATTTATACAAAAAATAGAGTAAGTATTAGAGGAATGAAATTTTAATGAGTGGGTGAAGATGATTTCTCTTCTTCAGTATACTTCCTTTAGATTTATTCTTATGGAACTTTGGAATGATCTTTTACAAATAAAAGTGCTTATAATTAGTGTGTAGATATTATTATAAGATAATTTTTTAGGTTTTTTTTCTGTTATATGGCTCAAAGTGGTATGAAGAATTGAGATAAAGGGATGTCATTTTATAAGGGAGGGAAAGCACACTCTTGGAATTTTTAAAAAGATTAAAATATAATTAAGTAATTCTTAATAAAAATGATTCAAAATGGCTATAGATTTAAATTAAAGTACACTAAGGTCTATATATCATCATAAAATGAAATTTATATATGATTTGCTTTCATCTTAATCCATATCATTTGGTTTAACCCATTCATTAACTGATTTTAACCTTAACTACAGTAACACATATTTCCATCATAAAGGGTTATAATTTTACTTATAAGTATAAAATTAGATTACAAATGTAAAATGGATGACATTTTAGGAAATTTGAATTCCTAATTTTCCTATTACAAGATTTTTTTGTTTTTTAAATAATTTAATAAAAAAATTAATCTTAAAATACTATTAATGCCATTTTATGAACTATTCACATAATTTTACTTTGAAAATCAAATGATAGAAGTGTAATAAGAATATAAACATTACACAAATATATAATAAGTTATTTTTATATAATTAATTCATTAAACACAATAATTAAATAAAATTGTATTACTTTTAATATTTTTAAAACCATTTATTTAACTTTTCTATTAGTTGAACAAATATTATATGAGTGTTGTGTAATCATTTAAGGTAATTATTTAATATATAAAAAATAGAAATAAATTATAATGAAAAAAAAATTAACATTCAAATAAATATTCATAACTATACTTCTCCTCTTTTAAAAATTATGTAAAAATTTTAGAGATATTAAATTCATGAGAGTGGCATTTTTTATGTATTCTTTCCTTAAATTAATATAAAAGTCATAATTAAAGAAAAATGGAATGGAGTTTCAATATATGAAATTAATGAATATAATTGGTAAAACATAACTAATAAACTAGGATAAATTAATTTTTTGTTTGATTTTGACACCTTATCTCATTGTTTTAACCCTATTTTATCTATTTTACCCTTTCTAAGGAGACAAATAGTTTCCATAATTCCTATTCATAAGAACAAAAAATAAAAGGGACCTATTTACTAAATTTAAGAACAATAATATAAAATATAGAATATATTTTTCAACATTAAATTTATGGAAGTGGAATAAATTAATGTCAGATAAAAACCTAAAATGCAACAAAAACAGAATTTCAAAAAAATGCCTTTTAAGTATATAAATGTTTTTATTCCAAATTCAACCATAAAATAGATTCAAATAAAATTAATTTTATTATAAATCATATTATAGAACTAATTTTACTTTGAAACTAATTTAAAACAAAATCTACCTCTATAAATGTTTGAAATTATTAATTTAATTTTCAATAAAAATGGTATTTTTCAATATTCACTAGAAAATTAATATTTTCAGAAAAATATAAAAATTTCACTACAATATAATTTTCAAATGATAATTTCAAAAATTATTTCCTCTTTAAATAATATAATTTCTAAAACTTCCAAAAATTAATTATAATATTCACTCACAAAAATATATATAACGCATTTCTAAAAAAATATATTTTAAAGAATAAAATGTCTAATATAAATTGAATGATTATTTTCTAATAATTCATAAATTAAATTGTATTGACCTGGTAATTTATATAAATTTCATAATTCAGTTAATATTATTCATACCCTCTAATTCAACTTCTAGGTTATTACAATCATATTTAAATAATAATATTTTTGGGTTCATTTAAGCTCATTGTTTTGTATTATATATGCTATCAAAAAATAGTTTTCCTATAAAAACTTGGTCTGTTATAACTTCTCTCTCTGTTATTAGAGAGAATGATTGAAAAAATTACTTAGGATTATTTCAGTTGGGATTTTCATCACATAATTAATGAATTGTAGGTTTGTATTATCCATTCGTAGCACACAATAAGTTAAAATAGGGGATGTAAGGTAGTGAAAATTCATTTAAATCGAATCCAGAGGTGTCACCATTCATATTAATTCATTCTATTTTGCATTTATTTTTCATAATTTCATTGTTATCTTTCATTCACTATCATTATATCTTGCATCTGTTTTCTTTTCATTCACATATAAAAAATATTAATAAGTGGCTAGTATTTTTAATAGGGTGGATTGGATCATCATGAGATAATCATGGTTGAAAACTATGTTTTTTATGAGTTTATTAAAACTATTTTTAAGATACCTATAATAGAAACTTATCAATTCTTATCTATTTTTAAGGAGACGATTTAATCACTCTTAATTATTTCACTTATATAAATATAGTTCACTTTCTATAAAAATTTCTTGTAAGAAATATACATTATGTTGAGCTCACCCTCTAATTTTAATGATATAGTGGCCTTATTAGACAAAAAAATAAGGTAATTTAGAAGAATCACTAGTATGTAGGAGGTGTCTCTATGGTTTATTGATGATATTAAAGAATACCTAGATCCTCAGTACCAATAATATTTTTGTAGAGAACTTGATGAAATCACAATATAGTTTCCAAAATTATAATGTGTGGTAGAAGAAATAATAAGACCATTATATTTATATCACATAACTGAAAGAGGATATCTAAGAGGTTTAGGTTTATATTCAAGTTCACTCATTTCCAAACCATCTTGATTACCGGGTCGAGACACTCAAGAAAAAATAATTGATTCCAGATGATCCATTCAAGGGAGATGGTTGAACATTGGATTATCTTAACTTTGTTTTTTTAATTTTCTTAAGAACTAATACTCCTTTTTTCTTCTTTTGAGTCATCGGTATTATATTTTTCCCCGTAAAATAAGTAAGGTGATGTTAAAGAAGAGGTAAAAATGTTTGAGGAGAAGTATTATGATTAAATACCTGCAATGGGCTCTTTTGATTTTTGATAGGATTTTTATTTTAAACAAAATATTAAAGCTAATTAAAATGAGGGTGTGTTAAGTCCCCAAGGAACCTTGAGAGGGGGATTGAATCAAGTTACATATGATTTAATAATTTTTTCCAACTTTATTTATTCCATATTTGATCTAGTTTCTAATTAGGTAGAAACTATGTTCAACCAACTTCTAGATTATAATTTCACTAACCTTCACTAAACTATGTGTGAATATACAGTATAGTGATGCATGAAATGAAAAAGGGATTTTTTTTCATGGTTTACTCACTCAAGGATGCACTAAATCACATGAAATCAATGGTATATTTATGAACCAAAGTCTAATTCTTTATTAGTTCAGTGGATAGAATATGGTCATGGTCACTCTACGCCAAGGCTTACCACTAACAAAATGTTTTTAGAATAAAAAACTTCTAACCCAAAGAACACCAACATTTCTCCACCATTACATACTAATTTAGGAAAGAATTCCATTGGTTTATAGACATGTAGTTCTATCCATAATCAGTTAAAAAAGTGTCTCGTAGTGCATCTTCCATTATGGGTAGATATGCTATGAATCTACACTTCTGCTCCTTCTTTTGTCAATTGTTCATAAAGTACTAATTTTTTCTTCCATTCAATCTCATTCTGGAATACCATTCACTTTATAGTACGTTAACTACATTTTATTTATATTTTTTGTAACATAGAAATTTTTCAAATTTGAAAAATGGGACTTTAATATAATATAGGTTCTTTACTCACTCTCTCTCTCTTATAAAAAAATATATCAGTGTATAATATCATCACCAGTTACATGTTACTTATCCTTTTGTCATATTTTTAGAATATAAAATACACTTCAAGATAACTTTAATATTTTAAAATATGGAAACCACTCCAAATATCATTTTTAAAATTTATCACAATCCAAGAATTAATTTTTCACAGTCAACCTATTAAGATATTTCTTTATGAAATAATTTCTATATTACTGAATATGGAAACCTAAGAATACCTCTTTCATTTATATACTGGTTTGGTATTCTATGATATCTCATCATTTGATATTTTCTATATCTTGGTATATAGAAATTTTGATTCCTTATCCTTTGAAGAAACATTTTTACATCCTTAAAATATTGATGAAAATGCTTACTCTTCCTTAGTTATAAATAATGGATTTTATTTAAAGCTCCATAATGATTGAATAATTTAAGAATCGTGTAATAATCATCTGAAATTAAGAAACCAATTAATTATAAAAATGAAAAAGTTGGTTACCCTTATAAAATGGATAATTAGATTTATGTGGTACCCTTATGGAATACCTTTCCAAGTAACCTTAAATATACACTCTAAGAGGTTACACCTATCTAAGTACCCTTGTGTAAAGCACCTTACCTTTCCAAAACCTTCAAAAATATCACATGTTAACTCTTTTAAAATAAAACATGCACGAAGCACTATTAATGAAGTGACCTAATATAAACATAACATAAGTAGTACATTAATATGAATATTTGAATAATACATATCATAAAAAGTCACATTACATGAGTAATAAATGATTTAGTGTCACAGAGATAAGATGAATAATCTTTTTAATAAACAATATTTTCCCCATAATTAAACTCTTCTAAAATCCCTTATATGATTTCTATAAATTATACTAATCTTCTTAACCTGTGGATTTGAAAAAATCATGAGTAATGATCTCAAACACTCAAAAAAGGATAACATTAATATTGGTTAGATAATAAAAATATAAAAAAGATTGAATAAAATAAATATAAAATTTAAAAATAACACAAATCAATAGGGGTTAAGCATAAGAATGAAAGATACACATAGCCTCTAAAATGATGACACATTTACCATGTCATGAGAAGATAAAGCATGAAGCATATAAAATGTTCCATGAATGTAGGAAATAATGTGACACATTCATAAACATAGGATTTTTATCTTTATAAACCAGACTACCGACCAACCCATTCACTTGTAAAATTGTGAGTAGATATAAGCATCATTTCACTCCCATTTTTTGAACCAATAAACTCATTAACCTATTCACACATTAAATTGGGAATAGTTTTTAATGCCATTAAACTCATCATTTATGCACCCCGTGACTTGATAACTGGTTCACTCCTAAAATTATGAGTATATCTTATCACCAACACACTCAACCTTTGTTAACCTCGTATCTTCCTAACCTATTCAGTCATAAAATTATGTGTAGATATTAATTCCATAATGCTCAATATTTATGAACCTTGAGACTCTCTAACTCATTAAAATGTAAAATTTTATGTTGACAATAATGTTATCACACTCACCATTTGTGGACCTAGTTACTCTTTAACTTGTTCACATAACATTTGTATCTCATGAGATATAATCCTTTACTAAATTAATTGGAGGAAGATATAGGTCCAACATATATCATAATCGATACACTTGTGTTACACATAAAAACCATTCATATTTCACATCATAAAAAACCCATAAAAATAAAATGGTTTTCCTAAAACAACAAAATGGAAATCATTAAATCTTCATAATGAACCCATGGAATGAAAATTGGTGTCATAAATCATCAAAAAGGAATGAAATGGAAACATAAACTAAATCATTTTATAATTAAAACATTATCTCCCAAAATAATAACATAATAAAACAATAATATATAGTCAATCATGAAACAATAATGTATTGAAGATATATCATAACGAAAACAAGTTCATGAAGAAATATTTTTGAAAAAAATTGTATTAAATGTTGTAAAAATCATAGTTATGAGTATATTTTTTAAAATACCTTTTTTAAATGAAAATAAAACCTTTCATGAAAATGGATTTGGTTAAAAACCTTTTTTCACAATAATTAAAATTCAAAGTGTAAATACATGGAATGCTTTTAATTTTAAAAATAATATTTATTAATAATAATTTGAAAAGCACAAAATGTTTTCAAAAAAAGTAATTAAAAATAAATTCAAAACTATTACTTTTAAAAATAATATTTAATTTTGGATCCTTGGAAAATAAATAAATTTTATCAAAATAAAATGTTAATTGGATGATAGAACATTCATTTTGAAATGATGAAAACCCCTTCTGAACATTTTTAAATAACATTGTTGAAGACCCACATCATTAAAAGGATAAAAAACCTTTAATATCAAATGAATTAATCGGAATAAATGAATAATTGGATATAAAAAACTTTATTTTAAAAATGGTAAAGAATAACATTCCTGGGAAGTAAAAATATTGACATGGAAGAAGGAAACCATTAAATGTAATAGGATTTATTCCTAACAAAAATAAATTTTAGTAAAACATTAAAATCATCAAGAAATAAGAATTTGTTGTGAAAAAAAATCCATAAAAATAGGATTAAAATACATACTTAAACAATCATAAGTTATAATATATCAATACTGAAAGATAATAGACAAAGGTGAGTGATTATGACCCAAAAAATATAATTGAGTAATGAAAACCCCTTACGGATTTAGTAATTTTTGAATAAAACTCCCATAACAGTTATAAATTCCAATAGAACATTTAATATCCTGAAAATAAAAAAATTGATAAAAATATATAAAATAGTTAGTATTTATACCATTGATATGAAGATAATTTTTATAACATAAGCATGTCTCAAAGATAAAAGTTTAAGACGAAGACCCTTACCTTATTTCCTTGGTTACATGATCACACTCTAATCTCCAATAATAAAAATATAGAAAAATTAATAACATATTTCAGAAAATTAATCATAAATATTACCTTTTAATAATCCTTATTATAATTCTTTGTCCAGAGTACAATAATTTTTTATAGTGTATTATGACCATTGGGTGTTAATAAGTTTAATTGTTTTGTGTGTGTTTAATAATTTTGATATCATTACCCATTATATGATAAAAAGTTTAATAAATCATTTATAATTTTATAATATAAAACTTATATTTTTTAAAAGTTATCTTATTTCATCCCATATTGGTTTTGGTTATGTTATGTGAAAACCGAATTGATAACAACTTATTTTGGTAATTTTAGCGAATGAAAATTTTATTTCAATAATATTTTAAATACATAATATAATATTTATAAATATATATATATATATATATTATGTAATAGTTCAGTTTTTTCTGTAAAAGACTTTGGAAAATTCTTGATGTTATTCCAGAGCAGCACCTTCAGACGGCGTGCGATTCCGAGCCCCGGTTTGGCCGTAATTAATTTTTTTTCAGTGCGTTCACACTGGGAACACCAAATAAAGAGGATAGCTCATAAAAAATAGATTGGATGAGAAAAAAAAGGACACGGTTGAGTCAAGAGCAAGCCGTTTACCCTGGGAGGGGTGTAATTTTCATAGGGGTGACCCTTCGGTGGAAAATTCCACTAGGGGTGTTTTCGTAATTTATCATCCTCGGGCGTTAAGTTTTATAACTTTTGAAGGGAGGCCCGGATTAAAATTCCGAGATAGCCATTATACTCATGGCATGGCATATACCCTAGGAGAGGCTTAATCGCAACCCCGCTGAGTGTTTGGGAACATGTCTACTTGTGGGGGATTAAAGTTCATTTATTTAAAATTGACCTAATTCTCTACTTAAGTCATAACACCTCTCATTCCTTCCATTTTTAATCCTCTTGAGGAACTCAACCAAGGACCCTATTAACACCAATCTCTCCATCTCCCCCTCCTCTTCAAGCTATTGCGTCCAGTAGATCGTTGCGAAGCGATGGGCTAAGCCCCCAAGGTAGGATCTTCTCGTTTCATTTTCTGCTTCATCTTAGATCTAAATTAATGTTGTCGAAACACTGTTTAAATTTAAGCATAAGATCATATTTGCGTATTTTATATCTTGATATTTCCTCTACACTTTTTGGATTTAAAATACAAGTTCTGAGGTGACCGCAATCGTCCAACGATGTTTCTAGAGTTTTTGGGTGTTTTTATGGAGATCCTTGTCGGTCTGATGGCTCTCCGGGCGGCGGAGGTCTTCAGCGGCCGTGGATCGGGGGCTCCAAGGAGGTGGAAGTATTTGGATGGGTGAGATGGTGTCGGCTAGGCGAGGCAGCATCTGTCGGGCGAGGTGGGCGAGCTCGCCCGGGCGCGACAACGGCGGGGTCGCAGCGCGCGACCCCAGGTTGAAACAGAGACCCGCATGCGGTGGGTCTCTGTGCAAGACCACGGCTGGCCAAGAGGGCCAGTCGGAGCTGCATGGACCTGAGGTCCACATCCGGGCCACATTTCTGAGCCACGGGTAGATGTTGTGAGTCAGGTCGGCCAGCGCGGGCCAGCCCAGACCAGGCTGGTCCAGCCTAATGGGTTCGTCCCCTCTGACTTCGGACACCCGTTACATTCACTACGGGTGTCCGTTTTGTGTTCCGTTTACGACAGTGCAATCCTCGGATCGAGAAACTACTTTTGAGATGGTTTGGGGGGTTTTAATTTTCGATACGGTGGCCTCGGTGGCACAACACGTCCGTTAAGTGGATTGGCGTTATTCCTGGGGTTCTTGTTTTGGGCGGCGCGGACACATCCGGAGTTCTGTTTGAGCACTGTCAGTGGTGTTGGGACCCTAACACCAATGTGGAGTTTTCTAGGGTGGTTTTAGGTGTTGAAATAGGAGTTTAGGTGTGGGACCCACATCCCGTCTTTTATGTTATGAGCAACATTTACCAATTTTTTTATCGGACGTCTGTTCGGGGCGTGCAAGCAGTCAATTATGGGTGTTTTTTCAAGGAAGTTTCAATGGTGCAATCCGTCCGCTTTAATTCAGCACGGTGGAGTGCACCCCATGATGGTCATTTTGGGCATTGACAGTTATTTCTATCCTCTTCACCGGGTATCTGTTTCCGACAAGTGAATAGTCAATCTTGGGTGCTTCTTCGAGAGGATCGCAACTGTGTGATCCATTGGTAGTTCTTTGGGACTATGATGTGTGTCCCACGTACTACCGCTCGTGTTCGGTATGAAGAAATGCATCATTTTCTCCGTATATCTGTTCCATGTGTGTAAGAAGTCAATTTGATGTGTTTTTTCCGAGTGGATGGTAATGGTGTGATGTGCCCAACTGGTTTTGGGACCGAGGCTCAGGACCATGAGACGCCATTCGGGCATAAAGCAGTGTTGGAAAAATTTTCCATCGGATATCCATTTGAGGTTAGTAGATAGTCTATCTCACGTGTTTTTCGACGAGGATTACAATGGTACGATTCGTTTTGATGTGCGGTGCCTCATTTGAGATCTCATTAAATGTAGAGGTATGAAAGGTGTACGGGTGAATATTTTTCCCACAGTGTTCATAGAGAACCCTTGGCATGTGATTGTGAGCACTCCTATGATATTGAAGTAATTGTTTGAAGAGGTGTGGTTGGATATACTAGGGCCATGGTGGAAGCATGTTGGAGAACATACGTTTTATCCCTATTAGTGTTGACGTTGGACATCATGTGCACGATAGCCTTTGGGCTAGAAATGTGGTATACTCTGGGAGTATACGGGTTTTCCAGGAGGTACAGGTTGTAGTTTTTACCTGAGAATGTCTATGTACATGGTTTTTATATGAGATAGGGCCACACGTTGTGAGGTCCCATGTGCATATTGTGTTCTACTTTATATACCATTGACCTCTCGTGATGTAGAGGGTCCTTCTGTTAACAATGGTTTAGATCAGCAGGGTAGAGTGGTTTCCCCTGGTTCTGTTCTCGACGGTTTGATCGGCAGAGTTATTTGGGTTCCCCTATTCCTTTATCCATGTGGGATTTCAGTATCACGCCCCTTTGTGTTCCCTGGTAGGTTTATTGTGGATTCGGTGTGACCAATACTTTACATGTGCATTGATCCTATACCCAGGAGGTTTTTCTAGTAGGGTGTAGAGCCTACTGATCCCTAGGCATAGACTCCATAGCCGTGTATCGAGATCATATCTTCCTTCCACAATATACAATAATGTGGTTCCTTAGGCAGAGTTCCAGGTATCGGCGTGACCCACACTACACGGGCACAGACCCTCTGCTAGGTGAGTTGTTTCGGAGTCGGGTCGTTGTATGATACCCACTCTGTGTTTTGTTGGCCAATGTTGTACCATCCGGTAGGGATGGCCTGATCAGTTCCGGGTTTACCCTCCAGCAGGGTAGATTAGTTAGTTTCCCATCGAATTCTTGGGGTTTACCCTCCAGTGGGGATGGGTATTGGGTTACCTGATGACCTCTTAGGGTTTACCCTCCAGCTGGGCTGGGCAGTGGGTTAACTGACAACCTCTTAGGGTTTACCCTCCAGCTGGGCTGGGTAGTGGGTTACCTGACAACCTCTTAGGGTTTACCCTCCAGCTGGGATGGGAAGTGGGTTACCCAACGACCACTTAGGGTTTACCCTCCAGCTGGGATGGGCAGTGGGTTACCCGATGACCCCATAGGGTTTACCCTCTAGCTAGCCTAGGTAGTGGGTTACCCAATGACCTCATAGGGTTTACCCTCAAGCTGGGCTGGGAAGTGGGTTACCCAACGACTTCACTCAGATTCATTCCTTTCTACTAGTCTAGTTTGTGGATTTTCTCTGTTACTACCAGAGTGGGACCCTTGGTTGTATGGGTCAGTGATGTGTCAACTTTGACTTTGAGAAGACCTCTTGACTGTGTGATAGTGACGAGGTGTGGTTTGACTTTCCCCAGAAATCTCAAGAAAGAGGGGCGCTTTCCCCACCGAGATGCATCCTTGTGACGTGACCTAAAACCGTGTAAGCGAGTCAGTACCGCCCAAAGCGGTTTGTGTCGAGGTGCGGTGATTTGGGCCCCTTGACTTGCAGTTCGGGGAAGACGTGTGGGATGTTGGGCATTAATGGTGTTTACTTCTAGGAATTCAAGAAACTCCCGTCTTGGGATGAGCTATGAGATGGAGATCCCATTACGATATTGTTCGGGTTTCTTGTTCAAGCATATGGATATGTATATACATTGTTCCAGTACCCATTTATTGGGTTTTTTTACTCTACTTCCAGGAGAGGAAGAGATGCGCGAGGTATGCCATGTGCTAACTCTTTACTGCACTCTGTTGTAATCCTTTACTACTCCATGTTTGATCTACTTCTCACCCTTCAGTACCTCATATGTTTCTTCCTCGTTCCTTCGAGGTATCCTACTGAGTATTTGTATACTCACCCCTGCTTGGGCTTTTCCTGCACTTGGTGTTCCCTTGCAGACAACTGATAGGTTGCTCATGACTACAGAGGAGATTAGGAGTTCGGGATCTTGGACCGCGTGCGGTGATTGTAGTTGGGTTCCAGGTGTGGGACTCTCCTACTTGTTTTACTTTTGTTTACTTGTTTCTGGATTGTGGAACTTTTATGGTTAGGCGCGTGTTTTGCCCTTTTCTTTTTAGTTTACCTTCAGCACTCACTTTGTACTGTTTAGAGTTCAATGCACCTTGTTGGTGTGTTTATAGCAGTTGTTACTTTACTTTTCCATTTACTATGCACTTCTTCATTGAGTGGGATCCATGTGTGTGTATAGGTACTTAGACAAAGGCCTCCCTGAGTTTGTTAGCCTTCAGCACTTGTCGCTATCCCTTGGCCTATGGAGGCGGGATTGGGGTAGTTGCGGCTCGATCTTGGGTAGGGTCGGGTCGTGAAAAAGTGTTATCAATGGTGGTTCGTTCTTTGGGATGTTGTTCGGACGTCCCTAAAAAGGAATTGGTTGGGATCTAGGGAAACAGTGTCAATGTGTCTCGAGAGTGGCTCTCAGGCCAGGGAGTCCAATGATGGTGCGGTGGTCGACGTATCCATTCATGAGGACCCTGATAACCCGCCTATTGACTCAGCATGATGAGACAACCATTGCAGAAAAAATTGGTTTGTGCATCACTTAGGATTGAGTGTTTGACTATTTTTCTTGAGTCTTCTCCCCATTGTTGTTACTGTCATATATGTATATTCCCATCTGATCACGGTGCTCCTTGATAACATTCAAGATGCCTCTACAAAGACAGCCAGCCATGATATCATCATTGGTTCGTGACGATGACCCTGTGAGCGATGAGGCCTCAGTCCAGGACCCATCATGCGAGTCCCTTTGTCCGGGTGGGCCGGTAGCAGCCCCCATGCCTGGTGAGTAGCAGACAGTGCCATCAGAGCAGACTGAGCTTGAGCGTGGGTTGAGCACACTCCATGAGTTCTAGCGGCAGAGACCGCTAAGTTTCAGCGGTGAGCCAGACCCTCAGGCAGTAGTGGTTTGGCTAGAGACAGTGCTTCTCCTTTTTATTCTTGTACAAACACCGGCAGATCTTATGGTGACTTTGGCCTCCAGCCTTTTCCACAGAGCAGCTGGGTGTTGGTGGAGTCTGGTGAATCAGTTAATCAATGAGTTTTTACTTTCATGGGACGGATTTTAGCTGCTGTTTCATGAGAAGTTTTACCCCTCTTGATTACGCTCCATTCAGATCCAAGAGCTCTTGCAGTTTCAACAGGGAGGTATAACAGTGACTGAGTACGCGACTAGTTTTGCGGACCATGCACGCTTTTACCCAGACTTGGTCTATGATGGCAACTTCTGAGCGTGGAAATTCGAGTAGGGTCTACGTAGAGAGATATGTGCCGTCATAATACCCTTGTTCATCCCCACTTATGATGAGGTTCTAGATCAGGTGATGGTGATAGAGAGATTCCAATCATGTTTTACAGTTGGTGGTGGCAGTAGGCACGATAGATCTGAGACATCTGCCATATCTAGCATGCGCCGGGTGATAGAACCTTGACACAGGTGGCCTTCCCACTTCCAGTTTCGAAGACGTGATCGTGCACCACTATGGCGGCATAGCGCAGGGTCTCAGTAGAGGAGAACCTTCTGTGAGTGGACTCAGGGCTATGGTTGTACACCACAGAGGTGCCAAAGGGCACCAGGGTAGCCCAGAGAGCGCTGGTGCTATGCTTGTGATGGGCGAGGTCACCTAGCATGGGACTACCTGACCAGGTATGCGGATAACTTTGGGCTGGTAGTAGACGCACCACCATGGTAGAGGCAGCGCCGTGATCGGAGTAGTTCCCAGATAGGTGGTGCATGTAGAGGAGCTGGAGTAGCTGGAAGTGGGGGATGACATTACGAGGTCTTCCCATCACCACTAGGTGGTCCACGTCAGGCTCCGGGATCTAACAGTGGGGACCACGGACAGCCATGGGATTTGGATGTCTATGATCCTATAGAGCAAGAGGTGATAAGAGGTATGCTCTGCAGTTCTTATACTTTTTTGAGTATAATTGTTAGACTACGTATGTGAAATTCTTATCACTCTGCTCCTTGTTTGAGGTGTTATCAGGGTGATACGCGCGTCGGTGTAACCCTGTGTCATTAGAGTAGAAGACGTGGAACCTTTTATTTAGTCGATGGTATCTAATCTTTAACATTTCAAGCATGTAAGAGAGTCTTGTTCATGGGACATAGACTGTGAAACCTTGCATGACCAGATATCCTTGAGTGTTACATAATATGGATATTCTGAAGGAGGGAATCATCGGTCATTGTCCCAGGTCCAAACGGTGATTCCAGTCATGACATGCGATGTGGGGGTTCAACTGGGGAGTTGAGCTACCCCTGAGGGCCTTCAGGCCTTTTGAGACCATTTGAAGGGATGGAGAGGTCTTCTACCGCCTTAACATAACCCCCTAAGGTTTGGAGTGGGTGCACAATGCCTCCCACATGACATACCTTAAGAGATGTGTGTGTTCTCTTATGCATGTCATCAGCGCGGGCATACCTCATGTGAAAAGATCAAATCCTTTGTGTGCAGTAACGCAGAACTGTGCAAGATTTTCCCTGGGTATGGGAGAGCTAGGTGTGAGCTTAGTAAACCGTGTTGTTTCCTGGTTTTTCTTTTTGGGGACAAAAGGCTTGAAGGAGTCAATGATTTAAGAACCCATTTTTTGATATAAAAGACTTTGGAAAATTCTTGATGTTATTCCAGAGAAGCTCCTTTAGACGACGTGCAATTCTGAACCCTGGTGTGGCCGGAATTAATTTTTTGTTCAGTGCGTTCACACTGAAAATGCCAAATAAAAAGGATAGCTCCTAAATGGTATCTCGGATGAAAAAATTAGGGCATCGTTGAGTTTGGAGTGTTCCATTTACCCTGGGAGGGGTGTAATTTTCGCGGGCACGACCCTTCGGTGGGAAATGTCACAAGGGGCGTTTTCTTAATTTGGTGGCCTCGAGCGTTATATTTTATAATTTTTGAATGGAGGCCCGAATTAAAATTCTGAGACAGCCATTGTGCTCAAGGTAAGGGTTTTTCCCTAGGAGAGGCTTAATCTTGACCTCGCTGAGTGTTTGGGAATATGACTACTAGTGGGGGGTTAAAGTTAATTAATTTAAAATTGACATAATTCTCTAATTAAGTCATAACCCCTCTCATTCCTCCCATTATTCATCCTCTATTGGAACTCCACCAAGGATCCCTCGTCAACACCAAGCTCTCCATCTCCTCCTCCTCTTCATGCTATTGCGGCCAGCGAATCGTTGCGAAGCGACGAGCTAAGCCCCCGAGGTTGGATCTTCTCATTTCCTTCCCCACATCATCTTAGATCTAAATTAATGATTTTGAAACACTATTTAAATTTCAATAGAAGTCCATATTAGCGTAGTTTATATCTTGATCATTCCGCTGCACTTTTCGGATTTGAAATCGGAGTTTCGAGGCGACCGTAATCGTTCGGTGATGTTTCAGAAGTTTTTGGGTGTTTTTCCAGCGGTCCTGGTCGGTCTGGCGGCTGTCCAGGTGGTGGATGTCTTCAGCGGCGGCAGCACGGGGGATCCCAGGCACTATCTATCTTTGTCTGGGCAAGGACATGTCAGTCAGGCGAGGCTGGCGAGCTCACTGGGGCATGACGACAGCGGGTTCATGGCGCGTGACCCCGTGCGTGAACAGAGACCCACATGTGGTGGGTCTCTGCGCAAGACCGTGACAGGCCACCAAGGCCAGTCGGCACCGTGTGGACCCAGGGTCCACGGTTGGGCTGCACGGCTTAGCTGCGGTTCGGTACTGTGAGCCGGGCTAGCTAGCGCGGGATGGCCCATTTCGGGCAGACCGGCCAGACCAGGCCGGTCTAGCCCAAGGGGTTCGTCCCCTCTGACTTCGGACAGCCGTAACATTCACTATGGGTGTTTGCTTTGCGTGCTAACTGCGGAAGCGCAATCCTTGGATAATGAAGAATCATTTGAGTTGGTTTTGGGGGTTTTAATTTCAAATACGAGGGCCTCAGTGGCGTGACACATCTGTTAAGTGGATTGGCGTTATTCTGGGGGTTCAGGTTTTGGGCGGTGCAGACACATATAGAGTTAGTTTTGAGCGTCGTCAGTGGCATTGGGACCCTGGTGCTGAGGTGGAGTTTTCCAGGGTGACTTTTGGTGTTGAAACCAGATTTGAGGCATGGGCCCCCTGACCCATCTTTTAAGTTGCGAGAAGCATTTAGCAACATTTTAATCGGATGCTCGTTTGGGGCGTGTGAGCAGTAGATTCTGGGTGTTTTTTCGAGGTCATTGCAATGGTGCAATTTTCCTGCTTTAATTCAGCATGGTGGAGCGGACCCCATGGGGGTCATTTTGGGAGTTGGCGTTGATTTCTATCCTCTTCACCGAGTGTCAGTTTCAGACAAGTGAATAGTCAATCTTGGGTACTTCTTCGAGAGGATCACACCTGTGTGATCTGTTGGCAGTGATTCGGGACTGTGATGCGGGTCTCATGTAGCACCGCTCATGTGTGGTTTGACGAAATGCATCATTTTTTCCAGATATCCATTCTACACATGTAATCAGTCAATTAGACGTGTTTTTCCAAGGGGATCACAATGGTGCAATGCACCCAACTGTTTTCTGGACCGAGGGTCGGGACCACGGGACGTCCTTTGGGCGTAAAACGGTGTTGGACAAATTTCCCATTGGATATCCGTTTCAGGCAAGTACATAGTCTATCTCATATGTTTTTTTGTTAGGATTACAATGGTATGATGTTTTTGGATGTGTGGAGCCTCAATAAAGATCTCATTTAATGTGGTGGAATGAAAGGTGTACGGGTGGATGTTCTTCTCTCGGTGTTTGTAGAGAACCCTTGGTGTGTGATTCTGAGCACTCATGTGAGAGTGAAGTAAATGTTTGAAGAGGTGTTGATGGTCATGCTAGGCTCGTGGTGTAAGTAATTCAGATAACTTACATTTTCTCCCTCTTTGCATTGACGTTGGACATCGTGTGCATGATAACCTTTGGGATGGAAATGATTTTTACTCTTGGAGTATATGGGTTTGCATGGAGGTTCAGGTTGTAGTTTGTACTTGAGAGTTTTTGTGTACGTGGTTTGGAGATGAGATAGGGCCACACTTCATGAGGGCCCATGTGCATACCATGTTCTACTTTACGTACCTTTGACCTCTCGAGATGTAGAGGGCCCTTCTAATAATGATGGTTTAGATCAGCAGGGTGAAGTGGTTTCCCCTGGTTCGGTTCTCGATGGTTTGATCAGTGGAGTTGTTTGGGTTCCTTTTTTCCTTTAGCAGTGTGAGCTTTCAGTATCATGTCCCTTCGTGTTCCCTGGTGAGGATATTGTGGATTCGATGTGACCAATACTTTATGCGGGCACCGATCCTCTACCCGGGAGGTTGTTTCCAGTAGATTGTAGAGCCGAGTGAGCCCTAGGCGCAGACTCCCTAGCAGAGTATCGATGTCATATCTTCTTTCCGAGATCTACCCTAACGTGATTCCCTAGGAAGATTTCCGGGTATTAGCGTGACCCACACGACACGGGCACTAACCATCTACTAGGTGAGTTGTTTCGGAGTCGGGTTGTTGTGTGATACCCACTCCATGTTCTGTTGGCTAGTGTTGTACCATTCAGTAGGGATGGCCAAAGAAGTTCCGGGTTTACCCTTCAGAGGGGCTGAGTAGTGGGTTTCCCATCGACCTCTTAGGGTTTACCCTCCAGCGGGGATGGTCTGTGGGTTACCCGACAACCTCTTAGGGTTTACCCTCCAGTTGGGCTGGGCAGTGGATTACCCAACGACCTCTTAGGGTTTACCCTCCAACTAGGCTAGGCAGTGGGTTACCTGACGACCTCTTAGGGTTTACCATCAAGCTGGGTTGGGAAGTGGGTTACCTGACAACCTCTTAGGGTTTACCCTACAACTTGGTTGGGCAGTGGGTTACCCGACGACACCATAGGGTTTACAATCCAGCTAGGCTGGGCAGTGGATTGTCTAATCACCTCATAGGGTTTACCCTCCTGCTGGTTTGGCCAGTGGGTTACCCGATGACTTCTCTCAGACTCATTCCTTTCTACTAGGCTTTTCTGTGGATTTTATCCATGACTACTAGAGCGGGACCCTTGGTTGTATGGGTCAGTGATATGACAGCTTTGACTTTGAAAAGACCTCTCGACTGTGTGACAGTGATGAGGTGTGGTTCAACTTTCCCCAAAACTCTCAAGAACCTGGGGTGCCTTCTCCACCAAGACACGTCCTTGTGACGTGACCTTAAACCGTGTGGGTGAGTCAGTACCTCCCAAAGTGGATAGTGTCAAGTTGCAGTGATTTGAGCCCCTTGACTTTCGGTTCGGGGTAGACATGTGGGATACTGGGCATCGATGGTGTTTACTTTTGGGACTGTTGGCAACTCACTTTCTTGGGCTGAGCTATGAGATAGATATCCCATTATGATCTTGTTCGGGTTTCTTGTTCGAGTATATGGATATGTATATTCTTTGTTCCAATACATAATTCATGGGTTTTGGTTACTCTCCTTTCAAGAGAGGTGATGACGCGTGGGGTATACCATGTGCTTTCCGTGTCTAGATTCTTGTGGTTGGACAAATCTACTCTCCTCCTATACGTAGTGAAGGCTCGACGGGAAGTTCCTCTTTTGACCATATCTAGCTCCTTGTGCTAGGATGAGTCTACTTCCTTCCTCTTGTTGGGTTAAGTTGTACTCTTTACTGCACTCTCTGTTGTACTCCTTGTCCAATCTACTGATCACCCTTTAGTACCTCCTTTCTTGCTCCCTCGAGCCTTTGTGGTATCCTACTGAGTATTTTTATACTCACTCATGCTTGGGCTTTGCCCGTACTTGGTGTGCCCTTTCAGACGAAGAACAGGTTTCTCGTGACTACAGAGAAGCTTAAGAGTTCAGGATCTTGGACCAAGTGCGGTGATCGTAGTTGGGTTTCAGGTGTGGGGATCTCCCAGCTATTTTACTTTTGTTTACCTGTTGTCAGGTTGTGGCACTTTTCTGGTTTGGCGCATCTTTTTCCCTTCTCTTTTTAGTTTACCATCAGCACTCACTTTGTACTGTTTAAAGGTCGATACACCTTGTTGGTTTGTTTATAGCCATTGGTACTTTACTTTTCTGTTTACTCCTCACTTCTGCATTTAGTGGGATGTGTGTGTGTGTACAAGTACTTAGGCAAAGGCCTCCCCGAGTTGTTTATTCTTCGGTGCTTGTCGCCAGCCCATTGCCTATGGAGGCGGGCTTGGGGTAGTTGCGGCTCGGGCCCAGGTAGGGTTGGGTCATGAAAATTAACATTTTATTAAAATATTATAATATTAATATTTTCATTTTACAATATTAATCCATAATTTTATTTTAAATCAATGTTCACATAGGTGGTTAAACTGACCCAAACATGGACATGCTTTTTTCTCGATTGGAGAGTATGGTTAAAGAGGTGTTTATTTTAATTTAATATCATTATAAATGAATAATAATTGTATATTTTTTTATTTTATGAATATGGACTATATTTTAATATTTTTAGATAATTTATCAAAAAACTAAATGAAAAAAAATTTCGCCATGGTTGCGGAAATATGCATGTACGCATGATTAGTGTTCTCATTTCTCAATGTTCAAGATAGTATGAAGGTGGACACTAAATTGAAATTTTATAATAATAATTATATGAGGTATATCATATTCATTCATCATTATCCCCATTAATACCAGCTCGTGAAATGTGGTAATGAAAAACAATTTACGTTTCTTTATAGTGGTGGTAGTCCGCACAACGTACTAAAGGTGTTATTTTTTTTTTCTAAGTGGATATAAATGAATAAATAAGGGTTATAACATTAATATAAAACACATAATTAAACTAATGATTCTGAATTCATCATACTATTATGGTGATTTGATATTTCTAAGCATAAAATTAAGAATAAAATCATAAAAAGGAGAGAATACATGCAATGGAGACTTGATTTTTCCTTGGAAGTTTCCATAAAATTGAAGACCATAGGATACATATGAGTAACAAAGGGATTATTTTTATTGGATATGGTTATATTGAGATAAAATGGATATATTTTCATGGAGTAATTTTATGGATAAGTATATATTTTAAAGGGTGGAAGGGATACCCTTTTATAATAGGAGAAAAGGGAACTTTTGGAAATACTCATCATTTTCAATATTTCCATTACACTATTCATTTTTCAATGGATAAAAAGTAGAAAAAATTAGATTATGGGAGAATATAAGTCCTCCAATAATCTCAATCACTTATTTGATAACATTTTTAACAAGTTTTTCCATTTCCCATAAGTAAAAATGTTTTTACTATTTTAACTTTTTACTATATTAACAAATTTTTATCCTTAGTAATTAATTTTCATAAAAATTAATTAAAATTTACCTTAGTACATAATTTTAAACTTATTATAATAAATTTATAAATAATTTTATATTATAAAATTCCCAAATTTTTAAAAAGATAATTTTAAATAAACACACTTAATCTTGATAAAATTGATTTTAAAAAAATGAATTTTTTCATCTTTATATTTATATATAAGATAAAATTATCATTATTAATAATTTAAATGACATATATTGATTTATTATAAAACATTAAAGTCATAATACTTTAAATAAAATCTACAACCAAATCCCACCTTGAAAATACTTCATTCAAAGAGAAGATTAAAAACATGTTTTATTAAACAAATATTTTTATTTAATTCTAGAAATGTTATACATGGAATTTATATGATGAAATAATATGTTTAAATAAATAATTTTATTCCTTAAATAAATATTTTATTACATAAAATGTTTTTATGATTATATTATATGCTAACATAGTGATAAATAAAAAAAATTATAATTTTTTCATAAACAAATGATTGACTAAAAATCATTCTTTTTAGGAAAAATTTCAAAAATAATAAAAAGTAAAATTTACTAAGAGGTGTTCAAAAAAATTATCATGTTTAAATATTAAAATTTTTTAATTTCATTTTATTTAATTAAGTAAATTATAAAGATATTTTATTTTATTATTACTTTTTTAGTATTAATCAATTTTAATTATTTATACACTAAAGGTAACAATTGTTAATGGTTAAATATTTATTAATGATGCCTTCTTAATGTATTGTAGTTTTTTTAATTTGGTTTAGCATGTAAAATAAGTTATAGAACATTGTAATTATTTTAAAGGATATAAAATCTCACATCATTATAATAGACTCATTCATCACACTCATATGTTTTCACTCATACATTGTTACTCATTTAAATATTCTCAAATGATTCACATGAAATGGCTCATATATGCATACCTACAGGACACATACACACATTTCAGAAAATAAAAAATGATGAATCATATGTGATGAATCTTATATAGGTATCCTTACTCGTATGTGGTTCTCTACTATTGACTTTTACATATATGAATCATATGTGTAATGTTTATTTTTTTATTTCTCTAAATGATTTAACATTGGTCACTCTCAAATTTGTTACGGCAAGCCCAATAGCTTAAAAATAAAACACATTCCCTCAATTATGTGATTATTATATAATGATTTATTCTTATTTTAAGTGTTAAATTCTACTTTTAAGAACATACACATATAAATTAACGAGTTAAAGGTTAAAGACCAGTGGGATGAATCCATTTCACTTTATTTATACGTTGGTTTTTAACTATGAATTGTGCTTGTTATTTGTGTGTACCATATCCAAAAAATATTTCTTTGGATACACATTTATTATCCTCATCACACTATTATAATATCGTAAAATATCTTAGTCCCTACCATGGTCAATAGGTCACCATGTCACACTGCAAAGTGCTTAAGCTCTCGCCTTTTCACGTGCCAATGCTAACTATAACTTGTCGTCACCTTTACACTAGCTACTATTGTATGGTTCCTTTGTAAATATCATCCTTATCCTATGGAATCTAGATAAATCAATGGTTTTGTACTTTTATCTGGGCCATTTTTTTTAACTCAATCCAGGGTTTCTAAAAATAATCCCTTTTCACATATATATATATATATTCCATTTTCAAAGATAGCCGCCAAAATATTATCATCCCAAATAGACCTCCATAAATTAAACTAAATACATCGATATTTAAAAATTAATGCATAAAAATATTAGAGTAATCATCACTTCCCATAAATATCTACTCTATTAAGAAATAAATCCTCAATAATCGCCAATTTCTTTAACATATACCCTATCAAGCATGACATCTAATGATAAATAATTCTTGCCATATTTTTTCAACAAATCCAACATAGAATATATTATCAAAAAATCATACATTAACCCTTACAGTGTTAATAATCTTCCCTATTCTTTTTTTGAGTGAAAATATTCCCTTTCTTCCCCCCTTTTCCAATGAAATATAAATGGACCAATTTTAATAATTTCATTCCTTTTAACTATAAAACATGTTCTCCATTTGTTTTTTACTATATAGGGAGAATCATATTGAAAACTGCCTTAGGTGAATAATATCATTTATCCATACTAATATAACTGTATTTACCTAATTATTAACTTTTGGATTTTTTTTACCCATTGATATAAATTCCATGTTGGGATATCTAATTCAATATTAACTCCTCCTAGTCATCTTTGAAATAATTTCTCATATCAATATATACTAACTCTAAGAACTCAAGTGAATGATATCACTAATTAGAATTTGGGGTATCAAAAAATATTTTAAGCATAAAAATCCCCTGATCACTGTGGTAAATAAAATTTTATACTAAATCGCTCAAATATATCCTTCTCACTCACTAGTTTTCCATTAAAATACTAGCAGCTAAAAACATTTAACTTTCTATAATAAAAAATAACATGTGATCTCACCAAAAATTCACGAAAAACTATTAGTATATAAATTTTAAGGTTTAATTTTATTTGGAATACCACTAGTAGAATCAATTTATATTATATTTTTTACCAAGTAGGATATTACAGTTGACTTTATTATCATCAAGATATCAAAAGATCCACTATTCAAATATTAGGATTGAAAACTTGTAGAAAATAATAAAAACCCTTTGAATTAAAGTATCATACATATTTTAATATTATTTAGTTTGAGGGAATATTTTATTGAGAATAACATCACTTGTTCAATATTTTTTAGTGTCCTCTGAAATTGAAAAATGGAATCCAATAATTAAACATAGGAAACAAAAGAAATGTTAAAAAAGTGTATGTTGTTTCTCATTTCATAAATATATTATATTCTTTTTAGTGGGATATTTTCACTAACTTCATGTCCTAAAATAACTTATTATATATTAGTTTCAACATGATACCACTTTTTGAACCATATAAGGATTTGGCACCTCTTTTAATCCGCGTTCAGTCTTCTCAAAATAGTTCAATATTCAATAGGATATCTAATTCAATGATATAAATTTTAGATACATTTTTTAATCATTAAATAGTTTGAGGTTACTAATTATTGATTTATATTCATTATTTTCACTTATATTTATTCTTGTTAAAAAAAATTATTATAGTAATTCTAAATTCCATTGTTGTATGCAGTTTTTTCCTTTAATCTGGATCATTTTTCATCTCAAAAATTTGTTCTTTGATAGCATAGTTACCCCATATATTGTATCTCTCCTTAATTTTTTATCTCTTTGAACCATTTATACAAATTGAAATCATATGGGTAGAGTTTTATGTTTATATTTCTAAATTTAAAGTAATATATCTGGTCATGTTGGAACAACCATTTATTTTTAATTTTCTTCAAATCCTTTATAATGTGTACTTTTATAGTACTACTTTTTCACTCTTCTTCTTGTAATGCATCTCTCAGAGCTATTTAAATGTAATTATTTTTTCATGTATTAAAAATTTCTACATTATTATCCACACACTTTTTAGTGGTGTGGATAAATCCACTCTAGAATGTTTCTTGTTTTTCCTCTTGAAAGGGAATCATTGCTTATTTGTCCTTTTTCACCCAATAAAGATCTTTTCTTGAGTACAATATGTTTTCCATAAAAACAAAGAAATTTTTTTATTTATATTTAACTTATAGGTTTATTTTTTTCTTTAGCAGGTTAATATTGCGATTTACTAATGTTTGGTTCTTGGTATAACTTTTTTAAGGTTTGTACTTTTCCTCAAAAATAGTGAACATGTTTTCCAGCTGGATAATATTATTTCTTAGATAAATCCTATCCCTATATATAATAAGAATGGTAAAGTTATTATAACTTTTTTTTAAATATTATAGATATAATTAATTTTCTAATTTACTAGGTTTAGAATATATAAATCATTTACCATAGAAATTGTTCCTCATGGGACCCCCTTTTGAATGAGATATTCGAGAAACTAGTGTTCTCCTTCCAATGAGTTTATAGGATTCTTTAAAAACACCCATATTATTCCCCAAAATTATAATTTATTTTGAGATAAATTTGTTAAATAACTTCCAATATTTTTCATTTTACTTACATATTTTAGATCTGGTTTATTAATTGTTGTATTTAACAAAACAACTATAGAAGAATCTTCCAAGTAATCATTTCCCTTTAAGGAACTGAGCTTTGTTTTATGTTCTCTAATATTCACTTAATTGTACACTGATTGAGAATGCATATTATTGATTTTATAGGTGGATTCCATATATTATTTCCCATTTTCTTCAAGTTTATTATGAGATTGAGATTATTTTGTTTTAAAAAAAATTTAATGGACATAAAATTACATATTTCTTGTCCAACATCTTCAAGAAAATTACTTTCCTCTTTTATTTCTTCACCCATATTATTTATATCAAGATTTAATGAAACTAATACTATTATGAGTATTTATTATATATTAATTAATATTCAATTATTACTTAATATACCTCATGCTTAGCTCCCCATTGATCCTCTTTTATTCATGAGGGTTTGATTTATTCTTTGTGGCTACATAAACAACATCCAAATATATTGCTTGTTGAAGCTATAATTTAATTATTAGTGACTAATTTTTAAATTAAAGTGATATTATATACTTTATGATTTATATGTCTCTTCCAAAACAAAATTATAATTTGATAAATCAACATATTTCAAATTTTTTACCTCAGTTTGAGAGACTTTATTTTGAAGAGTCTTCTTCTCATGTTTCCTATTATTTCCATTTGACATAAGATAATTTTGATTTGGATTGTGAAAATAATTCCTATCTTGGTTAGATATTCAATATTATTAACTTATATGTTATTTTCCATATAAATCCTCCAAGTTCATCTATATATCCTTAGAAAAATTTCTATGAGACAATTTCTCAAAATTATATCCCTTTAAATATCTATTTAATTCTTTTTTAACTAAAGATTCAATATCCAAATTCTTTTGATCAGTTTAAATTATGATTATATGACAACACAAAAAAATGAATTACTTACTAAAAAACCTCATTAGGTACTTCTACACACACTTCTATGTATTTTATGAACTCTTTCTTCCAAGTATATAATTTTGAAACATTGAAAAATGGAACTCAAAAATTGAATCCATTTGTACAAGAACTCCAAAAATGGTACCTAAGTTTGAACAAGACACATAACATATCTATTATAACATTTTTTAGGTCCCCAAGGCTCCCTATGTGCGGGTGAATCACGTTATAGTCAATTTAAACATTTTTCTCAATTTTTCTTTTTCATTTATTTAGATATTGTTCCAACTTTGGCAGGAACTATGTTCAACCAACTCCTAGATTATTCTAACACTAACCATATCCAAATAGTATGTGAATATATTTGAATGTAATTCATTAAAATTAATATATATTTTTACTTGGTTCATTGACACTATAATACTTCATAGAGCATGAAATTTTTTGTGTACTGAAGCACCAAAATCTAATACTTCACCAGTTTAGTGGATATAATATATTTATGGTCACTCTATGATAAGTATTTCTACCTATAAAATAGTTTTTGTATTGTAAACCTCTAACCCAAGTCTTTTTTCCCTTTCAATTATTTCACAACATCCACTAGGAAATAACTCTAATATTTTTGTGACATGTAGGTATCTCTATAACTAAAAATAATGTATATCATTATGAATATTATATTATGTTTAGATACATTATTTATCCTCATTGTTTCTCCTTATTTAGAAAATTCTTCATGAGGCTCCATTTTATTATTACTTCTTGTTTTATTATAGTACACCTTACACATTCCAGTGTTAGAACTATAATTTATGCTATTTTGATGCACTGAAGCAACTTCCTCTAGTTTTGAAAATGGGTCTCTAAGATGGTGTAAGTTCATTCCTCTCTCTATTGATGAATAGATGTATCCATGTATAATATCTTCATTGATTTCTAATTATTTCTCCTTATACTCTTAATTATAGAATATATAATATCTATAATAGATAACCTTCTATAGTTTCAAATATGTAAGCCAGCACAAATCTTAGTTTTTTAGATTTATCATAATTTGAGCTTCCACATTTCTCGTCAACCTATTAAGATATTTCACCATGAAATATTTTTTATATTATTTAATATGGTAACCCTATAATACCTCATTTATTTAAATCTTGTACTATTATTTTCTAATATCTAAGTATTAGATATTTTCTATTTCATATATTATGGAAACATCAGGTCTTCCTCCATTGCAATGTGTTTTTTAATTCATAGAAATATTAATAAAAAATATGCCTCTTCCTTTGACTTAAATCATGGATTTTATTTCAAGCTCTGTGATGTATGAATCATTTAAAAACCATGAAATCATCATATGATATGAGGAAACAAATTATTGAGAAAAATTGAAAATGTGGATGCCCTTAAAAATGGCTAGTTGCATTTCTATGGTACCCATTTGGAATACCCTTTTGAGTTAACTTTAATGTACCCTTATGAATACCTTTAAAGAGGGTATAACCTTACCAGTACCTATAAAGACACTAATCCTAGTAGACTATAACCAATTTATACTTTATAAAAATTGAATAAGATATAAAGAATCACATCTCGAAGGACCAAATCATTTTGTATTCATGGTGAAATAAATACATACTCTAAATTAACATTACATTTTAAAACATAAAATAAAAAATGTTTTCTATTTTATAATTCCACAAGTCCCCATTGTTTATCCATACATATCAATCCCAAAATATTTCTTGGAATCCTGGGGAAAATAAAACATAAGAAAGGGGTGAACACTGATACCGTGTAATGTTAAGCGTATAGTGTAAGCTGTGAATAAATACGGGATAATCAATATAAAAAGGTAAATAACTAAAATAAATTATCTTTAATAAATAACATAAGTAGAATATGGTAGTAATAAATGATTATCAAATAATTTCATATAAATATTCACATGATCTTGAAAAATTAACCATGGATATTATGAATAATTTAACAATTACAATGAATAACTAAATTCATAATGATTGAATGCATACTTTTAGACATATAAAATATATCATCTATGACTTATGATGTGATATCTAAATAAATTGGTAAGTCCCTAGACAAGACATAATCTAGTTTGTCTCATGAGACCTACCAATGCATTGAGGGTTTATTGTGGGCATTTCCTATCTTTTACTAACTCTAATTAATTCCTCATATAAAAGGTTTAAAACATAATAAAAAGAATCATTCATATTGAAAATATAACATATGAAATGTTAATACTTACTTCAATCAATAAACATAATCATAATCCATCCAGAGTAAAATGGAGAATGGTATGGAAATTGTACTTCCCCAGTCAAAATAATCATAACAATCCACTTAAATAATAATTATGGTATCAATACAACATATCCAAATTGTATCATAAGTAAAATAGAGGTTTTATGTCATTGGTGTATATTAATATCATGAAAAGGTCCTTCAATTTGTTTTTGAGGAAAATAAAATTTTCATTTTTAAAATTACTTTTTAAAATAAAAAATATCGCAAAACAATTTGAAAATATTTGTTATAGAAAATAAACATTTGAAACATATAACAAAATATTTATTAAATCAATTATTAATTATTTTATAAAATTAAATTCATGATTTTCATGTTAAAATAAATATTTCTTTAACATATTCAGTAAATTCCAAATATGTAATTTTTTAAAATATCTTGAAGATTACTTTCAAAAAAATTAAAAAGTAATAATGGGACAAAACAACATCAATAAATTAATTTTTATTTTCTAAAAAAAATTAATTTTTTTAGAAAACATGGGTTTTAACAAGAAAGGATTTCCAACTAAAGGCATAAATAAAGTTGGATTTTCTTAAAAAAACATTCACAGTCATTTTAAGTACCAAAGAGTTGGAAAATAGTATTATCACTTGAAATTTTTTGAAAATAACCATATGTGAAGAAAATAATTTTTTTTAAAGATATATATAAATATATAAAATAATTCCCCAATGGGAGATATAAACATAAACAATCCTGAATAATGATGATGTTGTGAAATAAACCCTTACCACTTTGGAAACTTCTGAATCCTAATATATATAAGTTAAATGATATAAAATGAATCCTTGAATTCCATAAAGATAAATATATTTATGATATAAGAAATTAAATTGTTATTATATACACCATAAAAAGGAAATAATATGTGAATATGGTATATACCCCATGGAAGTAGAAGTGACATGAGAAACCCTTACCATGAGCCTAACTCATCACGTACACTCTTTATCTTCTTGAATAATAAATGTATGTTAATTATTTACTTGATTAAAGAAAAAAGTTTATTAATACTTTTACTTCACTTATTACCATTTTATATTCAATTACTTAATCAATTAAGTTTATGTCGTGTGTTTCGATGATATCTGACTTATGTGTCAAAAATGACTTTGGTATGTTGACTATTGGTCTAAGAGTTCATTATTTCAATATATCCATAATAATAATATTTAAATAAATATAATATTTATTAATTAATATTAATATTAATACCAATAATTAAATATGGTTTTGATAAATGAAGTATATTACAATCATGGAGATGGTAGGTCATACATACGTCTGAGTAACGTTTCTATTTTTCCACAATCATAATGGAAAGAAGGTAAGTAATATTTTCTCTATATAAAATCATAATAATGATATAAATAACATAATATGTCTTTAACTATACTCTATATATATATATCATAAATTTTTTGGTGATCAAAATAGAGTTAGATCACTTCATGAAGGCGATAGTCCACACATACTTGAACGACGTCATCATATTTTAGTGAGTGAAACGATAAGAAAAATGATATATTATATTTTAAGAATATTAAAATTTTAATTAATTTTATAATTATTTCATTTATTTCATATATATTCAATAACATTATCCTTATTACCATCCATGTAAAGCGTTAGTGGAAAAAATCATATCACTTTGTGAGATGATTATTCGTCGTACACACAAGCGATGTTATTGTATCACCTAAAAATGGAAAGTAAAAAATTTATATATGATATGATGAATAAAGATGTATAATTATATTATAAATATCATATATATACTTTATATCCATCATTATATGCAACACTGAGAGTTTTTGATAGAAAACTTGTCACATCGGTTCACAAGGCGGTAGTCTGCCATACACTTGAGTGACGTTATCATTTCCAATTTTTGGAAAGGAAATATTTATATAGTTAATTACCTTAACATAATAAAATATTATTATAATAGTTATATATTTTTTTATATAATCATGAATGAAGAATATTTCATGGATCCTGAAGAAGAAATAAAACAAAAATGCAGAGTAAAAAAGATTCCCTCTTCTTGGACCACCTCTTTAGGATTATACATAAATTATTACTAGAATGGCTTCATGACCAAAAAATGATTATGGTATGAGTTTATTGAGTCCTTAAAGTTATTTAGAGAGTTATTTTCTAAACCAAATGGGTTTTAAGGTTTTAATAAGAGGGGAGAGGGGTGGCCTTTTCTAATTGAGATGAGTGCCACAATTGTAATTTTTGAAAAGAAAAAGGTGTACCGAAATTTCTCACATGAAAAATGAGTGAAAATGTATTATTATAAATCCTTATACATGAAAAGTTTTATTTATTCCAAGAAATGTATTTAAAAAATTTTTGGCCATTAGTTTAATCCCTAATTGAATCAGTTTTTACTTTAACCGCGGGAATTTTTTTTACTATTTCTACTATTCATTATGGTAAAAAAAATAAAATAACCATATTGGATAATATAACTATTTATAATTCCAAATATTTAAACCATTTTTCCAAATTCCATTCACATAATTGAATTTTTTTAATTTAAAATAATCCCACAGATGCAATGAAAAAGAATGTTTTCAAAGAGAAAACGTTCAAAAGTTTAAAAAGTGTTTATATAAAAATTAAAAATTAAATTCATTTAAATTACCAAAATTATTATAATATATATATATATATTTAAAATTTTCACTTTAAAATTTATTTTAAATATAATTTATCTTCTAAAATAGTTAAACAAAAATATTGTTTTCAATTAAAATACATAATTTTTATATCCTTCAAAAAATTAAACATTGTAGAAAATTATAAAAAATTAAACCAAAGATAATTTTGAAATTTATATTTTAATATTAATTTTATTTTTTCAAATAAATTTTCTAAAATTGGTAAAAATATTTTCTAATTATGGGCACAAAACGGGACTAGGCTGCCTTTTAGAAAAATACATTTTTTAGAAAACATTTTTTTTATTTCAACGGCTTCTTATTTTAATTACAATAAATATATAACCATTGAATCTATTTTATACATGTTTAAAGAATGTAATTTTATAATTTATTTAACATTATTCATACCCACAAACTTAACATCTAGGTTAAAATGGTAATTTTTAAATAATAATATTTTAATATTGCATAGTGTTTTGTCCAAACTCGGGGTTACATGTGTCACAAGATATCGAAGGGATAGAATTTATTTAAAAATAAATATATCTTAATGTTTTAGGGTGTTACATTATATTATAATATTTTTGTTTTGCTTCATATATTCTGTTGAAAATAATGTTCATCTTTTAAAATATTGGGTTGTTACAATACCCTTTTATAAAATATATTTACTTCCTAAAACATCAAAAAATATTACAAGTTGATTCCTATAAAATCCCACATTCATAAAGTAGGAAAAATTAATTCATCCCACTCATACACTATCAATTTTATGTTTGTTATCATACAAATATTTTCAGATGAATTGTATATAATGACTCATACATGTTTTACTTTAGGTCTCGTACGCACTTTGAAAATACTAATATGTGGTGAATCATATGAAATAACTCATTTGTCTATATATTTAGTAATAAATATGTTTCCTTAGATAACCCATGCTTATATGACTCATACATGGATTCTACCTCTGTTCAATTTCTCTAGATGATTCAATATTGGCCACTCTCTAAATTATTATGACATGCCTTGTAGTTTCACTACAAAACTCATTCTCCTGGTGATGTGATAGAGAGATTGTGATTTCATCCTAGTTTGATTATTAAGAATCAATGTTGAAGTCATGCATGCGGTAAGTCATGCTAGATGGTTTGAAGATAATTAAGATTACATTTTTGAAATTTATTCCCATGTGGTATTTTAACCATGAATGGTTACATTACATTTCCATCCCATATTGTAATATGATTTTGGATGGAACTCTTTTATTACGATTGATTCACTAATAGAATATTGTAAAATCTCCTAAGACATACCTAGACTAGACGATCATCATACATCCTCACTCAGTGCTCAAGATCTTTCCTTAACACATACCAATGTTGAAACTCACTAGTACTAACATTTAAAATGGACTCTCTTTTTTGTTCCCTTCCACGATTGGATATATCCTATGTCAATTGGATAATTCAATGGTAATCACATTGAATCTGACCCATTTATTATTATTAAATCCACTGATACATATCCCAAATAAACCATCTTTATATACATATATTTCAATTTTTTCAAGGTAAAAACCAAAACACCTTCATCCAAAATAGACACCAAACATTGTAAGAAAATAATTTAATATTGAATGATGAATCTATAACAACCCAATTAGAAGCACCTATTTCTTTAATAGCTTCCCATAAAGTATGTAATATAATTCCAACTCATCCTTACCACATATTTTCAATAAATCCAACATTACATATATTTCTAAAAAATCCAACATAAACCCTTAGGGTGTCAATAATCTCCCCCTTTGGATTTTGTTGATAAATTTTTTGAGTGATAATATTCCTTTTCCACTAATTCATTATCTATGAATTACAAAGGGTGTAATTCCAATATTGACATGCCTTTTAATTGTAAAAGTTTTTCACCCTTTGTATTTTACTATATAGGGAGTAAATCATCCACTTGAAAAATATACCTTTATCCATAATCTCATTATTTCATTCTCATTCATATTTATCAACTTTATAAATAACCTTTTACTCATTTTACCAACTAATACATATTCCTGATAAGATTATCTTATTCTAGAAAAAATCCTCCTAGTATAACACCCAGACTCCAGAAATCTAAAGCCAGTGGTTACTTTAATATATTGGTATAAGAGAAAAGGGATCACATCACAAAGTATCTAATTGTTTAGTAGTCTTGGGAGACTAAATATATATATATATATATATATTCCATATTACATTGGAACTTAAATAAAAGTATTAAACATTTAGAAAGCTCCCCCATTCATTTTTTTATCCTTGAATTCAATCAAAGATCCCATCTTGGTACCCTGTGAATAGGAAAGGAAAAAAGGGTTAGCTCATATTCCTAGTAAGGGTTTGGGTACAATAAAATATATCCTGGATGAAAAAGTCATAACAATATTATAGTGTAATTAATCAATAAAAATTCCATATAATAAATAAATTGATCATGGGATATAGCCATGCATAATATATAAATGTAAATAATCACATAAGTAATAAAAAAATGATTCCATAGTCATTAAAGGAATAATTTCATACATATTAATCTTACCATGAATTAATTAGATAGGAAATCATAATTATCATTTATAATTATTCCAATATTTCTTAATTAGCATCATGACTAGGGATAAAAATCATACATATCATTATGACCACAACCAAGACATCATACTTACTATCCTAACTACAGTAAAGATATCATACATACTATAATGATCCCAACCAATACATCGTACTTATTATCATGACCATATCCAAGACATCATACTTATGATCATAACCATATCTAAGACATTATCATTTCTAACATGACTGTATCCAATACATAATTTTTACTTTCTTGACTATATCCAAGATATCATTCACATTGTCATGACTATATCCATCAAACATAATTATATGACTGCAACTAGTACATTATACATACTGTTCTGACTGTATCTAATAAATCATTCTTACTATCATGAACACATCCCAGACATCATACTCATTGTCATGAATGGATCCAATAAATCATTTTTTCTATCATAACTATATTCAAAACATCTTATTTTTTTGTCATGGCCACATCCAAGATAATAGACATACAATCACAACTCTATCCAATACATCATACTTACCTTCATGAACATATCAAATACATAATTCTTTACCATGACCATAACTAATAAATAATATTTAATTTCATCACCATATCCAAGATATTATTGTTATTATTATAACCAAATTGTTGAAATAATACTAACTATCATGACCGCTACAAATACATCATACTTACTTTCATGACTGTATCCAATACATCATTAATAAATGGGAAGGTATACACGAAATACCAACACTTTTTTGTCTCATGAAAACTATTGATTCATTTAGGGGATATATAATTATTAACCCTTCCCATAAAATAAAAATTTCTAATTCTTTCCTCATATATTTAATTATGAGTATAATACATAATCAAAATTCCTTATTAATAAATAAAAATCTATATTGGAATAACAAATACATGAAAATTTTAATACCTTATCAAGTTAATAAATTGAATAAAATGATCATAGATTATACAGGGAAATAATATGGATAGTATTTTTAGATCATAACCCCTGTAAAATATAATTTACATTAATGTATTTGGACATAAATCAAAAAAAAATAAAATAGCATTAAAATTTTAATTGGAGAGAGAAGAGTAAAAACCTTGTACATTTTTATACCATTTTAATAAAAAATATTATAAAATAAGAGGATTATAAATATATTTTAAAATTCATGAAAACTAGGAGGGAAAATGTATCCAATAAACTGACAAATATTATGGAAAAAATACATTTTTACAGAAAATGTTAAAAACATACTCATTTCGCATTTTTTTAATAAAATTTAAAGTTAATCAAAAATTATGGCATGAGTTAAATTCAAAAATAATTTCAAGAAGATAAAAAGAATAAATTTTATAACATTATTTAGAAATAGAAATACTGGAAATGTAATTTTTAAAAGTGATAAAGTTGATGTTCATAAATGTTTCGTGGAAGATTCTATATACGAATGTGAAAAATATTTCAAAATATATTTATTGAAACCCACATCAGTAAAAGAGTAATATGAATTACATTCAGAATATGATAAGGATATATATTAATGTCATAAGAAATGATACATGATATTATTTCAAAATAATTAAATAGAATACTTTTAGGAAGAATAATATGGATATAAAGGAAAAATATTCCCAATAAAAAAAGTGAGATTAAAAATAAAACTTGAATGGATTTGGTAACTTTTCAATAAAAATACCTTATAAGAGAAAAATATAAATAGACATTTTAATACCATAAATATGTATATTCATGTTAATATATGTAAAATGGGAAGTATATACCCTATATAGACAAAAATGGTTGCAAAACATGTCTCGAAAAAGGTAATTTGAGATGAATAACCCTTAACTTTACTCCTGAAATTCATGAAATATCTTTATCCTCAAGTATAAAAAATAAAAATATTAAAAAATAATTTCAAAACATTATTATAATATATTACCTTTAATTTTCTTTAGTTATAATCATCCACTACACATATATTAGTTTTTTTATCTTTATTTTCATCATATGATTGTTTCATATCTGTTTCATAATGGTGATGTTGTACTACACGCTTTGATAAAAATTTCAACATTACCATATTATAATAAGTATTGAAATAATTTTTTATAATTTTTTATTTATACCCATCTCCATTTGATGTAAGTTAAATGTATGATTCATGATAATGGAATCCAAGATGAGCAAGTTTCAGGTAATTTACTAATTTCAATGGACCACATTATAATGATCATTAATTCTTGTTTTATCACTAAAAAATAATATTAATGACATATATTAATAATTAATATAATATATATTCATAAAATAAATTTTTTAATCTATACATTTAATTTGGTTATGAAAAATGAAACACATCATCCATAAAGACTATAGTCCAAAAGTACATAGAAGCGACATTTTAATTTTTTAAATCATGGAAATAAAAGAAGGTAGATGTGGATTTATATATAAAGAATAATATTTATGTTATAAGATTCATATTTACTCACAAAATACATTATTATAACTAGCCATTTAAAGAAGTGATGAAAAATGAAACACATCATTCAAGGAGGTGGTAGTATGCACGTATGCACAAGTGATGTTTTCCATTTTAGGATGGTTCTTAGGAAGGTGTAAAATGATTATTCAAAAAAATAACATTTAAGTATAATAATAATATATATTAAATTATTTTCATTTGGTTAGAATATATTAGGTGTATTTATAAAAATTATTAAAATAATATAAGTGAAAAGAAGTGACTCAGATTTTTTACATTACTCCTTAGGAAAAATCCTTGATCATTTATAGAATGGACTTTTTGTGAGACCATATTCTATATAATTTCATAAATATAGTTGGTAATGGGTTTGGGTGATAAAATTGAGACAGGAGGTTTTAGATGTGTGGAGAAGCGGGGTGGTGAAGGGATCCTTTTTAAAGCAATATGGGTGGAACTTTTGTAAATACCCATAAATTTATATTAATATCATGTCACTTTCAAAGTATATGTATCCAAAAGTGAAAAATAATTGATATGGGGTAAACCTTGGTTGAGTATAATATCCCAAGAGCTGCTCTCTAGGATCTTATACTGAAATCCATAACATATCATTTTTGGATTTGATGGCGATAATTGTGACCCGATTTATTTCCATAAAACCATACAACATCAAAAGGAAAATTTGGATCACGTACTTACTGAAGGAACTTGTAGTTTTATAGTTTTATATAATTAGGAAAAAAATCATAAAAAATTCAAATTTCATTAAAATAACATTTATTCCATTTAACTTAGATTTTCTTATTTCACAATAGGTCACCAACATCATCCTTGTGAAATCCTTTATAGACATAAATCATTCAACATCATTCTTTAAAACCTGGGTGAAAGGAGACATAATAATGGTGAGTTGAAACTCTAAGTAAGGAAATATGTAATAATTAACAAATAGATGTCATGAATGATCATACGGGTGAATAAGGGTATGATGAAACATTCAAGATTCATGAGTGAATCATAAAAGTTTTCGACACTTCAAAACCCGGATCATCAAATATAAAAACATGGAAATGGAAAAAAAATCACCATAATCAATAATCATGTGCCTTGAAATATCAATATTGATCATTAGAACCATTATAAACCCCTAGTAAGAATAAAGAAAACATGTACATACTTGTGACATCATTTTCACTTCACACTTACATTCACTCTTACTAATGGAATAACCATACGGTTAAATTCCATACCTAATTAATTGGAGGGATAGCATAGACCCACCCATCTGTTGTCAATCACATAACCACCCATTATTGTTTTATCATGGAACCACCCATTATTAGTTTATAACTTATCCACCCATAAAATTATCCAGTACAATTAAAGAATCATAACACATAAATTCTTTAATTTCATCCCAAACTCATCGGAACAACCATTATCAATTTTATAACATGATTAACCTAGGGAAAAGAAACGAGTTATATAATAGTACCTTTGAAATCACGATTTATCCATGAAAAAGAAATGGGTAATGTAACAATATATTTGAAAAAAATTTAAACCATAGAAAAGAAATGAGTTCCATAGCAATATCTTTGAAACATGATTAACAAATGGAAAAGAAATTGGTTCTAAAACAATCTCTTTGAAACATGATTAACAAATGGAAAAGAAATGGGTTCCAAAATAATAAATTTGAAGCAATTATTAACCATCCAAATAAATAATGAGGGTGTAATAAATAAAAAACAGTACTACAAAATGTATTTTTAACGTCACCTGTTTCACGTCGGTTTTTTAAAACCGACGTGAAAATCTCTGAAATTTTATTTTTCACGTCGGTTATTATATAACCGATGTAAAAATCATTTTTTCTGATTTTTCACCTCGGTTATTAAATAACAAATGTGAAAATTCCTTATAATTTACTTTTTATGTCGGTTATTTAATAACCGACGTGAAAAATCAATTTTCCCCTGATTTTTCACGTCGGTTCTTATTAGAACCGACGTCAAAAACATTATAATGACTTTTTTACATCGGTTATTTAATAACTGATGTAAAAATTGTTCAAAATCATGTATTTTATTTTCCGAGCTTAGATTTGATAGGTCATGGAGCTCAAACGGATTTACGGATCAAAAGTTATGGCTATCGGAAGTTCATCATCTCTAAATGAAGTCTTAGAGAAGGCCAACTTCAGAGGATCATAACTCTTGATCTGTAACTCTATTTGATCTCCGTGACCTATCAGATCGAATATTAAGAAATTAAATACATTTTTGTATGGATTTTTATCTTGGGTTATTTAAAAACTGACCTGAAAAATTCATGAAACCCAATTCTTTACATCGGTTCTTATAAGAACTGATGTAAACAATGGGGTTTCATGACTTTTTTACATCGGTTTTTAAATAACCGACATTAAAAATTCATACAAAAATGTAGTTCATTTTGTAATATTTGATTTGATAGGTCAAGGAGCTCAAATGGAGTTACGGATCAAAATTTATGGCCATTGGAAGATGATCATCTCTAAATGAAGTCTTAGAGAAGGCCAACTTTAGAGGACCACAACTTCTGATCCGTAACTCTGTTTGAGCTCTGTGACCTATCAAATCGAAGCTTGAGAAATGAAATACATGTTTGTAAACATTTGCAACGACAGTTATTTAAAAACCGACTTAAAAAGTTGTGAAAATTGGCTTTTTACGTCGGTTCATATAAGAACCGACGTAAAAAATAGGCGAAAATTGATTTTTCATGTCGGTTTTTAAATAAACGACGTGAACCATCAGTGAAAATTTCAATTTTTTTCACGTTGGTTATCATAAAACCAACGTGAAAGATGATTTTAATATCCCGCCAATGCGGGATTTCAAATTTTTTCTAAAATTTTCAATTTCCACATCGGCTATTAAATAACCGATGTGAAAAAGTCATGATAATTGACTTTTCCCGTCGTTTTTTATATAACCGACATGAAAAATAATTTTAATATCCCGCAAAAGCGAGATTTCAATGTTTTCACAGCGTGGGCTCAAAATTTTCAGTTTCCGCCTAAATTTTTAATACCGCATTTTCTTTTTCCATATCATTTATATGATTTCGTTATACACAAATCATAATCTAATGATCCTTTTATTCAACCATTATCATTCCACCGACTCAACCCATTTGATATTTAATGTGAATCCAATATTTCTTCATTCTGTGATCTTGTCAAGGTATTCATAATTATGTTTCCATGCTTTATGTTTTTTTATGATTAGTTTTTTTAATTTATATACCATTTATTGATTCGTATTCACTATTTATTCATTATATCATGGTAAAACTACAAATCCTCTCTCAGAATCTAAATTTCCGTCGCAGGAAAAGCTTTGGTTTTCTCATTCGATCTTTCCTCGGAAAAAATACATCAAACTTCTAATGATCATAAATTTTGATCCGTAGCTCCATTTGAGCTCTATGACCTGTCAAATCGAATCTCGAGAAATTATCTACAAAATTATTATCATTTTTAACGTCTTTTATTTAAAACCCATCGTTAAAAATGACTTTTAACGTCGGTTTTTAAATAACTGACATTAAAAATAGGGTTTCAACGCGATTTCATTGTATAAAATATGGTCTTTCACGTCAGTTTTTTAAAAACCAACATGAAAAATAATGTAAAAACATTTTTAACATCGGTTATTAAATAACTGATGTTAAAAAACATATTTTTTACGTCGGTCGCAATAACTTCGCCACAACGTTGCCACAAAACCGACGTTAAAATGAAAAAAACTGACGTAAAAAAGCTTTTTTGTACAAGTGAAACATCCCCAGTGGAGGATAATAAACATTGAGTGTTTTTTATGTTGATGGATGTAAATACCATTAGAATATCATTAAAAACATTCCTATGGAAAATAATATTTAAACATTCGAAGTGTCACATACCACTTTGAAACATTTGAAACATAAGCCCCATAAAGGAATAACTTTAAACAAAACCTATAATTTATTTATAATAATTATATTCATGAAATATCATGTCATAGGATCATTATATACACCTCATAAAATTAGATAAGTGTATATCATAACAAATATATCAAAGAATGAAAATTGTGACAAAAATCAATTACCACTTTGGTAACATTGAAACTGAAAACATGGTGAAATAGAGGTCATCAAATGGATATGTAAATCCCCATAAATTCACTTATAATTATCATATAATAAATTCATGGTTATTATATAAAACACACAATAAAAATAAGTGTTGAAAATGACATAAGTCTCATAGAAATAAAACTGATACTGAAAATCACCATACAACTTCAGTAACCTTTGACTCATGAAATACGTGAAAAGACAACATCAGTTGAAACATTTGATATCATGAAAAAAAATTAAATTCATCATATAACATTTATTAGGTCATTATATGTACCATATTAATGTAATTAGGTACATAATAATAAATAATTCTCAATGGAATGTAAATTGATACAAAACCCCATTACCGCTTTGGTCACATCTGAATCAAAAACCCAAAAGTAATAATCATCAAATAAAACATTTAAATACCATTATTATAATATAATTAATAATATAATATATCAAAATTGTTAGTAGATACACCACAAAAAATAATTAAGTGGTGAGTATGACATTTATCTCACAAATGTAAAATGTGAGATAAAAATCCATTACAACTATGGTAACATCTGAATTGGAAACCCAAAAAGTAATAATAATCTGAATAAACATTTATATTCCCTGAATATAAAATAAATCATTATATTATATATCAAAATGTTCATTATATACACCACAAAAATAATTAAGTGATGAATATGACATCTATCTCAAATATATGAAAAGTGACACTAAATCCCTTACATTGAGTCTTATTTGTCATGATTGTCCTCTATATTCATGCATAATATGATTATTTTAATTATTTAATTTATTAATAACCTTTAAAAATTTTATTATTACTTCAATTTCAATAAAAAATATGTTATATACAATTACTTAATCAATAATGTTTAGGTCAGATGTTTTTACCATATTAGGTTTATGTTTCAAAACTGACCTTTATATGTAGATTATGGTCAATGAGGTCATTATTTAAACATATAAATAAAAATAACCGTGAAATATTTATCATTTTATTATATTAATTATTCATTTAAAATCATATAGATATGATGGTTATGAAAAATGAATTATTGTTACGATCATGGAGATTGTTGGTCATACGTACGCATGAGTAATATTCCCATTTTTCAATGATCATTATGGAAATAAGGTAATTAAATTTTATATTTATAGAATTAAAATTAAATTATAAATACCATATTATTTAATTATATTTTATTATATATATCACTCTTGTGATGTGGTGTTGAAAAAGGAATAATCACGTCGCTTCAAGGACGAGGTAGTCCACATGTCTATGAATGATGTTATCACTTTTCTAGTGTGTGAAATGAAAAGAATAAAATAATATATTATATGTCCATAAATATATTTATTTCATTAATTTAATAATTATTTCTTTTATATCATTTTTAACATATCCTTAATACATTCTGTGTAAATTTTGAATATATCACATCGCTTTGAGGAGGCAGTAGTCTTCATGTCCACAAACAATGTTATCATATTTCCACAAAATGGAAAACATGAAGGTATGTGTTATATTATAATTAAAATATATATAAGAAATTATAAACTTCATATATATCATATAAAAACATAATTTACATCATAATTCCTAGCCATAAGAGGTGGTAAAGTAAAAACAAACAACATCTTTTCGCGAGACGATAGTTCACCATATACATGAACGATGATTTAATTAACCATTTGATGAAAGTGTGTGTATTTGTATTTAAAAAACATAACCAAAAAAGTATCAGTATATTTATTATATTTAATTAATAATATAATCATTATATAAAAATAATTTAATGGGTGTAGAAACAAATAAAAAAGTTCTCATTGAAGAATGTTACCTCTTCTTCGAGTAACTCCAATTGGTTTGTGTCGAAGAACTTACTTGGTTTGATTTATAACCAATTAGAGGCTTATAGGTTGAGAGGAGGGAATTTGTGATATAATTTTATTATATTTTTTATTATAAAAAGTGCTTTATATGTTTGAATAATTGCGGAGGGTGAGAGGATTTTATAGTGTATAAGGAGTGGCATTCATATAAATACAAAAAGATAAACACTATCAAGAAGTTTTCCTTATTTAATATGCCTCCAATAAAGAATATTTTTTGGATAAAACTATGTATATGGTAGAAATATTTCCATAAAATGGGTTTTTTACTAGTTTCTAGGTCATTTATCTATTTAAGATTAATGTTTAATCATTAAGTAAACATATTTTTACCTTAACCGCTGTAATTAATTTTAATTTATTTTGATAATATTTTTGATGAAAAAAATAATCTAAAATTAATAGAAACTATAAATTATGATGATCTAAAATATTTAATCCATTATTTCAAATTTTAATCACATAATTGGTTGAAATTAATTTATAATTAATCATGCTGACGGGACAAGGTAATGAGTTTTTAAAAAGAAAATTTCAACAATTTGAAATGATATTATATCCAGTTTAAATGGGAAATTGATTTCAATAACCTAAATTGGGTTAAATGATATAAAATTTATTTAATTATACTATAAAAATAATTAAAAAAATTAACACTATAAATTATTTATACCAAAGTTTTGTTTTTAATTAAATTCCATTATTTTCACTATTCATCAAAACATGAAACCCCTTATAAAAAATACCATAAATTCACTAAAAGTAAAGTTTGATATTATTCTTTAAAAAATAAAGTTTATTATATCATATATAACTAAAAAAGTGCAAAAATTATTTCCAAATCAATTGTTCCATTAAATGCTTGAAAAACTAACTTTTAGAAAAATAGATCTTTTTATGATTAAAATTTGATTTATTCTTTTCTTATAACTATAAAATATATTAAATAAATTTAAAAACAATTATAGAATATATAACATATAAATTTATTTAATATCATTCACTAATAATGATTAATTTAATTTAATAAGATAAAATTCCTTTGTGGGAAAAAAAATAGTTTTTCATAAAAACACTTCCTTTATATTGACATGGTTTTTATTTTCATTTCTAATTAATTAGTCACAAAGTGTTTCATTATATAATAATTTTTAAACCATATTTTCATAATCAAGTTAATATTATTCAATCTTGTCATTCAAATGGCTATGTGATAATAATTATGTTAAACAAATTTTGATAATAATATATTGTTATCCAGTAAGACTTGATCATGCATATAACACAAGTAATCAAAGAAACTCACTATTATTTTCAATTCAAGATAAACATTGTGTTGCATAAAATTCAAGAGAAATTTTTCATTTTCTGTAACCCAAGCTATCAAAGAATATAAATTAATTTTTTTTGGGACTCACCTATTTTGATAATACCAAATCATGTTTCATTTATGTGATAATCATGTTTTTATTATATGATAATCATGTTTCATTAATATTCTTAGTTTCTATCAAATGATAACTATGAATCTTTAATCTCACTTCTCTCTTGTTTAAGCTTACATTGCAAAATATCTCTAAGTATGAAAGGTCACCGACAGAAAGGTCACTGATAGAAATGTCACCGATAAAGGTCATCGATCAATGGTCACTGATGAAGGTCACCGATAGAAATGTCACCGATGAAGGTCACCGATGAAAGGTCACCGATGAAAGGTCCCTGATGAAAGGACACTGATAAAGGTCACCGATGAAAGGTCATCGATGAAGGTCACCACTGAAGGTTTCTGTTGAGAAGGTTACCACTGAAGGGTACCATTTAGAAGGTTACTACTGAAGGCTACCGTTGAGAAGGCTACCACTAAAGGATATCGTTACCAGTCTATTGATGCTCTTTTTTCTACCCCATAATTTGTCAAATTCTAAAGATTATTATAATGGTCATATTTGGTAAATTTAATGCATCTGACATTAATTAATGCGTATTGTAGACATATCAAAAGACCATATCTGGGGACAGTACAAGGTATGAGGTGGACCACATGTGGTTTACTTATTCATAATGTAAGACCTAAATTACAAAATATAAGATAAAAGAAGACAAGAGTAGTGGTTGAAAAGTGAATAGATAAGAATGCATGGAAAAGAGGATACTCGTTATTTCAAAGAGAAGAATAAATAAAAATCGGGCACTTACACTATGAAACCAAGAGCCTCAAGAAGATAATTCCAATATAATAAATTCAAGACTACCTTCTATGCTTCATCAATCCTCTATCAACTCAAAAAGTAGATCACTCAGTTCTTGGATGTTAGAACTTGGAGTTATGACACATTGTTTGGAGTAAACTTCCAAAGAAAGACTTGAACTGCAATTTCATCACTCCAAGAGGTCAAGAGATGAACTACAAACACATAGAGCATTCTAAACTCAATTTTATAATATTTTCTATATTTTTTCTTTTATTTTTCATTTTGAGAAGTATGTGTGTCTTTTTGTTAAACACACTATCTTCTGTGCTTGAACTAGAGGATTATGAAAATCCTCACATCAAACATCACCTACACATTGTTTCCCATGTATAACTATGGAAGATACCATGTGTGGTCTGTATTGTTTATTTTCACCATAAAGAACTGTGGTAGAGGCTGTGAGCCCTGGACAGTTTCTGAAAAACTATATTAAGGCCGATACAGGCTGTATATCAAGTTTATTGTTAATGTAAACTTCTTAGTGGCAGGTGATCACCAAGTGGAGAGGATTACGTCTCTACTTGAGACGGAGCCTCTTTTTTAACTCTACTGTGTACTATATTTTGTAATACTTTGGTTTATCTATTTTCTGCTTCATATAATTTCTAAAAAAGAAAACTATTTTTCATTTACTTATATAGTTATTTTTGGTTAGTGTGTGTATTTGTTTAATTCAGTAAACTTGTTTCAAAAGTTGAAGAAGTGTTTTACACTGATTAAACTAAGCAATAATCACCATTTTAGAAACATATTGTCCAAATAAACATTTATATATCTTCTACCTTAATTAACTAGGCTGTTTCAAATTTTGAGGATTTGGATCATAAAGTTTTTAACAGAAATTTTCAGTAGGAACTCAATTCACCCCCCTCTTGAGATTCCACTCTGACCAACATTTTGTATCATAGGATGAATTTTTTTCTCTTTTATCTGAACTATTATGCAAGTTTTCAAATTCTTTTCAACTGTGATTTTATTTGTATCTTAAATATCTTAAATTTTCTATCATATCTAAATTTTAAGTTCATTAAAATTATAATTAACTATGGATAACAAAGTTGAGGGTGTTTCTAATAATAGGCCACCTTTATTTAATGTTTATAACTATGATCAATAGAAATTAAAAATTAAAATGTATTTAAAAATCATGGGACCTAAAATCTGGGAAACAATTGAAGAACAACATGATTTGCCTCTTATTTCTAGAGACACATGGTCTCAATTGACTAAAGCTACATACAACAATAATTTTATAGTAATGAATGCATTGTAATATTCTCTAGGTGATAAATAATTAAATAGAATTTCTGCATGTAAAACAACATATAAAATGTGGGATACTTCGGATATTTCTCATGAGGGAATAACCAATGTTAAAGAAATGTGATTAAATACATATACTATTGAATATGATAATTTTAAAATGAATTCTGATGAACTTATATTTGAAATGTATCTTTAGTTCAATGAAATAGTAAATATAATGAGTCTTCTTGGGAAACCAGTGGAAAACTAGGATCATATTATGATATTGCTTCGAGGCCTACCTGATAGATGGAGAGAAACTTATATTTCTATCTGAGAATCCTATGACATAGGCAAGATACTAGTGAAAGAAATAATTGGAAAACTTATGATGTATGGAGAAGATATTAAGGTAAATCAAGAAGCCGATGAAGAACCAATAAATAAATGTGCAACATTCAAGACTGATACCTCAAAGAGCAAAGATAATGAAAATTTTCAAGCTCTTGTAGACACTTCCACCAGTGAAGACTCTACTTCTGACAGTGATGATTAGATGGATCATATTTATAGTAGATTTAAGAATTTCTACCATAAGAAGAAGTTCTTTAGAAAATAAAACTGTAAAGGAAGGTATGATAGTAAAGGACAGTGGAAAAGTGATAGAAAATGGAATGATAACACCAATGAGATAGACTGTTATGAATTTAAATGTAAATTCCATGATAAGGCTGATTGCCCCAAGCTGAATTCTAAGAAGAAATATGAAGATAAGTGAAAGGGGTAAAAAAATACTATGAAATATACTTGGAGTTATTAAAAAGATATCTCAAGTGGATCTGACACAAATGATATTGAAAAGAACAAACATTAAAACCCATGTTTCATGAAAGAAACATATGAGGTAACACCAAATTCTCTTATACCTAATGCTTACTATTCTAGGAATGAAAGTGAATCAAATATTGATGACAATATGACTAAGGATGAACTATTTGAGCATTTTAGAATTCCTGAGGATTCCTTTAATGAACTCAAGGATAAATATAAATTATTGAAAATAAAACATGCTTTAAATGCTAATTATAAGTATAATTTGGATATTTAGAATGAAAAAGTTGTTTAACTATTAAAAGAAAGTACTGAACATAAATTATCAAATGACCAATTAAAAGGGTATCTTGAGGACTTTACTGTAGGTGGAGATACCTTGACTAATTTTCTAGAGAAGAAAAATTTCTCAAAAATACACAAATTTTCTAGGATATCAACCAAGACAGAGAAGGATTATTAAAAATAAATTTGTTCCAAAATCTAGACAGTTCACTACTAGTTCATGTTTTGGAAAATCTTTTGAAAAACAATTTTCTAAATAACCTAACATAGTGTTCATGTCTCAAAACTAATCTGTTGATTATAGGAAACATGTGAGACAAGTATGGGTTCCCAAATCATTACTTTCTAAACTCTCTAGACCCATCAAAATATAGGTACCAAAGTTACCCTACACTTAATCTATTTTGCTGGAAAATTTTCAAAAGAGCTCCTATAAAACTCTATGGTACATAGAAAGTGGATGTTCAAGACATATAACAATAGACTATTCATGGTTCAAGAGCCTAATTAATGTTTATGGTGGACATGTCACATTCAGTGATAATGATATAGGGAATATATTCGGCTTTGGCCAAATTGGTAACCTTAATACTATATTAATTTTAAAAGTATTTTTGTTAATGGATTAAAATAAAATTTACTTAGTATCTCTCACTTGTGTGATGATGGTTTTAATGTTAAGTGTGAAAATGATGTATGCAATGTTTTTAATTCTAGAAATGATTTAATATTCACTGGTCGTAGAAATAAAAATGTATATGTTGCTGATTTAAGCTCTTTATCAAAGAAAAATGTTTCCTATTTAAATACTTTTCATAAGGAATACCAATTATGGAATAGAAGATTAGGACATTGTATTGTGCACTCACTTAGGAAACTAACTAGGAAACTTTTAGTAAGAGATATACCTAAATTTTCATCCCCACAAAACAATGTTTCTAATCCTTGTCAAAAAGTAAAACAATAAAAAATTTCATTCAAACCAAAGAAAGAAGTTTCCACTTCTCAACCACTTGTGTTGGTTTATATAGATTTTTTTGGACCATCTATAGTTTCAATTTTAAATGGGAAGCACTACATTTATGTTCTTATATATTATTTTTCTAGATATAATTGGGTATACTTTCAAGCTTACAAAAGTGATGTATAATTTTACTTCATTAAATATTCCATGTCTGTATAAAATATTAGTCGACTTAGAATTAATACCTTGAGAATTGATCAGGGTCTTGAGTTTGAAAATTAGGAATTTGAATCTTTTTTTCTCAAAAAATAGATACAATTATAATTTCTCGGCTCCTAGAACACCTCAACAATATGGAGTCGTAGAAATAATAAATATGATACACTAAGATATTTCCAAAACTATGCTAAATGAGTATAATTTTCCTATCTATTTTTGGGCTGAAGCTATTAATACAGCTTGTCACATCAGCAATAGAGTCCTAATTAGACATGTTCTTAAGAAAACCCCTTACGAGATTTGGATTAATAGGAATCCTAAAGTTAATTACTTCATGGTTTTTGGTTGCAAAGTTTTTATCCTTAACACTATGGATAATCTAGACAAATTATCTTCTAAGAGTAATGAATAAATTTTCCTAGGTTACTCAATATCTAGTAAATATTATAGAGTATTCAATAAGACAACCAAATATGTGGAATAATCAGTTCATGTAAAATTTTATGAGACTGATCCACATGAACCCAAAAACACTGTTGAACAAATTGAGGAAGATATTTCAATTCTGGACCATAATGATAAAGGTGGTAAACCCTTAGTGAAAAAAACTAGTTCTAGAAATTTTCCTGAATCCGAGCATGGTGAATATAAACCTATAAACAACCATGAGGATTCTAGTTTAACTCTTTATAGATGTATTATAACTCTCAAGAATCGTCTTTTAGATGCTGTAGTAGGTGATTTAAATAGAGGAACACAAACTATAGCTTCTCTGAGAAACCAGGTAGAACATCAAGCCTTTATTTCCTAGCTTGAATAAAAAATATATAGATGATGCTATAAATGATGAATTTTGGGTAATATCTATGAAAGAAGAATTAAATCAGTTTGAAAGAAACAAGGTTTGGGAATTAGTAGAAATACCTAAAGACACTTTGACTATAGGAACTAAATGGGTGTTTAGAAATAGAGTTGATGAATCGAGTACTATAGTTAGAAACAAATACAGAATAGTTTCACAAGGATATAGTCAAGAAGAAGGAATAGACTATAAGGAAACCTTTTCACTTGTACCTAGACTTGAACCCATTAGAATACTACTTGCTTATACAGCTCATATGAATTTCAAACTCTATCAAATGGATGTCAAAAGTTCATTTTTAAATGGGTACATAATTCAGTATGTATTTGTAGAACAACACCAAAGTTTTAAAAATCCCCACTTTTCAAATCATTTCTCTAAAATTTATAAAGCTCTATATGGTCTAAAACAAGCTCCAAGAGCTTCATATGATAGACTTAGTTCTTTTATTATCTCAAAAGTTTTTACTAATGGAATAGATGATCATACTATTTTTATTAAAAGGATTTCCAAAGATGTTTTAATAGTACATATTTATATAGATGACATTATTTTTGGATACTTTAAAAATTATTTATGTACTAATTTCTCAAAAATGATGAAAGATGGATTTTAAATGAGTTTAATGGGGGAACATAAATTTTTCCTTGGCTTTCAAATTTTTCTAAATAAAAATGGTATTATTTTAAATAAAATTAAATATACTAAGGATATTTTGAATCATTTTGGATTGGATAGTAATAAAGTTAGTGATTCACTTATGAGTACAACATGTAAGTTAGATGATGATGAAATTGGTAAACTAGTGGATCAAAACAATTACAAAGGTATTCTTAGGAGTCTGCTCTATCTTACTGCTAGCAGACCTGATATTATATATAGTGTATGCATGTGTTCTCTTTTTCAATCTAATCCCAAAGAGTCTCAATTAACTGTGGTTAAAATTATTATTAAATATCTTAAGTATACTAAAAACATAGGAATATTTTATCCAAGATAACAACAACTTGATTTAATAAGTTATTTGGATTCTAACATTGTTGTTTGGAAGTTTGATAGAAAAATAACATCTGCAACATGTCACATTTTGGGAAAGTCACCAGTATCTTGGTGTAGTAAGAAACAGAATTTTGTTTCATTATCTACTAATGAAGTAGAATATATAGCTTCTTGTAGTTCTTGTGCTCAAATTCTGTGGATGAAACGCAATTTACTAGACTATGGATATAAATTCAAATATGTCTCTATAAAGTTTGATAACACAAGTTCTATTAACATCTCTAAAAATATAGTATCTGATGCTATGAAAAATCACATTGATGTGATACATCACTTGTTGTGAGATCATTATAAAAGAGGTGATGTCACTCATGAATTCATTGGCATTGAACACCAATTGGCTGGTATATTCAAAAATCCATTGAGTTCTAAGAGGTTAAATTACATCAAACATGAGTTAGGCATGATAAACTGTTAAGTTAGGGACCACACTGTTATGAACCTCACCATTAGAAACCTCACTGTTAGGAACCTCACCATTTGCAACCTCACCGTTGGACCTCACTGTTAAACCTCACCATTCGGAACCTCGCCGTTAGGAACCTCACCATTACAAACCTCACCATTAGCAACCTTACCATTAGGAACCTCACCATTGGACCTCACCATTGAACCTCACTATTCAGAACCCCACTATTAGGAACCTCATCATTGCACCTCATTGTTGAACCTCACCGTTGAACCTCACCATTGGACCTCACCGTTGAACCTCACCGTAGGACCTCACCATTGGACTTCACCTTTAGGCCTCACTATTGAGACCTCACCGTTGGGACCTCACCATTGTCACCTTACCGATAGTCAATGTTTTTGGGACATAGCAATTTTTTTTGGAATCTGAATTTTTTGTAGTATTACTTATTTTTTCATGATTTTTTTGATCCCTAAATGGTAAAAATAAAGAATGTAACACATTTTGATCCACTTTAAACCTCTCCCAAACCTCTTTATCCATAATCATAGAATCTCACCTCCTACTGAAACCCTCGAACCACTCCAAATTGAAATGGAATGATTGAAGAGACCACTAGTCTGTGATGAAGGAGATATGCTGAATCCTAAGAGACCTCGAGATGAGTCTATTAGTGGAAGCCAGGTAGTGCAAAAGATGATGAATCTACATTTTTTGAAGAGGGAAATTATGGTTGAGAAGGAACTAATCTTGGAATGGATGATGTCAAGAAGGTCTTTATTGCTGAAGGCACTTGATGCTCACGACAGGGTGGAATTATTTAAAAATAATAATGGACCTTATTACTAGATTCTAGTGAAGGAGTTCTATGAATCTCTGAAGTTCGAGTAGTCTGAGAATGAGAATAGAATGTCTTAAAAGGTAAATGGGGTAAGTGTGAGCTTTTCCTATGCTGAATTAGTTGAGTGTTTGAGAGCACCACATGTGGTGAATTTTTATTACTATTCAGAAATGATACCTCCCATTAGTGAGTTCTCCTGTTATGAAGAAGCTTTGGATGAATTGACATGGAATGGGATCCCTAGGAAAGTGATTGCTGTTGAAATGGAAGGAGAAAACAAGTTACTGTTTATGTTTGTTAAGCATGTCTTGAGTCCCAGAAGAGCGTACTTTGCTACCCTAGAGTATCAGGACATATTTATTTTGTATCTATTGAATCATGGACATATGTTAAATTTGTGTAGGTTACTGATGATTCAATTAGAAGATATGAAAATGCCCAATTCCAAATCCAATGCTTTGTTTCATTCCAGATTGATATCTATGATGTTGAAAGTGAAAGGAGTTTCTTGAAATAAAGAGGAAACAAGAGTTGTAAGGGACAACTTCTATATTACCAAGATTATTTGTATGTTAATGAAGATAAACTGGAACCCTTGGCAAAGAAAATGGTAGAATGATGAGTCCAAGAAATATGAGGAATTCAACCCTGTTACGCACCCTATTAGGCCTAAGAATAAGAGAGACCTTGGTCTAAATCCTGGTGAAGTGGATCCAGTATACATAGATGAAGAAGAGGAAGATGTTTTTATGAAAGAAATAGAGGATTATCTTATAGATGACTGGAGTGATCTGGACCTTCCCTCAAATCCTCATACCAATACTGTATCTTTTTGTGAGCCTAGACCACCAAAAATATTTCCTAGAATGGAGACTATTCTAAGGGATAGTGATGATGAAGAAATCAGGGAAGAAGAAGGAGAATAGGATGTTTTACGAGACATTAGATAAACCTCAGAGGAGGAAGATGAAACTGAATCTAGTCATGATGACTTTGAGAATAGTGATAATGAAAGTGAAGAAGAATTTATAAGTCCCATCCTTATGATAGGACATACCGAAATAGTATAAAATGTAGATGAAGAGGTTTCTAATTTAGTTGAAGCTGTAATTTCAATGGCAGTAGTTGAAGATTATGTAGAAGAAGTGGTAGTGGACCCTCTTGTTCATACAGTTGATGAAAGAGGTATAGAAGATATGGATGTAGTTTATCAATAGAATTATCCAAGTAAGGGGGAGGAACCTATTTACTTAGGATAAGTTTTTGTTGCTCATGGAATATAGTACTTGTTATAAGACCATGGATTTAGGATCTTGGGCTTAGACTATGGAGACTAGATGATGGCAAGCCTAACAGAAACCCTCTAATTCCTTCTGTTCCAGAAACCACCATTGTGCAGCACGTAGTGCTTTTACCTCAAGACATTGTGAATATGGATGATTTATAATCCTTGAAATCATATTTGAAAAGGCACATTGATGAGAAATATGTTGAGATAGAAAGAACAGTGGCTCTAAATCAATAAGTAGTGGCATCTGCTTTAGAAAAAGTAATTTCTACCACTCACTCAAATCTTTTACATAATGTGAAGGATTTTTAGAATCAGATTAGAACCTTGGCATAGTCAATGGAATCTATGAAGTTGTCAACTAACAATTTAGACTCTTAGATGGCTTCCAAGGCTCATGTGGATAGAGATATTATATATGTTAAAAGTGTGGTTCAGTAGATGGTCACTGTGTTTGGGGACTTTAACAAGTCTATAGAGACATATGTGAGTGGCCAGGATGATGATGTAAAGAGGCTAATCATCAGTTTGACAAAATATTTTAAGGAGATAGTGGATTTCACAATGTCACCTCTGTGCTCATTTTCTTCATCTTCAGCTGCTCTTCTTATTGATCTAGAAGATTTCAGATCGGTTGTCTGAGAAGAAGTGGAGAAATTCCCTGGTGCCAGTACCTCAGACCCTCAGTCTATGACTCAGGTCATTTCCACCACCATGGAAATTCATAATCTTGTGGGATATTATCTAAGGGAAGATGATCAAGATTAGACGCCCATAAAAGATAAAGATGATTTCTGTTAAAAAAGGGTGTACACTAAGCATCAGATGGATGGTCACTTTCAGCTGCTGTTGGAGAACATGAGGATCCCACATGTCACTCAAGAATTTAAGGATCATGTTAGAAGGCATAGAGAGTGGAATCTTTCCATAGATAAATTTATAAAGAATAAGGATGATTTTATATCAACTATGGAAGGAGGAGGAAGAATTATTATGGATTTCAGAAATCTTCTTTTACCCTTCCTCCATGGGGACTGCACTCCTATTATTGTTTGTCTATATTTACCTACATCCTTATCTTCCTTAGGATCTACTAGTGTTTCACCGTTAATGACTCCTACACAGGCCATCAAAAGCTTTACCTCTTTGATTCCTTAGAGATCTACTCACTATAGGTCTATTGATGCCTATGTAGCAAGTCCTCCTACACTGATCACTTCCATACCAAGTCCTATCCCTCCATCTTCGGGACCTAACTCCTAATCTTCCAAAGACAATTCTCCCTTAAAAATATATTATTTAGATAGAATGTGGGATGTCTTAATTGATAGGGATCTTTGTACACTTTTTTTATCTTGTATTCTTTTACCATTAATAATAAAATCCTATTTAGTCTCTTTTTGTCTTACATTCTTTTTGATAATCACAAAGGGGGATAATTTTTAAGTTACCCTAAGGGGGACAAGTTTTATGTTACCTAAAGGGGTGAGAAGTTTTATAATGATTGGAATCATTTCATATATACACTATCTATATTTTCCACAATAACCATGGTTAAATTTCAATTTTACTTATTCATACCTCTAAAGATATTAGAAAACGTGATTAACCTTGATTCCATAATACATAAATCTATATTTCCACTTACATAATTTGAGATTATCAAAAGGGGGGGTTATTGGACTCACCTGTTTTGATAATCCCAAATCATTTTTCATTTATGTGATAATCAGGTTTTTATTATATGATAATTGTGTTTCATTAATATTCTTAGTTTATATCAAATGATAATTACGTATCATTAATCTCACTGCTCTCTTGTTCAAGCTTACAGTGAAAAATTTTCCTACGTATGAATGGTCACCGATAGAAAGGTCACAGATGAAGGTCTCTGATGAAAGTTCACTGACGAAAGGTCACTGATTGAAATTTCACCGATGAAAGATCACCAATGATGGTCACCAATTAAAGTTCACCGATGAAAGGTTACCAATAAAGGTCATCGATGAATGGTCACTAATGAAGGTCACCACTGAAGGTTACCATTGAGAAGGTTACCGCTGATGGTTATAGTTGAAAAGCTCACTGCTGAAGGTTACCATTGAGAAGGTTACTGTTGAAGGATACTTTTGGGAACGCTACTGCGAAAGGCTACCATTAACATTCTACTGATGCTCATTTTTCTAATCCATGCTTTTTAAAATTAATATGATTATTCTAAAGGTCATATTTGGTAAATTTTGATGCTTATAACATTAATTAATGATAATTGTAGACATATCAAGAGACCGTATCTGGGGACAGTAAAAGGTATGAGGAGGACCGCTTGTAGTTTATTTATTCTTATTATCGGACCTCAAATATAAAATAGAAGACCAAAGAAGAGAAGATAGTGGTCGAAAAGTGAAGGGAGAGGAATGCATGGAAAAGTGGTTACTCACTAGATCAAAGAGAACAAAAAAGAACAATCGAGCACTTAAACTGTAAACCAAAGAGCCTCAAGAAGATCCTTCCAAGAGAAAAAATTCAAGACTACCTTCTAAACTAAATCAGTTATCTATCCAATCAAGAATAATAACACTCAGTCCCTAGAAGCTAGAACCTAGAGTTGTGACACTCGGTTTTGAGGACAACTTCCTATGAAAGACTCGAACTGCAATTTCTTCACTCCAAGGAGTCAATAGATAAACTAGAAACACATAGAGTATTCTAAACTCAATCTTATAATATTTTATATTTTGTGTTATTTTATTTTAAATTTCTGAGAGGTGAGTGTGCCTATCTGTTGCACACACTGTCTCGTGTTCTTGAACTAGAGGATTTTGAAAATCCTCACATAAAACTTCACATACACCTTGTTTCCCATGTATAATTGTGGAAGTGATTGTGTGTGGTCTGTATTTTTTTTATTTTTTCCATGAATAACAATTGTAGAGGGTGTGTTCTCTAGATATTTTGTGAAGACTAGTTGTAAAAACTGATACAGGATATGTATCAAGTTTATTGTTAATGTAAACTTCTTAGTGGCAGGTGATCACCAAGTGGAGAGGATTAAGTCTCGGCTTGATAATGAACCTCTTGTTTAACTCTACTATGTACTATATTTTTTAATACTCTGTTTTATTTATTTTCCACTTCTATAATTTCCAAAACATAAAACTATTTTTAGTTAACTTTGATAGTTAGTTCTGGTTAGTTTGTGTATGTGTCTAATTCAGTAAACTTGTTTCAAAAGTTGAAGAAGTGTTTTAAACTGATTCAATTGAGGACTAATCACCCTTTGAGAAACCTATTGACTAATTAAACATTTATATATTTACTGACTTAATTAACTGGGATGTTTCAAATTTGGGGGATTTTGATCATAATGTTTTTAAAATACATTTTATGTAGTAACTCAATTAACCACCCTCTTGAAGTTCCACTCTGACCAAAAAATTTAAAAAATTTAATTCATAAAATTTTTGGGTGTTAAATTATAGTGCCCTTAAAATGATTTTCTCCATTAGAAATTATCTTGGTTAAGAAAGGATTAATATTTTTGGAATTCCATTATTGAAACCCACATCATATAAATTAAATAAAGAAACAACCATTAAAAGTGAAATTGGTAAAAATAATGTTCAATTGAATTTATGCACAACTAGTATTCCTCGTAGGGAGAAAATTGGTGGGAAATTAAAAGATTGATTTTGAAGAAAAAACTTATTCTCATAGACTAATAGGGAGTGATAAAGATTTTCTTGAAGAGGAAGTCAATGATGACAAAACCATAAACCAAATAGATGTGGAAAAGGTCATTGATATCATCAAAATATTTGGTAATAGGATAGAATTTTATTTGATGATTTTTTTTCCTAGTGTTGAAGGATTTCTTTCATTATCTATATTGAAAAAATTAAGAAATATTATTACTTTACAAGTTAATATCATCATCTAACCAATTTACACCAAAATATCATCTATTATTCAAAATATGAGTATTCAAGATGAATTTTCATATACCTTAAGCCCAAAAATAAAATTTTAAATATCACCTAAAAATAAAAGGGTTAGTCAATCTATTAAACCTATATTTAGACATTAACCAAAACCAAATTGTTTAAAACACAGTAAGGAAATTCCAAAAATAAGTAAACCTTTATATGATACACTAGTCCTTAAAATTAAATGTAATACCCAAAGTTGAAACTAAATTATTCCATAAATAAATATACTTAAAATTATTCAAACATTTACTGACTAAGTTTGAAACAAAATGATTAGAAGGATTTGATCATATATTCATCCAAGATAAATCAACCATTATTCCACAAATAAAATATTGTGTCTTTCTAACATAATATTTACCTTTTATAAATATTTAAAGATAACTAGGACATCTTGTAGGCCAGTGGTAGTGTATAAAACCCTTATCGTTCTTGGGTCATGATTTCATGCCCCGCCGCCTATCCGGATGTGATGAGTTGTTACTCAGTATATGGGTTGTCCCCCTTTTTTTCTTTAATCCAAAAAAATTAATCCTTCCTAAAAACACATATTTATTATCCTAGGGGTTACAAATACCTCATCCCAACCAAAAAATCTCCAACAATGTCATTAATTACCTCAATACTTTTACTATTGAAAACCCATAAATGAGGTTTCTAATACATTGAACTTATGATCAACCTTAAGATGATACTCCAATTATGGTGTCCATAATTCTTAAGATAAACTCATATAAAAACATCGTAATCTCAAACATTATCTAAAAAACCATTAATACCAACTATAATAGCCAAGGACCCACACTCTCGTATCCTATACTAATATCCATAACATGAAATTTTTAGATTTGATGCTAAAAATTATGACCAATTTTTTTCCATAAATCCTTAAAACATAAAAAGTAAAATTTGGAATAATTATATTCTGGAGGACCTTTTAGGTTTATAGTTTTAGATAATTAGTAAATCTCCTACATATAAATTCACATGTCATCAAAAGAACATTTCTCCCATTTAACCCAGCTTTTCTTGTTTCATAATAGGTCATAAACATTATCCTTGGGAAATAATTTATAGAAATAAATCATTAAATATCATTATGAAAAATATATAGAAAAGGAAACATAAGAATTTTGAGATCAAAATCTCAGTAAATGAAAACTTAATAACTAAAAAATGAATATTATTAATAACCATAAGAGTGAATAAGGGTGTAATTAAATAATCAATGTTCATGAGAGAATCATAAGATAACTCATACCCATAAAAGATTGGATCATAATATATGAAAACATATTAAAGGAATTAATCATCAGAATCAATAATCATGAACCATGTGATATCAATATTGACCATTAAAAATATTATAAACCTACATAAATCATAAATAAAACATGTATGTACTTAGATTACATTCACTCTTACAAATGTAATAGACATATAGTCGATTTTCATTCCTAATGAATTAGAGAGATATCATTGACCCACCCATCCTGTGCTTATCACATAACCACCCATAATTAAATTATCATGGAACCACCCATCATTGGTTTATAACGTAACCACCTATAACATTTCGAAGTACCATTACATAATCATAATATAAAAAATCTTTAATTTCATCATAAAATCAAAGGAATAACCATTATCCAGTTTATAATTTGATTAACCCATTGAAAAGAAATGGGTTCTATAATAATCTCTATGAAAACATGATTAAACCAGAGAAAAGAAATGGGATCCATAAAAATATATTTTAAAAATGTTTAATCCATGGAAAAGAAATGGGTTCTATAAAAATTTCTTTGAAACCTAATTAACCCATGGAAATGAAATGGGTTCCAAAACAATCCCTTTGAAACATGATTAACCAATGGAAAAGAAATGGGTTCCAAAAAAATCTCTTTTAAAAAATAATTATCCATATAGAGAAATAATGAGTATAGTATAAATAGAAAATATACCTAGTGTATGGCAAGTAAAAATGATGTTTTTTGATGTTTATGGATGTAAATACCATAAAAAGATCATTAAAAAAATTCTTGGAGAAAATAATCTTAAAACATTCAAAGTGTCACATACCAATTTGAAACATTTGAATAATATGCTTCATGAAGGAATAACATTAAATGAAACATATAATATCATTATAATAATGATATTCATGATATATCACGCCAAAGGAGAAGTATATACACCTTATAAAAGAAGATATTTGTATAACATAACAAATGTCTCGAAGAAGGAAAATTATGACAAATCTCTATTATCAAATTGTTAACATTGAAATTGTAAACCCCGTGTATGAGAAATCACAAACTGGATATGTAAATCCTCTTAAATTCAATTATAAAAATCATAAAATACATTTATTGAAAGTATATACACAATATAACAAAAATAAGTGGGGAATATGTCATAAGTCTCACAGAAATAATAGTGAGACTATAAATCCCTTTACTACTTGAGAAACTTATGAATCATGAGATATGTGAAAGCATAACATCAATTGAAACATAAAATATCATGAAATAAATTAAATTCTCAAAATAACATGTTATAGGTAATGATATACACCATATGAATGTAATTAGGTGAATAATGAAAAATAAGTTTTAATAGAATATAAAATGATATGAAACCCTTACTACTTTGGTAACATCTGAATTAGAAACCACAAAAGTAATAATAATAAAATTAAATATTTAAATAACATTAAGATAAAATAATTCATGATATAATATATCAAAAGGTTTAGTATATACACCACACAAAATAAGTAATTAGTGAATATGATATTTATCTCACAAATGTAAAAGTGAGATGAAAATTAATTACAATTGTGGAAACACTTGATTTTCAACCCCCAAAATTAGTAATCATAAAATTTAAAATTTAAACACAATAAATATAAAATAATTCATTATATAATATATCCAAATGGGAAGTAAATGCACTACATGATATAATTAAGCAGTGAATATGTCATTAATCTCACATATATAAAAAGTGATATGAGAATCTCTTACCTTGAGTCTAATTTTTTATGATTTTCCTCTATCTTATGGATTAATAAAGTTAGTTTTATAATATACTTTCTTTGGAACCTTTTCCAAGTTTATTATTACTTTTATTTTACTTATAGACATTTTATATACAATTACTTAATCAATAATTTTTATGTTGGATGTTTTTACCATATTTATTTTATATGTCAGAACTACCATTGAGAGGTCAACTATGGTAAATGAGATCATTATTTAAACTTATAAAAAATAAATATAATAGAACTATCCATTTTTTTCAAAAATTATAATTTTAAAATTATACAATAAATATAGTTATGAATAATGAATCAATGTTGTTGTAAGATCCCAGACTTCATGGAGGTATGTCCTTGTTTAAATTATGGTTTTAATCTCTTTTTTTTAGTTAATAAAATTACTCCTAGTAGTATGAGGGGTGTCATGGGTTTTCTAGGAGTTTATGGCACAAAATTAATTAAAATCGGTTCAATTTTGGTAAGGTGCATGGTTAGTGCTTGATTAAGTAAATTGTGTGGTCATCCTAGGAAAACCATGCAACATTGGATAGTGTCTTACTAAATAGTTAGTGTATGGTTAGTCAAACTATGTGGAAATACCTAGGTAACTGTGTGACCCAAATCCCCTTGGACAATGGCTAATGCACGGTTTGTGCACAGTATGGAAAACCATACGTCCTAGTAAAGTTGAAAATTTTTAAAAATTTCTAACATGTATTTTATGTTAATACTCGTTCTTACATCCCCATTTCCTCACTTATAGCCTTAGTGAAGAACCCTAGTCACCAAGACATCCCCATGGGGATTTTACTTCATCTATAGTCTATTTGGAGCTCATTTAGTTTTGTATTGAATCTTAGAGTAAGTTTAATACTCTCATTTCCTTTCTTTTTCATATTAGATTTTTTATGTTGGGAAATCTTCTTCAGAATCCCTAAAACACTCTTTTTTCAGTGAAATATAGATTAAGGGTTTAAATGGAGTTTTTATTGGTATCTAAGGAATCAAATTAAAGTTTTTCCATTAATGGATTCAAGGTAGGTGATCAACAAGTTATATCCCATTGTCTTTGTGTCGATTTGTGCATGTCTGATTTAGTTCATGGGTACCTCTTATTGCACTTTGAAAACATTTAGTGTGCTTTGGTAAAATGAATACCTATGTGAGGATTTTAACCCCTAGCTATCCTTTTGGGACATGTAGAGGATGACTTGACTTGTTCAGTTCCACCCATGGTGTGTGTGAACCCTCCCGAACATGGTTAATAGAAACATTAGGGGTGAAATGGAATTGTAAATTGGTAGATCACATGTCGAACATGTAAATTGGTTAATGGGATTATTAAAGAAGGTAAAATTGATAATTATTTCTAAATTTGGATAATGGATAAGTTATTGTTCGTCTTTGAATTTAAATGCATCAAATATAATTAATATAAGTGTTTCAAATGAATCTTGTCTTATACTTGAAAATAATTAGTGCACTAAACATGGGAAATGAAGAATGTGATAAGTGAATTAACATAGGGGAATTTTTTATGAGCAAAATGGGTTAGTTTTGGGGAACTGGTGAATATTCTTAGTGAGTTAGGCATAGTAAATTGGAATTGGGCTAAATTATTTTGTGATAATAATGGTAAATGTGTTCATGGATTGTGGAAAAATATTAATTCCCATTGTGGTTGTCATAAGTTTTGATATTGTTATTACAATTAGTTCTGGTTGGTTTTGATGTGGTATGTGCGTGGTGATTGGATATATATAAGCATGTGCACATGGCTTCTTAGAGTGGTTTATTGACATTAGGTTCTATGAATATGGATCAAGTTACACTAATGTTGTAAACTCCACCCCAAAATGGATAGATTATGGAAGGAGAATGATTTTTGTTCCCCTAATGGTTACATCCGATGAGACCAACTAGACCGAGGCTTCAAGTTGATTATGTTGTATTTTTTATGATGTGTTTACCCTTAGTGAGATAAAGGAATTTACTTATTTCCCTTATATATTTAGATTTATGAGTATTCCTAATACATTAAACATGTGATGAATGTAAATTATGTAATGAATATGGTATAAGGATTGAAATTGGAAATAATGATAAGAATTAATTAAGTGAATCTTGGTAACTATTGGAACCTAAACTATATTTTATTTACTTTTAATTTTCTTAGTACTTTCATGGACTATCTGTTTAGACTAGATATTTTGTAGACACTATTGGTTATGACCTACTATGTTGTACCCACACCCTGCTCGAGTCGTCCTTGGAAACTTGATCAGTCTTCATGTTTGTAGGTTAGGATAAGGGAAAAAGCCCTATGATGGAAAGTTGAGTTGGCCTTGGGATATACATGGATGAGTTTTGGACTTAGATTCTATTTAGGAATTCTATTTATTGTATTTATTTTGAGTTTTGTTCACTTTTCACAGTTATCATGGCATGACATATTTACTATTGGCTATGTTTTGTACCCTACTTTAATAGATGTTTGTTTATGAATGTTTGTTGGTAATAATATATTTTTATGCTATTTTTTTGTATTTTTTGTGGTGGTGTAATCTGGTAAAGAGGATATAGTCTCACCACATAACTTTTCAGACCCTTGTTGATGTTTTGAAACCTCTAGTGTACAGGGTGGTGCGCTTAATGTCATGTGGTTACCTGGCTCGGTGCACAGGTTTAGTGGCTCTTGGGTCGGGGAAATTACAAATTGGTATCATAGTAGGTTATTTTCTATGGTCTTACTATTTTCTTTTGTATAAGGGAGATTAGGATGTATAGGTCTTTGGAAAAGAGCTAGTGCCAAGTAGTAGCTAACCCATGTACAAGGGAAAACCCAAGTCTCCCAAGGTGTGAATTGTTGTTCTTATTGTGTGTTTTTAAATTTAATGATATTTCACCATTGGGTAATGCACATGTTATGTGATGTGATAGTTTTATGATATTTATCTCATGTCAATAATGATATGTTATTTCACAACCAATCATCATTATATGCACCTAGTTATATAAGTGACATGCATCACGGTAGGCATCCACGGGATGGGTGTGTGGGGCATGAAAGGTAGGGTGCATTTAATTCCTTAAAAATTTGAATAAAATGGGGTTTAATAAAGATAATTAAAATGGTTAAATAAATAGACATTATGGAAGGGTTAAATAATCTAACTTAATGAAAGGTTGTATATGATTTAAAATGATATTTTAAATAAGTTTTCAAGAAGGGAAAAGTGTCTAGAAGGAAATGATTTTTGGTATATATGTGGAAATTGGTTTAAGAAGAGGGTTTCTAATGGAATATTTGTGTCAAATTCCGATGGTTTACCAATATTGACCATGAATTATGGTATTAATGGAAAAGGGTAGTACTAAAAAAATTTGATCGCATCTGTTGGGATAGTGTATGTGGAGTGGGTTGATAATGGTAGGTAGTTTTCTTTTTATTGTGGTCGATACTGATTAGATTTTCCTTATAATATTTTTTATGGATATGTTTTGAAGTTGAATCCTATTAATAAGGAAGTTTCTAATTTTTGGGTAAATAAAACATTATAAAGTATAAACCTTGGTATTTTCAAAATGGTGAAGTTAATTATAAAGGAATGTGTTATAATGGATCTTTGGTGAAGATTGGTATTGTGTAGTCCTTTCATTATTTATCTACACCATGGGTATGGGTGTTCAAGGTAGTGAGATTTCACTTTGATGAAAACATGGTTATATATCATGGGACATTGATGGGTCTCAATGTGTGGATAAAGCGATGTTCCATTCTATGATTTCAATAGGGTTTAAACATTAATGTTTTGAGATGTTTACTGATAATGTGAAGGTGGTAACCCTTGTTGGTTGTGAGTGTGAAAGTTGTATATTGAACAAAGGAATGACTGTCTTGGGTGTTTCTTCATTAGTGATGGGAGTTTTGGGATGGGCGTAGTCACCCATGTAGTTTCAGATCATGTGAGTTGTGTTTGGACCCAAGAGGGGGTGTTTAGGCTCACGGTGCCAATGTGTTTGTGCAATAATGCTTAGTTTGAAACCTGTGGTTGATTTTTACCAGGGTTATTTGAATGTAGTGTTCCGGAACAAGGGTATGAGAGCCAACTATGAGTGGAAAATTATATAAATCTTGATGTATATGTCCTAGAGAGAGAGCGTAGTGAATTGTTACCCTTAACCCTAGTTGGGGAAGTTGATATAGTTCAATTCTCGAGAGCGACCCATGAGAGTGGTCATCCATTTTGTCAGTTCTCTTGAATGTGTGAGGTGTGGATGGAATTTTTGGTTTTGTACATGGGAAGACTATCCTAAACGGATATGTGGCGTGTTCAATGGTTTTTTAGATGCAACTTGAGTTGTGACACTGAGTTGATAGTCTGGGGTAATATCAAGGGTGACCTCGTGGGAGGTCATCCAAGTGATGCATGTTCCTCGAGATATGAAGCATGGGAGATGCTTCAAAGGTGGAATAAATTCATAATGAGTAACATAAGGTTTTGTTAAATGTTTTCCTAGTTCCATGGTTCTTTCCTAAGGGCTCTTAAATACTAGTAGTTGGTTATAAGGTTAGTTTCAAAGGGTTGTATCGCTTGGATGGATAACCTATCTATCAGGATGATGATTAATGGAGGCCTCAATGTTGAATTCAGATGGAAAGGATAAGGGTGACTAATGTGTGGTTAGATGATTTTTTTAAGAAGGTGATGCCCAGGGTGAGGGTGGTCACGTGGTTGGGCTTGTTGTACAAATGTTTTGATTTTTGGTAGTGATGTTTTGGATGTATTATGGTCGATGGGGTTAACAGACCAGGAGGCTTCATCAAGTGAGAAAACGATTATTTATCTACGATATGGTTTATTTGGGATCATGTGATCTAAAGATAGTTTAAGTGAGAGGTTGGAGGAAATTGTATGTTCTTGAAGGATTTGATGGGGTCTAGATGTTGGAATATGATGGTTAGGCTGGAGTCTGTTCGGGAAGGGAAAATTGGTCACTCGGGATAAGTTCATGTCAATATTTTTGAAACCAAAGTGAGATGTTTATATATGTAGAAGACCATAGTATTTTATTAGTGTGGAGGGCGTATAGGTTTCAGCTATTAACTATCAAGGTTGTCCTAGAAGATCTCGAGTGGTGAGGTGGTGGTAGTGCAAAAGGAAATGGTGGTTCATGACTACTTTGAAGTGATTCGTGAAGTGGTGGTAAGTTATTTGGTAACCCCACATGAGTTGTGGTGTTCAGGTATCAATCATACATTATGGGTAGGGAATACCGAGACTATAGATAGAGCAAGGTCTCCACATAGTTGGAGTTGAAATATTTGCGGAAAAGTTATGGTTGTTTTTTTTATAACTGTATAGCAAACATCAAACTAGTGATGATTGTTCCCAACATCTTGACAGAATCCCATGTACTATTAGAAATATCTGGATTTGATCCTAGAGACTCGAATGTGATATGGATGGGTATGGGACATCTTGGAGTTTATACTCAAGGGGAGGTATTGGTAGGGATGGATGGTGGGATGTCCACCAATAACTCTTTATGGGTGAGTTCCTAATAATGGAATGGGATTCAAAGAACACCATGAGTTCCTTTCACAAAAGTTGGGATCGAGCATCGGGTGATGTTTGTTTTGTTGAACTGAGGAAATATAGACATCCCCTGTCATGTTTTGTGGTATAGGTCATGAAAAAATTATAGGTTGTGGTGATTAATGTAACTTGATAAAAGCAATGATATGACACTCCTAAACTTGGGAGAGATAATTCATCCCTGGATGAGTGGAGTAATTCATGGAGTTGATGTAGTGGTCTCAGGATGATAATGATACAACCGTGAGGTTCACATTGGGTCTCTCAAAGAGGCCAGTGGGGCTTGTTTATGGTGGTAGATAGATCCAAGTGTTTATTTCTAGCTCAGGGTGGTTCCAAATGAAATTTGAGTTTTCTATGTTAATTTCATTGAAGTGTGTGGTAAGATATGACAACGGTTGGTGGTGAGAAATGTTGGGTTCTAGGACATCATTAATGGTTGGGTATGGACTCTTGTGGGTATGATTTCATGATCATGAAGTTTCCTTATGCATGAAGGAATATTGGTTAGGTAAGATGGTTCCATATCAATAGTGAAGACAATTGTCTCTAGGATGAGTCAGCCAGGGATAACTTGACTCAGTTTGGAGAAAATAGTACATTTTATATTTTAGAATGGTCTTGAGCAAGGACACAGCTATCTTTAGTTAGTGTTTGGATTGTGGGAGTGGTTTTTTTGTTATTTTTGATGGGTACAATAGATCACAAGGATGGATTAGACTGTTGTGGATGTCATGATAGTTGAGTCCTACCAGTAGTTAGGGAATGACATAGATAGAAGTGTTGGATATTAGTGATAATCCTTAAGTCAGTAAGTGAATTGGGAAGATGGAAGCGGTAGATTTTCTAATAGTGGAGGATGGATGTTCTAGGAAAAGCCATATGGAGGTGGTATGGAAAGTTATGGTGATAAAGTAATGGATTTAGTAATTTTTTACCCAAATTTGGTTTGATGATCATGGTGACTAGTGAATTTTAGAAAATAAGTCATTCTTGAGAAAGGCCAATTTGTTCTAAGCCTATGATTCGTTGTTGTAGGGGTGACAATCTAAATGGTTATGTCGACAAGGTTGATTTTTAAATGGGTGAGGGCCTTATTATTTTTTGAGTGTAGTATGTTTTTAATGCATTGAGGGTGTTTTGAAAGTTGAGTTGGGGTTCTATTGGCATTTTCCAATAGTGGATGTACCAATCATTGGAAGATGAGAGGGTGAGCTAAAGTGTGTGGTTGAATCACCCCTGTGGAAAGTGGTCAGTTGCTGTTGTGACTGGTTTTTCAGGTTTAAGGCACTCAAGAAAGTTAAATTTTGGTGTTTTGGCCTTAGCAATGAGTGCTGGTTTGGATTTTCATCGATTGCATTCCCTAACGGTTTTGGTTATGCTTTTGATTTTTTTATTGAATGGAAACATTGGATATCAAGCTATGGATCGACGTAGTTAGGGAAGTATTATTTTGAAAACCGTTTGTTTATTTGGGTGGCATTAAGTTTGGGGAAACGTTAGAGTTTTTTAAATAGGGTAAAATGGCGTCAAATATTTGGTCCATGAGTTGCGAGGTGGATCAAACCAAAGGGGTGTCGTTTGTATCTTCCCTAAGGGTTTGATATTGTGTGTGATGTTTCCTTATGTTATGATTTCAGTACTATTTTCTAGGATTCCCTATGAAGATCTAGTGGTCGATGCATGGGTTGAAGTTGATGTGCCCTTGAAGAGCATCCAGTTCATTTTTTAGATCGTAGAGAGAAGTTTTGAGAGGAAAGATCGTGATTTTAGTTCAATTTTTTTGGCAGTATGGTAATGTTAAAGAGAAAATTAAAGAAAGGAAGATGGATATATGGGTATAGTGGCCTGATCTCATTTTAGGGAATTTCAGTAATGCTCGGGAAGAGTGGCTCGAGGATGATTTGTTATAAGGTGATGAGGTTGTAACATCTTTGAATTCATAGAGGTATTTCCTTGTTTAAATTTTGGTTTCAATATCTTGTTTTTGGTGAAGGAAATGATTCTTAAGAGTATGAGGGGACTCGAGGGTGTTTCAGGAGTTCAATACACAAAAGGAAGAAACATCATGTCAATCATGGCAAAGAGCACAGTTGTCGCACGGTTAAGTAAACCGTGTGGACTTCCTAGGAAAACTGTTCAAACTTGGACAGTGGCATATCACACAGTTGGCACTTGTTTAGTCAAACCATATGGAAATACCAAAGTAACCGTGCAACCAAAATTCCATTGGCCAATGGATTTCGAACGGTTTGTAAAACCTTGTAGGTAAACTGTGTGGCCTACAAAAGATGAAAAATTTACAAAATTACCAGTGCACAATTTTGAGCCCCCACTCATTTGTAGTCCCCATTTCTTCTCTTGTATCCCTAGTGACAAAACCTAGGGACCAAGACTTCTTAAGTATGATTGTCCTTCTTTTTTATACCATTTGGAGTGCCTTAGGTTGTGTATTAAAGCTATGGTTATGTGTAATCCTATCATTTATTTTCTTTTCTATATTAGGTTTTGTATCTTTGGAAATCTATTTTTGAATCGCAAAATCCCTATTTTTTTTGTGGAATCTAGTTTAAGGCTTCAAATGGGGTTTGGATCAAGATCTAAGGCAACTATTGAGAGTGTTTTCATCAATGGATTCTAGGTAGGTGGTCTTCAAGTTATATCCTATAGTCATTGTGTTGTTTTTTTCTTGTTTGGTTCACTTCTTAGGTACCTATTATTGTTATTTGAATAATTTTAGTGATGTTTGGTAAAACGAACACCTAAATACGGATTTTATCCCCTCTCGATCTCTTTGGGACATGTAGAGGATGACTTGATTGATTTAGAGCCACCCATGGGATGCACCGACCCTCCCAAACATGATTAATGGAAACATTCAGGGTGAAATATACCTTTAAATATGTCGATCCCATTTCAGAAATGTAAATTGGTTAATGTAATGATTAAATAAGGAAAAATGGATAATTATTTCAATATGTGGACAATGGATAAGTGATTATTTGTCTTGTCATGTAAATGGGTTAAATGGGATTAATGGGAGTGTGTCAAATGAATCATGTATTCTACTTGAAATGAATAAGTGTACTAAACATGGGAAATAAATAATGTGGTTGGTGAATTAACATAGTGGAATGGTTTTATGTGTAAAATTGTATAGTAATGTTGAACTAGTAAATCTTCTTAGTGAGTTATCCATAGAAAATGGGAATTGGGATAAATGATTATTTTATAATAATGGTATATGTGTTAATAGATTGTGGAAAAATAATAATTTTCATTGTGGTTGTCAAGTATTATGATATTTCTATTTTTAATAGATATGGTTGGATGTAATGTTTTATGTGTATGGTCATTGGAAATATATAAGCATGTGTACATTGCTTCATATAGTGGGGTACTGACATAAGGTTCTATACCCATGGGTCGATTTCGACTAAGGATCTAAAATCCACCCCAAAATGCATGTATTATGGAATGGGATGGAGTTATATTATCCTAATAGTTTCATTCTATGAGACCACCTAGACATAGGCTTCAAGGTGAGTGTGTTTTATTTTTTATGATGCTTTTATCCCTACTGAGATATGGAAGTTGACTTATTTACCCTATGCATTGAAATTTATAAGTATGAATAATATGTTAAACATGTGACAAAATTAAATTTAGTAATGAAAATGGTATAAGGATTGAAATTAGAAATAATACAAGGAATGACTTGAGTGAATCTTGTTAACTAATAGAAGCTGAAATGTCTTTTATTTACTTTTCCTTTACTTAGTACTGGCATGCACTATCTATTTAAACAGGATATTTTGTAGACACTGTTGGGGGTGGCCCACTGAGATATGCTCACACCATGTTCAAGATTCCATTGGTTACCCAAGAATACCTCATACATTTAGGTCAAGATAAGGGAAAATGACATGTTCTTGGGAGTTGAGTCGGGCTTGGGATGTACATGGATGAGGTTCTAGACTTGGTGTGGGGGCTATTTATGGATTCTTCTATTTTTCCTTATTTTTGGTTTTGTTCAATTTTCACTGTTAGCATGACATTACATATTTTATATTGGATATATTTTGTACCCAACTTTGGGATATGTTTATTTATGCATGTTCTTTAGTTATTATATATTGTTTCTTCTATTTTATTTATTTTCTATTGTGGCCTACTCTTGTAAAGAGGGTATATTCTACCCAAGTGACCTTTCTGACCGTCAATACAATTTAGAAACCTCTGGAATATAGGGAGGCTCACTTGAGGTCATGTGTTCACCTAGCTCAGGGAATCAGTTTTGTGTCTCCTAGTTCGGGGATGTTACGGTTGCGATCAGACATTAGGTTGTACATACTCAATAGTATCATTACCATTTCTTAATGATCATTATAGAAAGAATGTAAGTTACATTTATCTTTATAGAATTAGCTTTATATCATAAATACCAAATTATTTAATTATATATACTTATAAATATTGTTCTTTTTATGTGGTGATGAAAAAGTAAAATCACATTGCTTCGTGGAGGCAGTAGTCCACACGTCAATGAATGACATTATCACTTTTTCAATGCGTGAAAATGAAGGTAAAAAATTGTATCTTATATATGTTGAAAAATATTTATTCCATGAATATAATAATGATTTAACTTATTTTATATATTTTTTTTAATTCATCATTGACTCTTTCTATGTAGATTATGAACGTATCACATCGCTTTAAGGAGACAATAGTCCACACCTCCACAAATGATGTTATCGGATTGGCACAAAATGGAAAACATGATGGTATTGGTTAAATAATAAATATAGAAGTATTAAGATATTATAGATATCATATATATCATAAAAAGCATTATCATAATAATTTCCAACCATAAGAGGTGTTATAGGAAGAACAAACGACCCCATTTTGGGAGGTGGTAGTTCGTCATACACCAGAATGGTTATTTTGTTACCCATCTGATGAAAGTTTGTGTAGGTGTTTTTATAACCATGAACATAAAAACATTTATATATATTTATGATACTGAGGTTATTATATAGTCATGATATAAAAATAATTTAAGGGGTGGAGAAAAAAATAAAACAAAAGTGCTCATTGTAGAATGTTACCTATTCTTCGGGTAACTCCTTTTGGTTTACACGAACGGACTTCCTTAGTTTTATTTATTCCCAAGGTTAAAAATCAAGGATGAGGGTAGGGATTTTGGGGACTTATTTTTTCGGGGTTTTTACTATCTAATGGTCTTGATAGTTGTGAATAATTGGGGAGGTTGAGTGCCTTTTATATTGGAGGAGTGACATTCTTGTAAATACAAAAAGTTAAGAATTATTGAGAGGTATCCCAGATAATTTGTGCCTCTAATAATAATATAAATTATAGAAACGTGGGTATATGGTCTAAATATGTCCATAAAATGGGTTTTATAAACATTTCTTGGTCATTCATCCCCTTAAGATTAAATTTTAACCACTAATTAGACTCATTTTTACCTTAATCGATGTAATTAATTTTAATTGATTTCCCTAATATTTTTGGTTAAAAAATAATTTTACCTTAATATAAATTATATATTATTATTATCCAAAAATTTAATCCATTTATATAAATTCTAATCATATAAGTGGAAGAAATTAATTTAAAATGAATCACATCGATGGGATAAAATAGCAAGTTTTTTAAGAGAAAATTTCAAAAATATGAATTATTTTAAAATCCATTTTCAATTTGAAATAGATTAAAATGATCTAATTAGTATTAAATGATATAAAATTGATCTAATTATACTATAAAAACAATTTAAAATATAATTTAACACTATAAATTATTTAGAAAAAAAGAGTTCTTTATAATTAAAATCTAATATTTTTCACTTTTCATCAAAACATGAAACTCCTCAACAAAATACCAAAAATTTACCCAAAGTAAATTTTTATATTCATATTTGAACGATAAATTTTATTTTTTCATAAAAAATTTATAAATTTTAAAAATTTAATATTAATACATGTCTTCAATGAAAAAGCGGTAAAACTGCATTTTAGAAAAATAGATCTTTTTTCTTAAAATTGGATTTATTATTATCGTATGACTATAAAATATTTTAGATTAATATTAAAAAATTTCATTGAATATATAACATATAATTTTTTTAATATCATTCACTAATAGTTATTATTTTAGTTTATTATGATAAAATTTATTTGTGGTCATAAAAATAGTTTTTCATAAAAACACATCCGTTATATTCAATTGTTTCTTATTTTAATTCCTATTTAGTTGGACACCAAAGGTTTAATTATATAATCCAATTTAAACCATTAATTAATAATCAAGTTTATCAAACTAATTCTCATTATTCCAATGTCTATGTGATAACTATTATGTAAAATAAATAACATTAATATCATATTGTTGTTTGGTAAGACTCAGTCTTGCATGTAACATAAGTTATCAAAAAAACTCAATGTTTTGTACAATTCCATATAAAATTGGTGTTGCATAAAATACACGATAAACTATGGATCTGTGTAACACAAGCTATTTATGAATTTAAAATAATTTTAAAGAATATAATTCCTAATTTTTTGGGATGTTACATTGAGAAATCCCCCACCCATTCCATGTTGGGCATTTCATAACATGGTTTGGGTCTTTTAACTTTATTTTAAATTTTTACCATAATTCAATTTTTCTAAAATAACCAATTTCTTTAACTTCGGTAACATTTTTTGGATAAAAATAAAATTTATATTATTTATCAATTTTGCTACTTTGATAAATAAAATTATTAAAACCATTTTATAATTTTAAATTTTTAAGTGTTAAAAATTAATTATAAAATAATAAGTGTATGATGCATAAAAATAGATTTTATAAAAAATATTATGTAGTTTCTAAAATTTAAATCCTAGGTTTTCTAAATTAAATTTATATTTTAAAGTATAATTTTAGTTATTAAATAAATATTTTTTTATTAACAAAATTTCATAAATTTTTAAGTCATACTTGTATCTTAATGATGTCATAAAAGTCACAGTATTTGTAAAAATGTATTTTTCAATGTACACCTAAAAATTTTCCAAAAATTGTTAAAAAAATATGCTTTTCTAATATTATCATAGATAATCTATAAATTAAGATCATTTAATTAAATTCAAATTATGGATTTCATAAATTTATCTTTTAAATGAAAACAAACCAAATAAAGACAACTAATTTTTATAGAAGAATGACCTTTTAAACGTTAAGTGTTCTTAATCTTATTTCATTTCAATTTCTAATTAAATTCTTGTTGATATATTAGCTAATATATTAAAATAGTACATATTATCATAATATTTTTTTAAAAGTGATCAATTTAATTGATTATTATTAAATATAGATACTTTAGAAAAATTCTTCACAAAACAATATTTTTTTACATTAAATCGTATTAATTATTTATCCTCTAAATGAAATAATTTTTAATTTATTAGAATATTTTTATTTACTATTTGATTTATTATTCTTTTAGTTTTTCTAATAATATTCATCTAATATGTTGTGGTTCATTTTAGTTTGGTTCTTCATGTAAAACAAACAATTTAAAGTATTATAATTTCTAGGGTGTTATATCCCCCCAAAATAAATTACATCCTCACAATTTTAACTATTATCCACTAATGGAAAATGTTTTAGGTTATCTATTAGATAGAAAAAAATAAAAATATATTTTTTAATGGGATATCAACCTCACTATCTTAGGTAAGACTAGGAAACTAATTTTTACTTTATAATTAAAATGTGTCTAGTTTTTTATTCTTCACAACCATTTGTGCCAAATATACTTCATTAGTTGATTATAGGAGTTTCTAGGGACATACATATCATAGATTCTTTTTCATAATCCAGTTATCAGCCAAATATTAAAACCAAGATTCTTATGATAAATAATTAACACGTTAATATAAAAAATCCACCACAATGGTGTTATCCATTGGCACCTTCATTTAAACCCAAAATTCATTTAGTTAAACTATTTTAGTTCCACATAAGTTTAATACTCTTAATTTTAATAACCTAATCTCCCAAAATAACTACCACAATTTACCATGGTCTAATAATAAACTAGACCCAAAATCATGGATACCTACACTCCTAGAAATAAAATTTACTTGTATTCCCAAAAAAATATAAATTCACATATCAATTATTTTATATTAATTACAAATAATTCTGATAATATATTAATATTTTACCAAAATAACATAAATAAACTCATCATAAAATCACTTTTTAACTTCTAAGGTTTATATAAACTTCTCAAATTATATTTTAAAAATAAATTAACCCATTTTCAAAACTATCCATAATTGCAACAATATATTACACTAGGATCAGTATATAAATAATAAAATATACATAATTAGTTCATGAATTATTCAATGGACTTTAAATCATATTATATAAATATAAATCTGGAGAAACATAAATTGAAAATTTAGGCAAAAGAAAATCTTGGAATCGTAGGCTTAGTTTATTTCAAAATATCATAAAATTGTAACAATATTTTCAAATAATTCATAAAATTTTGTAAACATAATTTAAATAAACCAAATTATATCCCATGGGAGTTTCAAACTATATGTTTTTTTACACCCACTTTTTTTTCACTGAGTAAATAACTTGTAAAAATGAAACCAACCTTTTTTAGGGTATTACCTTTAGATACATCTATATTAGAGAATACATCCACATGTTTGTATAATGACTGGGATTTTATTTCTAGTAAACCTCACACTCTATACTTTACTATAATTTTATAGTGATTTCATATAATTATATTTACCCTAGAGTATTTCATATTTTATTTTCTCTAAACTTTGTTTTCCCAAATCAAATTCCCAAGTTTTCTAAAAACCCATCCTTAGATGAAAATTATAATGCCACAAATCCAGTAACCTAGAGTAGGTAATTAAATTAATAAATGAGTACAAGATATAAGGGATCACATCAAAAGGGTTCAAATAGTTTAACAGTCTTGGGTGATTAGATACATACATGTTTTTCATATTACATTATAATATTAAAAAATCATTATGAACATAATTAAAACTTCATTATTCCATTTAGTATGTCCTGGAATTTATTTTAGTATAACTTCATGGTACCATGGGGATAGAAAAAATAAAGGGTGAGCACAAATTCTTTGTAAGAGGTTGCATAAAATGGAATCCATCATGGATAGAAGGTATAACAATGTGAAAGAGTTAATAATCAATAAACATGTCAGGTAATCAATAAATTGATTATGAAATATATTTATGGGTAACATATCATTTTAAATAATAACATGGATAACAATAACTTATTTCATAGTAATTGAATGAGTAATTTCGGACATCTGAATTTTACTATCTATGCCTAGGCTAAGATATCCAAATTATTATCAAGACTATGACCACGAAATCATACATACCATCATGACCATATCCAAGACTTCATATTTATGATCCTGATAGAATGTAGGATAATATACTTATCATCGTGACCAAAACCAAGAAATCATACTTACAATAATGACTACAACCAAGAAATCATGATTACTATCATTACATACATTCATGGTTACAACGAAGACAACTAATAATCATACATACATTTATGGTTACAACCAAGACATCAAACTTATTTTCAGGATGGTATCCAAGAAATAATACTTATTTTCATAACCACAACCAAGACATAGTTCTTACTTCTGTGATCACACCCAAGAAACCATACTTACTATCATGACCATATCTAAGACATAATTATTATTATCATTACTACATCCAATACATCATACTTATTGACATGACCATAATTAATAAATCATACATACTCTCATGATTGAAGCCAATACATCATACTTACTATCAATACCACAACCAATACATCATTCTTACTATCGTGAATGCATTCAAGACATAATTCTTACTATCATGACCAAAACCTTGACATCATTTTAACTATCATGATAGTATCCAAGACATCATACACACTTACATGACCAAGTTTAATACATCATACTTATTTTTATCAATATATCTAATGAATTATTAATAAGTGGGTTGTCATACACCAAATAACCAAACCTGTTTATCTTATGAAATAAATCAATTAATCAATGTAATATATAATTTTGGACCCCCACCATCACTAACACATATCTAATTATTTCCTCATATATTGAATGATAAATATGATATATAATCATATTCCCTTATTAGTCATATAAACTTTGGTGTTGGAATAAAAAACATATGAGATTCCAATACTTTCCATAATCAATAAATGGAATAATATTATCATAATACATTTACAGACAGAAGTTGGACGGTTTCATTGGAGCCTACCTCAAGTGAAACTTAAAAAAATTTATATTCTGTTAACATGGATAAAAAATCCCTTAAAATAGGATTGAAAATTTACATTAGAAAGAACAATAAAAACCCTTAATTTTTTTATAAACCATAAAGTAAAAACATTATAAAAAATAGAACAGAACTTTATTTGGAAAACATGAAATATTATAGGGTATGTCTCTTAAATAAAGCTAAAATGACAGTGGGAAAATAAATTTATATGTTAAATTTTAAAAAATTACTCATTTAACACTTTTATAATGAAATTAAAATTTAATACAAAATTATGTTATGAGTAAATTTTAAGATTATTTTTCAAGAAGATGAAAAGAAGAATATTTAAAAAATTATTTGAAAATAAAAATTACAAAAATTTCAATTTTGAGAAAGAATAAAGGATTTTTTCACAAATGTTGAGTGTAAGATAAAAGATACAAACGTAATAATGTTTCAAATTTTCTTTATTGAAACCCACATTGATAAAATAGAAATATGAATTCCATTTGAAAAGTGCTAAAGATAAATATGAAGATCATAAAAAGTAATACATATTTAGATATCAAAATAATAAAGTAGGATATTATAGGGAAGAAAAATTTGGATATGGAGAAAATGAATTCCCAAAAAGAAATAAGAGAGATAGGAAAAAAAATAATCTTGTGGATTTGGTAAATTTTGATTCATAATACTTTGGAAGAGAAAAATCTAAACATAAATTTTAATACCATTAGTAAATATATTTATGGTAAAATATGTCAATAGGGCAGTATATACACTATATAAATGAAAATATTGTTCAAAAAATGTCTCAAAGAATGTAATTTGATGAAAAACACTTACATTTTACATCCAAATTTCATGAAACCTATTCAAATTCATATATAAAAAAGATAACCATATTCATCACTAATTTCAAAAAATTATTCGTAAATATTAAACTTTAATTTATTTCATTTTAATCATCCTCTACACATATATTATTTTGTTAATATTTATTTTCATTTTTGGATTTTAGTAATTTTGATTTTTTCATATATATTCCATAATAGCAATGTCCGACCACATTCTTTCATAAAACTTTTACCATTACTATATTATAAAAGTTTTTTAAATCATTTTTTTAATGTTTTATTCATTTCCATATATAAGGAAACCAAACCCAGTAACTGGGATCCAATGTCTAGTTTATTAGATTGGCACTAGATACAAGGAATCACAGCCCTAGTGACATAATAGTTTAGTAGTATTAGTAAACTAGATACAAAATTGAATTTAACATACCTTTGAAAATATAAAATTCAAAAAAAACTTTAAGAACACCATTATTCCCCTTATCACATTCATTTATGTCAAACACAAAACACTTTTTGGTATACTGGAAAAAAACATTAAAAAGGGGTGAGATTAAATTCATAGTAAGGGTAAGAATACATTAGAATATTCCATGAAATAAAAAATAATAATCAAAATGGAAATTTAAATAACTAAAACACATTATATATATAAATAATAACTTGTGAATAACCTGGTAAGAATAAATGATGATCAAATAAAGCCATATAAATAATCACATGATCCTAAAACTTATCCATGGATACTCTAACTAATCAAACCATAACATGGATATCAATAACTAATCTCATAATGAGGGAGTGAATAATGTCATAAATACAAAAAATATTATCAATCCCTTTCATAAGAAATTTTAAATATGTGGATAGAAACTCATCTAATTTGGCCAATTCATTTCTCTCATGGGGCATATTGATGCATCAAGGGGATATCTATAATCATCCCTCACCTATCAATTCCTATGTTTAATTCAATTCACAAATTAAATGGGTGAAACATAATCAATATAAACATATTTACTGAAGAACTAACATATGAAATATCAATACGTACCCCAATCAAATAAACATAATCATAAACTATCCAAAGTAATACAATGAATGTTAATAAAATTGACCATACTTATTAAAACTGATCATAAACCATTTAAATAAATAATAATGATGATATGAATACAAAATATCCCAAGAATATCATAATTAAAATAAATTTTTGATGTCATTGATGAATAGAAATACCATAATAATGACATTTAAATCATTTTTAGGAAAATAATCTTTTCACTTGGAAAATATTATTTAAAAAAAAGTTAAAAAATATTTCAAAAATAAATTTCTTTTAAAACTACATTTTAAAACATGTAAAATAATCATTAAAACATTGATTTTTTATAATGGTGGAATATTCTATTCATGTCATTCATGTTTAAAGAAAGATTCCTTTTACATTTTTAGTAAAATTTAAATGTTCATTGTTTCAAAAAATACATGATGATTCATTTCAAAATATTTTAAAAAAATTAAAACACGTGTAAAAAATCATAATAAAATCATTTATATAATGTTAAACAAGTTTTTCAAAACATTTTTAGAAAACATGGTTTTGAAAGAAAAAGGGTTTTTGACCAAAGAGCGAAATAAAGTTAGATTTTCTTTAAACAATCTCAATTATTTTAAGTACCAAAGAGAGGAAAAATTGTATTATTACCCAAATATTTCATGAATAAACAAAATAAAAGGAAATATATTGGTTTTAATATATATAAATAAAATAATTCTCTCAAGGGATACTTAAAAAAACAATTTCAAATAAGGATGAGATTGTGAAATAAACCCTTACCACTTTGGTAACTTTTGAATCATAGTCACTATAAAAGAAATAAGTTGAAATTAAAATTTAAATACTTTGAATAGAAATAAATTAATGATATAACATATCAAAAGTGGTATTATAAACACTAAACATAGGAATAAGTGGAGAATACGGAATATTTCTCATGAAAGTAGAAGTGAGATAAGAAAACTCTTACCATAGGTTCGACTTATTTAATATGTGTCTTAACATCCTATATAATAAATATAGGTTAAGTATAAATATATTAAATAACTATTATCATATATATCATACCATATATGATTTAATTATAGTATTTTATCACCCAATTATTAACAATTATTTGTTAAGATCACTATTTCAGTTGATAATTGTTTTATTTTTCATGAATGTTTTAGTTCGGTAATTTTGGTCATTTTAATTTCATCATGGTTACATCATATAAATAATATTAAAAATTATATATATATCATATATATTCATTATATATTTATTTACAGTAATCTTGTAAATTTACAAATAGAAAATGGATTACACTATTCATGGAGACGGTAGATCATACATATGCATGAATGTTGTTTTCATTTTTCTCGATGGATAGAATGGAAGGAAAATAAAAATTAATTCAACTTTAAAAAATAATAATTATATATATATAATTTATATTAATAAAATATATCCTTAATACCATCCATGTAAAAATAAAATAAAAAACATTTCACATCACTATGTGGAGGCAATAGTCCATACATATACACGAACGACATTATTATTTTCCAATAGATTAGAATGTAATAAGTTATATATTATATTATTATTTAGTAATATTTTTTTTATCCTAAATTTAAATTATATTAATTTAATTTATACTTAATATCTTTTATATAAAGTATAGGTGAAAAAAATCAGATTGCATCGCGAGGCGGTAGTCCTCCGTACACACGTGCGGCATTACCGTATCCTCCCACGTAATGGAAAGTAAGAATTCATATGTGATATGAAAATTAAATAATTATATTAATGTCATAAATATCATATAATTATTTTAAATACATCTTTATATCCATCCTTGAAATGTGGTTATGCAAAATGAATTACATTTATTCATGAGGAAGTAGTCTGTCGTACACACAATCAACAGTTCCATTTGCCTTTTGATGAAAGTGGTGATGGATATTGTTGATGAACATAAAATAATAACATATAAGTATATATTATATATTTATTTATTATTTTTTCATATATGATGTATATTTTAATGAGGTGGAGGATGAAATAAAAAAATACATGCATTAAGGATTTTACATATTCTTTGGAGAACCACTTTATGTTTATACCTATAACATTTATATGTTGGATTTATGATTAAAAAAGGCTTCTAGGATACTAATATAGTAATAAAGATAATATTATGGTTGATATTTTCATATACAAATGGTTTTCAAAGAGTGAATGGGATAGGAGAGTGGGTGTCCATTTATAAGTGGGGGAGATGACAAACCTGAAATTTCTTAAAACAAAAAGTGATGAAAACATTTTTCTGAGGAAAACCCCCCAAAAGGGGTAATAATCAACCATTATAGATTAAAATTTATAAATATGATCATAAAATGGTTATTTGAAATTTTTAATGCCATTTATAACCCTTATCTTCTTAGTTTACTACCCGAGTAAACTCATTTTAACCTTAACCGCAGTAATTAATTTTTACTATTAATTATGGATAAAATTAAAGTTAACCATATTAGATAATATAAATTATTTTTTTATGAATATTTATTTCATTTTGTCAAGTAAAATTAATATAATTGGAAGAATTAAATTTAAAATTAAACTCGTAGGCGCCTCGAAAAAACTGTTTTTAAAAAAAAAATACTTTTAAAATTTTAAAATTTGTTTATGCCAGAATTCAATAGGAAGTTTATTAGAATGACCTATATTAGATAAATTTTAATATAATTTAATTAATTTTACTTTAAAAATAAATTTAAAATATAAATTAACTTTATAAATAATTTAAGTGAAAATAAATTTTTCAATAAAAATCATTATTTTTCACTATTCAAAAAAATAATAATATTTTTAAATAATTATAAAAAATTCTTACCAAGATAATTTTAAAATGTAGATTTAAAAAATAAAGATTATCTTTTCAAATAAAATTTTTAAAATTTGTAAAAATTTATTTTAAATTATTTTCACAAAGCCGGACTAAACCGCCTTTTAAAAAATATAATTTTTTAGACCATATTTATTTTTTCATTTGAATTTTTATTATTTTATTTATAATCAATAGATATCCATTGAATTTATTTTATACATGTTTCAACCATCTAATTATCATAATTTATTTATTACTATTCACACTTGTCAACTTAATGGTAAGGTTATAATGGTCATGTTTAAATGATAATATTTTTATAGGAAAATGTATTTCGTTCAAACCTAAGGTTGTGTGAATTAAAAAATATCAAAGAAAATGAATTTATTTAAAAAATATATATCATAAATTATTAGTGTATTATATTCTCTTCTAATATTGTTGTTTTGTTTCATATATTATAAATAATATGATGTTCATGTTTTAAAATATTCTGGTGTTACATTCTACGCCCCTTAAATAAATAATATCCTTGAAATTTAATCTTGATCTCAATAATAAAGGGTTTGAAATTTGAAAATAACATTTTTAGAAACCCACATTGAAAAAATGGTTAATATAAATTCCTCTAGAAAATAGATAATTTTATGTGTGAAGGTTTTCCATAATAACATCTTATTAGGTTCCCATGTAAGATAACTGACATCCCCTTAGGGCGTCACTAGTTCCCTACGGTGTTATGAAAATTATTTTTTATAAAACTCAAACAATCCTAACTCAAGGTGCAGTATCTAGTAAGTCTGAGTTTCAAACACATATGGACAGAGCATATGTATTAAATTAATTATGAAATTCAAATTGCAATTGTGTAATTTGTTTGGTGAAAAGATACAGTAGCAATGATTTGGTTGTGAATATCAAGATGGGCGGCATACTAGTTTCAGTGATTTTCATGTTCGTGTGCAAGGGATTTACTTGAAATGGGTTTGTTCAATTTTAGTATTTGAATTAGTTCAGTAGAGATATTTGGTATTGGTATCTCGTCGTAGTAATATGATCACACTTTTGGAATGGTCATATACTTAGAAAAATCACATAAATAGGTAACCCAAAATCCTATTTAAACATAACCAACAACAATTTCATAATGTTCATACAAAAACTACAATGATTAATATATTCTATAAAAAGATAACTTTCAGAGCATAGAAATGTTCGTGCAATATGAAAATAAATATATTTGGAATTGAATAAAAAGATTTCTGAAATCTAAAACATGAATAGAAAGTGTACAGATAATCCCTAAGCACACATCCCCATACGATTATTTCACCCAGCACTAATGGACTACTCACTCATGGTTAGAGTGAGTATCATGAGTACCCAAAGAAGAAAGGTGGTGAAGAGGGGATCTGAATCATCACTACATCATCTGTTGGTGTAACACTTGCATATGCTGGTCCTAGAGTATGTTGGAAGGGTGGATGGAGGTCTTATTTATAGATGTTTCTTGTCCAAACATGTGCCCTACGTCGCCAATTTTTTCTGTCCATGTCTACATCATCATGACATGTTCCTGGGGTACATAAAATATACCTCAAATCTACTTTTTTCTCTACCCCATTGAATCTGTAAACATATCATACGATGGTTTGACTCCTATCACGTCGTTTACTAGTGCCTCGTGACTTTTACTTATCTTTCACGTTGTTATTCTCATCACGACTTATCCCACACATATCCTATTTACTTGAAATGGTCAGTACATGTAGTTGTGATACACAGTGTGTAGTCCATTTTTCTTCATTTTTTAGCTTCTCTTCTTTCTCAAAATATTGTGTTGCTATGTGAGAAAATCTCATGGTACGAAGGGTCATTTAGCTCATATTTTCTCCCCTTTTCATTTCTTTTTCACATATCCATTATTTCCAACCAAAAATAGTAAAAGAGCTCAATTTATTCCAAATATAGAAACTTTAATCAATAAATTACTAAATAAACACATTAAAACAAATTAAAATATATACATGAAATATACATATCGATAAAATTTATGGGAAATAAAGATATTGACTTGGAAAAAAATGTAAATAATTAAGAAGAATGATATAGATCATTTATTAGAAGAAATTGAGTGATATAGAAAATTTAATGACTAAAAATCCATAAATAAGGGATTAGTTAAGGGACCATTTGATTCATTATAAATGAAGGTGCTTGGATAACCTTTTTGTTTCAAGATCCCTTTCCTAATGTTGAGGATTTATTTTTGGATAGACTTATGTTGTTCCAATAAATATCAGTAATTATGTGTTTTTATGATTCAAAAAATATCTATTTTTTTAATGAGTTTATATAAAGTGCTTTAGATTTTTTTCTATTATAATATATGAGATTTTTGTTTCAAATGAGTTTTTTCTATGCTTAATATAAGTGATTATCTAATAATGAGTAAAATGTTCAAATCTTCAGCAATGTATTTTATCTAATGGAATCTTAGTTCTAAAATTCTATCTTCTGTTTGTTCAAAGTCTAAAAAATTATTATTGAAAATTTATCTTACTATGTAAGATATTATATTATGAAGATAATATATTATGTACATCATTTTTAAAATCAGATATTTCAGTCATAGAGTAGTTATGAAAAGTAGTTATCATATGTAAATGATACTTGCAAATGATAATCTTGTAAGAACCAAGATAAGTTGTGAAAGTTATGTATAAAACTTCAGTAACATAAATCTATTATGTATAATAATTGTTCTAAATTTTTTTTATTAATTTTATCATATGCATGGTATAATTCAAAGTTTTGATTGTCTTATGAAGCCTCTTGGAAATTTATTTTGTAAAGGCGGTGCTATCAATTTGTTATCATATGAATAACAAGATATTATGGAGATTATCATGATTTATTTTATAATTTTATCATAATATATTGATAATTAATTTCATTCATTTAATCATATTAGAAAGGAGTTGTTAAATTAAGGAAAGGTCAATTTTTATAAACTTTCATTTTTTAGGAATGGAATGATCTGAAGAAGAATATTTATTACATCACCATTATATAATATTATTCTATATTTGTAAAGAATAGAAACATTCCATTATAAGACTATCTAATAAAATTTTCAATGTATTATTCACTTGACTGTTGTGATTATCTCATGTTCTTAAGTTCAAAATCAAATAGGAGGTATAAATTTATAGAATTATCTACTACATAGATAAAAACAGATATACAAAGGTGAAAATGTACATATGATTACTCTGATAACACTAATGAAGAATGTATATACAAAGAAAAAATATCATAAAATGATCGTGTATTTTTATTTCAAGTTTATCAGTTATAACTAAAGATCATCCAGAGATGTGATTTGAGGATCATCATATTTTCCGGACATATATTGATTTGTATTCAGTTTATACTCGCAACCGTATACTAAAAAATTTATTTAAATATCATTCATTTCTATTTTGTCAACACTATTTTTATGTGAGTGTATAATTATTATCGATAAGTCTTATAAAGGGAAATCCTAGTTTAAAGCTATTATACCTTTTTAATAAGTAACAACTACTTGTACTCAGTTGTTTTCCCCTAGAAAATGGGTTTTTATAGTGAAAATCAACAAACTCATCTAGTAGAGTATTGGTGGATTTGACTATGAGATTTAAGTTCCCCAAACCACTATAAATCTTTTATCTTCAATATCATTCTATTAATATTTTATATTTTTTCACACTTATTTTGTTAATGGAAATTTTATAAATCGTATTCCTTAAAGAAGATGGTTTTAAAGTAAAGAAAATTTTAGGAACTCAATTCACCTCCTCTAGAGTTTTCAGTTTTTCATTCTCTGGGAAGACAATTGGAATAAGTGACTATGACCTTGAGTTGACAATTTTAAATGTTTTAAGTCCAAATATATGATTCCAAGTTGATTTTATGGATGATGAAAAAGAAGTTATGTAAATGGTCAGATCTCCTTACTTTAATAGGGAAAATTTTGTTTGTTGGAAGTCATGAATAACCATCTAATTAAAGAAACTTGGATTTATGTTTTATCTTAAAGTAGTGAAGCCTTATAAAATTCCAAATACATACCAAAAAATGTGGGATGCTGATACTGAAGAAATATATGACCTAAATTCTAAATCTATGAAAACTATAATATGTGGACTAGGTTCAGATGAATATAATCAGGTTTACCAATGTCAAATAGTAGATTACATGGGGACTACTATATTAGTTTCTTATGAGGTTACAGACAATGTGAAGTCCCATAGATATGATATTGTAAAACATAAGTTACATACCTTCAAGATGGTTAAATATTGAAGCCTTGGTTAGTTTAATGGAAGACTAACGGAGATTTTAAATAATATTGTTACTCTAGGATAACCAATTACTAGGCCCTAATAAGCATTGAATGTTATAATAGTTTTAATAAATAAATGTATTGGAATCTTATTTTCCACCATAAAATATACTTAGGTCAATAATTTTAAAATAAAATATCTCATTAAAACTCTAATAATGTATAAAGTATAAGAGTAAGATCAAACTAGAGTATATAAAATAGTGGATAAATAAAATGTTTATTTAAAGTTTTATACTTATAAGTTGAAAAAAAATAACAAGGGTATACATATTTATGAAATGAATGAAGAATAATACTCCACAAGAAATTTTATAACAAATGATTAACTTACTTATTTTTCTGAAAAGTTCAGAAATTCCTATAATAAGTGATGTGGTTTCCAAAGAGCCTTCCACAATTACAAGAAGCATGGTGAAAACTCTAAATAAGTGAGATGGTATAAGTGTAATAATCTAGGACATGACAATCCATATTGTCCATAATTGCATAAAAATAAAAAGATTGAGAATTTTTTTTCAAAAATACCAAATATAAGAAGAAATACAAAAAGGATATAAAGACAATGTGGATTTTTTTTAAGACTCTAGTGAATGTACATCTTTATATTCAAAATATTAATCCCTTAATCAAAATTCCAACATGTTCTTCATGGAACATTTGGATGAGGAAAATTATTATTATTCTTATGAGCAATAGTGTAAATCATAAAATGAAAATTTCTAGTATTAATTATTAAATTAATACCATACCATGTTAGATACTATGTATGAAATCCTAAAAAAGAAAAAAACGCTCAAGAATTCCCATAAAAAATTTTATGAATAGGTGGGCTTAAAAAAACCAATTTTATATTTGAAAGATCAATTGGAAAATACTACTACATTATGTGCTAAATACGTTATCATAATTGAGAACCAATATTAGGAGGTTCAAAACTTTACATATGTTGCAATAGTTTTCACTAATGGGGAGGATTCCCTAAATAAAATTCCTGTAAAAAATCAACTTAAGATGGAAATATTTGGAATAATAATTCATGGTTAAAGGTACGAATTTTTTAAAAATCATTTTATTCCTAGTAATAAAAACAAAAACCTTTCTTAGGTTACTTGTTTTCATTGTGTTGAAATAGGACATTATAAAAATGTCTTTAATTTTTAAAAAAACTAAATATTTTGGAATTAAAAATTTTATTCTTATAAAGAATTTCTCAAAATTTTCTGCTAATTATTTTAGAAAACGTAAAATGATTTGGATCCCCAATTCTTTTTTAATTAACATTGTTATACCCAAGATAATTGGGGAAAATATTCTTTTAATTTGGTTGGGTAGGGAATAAACTACATGAATAAAAATGAAAAAATGGTTTATGAAAAGTAATTTTCCAAGGAATATGAGTGGATATTTATTGAACATTCACTCGTTAAAAAAGATTGATGGAAGTTATATCATATTTTGTGATAATACAAAAAGAAAGATTATTGGAATTGGATTAATTGATAATCCACAATATATCCTCTTCAAAAAATTAATTTATTTTGAAGGAATAAAGATTAAAATATTATGTATTTATAAAATTTGTAATAATGGCTATTCAGTTGATTCTTTTTACAATGCATGCTCAATTTTCAATGAAAAATATCTGAAGATTAAATATCTATGAAAAAACAGTGTCTATACTTTAGATCTTAATTATTTATGTATACAAAATATAAATTATTTGAATGATGAAATTGATGAATTAAATATTTTTCATAGAAGTATTCTAAATTATAATATTCATTATTTGATAAAGTTGTCTAAAATACATTTGATTTCTGATTTCTTGATCTAAAATTGGATAATAAGAAACTATGTGATGCACGTAAAATGGGCATGAAACACGAGTAATATTTCCAACCAATTAAAGAAGTTACTATATCTAGACCTCTAGATCTTATCTATATGGACATGTTAAAACCTTATAGAATAAAAATTCTTTCTAAAAATCATTTTTTAGGTGTTTGTTGATGATTTTTCAAGATTTACAAGGGTTTACTTTTGATACTTAAAAATGAATATCGTTATACTTTTATTAACTTCTTTAAACATGTGAAAAAGGAAAAAGATTCCAAATTTTTATCCTTAATAATTTATCATGGTGAAGATTTTTAGAATTATCAATTTAAATTATATTTCTCACTATAAGGTATTAAACATACTTTTTTATCCCCTAGGACACCTTAACATAATGGTTTTTTTGAAAGGAGGAGTATGACCCTGTAATAAATTGTTATAAAAACGTTATGTGAATGTAATGTGAACACTTATTTTTGGGATGAATATTTTAATATATCATGTTATGTCATTAACATAGTTATAATATAGTCTATCTTGTGGAATACACCTTATGATCTATGGAATAATAGAGAACCAAAGGTAGAGTACTAAGTATTTGGATACAAGGCTTACGTCTCAAACACCAAGGACAATATTGGTAAGATTGATCAAAAATATGATGAATGTATCTTCCTAGGATATTATATTACTTTTAATGTTTATAGAGTTTTCAACAAATGTTCAAGTGTTGTTTAAGAATCAATTAAAGTGAATTTTGAATAAAGTGGTCATTTTGATCCCAAAATTACTTAAACGAGTGAGCTAAGTGATTTTATTATGGATAAGAGACCCACTATTTAATAAAAATAAGGATGATAATTTGGAAATTGTTTATCTTTGAAAAACTCAGGTAAGGGTTGATACTAGTGAACCAAAAAGTGTGTTTCCTAGAAAACCTATAAACATTAATGACCATCCTCTAGAATAAGTTGTAGGATGTTTAGAAAAAGGAGTTACAACTAGAATAAATATATGATATATAGTAGAATTATATTTATTTATCTCATCTAGACCCTATAATTGTGTAAGAAACATTATCTAATGAAAGTTATTTTTTTCTTTGAGGGATTAGTTAAATAAATTAAATAGTAACAATGTATGGGAATTATTTTAAAGTTTCTTTGACTATTATATTATTGGAACTAAATATGTATTTATAAATAAATAGGATGATCATAGTGTGATCAATAGAAATAAAGCTCTATTAGTTACAAAAGATTAAAATCAAGAAGAATGAATAGAATACGAGGATACCTTTTCCCTTGTTGTTGGGTTTGAAGAAATTATAATCCTTCTAGAATATGAATCTTATATTAATTTTATATAATATGATATGGGTGTGAAATCTTTATGTATAAATTTTTTTTAATGGAGGATGTTTATGTTGAACAAACTCTTGGTTTTAAAGACCCTCACTTTCAATTTTTTTAAACATACCAAGTCTCTTTATGAATGTAAACAGACACTTATATCATGGTATGAGAGACTAAGATCTTTTATTTATTCTAATGGTTTTTTAGTATGAAAGTGTGATCCTACATTATTTAAGAAAACATCCACTTCATATATTTTTTTGGTACAAATATATGTTTATGATGTTATTTTTAGGTCTACAAACCAAAAACTATATAATGTATTTTCAAAAATTATACAAAAGGAATTTTAATTTAGTATGATGGGGTAGTTAAACTTCATTCTAAATTTATAATTTATAAAATAAGACTTTGAAAATGTATTAAATAAAAGTAAATACATACTTAATTTTATTAAAAAGTATGGACTTGAAAACAGTAAGACTTATTAAACTCTTATGAGATTAATCATTTATATAGATATTGATGAGGATAGAAAACTAGTTGACAACAAATTGTATAGATGAATCATTAGATGTTTTATTTATCTTAGCACAATTAGACCAGACATTTTGTTTTTTGTATTACTTTTTTTAATATTTCAATCCAATCCAAAGGAATATCATTTAAATGATTCTAAATGGATTCTATTATATTTAAAAGGAACTATATCACTTTTTATACTTTTTTCAAAAACCTTTAACTTCATATTCATATGATACATTTGGTGGATATAGACTAGGTAAGATAATCACCGTAGGAAAATTCCATTTTCATAGTAAATCTTTAGTATCGTGTTCATGTAATAAATAGATCTATGTTTCATTATAAACTACTGAAGATGAATATATTGTAGTAAGATGTTATTGTGAACATGTGTTGTGGATAAAACACATGAAAATGGATTTTTTCATTCAATTTTAATTTTTTTCCAATAAAATGTGAAAAAATAAGTTCTATTAACATTTCAAAGAGTATAATACACCATCGAATAATAATTAAAATTAATTTAAGGAATAATTTCTTAAGAGATCTTGCACAAAAGGGTGATATCTATCTAGAATTTTTATGCATAGAAAATCAATTTGAAGACATTTTTACTCAACTGTTAACTATTTAATATTTTATTTAATCAAATCAAAATTAGGATTATTTAACTTCAATTAATTTTGTTTCAATATTTCTTATTTAGTATCATGAATTTATAATTAAGTAAATATTTTATCTTAAATATTCTGCATCATAGTTTTTAAGTATTAGTCACATCAAAATAGGACATGTCACCTAGTTTTCTTATGATTACTATCCACATCACACTACAAAACCCTTTGATTACTATAAAAAAAAGGTAAATTTTTTCTACATTTGAAAACCTGATAAACTAGTTAATCTCCATTTCTTTTCAATCTGAAACTCTTTTTCCTAACACTCTAATATTCCAAATTCATTTCAAAAATGGTGAAATGTAGAAGAACTGATGGTTCAACCTCTACCCGAATCAAACATCCAAAGACCACAAGACATTTTTTTAGTGAAAGATCCAAATATTTCAATTGGATGGATAGTATATATATATTTTATTAATAAAGACCTAAATCATCAATTTTGGTAATTCATATTTGATGAAAAAAACTGATTTTTTTATGAAATATAATTTCTAGAGTTTTATAAGATTATTTTATTTCATTTTAGTGATTCTAAGGATATAGTTAAAGTGTGTGTAAATCATAAAATATTTTTTATTACATCATTGTAAATGGATGAAGATTCTAAATTTCCTCATGAAGGTTATAATGAATTTAGTAAATCTCTAGTTTCTATATAGGCAGTAGGTATTCGAAAAAATGAAGTCTCTTTTCAGAATAGTTGGTGTTGAAAGGAAGCTGGTGAATGATTTATAACCTGAGAGAAAATTTCTTAAAAAAATCATTCAATCAACTTTTGTGTAATGGAATAGTGATATTGAAAATTTTATTTTTCAAGATTTATTGTTATTTTATCTATTTATGATTGAGAACCCTATGATCTTTTCATGATAGATTATGAGGTATATGTGCCGCATTCAAAATAATTATGTGAATTTTTATCCTTTTGGAAGGGTGTGGAAAATATTTTTTATAAATTTATCATCTATCACGATGGCACAAATTCAATTAATTTTCACATACTTACAATATTGAGTTCATTTATGTTAATAAAATATTATTTTTACTGGATTTTACCATTGAATTATTTATTAACTTTTAGTTAAAAAGAAGAAATTGAGATAGACCCTGCTACTACTCATGTAACTATCCAACCAGTGTCAACTAGGATAGATAATCAATTAATCCCATTATGAGTTGAGGTAAAATAAAAATAACAAAGCAGTTCTATTATATAAGGAAAAAATGACATACAACCAGAGTTCAAAGTAGAAACAATGAGATATACAACTGATCCAATTAGGCTAAACTAGAATGTGTGACATGTCTAGAAAAATTATTCTCCATGTGACCAATCCTCACCTCCAATCCAATCCCAAAATGAAAATCGATTTGAAGGCAAGTCATTATTCAATATAATTCCCTTCCCTTTACCAAAATCTTCTAAAACAAGGACCACAACCACCCAAAGTGAAAACGTAGGGTGTGAGCAATGGAGCCCAGTAGTATTCCACCAAGAAATATATAAACATTATAATACAAAGAATGAAAATGTAGAGACCTGAAACCTAACGTACATGGACATTACATTACTTTTGCGGAATACTTAGTACATAACAAAAACACACACACAAGTATCGTAATAGTTTAGTGTCTTTGGAAACTCGGAACGTAATCTTCTAATCGTGGTGAAAGATCTTCAATAACTCCCATAAAGATCTTCCTTTTTTTACCTAAAACCTTTATTTATATCTTGGGGAAAAGAAAACATAAAAGGGTGAGCTCAAATGCTCAGTAAGGGTAAACAAAAGAAAAAAATCAATCACATCATATTCATAAGAACATAACTTTTGGAAATCTTAACCTGCAAAAGAGAGCATAATTTCATAACATGGGATAAATCATAGTAGTGAAATAAAATCCCAATAAGCATAACTTAAAACATGAAACTTTGTGTCATACACACATAATCATAGAGAATCATTTATTGTTAGTCAAGACTAATTGCCAAGACTATCTTAGTGGACAAAGTCCCTTTCTGAACCGAGTCACCCTCATTTCAGTCCTGTTTCACTGAACCAGTATAACCTACCGTACCAGCCATGTCTATCTCATGAGATATAAAATCTTTACCCAATGCATTGGAGGGAGATATAGGTCCCACCCATCTTATAATGAATCCTTTCTTATGTGTGCCACATAATCATAAATCATACATCATCGCATAACACATGTAACAAAAATGGGATTCTTGAAACATCATAAAATCATAAAACAAATCATATAAGGTAAATGACTTCATAAAAATAACTCCCTCAAAACATAATCAAATCAATGTAATAATAGGGATAAAAACAGAACTCTTTATTATCTTAGATGGAAAATAATTTTGATAAAACACTTGAACTCCATTCTTGAGGAAAATATCTTTTCTTCTTCAAAAACATTTTTCCTTTCTTAACATGTCATACAACTTTAAACTAAAAGAAGTTGATTAAAAATAAACTTGAAAACTTGTAAAGTAAGCTTCTTGGAAATAATGTTTTAAAAATCCATTCATGCCATTTATGTTAAGAAAAACATTCTTCGTACTTTTGTCGGAAAAGTCAAAAATTACCTCGTACGAAAAACGACAAAAGATTCCTTTCATATTATTTAATAAAAACTCACCGAAGGGTAGAATTGGATTTAAACTATTGTAAGTGGATGGAAGCAATATTACATATTGAGGGAACATGGTTGTGGATGATAAAATACACCCCAGTAAATACGAAAGTATAAACAATCTCGGATAAAAATGAGATTGTGATATTTTCCCTTACCTTAGGTCCGATTTGCTTTGTAAGTGTCTGATCCTCCTGTATAATGATTTAAATAATGTCATTGATTTATTCCAGAATCATATTCATTGTTATTATATCATATATGGTTCACTTATGACTTTATTTTACCCATTCTTTTGTAAATTCCATGTTAAAGAGTGTTTTGGGTAAAATCGATTTATTTGTCGTAGGTGTTTGGACTTGTTGTTATTGATATTATTATTACTTATATCATGATTTACTTACTTCCAGAATATAAAAAATGATTTATATATCATATATATTCAGTATATATATATATATAATAGATAGATAAATGAAATGAAACACACCGTTCATGGAGACGGTAGTCCGTACGTACGCATGAACGTTGTTTTCCTTTCCTTATTGTCTTGAATGGAAGTAAGTAGATGAAATACATATATACATAAATCCAGTAGATTTATAATGTAATATATTTCATTATTATTTCTTATATATACTTTATAATCATTCTTTAATGGTTAACATGGAGAATGAATCTCATCGCGTCGTGGAGACGGTAGTCCGTACGTACGCACGAGCGATGATATCGTTCCCATGGTCGTGGAATTGTGTTGAATTGTATGTAGACAATTTCAGTATCAATATCACTTTATAATAATCATATATAGTTACTCATTACACCATTATACTCATCCTATTAAGGTGGTGGTGGAAAATAGATTACACCACGGCGTGGAGACGGTATTCCGTACGTACGCACGCGCGGTGATTTCATTTTTCCGTAGGATGGATAGAAGGTGAATTAGGGTTGTTTCATATTTATAATAACATATCATTATGTAAGTAATACTTATGTTATTACTTTTTAATGAAACAACTAATGAATAAGAAGTTGAAGAAGAACGAAATTGAAAAGATCGGTAATGGATATTACCTCTTCTTTGAAACGCCTCTTTGAATCCTCCACTTAGGGAACTAAGATTGGTCTTTGAAGAAGACCAGGACCTCTAGGATTATTCTAGGGAAGTGGATAAGAGATTTTGGCAGGGGTTGGCCGAGCTTGAGTTCTCAAATTGGTGTGAGGAGGAGGGGGAGGAGGTGTCCTTTTATAAGGGAGGAGAGGGGTACCTTAGGAATATCTCAAAATATTATTTTATATTAAAGTCAAAATCGGTTTATAATGGTTCCAAAGGGTCTTATTTCGAAGCTAAAGTGGGGATGAGTCTAAATAATATCAACCAATAGGATTTAGACATGTTTAGGTTATTATTTTAACGTTATCAATTAGATTTAACATTAAGTTAAATAATTTAACTTTTACCGTGTCTTTTTGTTTTCTTACACTATATGGTTAATAAAATTACTATAACATTACAAAATAACCCCAAATTATTTATTATTAATATATATATCCTTATCTAAGTCATTTTTCCGAACCTTAGATTTTTAGGAATAAAATAACAATTAATAATATAATATTTGATTTAAAAACTATTTTGTGTCAATTTTGACACTATTTGATATATGATTTTTGTGAAAGTCATAACAGAATTATATGTTCTAACCAAGTTTATTAAATCAACACTAATATATCATAGTAACCTAGAAAATTAGTGGAATTCATAAAAAGTCTCAAATTACATTTATTTTGGTGTTTATAACATCAATTATGTCAATATTTCATTAATAAGATAATTACTGCATCATCATTGTGTCATAAATACATTAAATTATTTAATGTCTAAAAATTACAAATAAAATAACATTATATATGAAATCTTTTTATCTTTCTAATGAATATTTATAGTCGAATTTATCTTATGTATAACCCCATATTAAAAATGATTTACTTATTAAACGTTGATTTTAACTATTTTAACTATTCATTAAATAAAATAATATTAAATGTCATAATCTAATCCAAGTGGACCTAAATGGTCATATTATATTCATAAGGTTGTTTTTGGTCGAATTACACTTATCCAATAGAATTAGGACATGTGTTAGGGTAATAGTAATATCATATTTACCCTTAGTTACCCTATTTACTATTAACCACGGTAAAAAAAGTAAAAAGTTACTATTCACCAAAAAATATTTTTATCTCATTGAACCACATTTTACTTACTGATATCAACCGTGTCTGTCGTATTTTCAAAATTCCATTCACAGAAGTGGTAAAATTATGTTTTATGCAAAATTCAGTTTTTAACCTACCACTTAGTGGTTTCACTATTCATCAAAAATTGAAGTTTTTCAGAAAAAATGCCAAAATTTCACCCTAAGCTATAATTGATATTCCGAATTCAAAAATGATTTCTATTTTACAAAATTCCCAACATATAAGTTGCATTAATGAATTTTATAATTAATTTCCGCTGTCACAACAAATAGCGTGTTTTTTAGAGGTAATAACTATCAAAAGATTGACACTTGTTTATAACTGCTTTAAATGTGAAATTACATCCAATGAACAACATTTTATTAAATTGTTAAAATATATTCTACATATAATTTAAAACCACTCAAATTAATAATTTATCACTATTAATTATTTCGATTAAAAAAGTTGTTTTTAATTAAAATTTAGTAATTTTCATTATTCATCAGAATATGAAAGTTATCCGAAAAGTACCAAAATTTCACCTTAGGCAAAATTCGATACTACGAATCCATAAATGAAGTCCATTTTGAAAAATAAAATTTACAAAATTTCAAAAAGTGGTTATTACTATTCATAACGGCTAGTTCTAATAATATCTTAATAGCATATCGTTGTTTAGCGAAACTTGGTGTTGCGTACAACACACGCTATCGTGGAAGGTCGCGATTGCGTCTAATTCAAGCCAGGTCAGAGATTTGTGTTGTGAAAGCTCCTTTTGGTGTAGCGTATAACACAAGACATTAATAAAATTAAAAAGACTATTTTTCATAAAATTTCGGGGTGTTACATTCTACCCCCCTTAAAATGAATTTCGCCCTCGAAATTCATCGGGGTTATAGATGGTTTACTATTCGAAAGTTTCTTTAATCGAAACCCACATCGTAAAAAGGAATACCAAAATCAATCTTTAAAAACAAAAGTATGAAACGTAACGGTTACCCAAATAAACTAATCACTGGGTTTCCACATAGGTGAAAATATGGATATGGAAGAGAAATCTAACCATCATGTTCTGATGGACAGTGGTAGAGAACATGGCTATGGAAAAGATAGCAATCACAAATCCATAAATTTTTGACGATCTAAGGTACCATCTGATTAATCAGATATAAGAGCACTAGGACAACATTTTTTGTTTTCAAGATCATTTCCCTAAAGTTGATGAAATTGGAATTAGAAGAAATACTTTCGTGATTTTGGTATAGTCTCACTATTTGTCGTTCTTTGGACAATTTATAATTCATCTCTTAAAGAAATGAAGCTGAATTTTTCATTCGTGATGTGTTAGCAGATCATGTGATAGAATGATGGGTCATTCCATCTATCTCAAAAGGTTAGAAAAGTTATCAAAAAATACATAAGTCTATCTATAGTGAGATTAATGATATATAGTTCCTAAAATGAACTTATACTTAATATATCCTACTACTTAATATAATAAAACTAGTTTCTACTAAATAGGGACTTCCTGTAGGCCAGTGGTAGGCGATAAAGGCCAATCGCACTTCTGTTGTGGGTTCGATTCCCACATCCTTGTCCGACGCGATGGGCTGTCGCCCGTCCTGCAGGTTGTCCTTTTCCTAAAACTACATTACTATAACATCCCATCAATAATATCGAAAATATTCTATCCTTAAACAATACTAACTTATGTCCAACATAATCCATTCTAATCTTTAGGATTATCCATAATACTGCAGTCCACTCTCATAATATAGTGAAAACGATTAGCAGAGATTTAATACTGTCGTTGATCCCCATATATCATAAGATATGTCTTGTTGGTCACATTCCAAACATTCAAATGCCTTAATCACGTATTCTCTTGAATACCCATTGAACCTTAGTGAAAACATGAATGCAGTTAAAAGTTAACTCTTTCCACATACCAAAATCCAAAAATTCTATATACTCAAACCATGATATAACCTTCTCCTTATATCAGTCATGAGCTCATGAATACAATCAAATACCTCATTATCTTATTATTCCTTCATTATGCGCATATCATCTACTTTCCAAAAAATATCTGAATAACATTTCCTGGTTACTAGTACCATTAATCATACACTTTAAAAACTTAGGAAAGATAATATTGTAACAATCCTTAGATGTCTCTTTATTTCATAGTACCATGAGATTACTTATACAACATTACACTTGATAAACATGTAATCATTCCACTACCTTCTTAAACCATTGATCGAGCTTCAACAATTCTTTCATCTCACATATCATTTGTAGTCTCTTCATCATCATCAACATAAATACTTCCCATACAACCATACTAATTCTCTTCATGATACTTTCCCTTAGGGCATTGGTTTTCATAATGCCCGTACATTCCACATTTAAAACATTTAACCATTGTTGATGTCATAGCAATACCATTATACTCATCCATGGTGTTAACTGAACCTTTTCCTTTGCACTTACTGGCTTTGTGTCCTTCTTTTCCACACCCAAAGCATCTTCCAGTTCCTTTGAAACATTCTCCTCGATGCCTCTTCCCACATGATTTACATAGGGGAAATTGAACTTTCTTTCCTCTATGATCATCATGAAACTCCATCTTTCTCTTATTAGCCGAGTCAGGAAACTTAACAAATTTTACTTTATTGATCATATTATGAGATTGCTGATTCGGCATAATAATGATGTTTGGACTTCCAAATCCCATTTCATTATGAAGAATATCATTCCATTGTCCATCATATTCTCCATTATCGTGAATCATCTTGTTTCCAGCCATTTTCTAAAACCCAAAAAGAATAGTGTGAGAGGAAAAAATCATGCTAGGGGAAACAACATAATAAAGGGGGAGTGCCTTCAATATCTAACATCTTAGGTTTAATTCTATGATCGTTAGCATAATTCTAGTACTATAACCTATACGTATACTTAACCTTAGGGACATCCCTTGACATACCTTAGAAATATCTCTAGGGATCTCAGTAACATTTTCGCATCCTAGTTTCCAAAGGTTGACGAAACCTTTCCTATGATACCAACTGTAGAGACCCGAAACATGACATACATGGACATTACATTACTTTTGCGTAATACTTAGTACATAAAAAAACACACACACAAGGATCGTAATAGTTTAGTGTCTTTGGAAACTCGGAATGTAATCTTCTAATCGTGGTGAAAGATCTTCAATAACTCCCATAAAGATCTTCCATTTTTTTTTACCTAAAACCTTTCTTTATATCCTGGGGAAAAGAAAACATAAAAGGGTGAGCTCAAATGCTCAGTAAGGGTAAACAAAAGAAAAAAATCAATCACATCATATTCATAAGAACATAACTTTTGGAAATCTTAACCTGCAAAAGAGAGCATAATTTCATAACATGGGATAAATCATAGTAGTGAAATGAAATCCCAATAAGCATAACATAAAACCTGAAACATTGTGGCATACACACATAATCATATAGAATCATTTCTTTTTAGTCAAGACTAATTGCCAAGACTATCTTAGTGGACAAAGTCCCTTTCTGAACCGAGTCACCCTCGTTTCAGTCCTGTTTCACTAAACCGGTATAACCTACCTTACCAGCCATGTCTATCTCATGAGATATAAAATCTTTAACCAATTCATTGGAGGGAGATATAGGTCCCACCCATCTTATAATGAATCCTTTCTTATTTGTGCCACATAATCATAAATCATACATCATCGCATAACACATGTAACAAAAATGGGATTCTTGAAACATCATGACATCATAAAACAAATCATATAAGGTAAATGACTTCATAAAAATAACTCCCTCAAAACATAATCAAATCAATGTAATAATAGGGATAAAAACAGAACTCTTTATTATCATAGATGGAAAATAATTTTGATAAAACACTTAAACTCCATTCTTGAGGAAAATATCCTTTCTTCTTCAAAAACATTTTTCCTTTCTTAACATGTCATACAACTTTAAAATAAAAGAAATTGATTAAAAATAAACTTGAAAACTTGTAAAGTTAGATTCTTGGAAATAATGTTTAAAAAATACATTCATGCCGTATAAGTTAAAAAAAACATTCTTCGTACTTTTGTCGGAAAAGTCAAAAATTACCTCGTACGAAAAACGACAAAAGATTCCTTTCATATTATTTACTAAAAACTCACCGAAGGGTAGAATTGGATTTAAACTATTGTAAGTGGATGGAATCAATATTACATATTGATGGAACATGGGTGTGGATGATAAAATACACCCCAGTAAATACGAAAGTATAAACAATCTAAGATAAAAATGAGATTGTGATATTTTCCCTTACCTTAGGTCTGATTTGCTTTGTAAGTGTCCGAACCTCCTGTATAATGTTTTAAATAATGTCATTGACTTATTCCAGAATCATATTCATTGTTATTATATCATATATGGTTCACTTATGACTTTATTTTACCCATTCTTTTGTAAATTCCATGTTAAAGAGTGTTTTGGGTAAAATCGATTTATTTGTCGTAGGTGTTTGGACTTGTTGTTCTTGACATTATTATTACTTATATCATGATTTACTTACTTCCAGAATATAAAACATGATTTATATATCATATATATTCAGTATATATATATATATAACAGATAGATAAATGAAATGAAACACACCGTTCATGGAGACGGTAGTCCGTACGTACGCATGAACATTGTTTTCCTTTCCTTATTGTCTTGAATGGAAGTAAGTAGATGAAATACATATATACATAAATCCATTAGCTTTATAATGTAATATATTTCATTATTATTGCTTATATATACTTTATAATCATTATTTAATGGTTAACATGGAGAATGAATCTCATCGCGTCGTGGAGACGGTAGTCCGTACGTACGCACGAGCGATGATATCGTTCCCATGGTCGTGGAATTGTGTTGAAGTGTATGTAGACTATTTCAGTATCAATATAACTTTATAATAATCATATATAGTTACTCATTACATATAAGGCCCCAGCCTTAAACCTTACTTAATATTGAATTAAATGAATAATTCACATTGAGGATCTTTTCAGGTTTAGAGTTTTAGAGAATTAGAACATAACTATTACATCTTAAAAGATTACAAAGTAGACACTTCTACTAAGTCTCCATAAAAAAAACTCTTAAAAAGAAAGATGTCCAGATTCCATGTTTTAGATAGCATGAAATTCCCTTGATCCCATCCTTGACCTTATTCCACTTTAAGTCCTGTGAAAAACATTTCGAAAAAAAAAACTTGGGGTGAGCATAAGAAGCTCAGTAAGGGATACACAAAGAATGAAAATTGTTAGTTTATCAAAACAACAAGTAAACCATGTATACTATATCAAAGTAATACTTTTCGCCTTTATGAAGTAATAAAAAAATTCACTGAATAAAGCATCATTAATTACCTTTTTGTAACCAAAGGATTACCATAAAACCCATATAAAGAACACAAAGAATATATAAAGGTAACTTGGGACATAAACATACTTAAGTGGAATAACCATACGGTTGACTTCCACACATATCACTTAATGGAATAGCCATACGGCCAATTTCCATACATACTTAATGGAATAGCCATACGGCCGACTTCCATACCCAATGCATTGGAGGTTATAACGTAACCACCCGTCCTGGTATTCACGACACCACCCGTCATATGGTTTATAACGTAATCACCCGTTAAAATGTCCAAGTACCAATATAAAATCATAAAACATAAATCCAAAATAAAGGAATGTTAACATTTCCACATTTCAATCACAATATATCATAAATATATTGACATAATAGAATCAATTTTCAAAACCATTTTCAATACCAAAATACATTAAAGAGTATATGGTATTTATTTTATTCTAAAAACATTACGGCTTGTTGAGAAAGCCAAAGACCAAATAATACTCGCGGTGGCGGAAAAAGGTCGTTGTCACCGCGTACGTTAAAAAAACATTCCTTTTTGTCATTTAGTAAAACGCTTCGTAGAAAAATATTCCTTTTGTATAAAAGTAAAAGTCAAATGATTTTATACACCGTATAAAAGAAAGTTGTGTATAAAACGAAATATGCCTCAATGAAAGCAGATTGAGACGAAGTCCCTTACCTTGGGTCCGACTTGACTCGATCGTTCTTTAACGTCCTGAATAATAAACTTGAGTTAATTTATACTTGATTAAGAACCTTTTTAAAGTACATTATTCTTTTTATACCATGTTATGAACATCATGTAATCATTTAAGTTAATAATGTTCATTTTGTCGGTATTTGGTTCTTAAGTCAAAAATCGACTTCTTACACTTACATGTTGTTAATTTGGTCATTGGTTCATTATATACAGAATGATATTAATGATTTGGATAACATATATATCATATATATTCATCATATACATGTATTTATAATATTACATCACATTTAGAGGTAAGAAATAAAATGCACCGTTCATGGAGACGGTAAGCCGTACGTACGCATGAACGCTACTTTCATTTCTTTGTCATATTAATGGAATTAAAACTAAATGGGAGGTATGTATATTTTAATTCCTGAATTATATTCATCATTTAGATATATAATTAATTATATATATCCATTATATACATGTACTTTTAATAGTACATTACATTTGGGGATAAGAAATGAAATGCACCGTTCATGGAGACGGTAAGCCGTACGTACGCATGAACGCTACTTTCATTTCTATCTCATACTTTAATGGAAAGAAATAATAATGATATAGAGGTATATTATAATTCCAGTATAACATCATATATAATAACTTTAAATCCATCCTTTACAGGTCCCACATATGGCATTAACGAATCACATCACTTTTAGGGGGCGGTAGTCCGCACTTCCTTAAATGAAGATATCGTGTTTACCCATAATGGAAACCATAAAGGTATGCCAAAAATGAAAAATACAGAAGCTTAAAGAAAACATAAACATATTATATATCATATATAAAAATAGTGACATCATAATGGCCACCCTTGAAGGTGTTAAATGAGTATTGAACAATCATCGTTTCGGGAGGCAGAATTTCGCCATCCACGGAAACCGTATGTTATTTAACCATTTGATGTAGTTGTGTGAGAGTGTAGCTCAAATAAATATTATAACAACATCCTAGTATATTTAAGATACAGGTTTTGTTACAAAAGAAGTAAATAAAAAGAGTTTAGAGGGTTGGAGAAGCAAAATAAAACAAATGAACAAGAGAGAATGAATTACCTTTAAAAGTGTAACTCCCTTTTGATTTGAGCCTAAAGGCTTCCATTGAAAGGATTATGCCCAAAGGGAATCCTCTAGGATTAGGAGAGGGATGTGGACAGAGTAATTGGGCAGGGGTTGTCCGAGCCAAAGGCTTGAGAAGTGTGTGAAATGAGGTAGAGGTGGGGGCCTTTTATAAGAGGAGAGGAGGGGCACTTTTGGAATGTAAAGAAATATTACTTTATTTGAAAATGTGTTTCGGTTTTAAAAGGTCCCACATTGATATAATTCGTGGATAAGGTGATAAGGGTTCGAAATCCACTCATCCAATTGGTTTTGGACATGTGTAGTTCATAGATTTTATATTATCTTTCCATTTTATTTAAATCGTCAAATAATGATGTCATCGCTGTATCATTATTATGTCATAAATAATTTAATTTATTTAATGTCTAAAAATCATAAAAAAAATACTATGATGTAGGAAATTTTTTTAGCTTTCCAATGACTATTTATAATCAAATATCTGATCTTTATAACCCTATGTAAAAATTGTTTTCGTAAAATATATTATGTTTGTGTCATTTTTACTTTAACATTTAATAAAAAGTTATTTATGTCATTTCCAAACCAAAGTGTCTCCATGGGGTCCCCAAGTTGACTCATGGCTTTTCTTGGTCGGCCATGACACAACCAATAAGGTTGGGACATGTGTCTAGGTCATTTCCTATTATTAAAGCATTATTTATACCTTAAACTACCCTAATTACCACTAATCGCGATTAAAAACTTAATAAGTTACTATTCACCAAAAAATTATTTTAATATCATTGAACCAAATTTTACTTCTTAATGACAACCATGTATGTCGGATTTTCAAAATTCAATACACATTAGTGGTAAACTTTTATTTAACTGAAAAATCAGTTTTCTTGATTACCACTTAGTGGTTTCACTATTCATCAAAAATTGAAGTTTTTCAGAAAATTACCAAAAATTCACCCTAATCTATATTTGATATTCCAAATTCAAAAATTAAGTCTATTTTACAAAATTCAAATCATATAAGTCACATTAATTAATTTAATAATTAATTCCCGCCGCCAGAGCAAATAGCGTGTTTTTACAAAACAATAAGTATCAAAAGATTGACACCAGCTTAAGTCTAATTTCAAAGTGAAATTGATTCCAATGACCACCATTGGATAAAATGGTAAAAATATATTCTAATTCCACTTCAAAACCAATTCAAAACATAATCTAATCATATAAATAAATTAGATTAAAAAGCAGTTTTGATGTAAAATGCAGTATTTTTCACTATTCATTAAAAAAATGAACATTGTCAGAAAAATACCAAAAATTCACACAAGGTAAATTTTGATGTCCCAATCATAAAGAATAAGTTTATTTTGACAAACATATTTTATAAAATTGTCAAAAGATAGATTCAAAAATGGTTTTCCATCAAAAGGCAGTAAAACAATCTTTTAAGAATATTAGTGTATTCCATGCATAAGATTGTATTTACTTTCATTTTAAGCCTCTATAACACTATCTTAATCATTAATAGACATAGATAAAAATATCTATTATTCATTACTTACTTGGGATGTTACATCCTTCCCCCCTTTAGAAAATTGTGTCCCCGCAATTTATTTACTTATCGAATAAATGGGGGTACTTATCCCTCATTGCATTTTCAGATTCCCATGTTGCCTCTTCAATCATGTGGTTTTTCCACAAAACCTTTACCTGTTTAATCACCTTATTCCGTAACACTTGCTCCCTGTGGTCAAGAATCTGGACCGGTTGTTCCTCATAAGATAGGTTCTCTTCCAGCTGAACTACCTCTGGACTCAAAACATGAGATGGATCTGACATATACTTTATCAACATCGAAACATGAAAAACATTGTGTACCTGAGATAAAATCAGAGGTAAAGCCACTCGGTATGCAACTGATCCAACTCTTTCCAGAATTTCGTATGGTCCAATGAACCTTGGACTCAACTTTCCTTTCTTACCAAATCTCATCACACTTTTCCAAGGAGAAACCTTGAAAAAACATGATCACCTACCTCGAAAGATAGATCCTTCCTCCGGTTATCCGCATAACTCTTCTGCCTGCTCTGAGCTGTTCTCATGTGTTTCTGAATCATCTGAACTTTTTCTGCCATCTCTTCTACCAATTCTGGTCCCATCAACTTTCTTTCACCCACTTCATCCCAGAAAGCTGGAGTTCGACACCGCTTCCCATATAATGCTTGAAATGGTGACATCTGTATACTGGAATGGAAACTGTTATTATAAGAAAATTCAACCAAAGAAATATGTTGGTCCCAACTTCCCTGATAATACATAGAACAAGGTCGTAGCATATCCTCTAAGGTCTAAATTGTTCGTTCTGACTGCCCATCTGATTGAGGATGAAAAGCAGTACTAAAATTTAATTCAGTACCCAATGACTTCTGAAGGCCTTTCCAAAAGTTAGAAGTAAACCTGGGATCACGATCCGATACAATGGAGAGAGGAACTCCATGTAACCTGACTATCTCTTTAAGATACAAACGGGAAAGTTGATCAAGAGATAAAGTATCTCGTATAGCAAGGAAATGAGCAGATTTGGTCAAGCGATCAACAATAACCCAGATTGCATTACTACCTCGAGATGTCTTCAGTAATCCAACAACAAAGTCCATGGATATATTCTCCCATTTCCACTCTGGCACTGGCAATGGCTGAAGCATCCCTTTCGGTAACTGCCGCTCTGCTTTAACCTGCTGACAAGTCAAACACTTCACAGTAAAATCAGCAATATCTCTTTTCATTCCATCCCACCAGTAATAATCCCGCAGATCTCCATACATCTTAGTACTGCCCGGATGAACTGAAAACGGAGAACTATGAGCTTCACATAACAACTCTCTCTTCAACTGTGAATCACAAGGCACACACAATCTCTTCCCAAATCTCAAAACACAATCACTATCAATGTTGAATTCAGGAAACTTACCTTTCTGAACCAGCTCTACCTTTTTCTGCAACTCACTGTCTTTCTTCTGTGCTTTCTTGATTCTATCTGATAGAGAAGATCTCACTGATACCTGAAACAAAACAGAATGACTTCCTGCACCAACAACTTCTATGCCAAAGTTCATCAAATCCTTAACCAAAGGATCACGTTCCAAATGCAACATTGTTAATGAAACATTACTTTTTCGACTCAAAGCATCAGCCACTTTATTTGCTTTTCCCGGATGGTAATGAATTGTACAATCATAATCCTTGATTAATTCCAGCCATCTCCTTTGTCTCATGTTTAACTCTTTCTGAGTGAATATATACTTTAAACTTTTGTGATCGGTATATATTTCACACTTTACTCCATACAAATGATGCCTCCAAATTTTTAAAGCAAAAACAACAGCAGCTAATTCCAAATCATGTGTAGGGTAATTTACCTCATGAGTTTTCAACTGTCGTGAAGCATAATCAATTACCTGATCATTATGTATTAGGACGCAACCAAGTCCTTTCAATGAAGCATCACTGTATATAACAAACTCACCATTCCTGGAAGGTAGTGCCAAAACTGGAGCATTCACCAATCTTCTTTTCAATTCCTGAAAACAATCATCACATTCTTTTGTCCAGATAAACTTAACACCCTTCCGAGTTAGCTTAGTCATTGGACTAGATAACCGTGAAAAATTTCTAACAAACCTTCGGTAATAGCCTTCCAAACCAAGGAAACTACGAATCTCTATTTGATGGACCGACATCTGCTGAAGTAGTTGCAAAGGATTTCACCACCCCTTTCTGCTTGTAGTCTAACTGCTTCCCATCACTCAAGATCTTTTTCGGACACTCATTTTCATAGTGACCCATCTCATTGCACTTAAAACATTTCACTAACTGTAAATAAAATTTGTTCTTACCTTCACCTTGATCCTTTTCAGTGCAACCCATCTTACCACATCGGTAGCACTTTCCAGAATTCAGAAGACATTCCCCAGCATGCCTTTTGCCACATTTATCACAAACTGGAAACTTAGTTCTCTTACCATCAGACTTTTTTGAAGAATTCTTACTTTTCTCCTGCCACCTCGGTCTCTTCTTTTGCTGGTTGTTATAGAAAACTTGGTCATCGGCAAACTCCATTTCCACCTTCTCATCACATCGAACAAGCTTTTCATAACTTTTAAACTCACGAGAAGCTAATGCCCTTCGATACTTTGGCTTTAATCCTGAGTAGAAACGATTGATTTTACTATCAAGGTCTCGTATGAAGTTTGGAGCATACCTTGCCAATCGAGTGAACTTTTCTTCATAAGTAGCCACTGAATCATCCCCCTGCCTCAATTCTAGGAACTTTTTTTCCATCCTAAGACGAACCACTTTAGGAAAATATTTCTCAAGAAACATACCTTTGAATTCATCCCAGTGAAGATCCTCAATCTCATCACTATCCCTTATATTTTTCACCATCGACCACCACTGATCAGCTTCACCTTCAAAACGGTAAACAGCAAGACTAACCTTTTGATGTTCTGAACACCCCATGACATCAAAAATCTTCTCCAGTGCTTTAATCCACCCTTCAGCTTGTATAGGGTCAGATGATCCTCTGAATGATGGGGGATGTTGCCTCATGAAATGTTCCACCACTGACATGTTCCTCTGCGGTTGATCTGGCTGATCTCGTGCATGAATACCACCACCATTTATAGCCTGAGTCAACTGTGCCATCACTGCAACAAACTGTTCAGTTCCGATTCCGACCATCTCAGGTTGCTGATTTGGAAGGTTATCTTCCTCCTGATGTCGTCCCAATATAGCTTCTTTTTTTCCTCAACGGAAAACCATTCTGAACACAGAAATATCTTAGGCGAAGCAACATGGTAATCCATAAATGCTATATCACTTCAATCATATTATAATTTAACACTTTTCTAACTCCTAAAGTTGTCTAAACCGACCTTTGATACCAACTATAAGGCCACAGCCTTAAACCTTACTTAATATTGAATTAAATGAATAATTCACATTGAGGATCTTTTCAGTTTTAGAGTTTTAGAGAATTAGAACATAACTATTACATCTTAAAAGATTACAAAGTAGACACTTCTACTAACTCTCCATAAAAAAACTCTTAAAAAGAAAGATGTCTAGATTCCATGTTTTAGATAGCATGAAATTCCCTTGATCCCATCCTTGACCTTATTCCACTTTAAGTCCTGTGAAAAACATTTCGAAAAAAAAACTTGGGGTGAGCATAAGAAGCTCAGTAAGGGATACACAAAGAATGAAAATTGTTAGTTTATCAAAACAACAAGTAAACCATGTATACTTTATCAAAGTAATACTTTTTTCCTTTATGAAGTAATAAAAAAAATCTTCACTGAATAAAGTATCATTACTTACCTTTTTGTAACCAAAGGATTACCATAAAACCCATATAAAGAACACATAGAATATATAAAGGTAACTTGGGACATAAACATACTTAAGTGGAATAACCATACGGTTGACTTCCACACATATCACTTAATGGAATAGCCATACGGCCAATTTCCATACATACTTAATGGAATAGCCATACGGCCGACTTCCATACCCAATGCATTGGAGGTTATAATGTAACCACCCGTCCTGGTATTCACGGCACCACCCGTCATATGGTTTATAACGTAACCACCCGTTAAAATTTCCAAGTACCAATATAAAATCATAAAACATAAAACCAATATAAAGGAATGATAACATTTCCACATTTCAATCACAATTTATCATAAATATATTGACATAATAGAATCCATTTTCAAAACCATTTTCAATACCAAAATACATAAAAGAGTATATGGTATTTATTTTATTCTAAAAACATTACGGCTTGTTGAGAAAGCCAAAGACCAAATAATACTCGCGGCGGCGGAAAAAGGTCGTTGTCACCGCGTACGTTAAAAAAACATTCCTTTTTGTCATTTAGTAAAACGCTTCGTAGAAAAAGATTCCTTTTGTATAAAAGTAAAAGTCAAATGAGTTTATACACCGTATAAAAGAAAGTTGTGTATAAAACGACATATGCCTCAATGAAAGGAGATTGAGACGAAGTCCCTTACCTTGGGTCCGACTTGACTCGATCGTTCTTTAACGTCCTGAATAATAAACTTGAGTTAATTTATACTTGATTAAGAACCTTTTTAAAGTCCATTATTCTTTTTATACCATGTTATGAACATCATGTAATCATTTAAGTTAATAATGTTCATTTTTTCGGTATTTGGTTCTTAAGTCAAAAATAGACTTCTTACACTTACATGTTGTTAATTTGGTCATAGGTTCGTTATATCCAGAATGATATTAATGATTTGGATAACATATATATCATATATATTCATCATATACATGTATTTATAATATTACATCACATTTAGAGGTAAGAAATGAAATGCACCGTTCATGGAGACGGTAAGCCGTACGTACGCATGAACGCTACTTTCATTTCTTTGTCATATTAATGGAATTAAAACTAAATGGGAGGTATGTATATTTTAATTCCAGAATTATATTCATCATTTAGATATATCATTAATTATATATATCCATTATATACATGTACTTTTAATAGTACATTACATTTGGGGATAAGAAATGAAATGCACCGTTCATGGAGACGGTAAGCCGTACGTACGCATGAACGCTACTTTCATTTCTATCTCATACTTTAATGGAAAGAAATAATAATGATATAGAGGTATATTATAATTCCAGTATAAAATCATATATAATAACTTTAAATCCATCCTTTACACATCCCACATATGGCATTAACGAATCACATCACTTTTAGGGGGTGGTAGTCCGCACTTCCTTAAATGAAGATATCGTGTTTACCCATAATGGAAACCATAAAGGTATGCCAAAAATGAAAAATACAGAAGCTTAAAGAAAAAATAAACATATTATATATCATATATAAAAATAGTGACATCATAATGGCCACCCTTGAAGGTGTTAAATGAGTATTGAACAATCATCGTTTCGGGAGGCAGAATTTCGCCATCCACGGAAACCGTATGTTCTTTAACCATTTGATGTAGTTGTGTGAGAGTGTAGATCAAATAAATATTATAAAAACATCCTAGTATATTGAAGATACTGGTGTTGTTACAAAAGAAGTAAATAAAAAGAGTTTAGAGGGTTGGAGAATCAAAATAAAACAAATGAACAAGAGAGAATGAATTACCTTTAAAAGTGTAACTCCCTTTTGATTTGAGCCTAAAGGCTTCCTTTGAAAGGATTCTGCCCAAAGGGAATCCTCTAGGATTAGGAGAGGGATGTGGAGAGAGTAATTGGGAAGGGTTTGGACGAGCCAAAGGCTTGAGAAGTGTGTGAAATGAGGTAGAGGTGGGGCCTTTTATAAGAGGAGAGGAGGGGCACTTTTGGAAAGTAAAGAAATATTACTTTATTTGAAAATGTGTTTCGGTTTTAAAAGGTCCCACATTGATATAATTCGTGGATAAGGTGATAAGGGTTCGAAATACACTCATCCAATTGGTTTTGGACATGTGTAGTTCATAGATTTTATATTATCTTTCCATTTTATTTAAATCGTCAAATAATGATGTCATCGCTGCATCATTATTATGTCATAAATAATTTAATTTATTTAATGTCTAAAAATCATAAAAAAAATACTATGATGTAGGAAATCTTTTTATATTTCCAATGACTATTTATAATCAAATATCTGATCTTTATAACCCTATGTAAAAATTGTTTTCGTAAAATATATTATATTTGTGTCATTTTTACTTTAACATTTAATAAAAAGTTATTTATGTCATTTCCAAACCAAAGTGTCTCCATGGGGTCCTCAAGTTGACCCATGGCTTTTCTTGGTCGTCCATGACACAACCAATAAGGTTGGGACATGTGTCTAGGTCATTTACTATTATTAAAGCATTATTTATACCTTAAACTATGCTAATTACCACTAATCGCGATTAAAAACTTAATAAGTTACTATTCACCAAAAAATTATTTTAATCTCATTGAACCACATTTTACTTCTTAATGACAACCATGTATGTCGGATTTTCAAATTTCAATACACATTAGTGGTAAACTTTTATTTAACTGAAAAATCAGTTTTCTTGATTACCACTTAGTGGTTTCACTATTCATCAAAAATTGAAGTTTTTCAGAAAATTACCAAAAATTCACCCTAAGATATATTTGATATTCCGAATTCAAAAATGAAGTCTATTTTAAAAAATTCAAATCATATAAGTCACATTAATTAATTTAATAATTAATTCCCACCGCCAGAGCAAATAGCGTGTTTTTACAAAACAATAAGTATCAAAAGATTGACACCAGTTTAAGTCTAATTTCAAAGTGAAATTGATTCCAATGACCACCATTGGATAAAATGGTAATAATATATTCTAATTCCACTTCAAAACCAATTCAAAACATAATCTAATCATATAAATAAATTAGATTAAAAAGCAGTTTTGATGTAAAATGCAGTATTTTTCACTATTCATTAAAAAAATGAACATTGTCAGAAAAATACCAAAAATTCACACAAGGTAAATTTTGATGTCCCAATCATAAAGAATAAGTTTATTTTGACAAAAATAATTTATAAAATTGTCAAAAGATAGATTCAAAAATGGTTTTCCATCAAAAGGCAGTAAAATAATCTTTTAAGAATATTAGTGTATTCCATGCATAAGATTGTATTTACTTTCATTTTAAGCCTCTATAACACTATCTTAATCATTAATAGACATAGAAAAAAATATCTATTATTCATTACTTACTTGGGATGTTACATTACACCATTATACCCATCCTATTAAGGTGGTGGTGGAAAATAGATTACACCACGGCGTGGAGACGGTATTCCGTACGTACGCACGCGCGGTGATTTAATTTTTTCGTAGGATGGATAGAAGGTGAATTAGGGTTTTTTCATATTTATAATAACATATCAGTATGTAAGTAATACTGATGTTATTACTTTGTCATGAAACAACTAAAGAAGAAGAAGTTGAAGAAGAAAGAAATTGAAAAGATCGGTAATGGATATTACCTCTTCTTTGAAACGCCTCTTTGAATCCTCCACATAGAGAACTAAGATTGACCTTTGAAGAAGACAAGGACCTATAGGATTATTATAGGGAAGTGGATAAGAGATTTTTGAAGGGTTTGGCCGAGCTTGAGTGCTCAAATTGGTGTGAGGAGGAGGGGGAGGAGGTGTCCTTTTATAAGGGAGGAGAGGGGCACCTTAGGAATATCTCAAAATATTATTTTATATTAAAGTCAAAATCGGTTTATAATGGTTTCAAAGGGTCTTATTTCGAAGCTAAAGTGGGGATGGGTCGAAATACTATCAACCAATAGGATTTAGACAAGTTTAGGTTATTATTTTAACGTTATCAATTAGATTTAACTTTAAGTTAAATAATTTAACTTTTACCGTGTCTTTTTGTTTTCTTACACTCTATGGTTAATACATTTACTATAAAATTACAAAAGAACCCCAAATTATTTATTATTAATATATATATCCTTATCTAAGTCATTTGGCCGAACCTTAGATTTTTAGGAATAAAATAACAATTAATAATATAATATTTGATTTAAAAACTATTTTGTGTCAATTTTGACACTATTTGATATATGATTTTTTTGAAAGTCATAACAGAATTATATGTTCGATCCAAGTTGATTAAATCAACAATAATATATCATAGTAACCTAGAAAATTAGTGGAATTCAGAAAAAGTCTCAAATTATATTTATTTTGGTGTTTATAACATCAATTATGTCAATATTTCATTAATAAGATAATTACTGCATCATCATTGTGTCATAAATAAATTAAATTATTTAATGTATAAAAATTACAAATAAAATACCATTATATAAGAAATCTTTTTATATTTCTAATGAATATTTATAGTCGAATTTATCTTATGTATAACCCCATATTAAAAATGATTTACTTATTAAACTTTGATTTTAACTATTTTAACTATTCATTAAATAAAATAATATTAAATGTCATAATCGAATCCAAGTGGACCTAAATGGTCATATTATATTCATAAGGTTGTTTTTGGTCGAATTAAACTTATCCAATAGAATTAGGACATGTGTTAGGGTAATAGTAATATCATATTTACCCTTAGTTACCCTATTTACTATTAACCGCGGTAAAAAAAGTAAAAAGTTACTATTCACCAAAAAATTATTTTTATCTCATTGAACCACATTTTACTTACTGATATCAACCGTGTCTGTAATATTTTCTAAATTCCATTCACAGAAGCGATAAATTGAATTTTATGCAAAATTCAGTTTTTAACCTACCACTTAGTGGTTTCACTATTCATCAAAAATTGAAGTTTTTCAGAAAAAATGCCAAAATATCACCCTAAGCTATAATTGATATTCCGAATTCAAAAATGATTTCTATTTTACAAAATTCCCAACATATAAGTTTCATTAATTAATTTTATAATTAATTTCCGATGTCACAACAAATAGCGTGTTTTTAAGAGATAATAACTATCAAAAGATTGACACTTGTTTATAACTGCTTTAAATGTGAAATTACATCCAATGACCAACATTGTATTAAATTGTAAAAATATATTCTAAATATACTTTAAAACCACTCAAATTAATAATTTATCACTATTAATTATTTCTATTAAAAAAGTTGTTTTTAATTAAAATTTAGTAATTTTCACAATTCATCAGAATATGAAAGTTATCCGAAAAGTACCAAAATTTTACCTTAGGCTAAATTCGATACACCGAATCCATAAATGAAGTCCATTTTGAAAAATAAAATTTACAAAATTTCAAAAAGTGGTTATTACTATTCATAATGGCTAGTTTTAATAATATCTTAATAGCATATCGTTGTTTAGCGAAACTTGGTGTTGCGTACAACACACGCTATCGTGGAAGGTTGTGATTGCATCTAATTCAAGCCAGGTCAGAGATGTGTGTTGTGAAAGCTCCTTTAGGTGTAGCGTATAACACAAGACATTAATGAAATTAAAAATAATATTTTTCATAAAATCTCGGGGTGTTACAGAAAAAGTTATATATTTAAAAACAAAACATTTTTACAAGTATTTAATAGATAAAACAATTTAAAGACATTTATAAATAGTCATTGAGTTTGCACAAATTTAATTTCAACTTTTCAAAATCTAAAATAAAGCAGGTAAAGATACAAAAATATAAACATCCATCATATCCCATATCAAAGAAATAATATATCATGTAATAAATAATTATAAAAAACATTCACCTTCTAGTCAAACTCTAACCTATGGGACAATGCATACTAGACACTCATGAGCCTAAAAAGGCATAAGTTTGGATCCAACTAACATTGAGTCCTGCAAAAATCCATTCATATAGAAGAGGTTACCTCTTAGTGGTATCACGCACACTAAGTACACCTATGTATCTTTCTCAACGCACCTAATGTTCCTTCTATGAAATGTTCTTCATATTCTATTTTTCTTAAAAAAACATGCTCACTATTTCATAAAACCATTTCAAAGCCAAAACAATCTACTTCATGGTTTGAAAATTTATTTTCCATTTTAAATCAAGGAAATTATGTTTTCAAAGAAAAAATCACTTTTAAAACATGAAAATATGCCCTTTTAAATTTAAACACATACAATTATATTTGAAATATCAATGAATAAATAAGAAAAACAAGAAATTAAATAAATTAGAACACTGGAACAAATCCACCTACCTTAAGGACATTGAAAAACCAAGAACCTTTTAAAATGGGAATTATGAACCACAAGATCTCATTTTTAAGATAAGGCCTGGAAAAAATACTGAAAAGGATTAATAGGAAACACAATCCTTTTACAAAACAGTAACCGAACAACAACCAAGGAAGAAATATAAGCAAAAATTACCTAGAGAAGAGTAATACAACCCCAATGGTGATTAATCAATGAATGAAATAATTTATAGGTGAATGAATCACCCATATCAACTTAGTGAGCTCTCTAGTTTGAACGATGAAGGTTGCACGGGGAATGAAAAAAACAAATAATTTTCATGGAATATTAAAAACCAACACCATAAAATTTATATGGAATGTAACCCATTTATACATCGTGTAATCCTCAGGTTCCATCTATGATAAAAAAACCCATTGCCTTTTTAATTTAAAATTGCATTTTATACATGAACAGTATGTAATGGTTACATGGCGTGTAAATCCTTCATGTCATTTATCCAATTCATGGTTTCTACCCATCGTCCTTTAAATTATGTGTACCCAACTCACATGGAATGTAAATTCCCTATGAGGTATATAATGTATAAGATTTATATTATAAATTCAAACAGATTATTGACTTCAACCATACATGTATCCACAAAATTCATGGTCGGCCATACTCACCCAAAAAAAAAGAAAACCAAAAGAAAAGGTAAAAACAAACCTGACAGAAATTTGATGGGGAATTATAATCCCCCCACAATAAAATATTTATATCCCGACAAATTGCTCAAGATTTTTGATCCCCAAAAAGAGAATTAAACTGATACCTCATCAGCTACTATTTCTCCCACGTCTAATGGCAGTACTATCTTCACTACCAAAGTACCCGGACCAGGGGGATATTTTTACCGTATAGTACCTTAATTTGGAGTTCCATAATTTGAATTGGATATTCAAAAAAGTGGAATCGATCTCAAGATATACATCCTCCCATCTAATCACAAGTGAATTATCTATTAAATACCTCCTCAACTAGGAAATATGAAACATTTCATGTATAAAATTCAAGATATATGGTAAAAGAAACTGATAGGACACCCTCTCTAGTCGATCAACAATATCAAAAGGGACCAAAACCCACAGTTCCAACTTACCTTTCTTTCCCAACGGATGATTTAGCATGCAAGATGAAACTTAGGGAAAGACCCAATCACCAACCTCAAACTCCAGCAGTCATCACTGATGGTCTGAAAAATATTTATAATGAATTGGTGTCATTATCAAATAACTTTAGATCAACTGAATCATCTTTATTGTCTCATAAACAATACTTGGCCCAACCATGGACCACTCTCTCAACTTTACATAGAACATGGGATATTGACATGGCTATTCATACAAAGCATCAAAGGGTATCATTCTGATCAAAACCTGATAACTATTTTTATAGGAAAACATAACCAAAGGAAAATTCATCTACAAAGATTCACCTAAATCAATCTCACAAGACCATAGCATATCCTCAAGAACCTATATATCCCTCTCTATCTGTCTATCAGCCTATGAATGATAAGTCGTGCTCAATTTCAACGTGAACCCCATTTCCTCCAGAAACAATTTCCAGATTCAAGATGTGAACCAAATTTCCCTATCATAAATGACTATCGGGAACCATAATAAGTATCAAAATATATCATACATATAAGTCCCCAAGTTGTTCTACTTTCTTCATTTACTTTATTGGTAGGAAATGTTCTTATTTTGTGATTCTATTAATAATCACCCAAATTGCATCCTTCCCACTAGGAGTTCATGTAAACCAAAAATGACATCCATGTAAACACTATCCCACTTTAATAATGGAAAGGGTAAAGACTGCAACTAACCTACAGGTCTTAGTTGTTCTACATTAAATCTATGATAAGTGAGACACTGTGACATCATGTCCACAACTAGTCACCTTATCCCCAGCCACTAATACCAATGTCTCAAATCATCATACATCTTTGTAGGCCTAGGGTGAAAGAAACAATATGATTAGTTTCCATTATATAAAAAATAATATCTCAAAGAAAATAGAATATCCAACCTTGTCTAAATGCACATATATCCACTGGGATTCAGATAATACTCACTTAAGGTCTCCCCGCAATTTAAGATTTCTCCTAAGAGTCAGATCTTGATGTTAATCATCTTCTCAAGTTAAAATCACTCATAAAAGATGATTCAACCTTTTTCTAAACCCATAACACTTTTCCACCAAAATCCTTCACTCTCGAGTTCATTTTAGTAAAAAAACTCTTTAGAGACCACTCCTTAACAAATTCCTTCATAGCTTGTATTAGTAATTTTCTTCTCAATGCATCAGGAACCACATTCTCTTTCCTAATGGTATATATGATATCAAAATCATGGTTTTGAAGATACTCAACCCAGCATCTCAATCACAAGTTCAGATATCTCTGAGTGAAAATATATTTTAGGCTCTTATGATTAGAATATATTATAAACTATTCCCTAAAGAGGGAGTTTTTCAACGTTTGTGGTGTATGTACAACAACTGCCAACTCAAGATCATGGGTAGAGTAGTTCGTCTCATGAGGGTGTAACTTGTGAGATCTATAAGCCACAATATGTTTTTTCTTCTTCAAGACACACCCCAAATTTGAACTAAAAGCATCAAAGAAAATATCATAACCCCCAACCCTTGATTCGGAAGAATCAAAACTACTGGTGAATCCAACCTCATCTTCATCTTCTCAAAGGATCACTAAAACATATCACTCCATTCAAACTATACACCCCTATCGGTTAAAACTATCATAAATGATGAGAGCTTGGAGAAGTCCCAAAAACCATCTATAGTAACCATCCAAACACAAGAATCTTTTAATATAAAAAAATTCTAACTACCTACACCTTTTTATAATGTACTGATATACCCCTCTCAGATATCACATGACCCATAATGTTCACTTCGTAAATCAAAAACTCACACTTGGAAATATTAACATAAATACAATGTTTCCTCAAGGTTTAAAGAATGATATTTAAATTCTATTCATTGTCATCATCTGATTTAGAGTACACTAAGATATCATCTATGAATACGACAAAAAAAATAGTCTAATAACCAATGAAATATTTGGTTCATCAAATCAATATATATCATAGGATCGTTAGTGATACCTGATGGAATAACCAAACACTCAACATTCCCATATCAACTCCTAAATGTTGTCTTCTGTATATCCTCTTATCATACTCCCAGATGGTGGTACCCTGACCATAGGTCAATCTTAGAAAACCATTGAACTTCTCTATGTTGAAAAAATATATCATCAATTATTTGTAAAGGATACTTTTTCTTAACAATCCCTCAATTCAAATTTAGATAGTCAATATGAATTATAAGGCCCATGTATTCCTTATTATCTAAAAGTGTAGGTGAATCCCATGGTAACATTCTAGGATGAATAAATAATTTCACCTCTAGGTCCTCAAAATGGACCTTAAGTTCCACCAACTCAGCAGGTTCTATTCGATAGGATGGCATAGAAATGAGCATTATTCCAAGGATCATGTCAATAGTAAACTAGACCTCTCTCTAGGGGGGTAAGCCATAAAAATAACTTGGAAAGACCTTAGGGTATGAACACAATAAATTAGGTATATGACCTCCCAAACAAGGTTCCACTACATCAAAAAACATTTTTAAAAACTAGAATGATATTATACCATCATAAGGAATTATGTGACCTTCCTTTCCGAATCTAGAGTCCCTCTCGCCCTGGAAAACATGAGTGACCCCATTGGTAGATAAGAAATATACCAAAAAATGATAATGGTCTATCTAGACCTTCATGTTGATCATCCCATCCATATCGATAATCAAGTCAATGATGTCAAGATAAAGCACAAAGAAGTCCAAAACCACCTCAAATTCGCTTATCACCACAAAGCACACAAGGAACATAAAACCTTGTTCAGAGCTCTTTCCCAAAGGCATGGAAATATAAAACAATAATGACATAAGATATGAACTAAAGACCAATATTCTAACCAAATTTGATGATATAAAATAATCAGTAGCACATGTATCAAACAATTCTATCACCATATAAGATGAAATAATCATTTTACCTCTAATAGTGGCTATCCCTACCTTAGATTCCTCTAGAACACACTCAGCTACTTAAATACATCCTGATTTAGCTACTTGGACACCACCTTATCATAAGTATGAGACCCAACACCCTTGGAGGCATCAACATGAACCTATAATCCCTTGGTGAAAGTGGATCCCACCATACTACCTCGTGACATCTTGTCCCAGAAATGTTTGAGATGCCTAGAACGCCCATAAAGATGAAAATTCTTAGTTTCCATCATGCAATGGGAAATGGTATAACCACACCTCACACACTAGTAGAAAATAAACTCTTGATTCCCTAAATAAGCCCCTAAAACTAGTCTTGCATAAAACATTCAAATATTGTGCTTCCTTTTCTAACCAGAAGAAGTACCCAAACAAATTGTTATACCAATTGAAGCTCCACCCAAACATATCCTTCTAGATAGGTATGCATTATCCGAAACTAAATTATCCACTACTTCCAAAAATATTGTAAGGCAAAAAAATAAATATCATTTATTGAATATCATCCCTGGGACCAATATTGATCCTTCGAGCATTCAGGTAATAATCCATGAAAAGAATTGGTTCTTGATGCACCAATATGGGAAAATGGGTATGGTACTCTAATATAGAATGCTCCCCTTGTTCCAATTTTAGAAACTCTTAGGTTTTTTATGCATGTAACATCTCAATATAAAAATATTTCTTAAATATCTTCATGAAAGAAACCCAAGTAATATCTTCATTAAACATAACTTTCATGATAAAATCCTACAATCTTCTCCTTAACCCCTCATGCATTTATATGGAAAAAAACCCACTTGAGAATATTTAGAAGTATTTATGAATTTGAAGATCCTCTCAATTCGTTCAATAAAGTCCTTTGATTCTTGGGTCCCTTTATCACCACAGATGATAAGTGGATGTTTCTTGGTAAATTTTAAGCCATGATCAACTGCTCAGCATGGGTTCACTACACTCACTGATCCTATATTATAAATTTTATGGATCACTATCTCAACCAAATATGGGTCCACTAGAGGATCTATCTGCAGAACCCACCATACGACTTCCCCTCTAATATTTCGAAGAGCTCTTCTAGGAGACATTTTTTCGAAAAAAAAATATAGTAAGTAAACTATCTTGAGAAACTCCAAAATCATTGAACAAACTTATATAAATAAAAACAATGATTTTTATAATAAAAATTTAACGTAGTTAAGAATTATACCACAAAATGGAAACACATTCTGAAAGGAATCGGTCCATCCAATAAACTCTCCATTAATTTTATTCAAACAAACTCACACACACCAACTCCCCATACTTTTTTATATTGGATAATTTTAAAAAAATTCCCATAAAACTCATTCAAATGTCCTTAAATACTAGGACTTTGACTTAGTAAATATTTTATGAACACCTATGGAAACTCGAATTTAGTCACAAGGGTGAGCTAGAAATCCCCATTCTTTGCACCTACTATCTGAATTATAAAGATCGTGCTCTTATCAACCCAAGACATTAAATCAACTTAGGTAGTGAAAACAATCTTTATGATGAGTAAGTCCTCTAATAAAAAAATTTTAACAGACCAATCTGATTCAACCAGACTAGTTACAAATTCATCTGATTAAATGGTGAGTTAAAATAAAGATAATCAAAAAAGTATCATATATAAGGAAATGAAGACATACAAATAGAGTAAAAAAAAGAAAAAAAGTCAGATATAACTGAGAAAAAACATGATAAACTATAAAGTATGACATGTCTAGAAAAACTAGTCTCCATATCACCAATAATCAACTCCAAACCAAACCCAGACCAAAATAGCGAGGTAAATAGAATCCAACATGCTATAGAATGTCCTTACCTTTACTTTTATCCTAAAAAACAAGTTCTATATCCAACTAAAGGATAGAATTAGGTTGTGAAAAAAATCCCATTAGGATTCCACCTGGAAATCTCTATAAGTCAAAGTATAAGGAATTCAATAGTTCTATCATTAAAAAAATACAAGAATTTTATATATAAACCAATTTAAAAACATTTCCCAAATAATCATTTAGTTTCCAAAAATTGAATTTCATTTTTTCTAAATCCAAAACAAAGCAGGTAAAGATACAAAAATATAAACATCCATGTGATCCAACATCCATGAAATATTCTATCATGAAACTAACAACTAGAAACAACAATACTTCTTATAGTTGGGCTCCATCCTATGGGACAATATGTACTAGACACTCACAAGACTAAAAAGGAATAAGTTTTGATCCAACTAACATTGAGTACTTCCAATGTCCATAGATATATTAGATGTTACCTATTATTGGTGTCTCACACACTAAGTCTACCCATGTTTCTTTCCTGACACACACAAGGTTCCTATTGTGTAATGTTAGTCAATTTATATTTTTTAAACTATGATCACATTTTTATAAACCATTTCAAATCCAAGACAATATGCCTCAAGTACTGAAAATTTATTTTCCATTACAAATAAAAGAAATTACCTTTTCAAAGAAAACCCCTCTTTTCAAATGTGAACATGTTTCCTTTTAAATTTCAACACATTTAATTACACTTCAAATCTCAAAAAAAAACAATAAGAACAGTGACCAATTCAACAAATTAGAACACTTGAATAGATACACCTACCTCGAAGACATAGAAAACCTAACATACTTTGAAAAGGTGGATTAGAACCCACAAGATCCACCATTGGAAGATAAGGCATGAAAAAATATTGAAAATTATTGATAGAAAAAACACTCTTATTACAAAACCACAGCCAAACCACAACCAAGGAAGAACCCGAAGGAACACTTACCTAAAGAGGATCAATACAAAAAAAATTGTGATAAATTGCTGAACTAAATTATCTATAGGTGAAGGAATCTTCCAAAATTACCAATAGTGCTATCTATGTTGAGTGAGTGAGGCTTCACATGGAAATTGTGAAACATTTCACTCACATGGAATCGTAAAAACCGACATTATAACCTTGAGACAACATGTAACCCATTTACACTTAATGTAATCCATGGGGTACATATATGATTAAAAACCCATCACATTTTTAATTTAAACTCTGATTTTATGAATACATGGTCAATAACTACTTCATGACATGTAAACTATTCATGTCATGTAACCAGTTTATGGCTTCTTCCCAATTGCCATTACACAACATGTACTCAACTCGCATGGTGTGTAAGTGCCCAGTGAGCATCAAAAAGTGTAGGCTTTATGTTAAAATGTCCAAAAGATTCTCAAATTCACCATTATATGTATCCTTCAAATTCATGGTCTTCCATACATTCCCAATGAATAAGGAAACCATCAAAAACGTAAAAACAATACCTTTTAGAAAGGTAATGGGGCATTACAACTCAGGGGAAGTCATTATGAATCATAGTTTCTAGTGATATTGGTTCTAAAACTCCTGAAACTTCTCTGATTTACTTGGAAGATTACATGAAAACTATGGATGTAAAGGATATTTTAGACAATTAAACTTTTTCTAAAAGGTAAATATGGGTGAGAGTTATTATTCAATCCATGGAAGAAACTACTCCTGATATTAGTCCATCCTTTTCCCTTGCAACATTTCAACCTAATGTCCTTCTTATTTTCTCTGTTAGATAATAATTGGACTCATCCATTACCATATTGGTTAGTGTTGGTAAAGAAAGGGCCATCTCAATAGTATCATGTGTTATCTATTTTTTTAATTAGCTTCATCTAGGGAGACAAGTCATAAAATTATAACAAAATCAGTTGGTTTTGTAATTCAAAATGTTGCTAGTATAGAAAAATAAGAAGATCTAGAATATAAAACTCAGATTTTTGAAAAAATATGAGGTAGATCATAATTTTAAGAATCCTATCATGTGGATGAAGTACATAATGTTGGTGAAACCCAATAGGTTTATTAAAATTGGATTATAGAATTTCATCAGGATATATTCACTCTAATTAGTACAACACATAAAAGTTCATGAATTTCCACAGTAGAATTGCATGTTTCTAATGAAACAGCCTTATGGAGCTATTAAAAATTTATTTATGAAGTGAAATATCTTAAAATTTAGTTATTCGAGTCCATATGTGAAATAAAAAATCTTCATGAGCAAGTTTATTCAAAAGATGATGTTAGTGAATTGAAGGTGTTAGTTCAATCATCTTTGGAGAAGTTTTTAATGAATATTTTAGATAAGCGTCCAATCATTTGGATATAAAGTCAAAATTGGATAGAGTTTCACAAGATAGAGACATGATTACTTCCACTATCGCTTCCATGTAATGTGGGATTCCTTCCAAGGATATGTTTTAAGACCATCAAAAAGGTATGATTGCTAAAGTTAGAAGGATTCCTTCATTTCCAAAAAAAATATATCTTGTCTATTGATCAATATCATAATGAAGTCATTCCTTTAATAATGAAATAAGTATAAAAAATTTAGAATATTTCAGTTAAAGTGAAAAAGGATACTATATTTATTATCATAGGGTTGAAAATAATGGATGGATCACTAGAAAATAATTTTTAAGTGTTAGAGAAGAAGTTTGAAAATGTTCATTAGTTGGTAGAAAACAACTTAAAAAAACATTTTTCTAAATAAGAATAAAAAGAAGAGAAATATATTTTTACTGAACCTTAGAAACATCATGTATCCAAAAAAATAAAAGATATAATTCCTGGGAATCATCAAATTGAGTTTCTAGAAAATCATCTTGAATCATTGAAGAAGTTATTTGTGATCTGTTTTGGGAAAGGATATTTTCAAAATCTCTTTGTAAATTTTTGTCAAAGATTTAATAATGGTGTTATGAATCTCATTTAATATGTAATGAATTATATGGTAAAGAAAAATGGCTCATATGTAGAATCTCTGTTTCGTCTTCAAGGAAGACATTTTCTTAGACCCCCTATACCTGACCATCATGCCTCTACATCTCAAAAAATCTAGGAGATTTTCAATCCAACTAAAATCTATTTCATCAAAAATATTCAGATTCCAAAATAAGTTTCATTACCTCTACCTAAACCCTTTTAGATGCTTTTTTGTCCCAATATATAACTTTGATATAGCAAGATCATAGAAAAATTCTCACAACATTCAATCCATGTTGGACCCCAGTTATGTTTTGGTTTTATTTGTTGTAAATAGATCAATATGTTTGTGAGGGAAGTATGTTGAGGAGTGATGAAAATCAGATCCATCATTTGAAAATCAGATCTAGCATTTAAAAATAGAACCAGTTTTATGAAGAAATATGAACTACTTTTCTGATCATGTTTCTGAAAAAATTGGAACCACTTTTCTGAGCATGTTTCTTAGAAAATCATAACATGTTTTCTAATCAGATCAAAACCTTTTTCGAGAAAATTGAAACCTATTTTCTAAGGAAATTGGAACCAATTTTCTGAGCATGTTTCTGAAGAAATAAAAACCACTTTTCAAAGTATGTTTCTATGAAAATTAGAACCTATTTTATGAGAAAATCATAACATGTTTTCTGAGAAAATCATAACCTATTTTTGAAGAAATCAGAACAAAATTTTTGAAAATATTTCTGAGAAAATTGGAAGGTATTTGTTGAGAAAATCAAAAACTCTTTCTAAGAAAATAGGATCCAGAACACTGAGAAAAATAGAACTAACATTCTAAGAATATAAAATCCTGAATTCTGAAATAATCAGATCTAGCATTAAATATAATGATGATTTTCTAAAATTTGAGTTCTCAAAAATCATAATTAAGTTTTAAATATTATGATAAAGATTTATAAATGAAAAATTGTGGAAAGGAAATATTATAATAAAGATTTTGTTGAGCTTAAGGTAGAGAAAGATCTTACTCAAGAAAATATCTTGCTCAAGAAAACGATCTTGATCAAGAAAATAATATTTCTCAAGAAAATATCTTTCTCAAGAAAATATCTTGGTCAAGAAAAATATCTTGATCAAGAAAATATCTTTCTCAAGAAAGAGATATTGCTCAAGAAAAATTACTTTCTCAAGGAATTGTTTCTTACAGAATTTTTTTTATGAAAGTAAAATTTTCTTACAGAAAAATTTTTTCAAGAAAGTTTGAAGCATTGAAGAATTAAAAGGAAGAACTGAAAGTTTAGGCGATTTTAATATTTTAAAAGTAACTAAATGAGTAAAATATATAAATAATATTTATGGAGAATTGAATATTTGAGAAATTTTGTTAAGAAGTAAATATTTTCAAAATCCCACCTAAGACATTTTTGAGGTCCCTATAAATGGAGAGACGAGTTCATTTGTATGTGTTACTCTTGATTATTCAAGAACTAAAGCACTAAAATTTATGGGACAGGTATTGAGTATCCAACAAAACATTGTATTTTAGGTTGATTTTGAGGAAGTTTTTCTAACTGAATATTTGGAAGACTATTCAAGACCAACATACTCCTTAACTGAATTTTTTAGGTTCTTTAAAAAGGTACATAGGTCAGGTTTCATTCAAAATACTTGTAGGGAAAGTGTAGACTTTCTAAAGAGTATCAGAATAGAAGAAGGAAAGTTAATCTTCTGACTATGGATTCTTATTAGTTTTTGAAAAGGATTGTTTTGGGAAGTGGATACTAGAGAGGCTAATTGGAGGGTATAACCAACTATAGTAGTAAAGTTTCTACTAGGATTATAGAATTGTTCTTTTCTTGTTCCTTGGTTTTTTGAAAAGATGATAGTGAAATATTCCATGTTGGTTGGACTATCCAATATGGAAATGAGTACGTCTTTATATCAAACATTATAAATATCATGTGATGCCTTATCTTTATATTTTTTGAATATGAATGGTTAAGTTGTGAGTTATACTTCAGTGGATTATAACACTAAAAAGTTTCAAAGGTTAATAATATTTTTTTAAGAAGTTAAGAAACTTTCTTAGAAAATAATAGGAACCACTAATTCACCACCCCCCCCCCCTCCCAGTGGTCTTGTTCCTACTTGGGAACTAAAATTGGTATCAGAGAGAGGTTCCCACTAGAAGATCAATATCTAATAATGGAGAAAATAGATTCCATGAAATATAAGTGGATTCTTTTCTTTAGTAGAAAGAACTATCATTTATGAAAATATAGAATGATTCCATATCTTATGTCTCTTGGGTACGATGTTTTGAAAGTTACTACAGAAGGATTTCCTCCAGACTGAAAATTAAAATTTATTTACAATCAAAATCCCTTTTAAGGGGTGATGGGGAACACAAAATAAAATTAATGACATAAGGACATAAACTGGTCCCTAGAAATCAAAGATCCATCAGCAACCAGATCATGCCAACAAAGGAACTCTCCTCCCAAGTAGCTAAAAAGTTATGTCTAACATCTACCTTCTCATCGCTACTCAGCTAGCTATCTCATGAAGATCTTCATAGTCCTGAAACTGATGAAAAAATTTCATACCCTCTCAAACATATATATCTAGATAGAAAATTTTTAGTGAAAGCTTCCTGCTCTGAAACTCATTTGGATCATCCCCTTGAAGATGGTTTGGATGCTTAGACCCTTGAACACGGGCCACTAAACACAACATCACTCGATGCGTAACCACCATGAGAATAATTCATGAAGAAAATAAAATTCATTGAAAATAAAATCAACAATGGACAAATAAACATCCCAGATACCCGAATTACCACTGGAAGACAACCTCACTGCGATGAACCCACGGTGCTCCTGTCGAAACCACAGCTACACCCAAACAACCCGAAGATGTCGCACTTTCAAAGTTGAGAGAAGTTACTCCAATTCCATCTACGGATGGAAGGCGTAACAACCAAACCAAAGGAGTGTCACCAAAGAGGGGAACCCCATCCATCGGGACCAGAAGTTCTACTCTGGGCCTGAATCCAATCTGATCTGAACCGAGGAGGAACCCACACCGGAGGCTAAAACACAAAGTCATGCAAGAAGCTATAAGAACCCACAAGGGATGGGAACGGAGCCACCCTAGTGAATTCGACCATCCAAAGCACCACAAATCACATCTCCACCATCAGAACCACTCACAAACTCCAGAAAAATCCACCCTAAGCCTTACCCAACCAGAGTACGATGTAGAAACCAACTCTAGACCCCTACGTAGCGAAAGAGAAAAACAATCCTAATTCCTAGAGGCCGGATCACGGCCCCATCATGGAATATGACTACAAACCCTCATTAGGAAAAAGGACTGAGACCCCCCACTAGAGGAAACCCCAATGTTGCATAACTAGACCTCAACCCCAACGCCACACTGAATCGTGACCCCTACATCAGACGAATAGGGACCCCAATGCCACGCCACACACTAGAACTTGACTCCTTTTCCACACTAGACCATGACCCCTTTTCAAGATGAACATGAACCCAATATTGCCACTGCAGAAACTATATCATGACCCCAACACCATCTGGACCATGACCTCAATGCCATTTAAAACCTGACCACCCTACTGCAGAAGGATTCCAACCCCACTCTTCCAGATCTAAGACCACCGTATGGGAACCAATGTTCCTTGAACTCACCAGGAGAAACCTCGGAGAAACCATCACCCAAATAATAATGGAGGAGGATGGAGGGGACATAGGAAACCCTAATATTGCAGCACCCCTTACGGTGCCATGAGTCACTCCGCATATCCCCTAGAAAGATTTCCTTATCATATTGAGAATACTACTCTTATTATTGCTGATTAGAAAAATCTTGAGAATTATGGGAGAGAAAAAAATGGTTCTCTCTCATCACTTAATAAATTTGAGTTTCATAGAGTAAAGGGAGTTCGAACCCCCAAAGGTATTTGGGATGAGAATAAAAAAATTATGAAGGAAATATAATGGTTAACAAAGAAAAAGTTATAACTCTTGAGGATAAAGTATGAAGATATGAAAATGGATAAGTAAGAATCTATTGGTGACATATTTATAAGGTTAAATGATATTATTAACACTCTAAGATGTCTTGGTGAGTAATTAGAAGACTAAACTATTGTTGAAAAGATCTTGAGAATTCTTACTAATAATTTTTATGCCAAGGTTTCAAATTTGGAAGATATAGATCCTGAAACTCTATCTCTAGATGATCTACATAGTATTCTCGTTACTTATGAAATGTGAATAGGGAATGTTGTGAGAAATAAATAAAATTTTGATCAAGAAATGGCCTTGAAATATTTGTAAAAATGTAAAAACAAAGTTGAATAAGTTAAATAATAATCAAGTGATTCAGAAGCTGATGAAGAATCTGAATATTTCAATAAAATTCCTTTCCTCATTTTAAAGACATACAATAAGTTAAAATTGAAAAGTAAAACTCTCAAATGTTAGAATTGTGAAAGGAAAGGAGATTTTTTCCAAAAGTTTTCCTAGTAAGAATATTATATAACATTAGTCTGAAGATGATGATGAGAACCCAGGGAAAAAAGTGGAAGAAACATAAAAAATATTTTCTTATGAAAAAAACAAATTTAATACAGTGGAAAAAAGAATAATGATTCATCATATGATAATGAATTCAATCATGAAATCAACTTTATTTCTCAAGTTATAAATGTATGTGATTCATCTAGTAGTGATGAGGAGATTAATGAGATGAATGAAATAAAATGGATTCTCAAAAATGATCAAGAGAAAGAAATTGAGCACAATACGCAACTCAAGAAAGAAATAAAGAACATAAATAAATATATTGAATGTATAAATTTTAATAATGTTGATTATGAAATAAAATTTTATAGTTATGAAGAAAATATAGTTTATAATGAGAATCATGACAAGATTGAATCTAAACTTGTTGAATAAAGTAAATAGAACAAGTTGAAGGTAGCTGAATCCAAAAAATTCATAGATGTTCTGAAAATTAAGTTGGATGAGGAAGAATAAGAGTTATAAAAAACACAATCAATTCATCTTACAAAATAATTAGAGACAACAAATATGAGAGAAAACTTCACCTAGGATATTTTTGTTAAAGGTGAAACATCTAAAGATGGTAAGAAGAAGGAATTAAAAATTTTGGTTTGTGAGAAAACATCTTTCATAAAAAAGATAGGAATTATTCAGTAAAGTATCCTCTTGAGAAAAGTGGACCGGGATTCATAAAGAAATAATAACAACAAAGATCCAATTGTTTTTACTCTCAATCTGAAAGGGAAACATTCAGTGGTCACTATTGGTGATGTGGAATTTCTAGACACAAAGCTTATTCATTTTGGTATAACATGTCTTTACTAAGAAATATGCATGAATCAAGGGGGAGCTATGATGAGAAAAAAAAATCTTCTAAATATTATGTAAAATTGAATAAGGAAACTTAGAATATGAGAAAGTCTGAGTATGTTAATAAATATATGTTTTTTAGGTAAGTGGAGAAAAATGAAAAATGTAGAATTCAAAAAGAAAGAGTGCTAAGTTATTTGGCAGGAAAAAGTTAGTATAGAAATAAAGTTAGAAGAAGCACAAAAATTATCTAAATAAAGAGAAAATAAAAAGGTCTCTGATGATGTGATAGAAGTTTATAAAAAGGTATCAACGGATTGTGCGTTAAAATTATAGTAAATATGTAGGTGATGTGAACAAGAAGGGAATTTTACTAAAAATTTATTGAAAATACTATCAGAACATGAATAAGGGATGAAAAAGTTGTTACAAAATCATTGTAACAAAAATATTACTAAAGAATAAAATAAGTTCACATCCTTATCATAAAATTCTATAGATGAAGACAGACTTGTTGAAAAATATGAGAATGATGATCAGAATGAAGAAAATACAACCAATTCGAAATCGAAAAAGAAGAATAAAAAATTGAATATTGAGAGAAGTCTCTCAGAATGAACTTTTCTTTTCAGAATCTATGAGGTTCCTTCTTATTCCCAAAAATATTATTGGTACTAATGTTATGGTAATTTAAGGGGTTTATGTAAAGAAGCTAATTTTTCTAAGTCTCTTACTATTCTTATGAATGTAATGAGGTTAAGAATTTTTTTTAAAGTTATGTTTATACACCTAAATTTTTTGATATGTTTGTTGATATTGGTAAAAAATATTTTTTTAAAATAAATTATTTTCATGATTTCCCAAAAAAATGTGAATGTTGAAGGAAACATGAAAATGTATTACATGAAAGTTGTGTAATGACCAATATTGATAACCTTGATTATACACTCCTATTTTCTACATTGGGTTCACCCACATATACTTATAGTTGTTTAGTTAATGTATCTTTTTAAAAAAACCCATGTGATGCTTATGTTATTATAATGAAGAATTTTATGTTTTTGAGATTAAAGTTCCAACATTTTGAAATAATACATTTTTTAATAGTGCAGGAAACATGTTGTGATGAACCCTTTGAATTTTATTTTCAATAATTAGGAGATAATATATTTATATAGAGAGGAAAAAATGTGGGAGAGATAAGGAATAGGGGTATAAATAAAAAATACATGGGAAAAATGTGAGAAAATAAAACAATACTACTTATTATTCTGAAGTGGTTAAGTGTAGGTATTGAAGTGGGTGTTGACAAAAAACACAAAGGGGGAGATTGATAGACCCAAATTATGTTTTGGTTGTATTTTTATTCAATAGATAAATATTCTAGTGAGGAAATTATGTTGAGTAATGATGAAAATATGATCCATAATTTCAAAATCGCATCAAGCATTTGAAAATCAGAACCTGTTTTTTTGATGAAATCGGAACCACTTTTCTGAGCACATTTTTGAAGAAATCAAACAACTTTTCTATGTATGTTTCTCATAAAATTAGAACCTATTTTCTGGGAAAATAAAAACTTATTTTTTGAGAAAATCGGAACATGTTTTATAAAGAAATCATAATCACATTTCTCATCATGTTTCTGATGAAATAGAAACCACTTTTTTGAGCATGTTTCTAAGAAAATTGGATCCTATTTTCTCAGAAAGTTGGAACCAATTTTTTGATAAAATCAGAACATATTTCTGAAGAAATTGGAACCAATTTTATAAGCATGTTTCTGAGAAAATATGAATCTTATTTGTAAGAAAATCAAAACCTATTTCTGAAAAAATCGAATCTAGAACTATGAGAAAATCAGAAATAACATTCTGAGCATATCAGATCCTAAATTCTAATATAATCGAATCTATCATTAAATATAATTATTCTTTGTTGATCTTAGAGTTATCATAAATCATATGTAATTTTTTAAACTTATGATAAAATCTTTATGAAAATAAATTGAGGAAAAAAATATGTTAATGAATTTGTTGTTGAGTTTGAGGTAGAGAATGATCTTGACCAAGAAAATATACTTCTTAAGAAAAATATCTTTCTCTAGAAAAAGATCTTGCGGGAGAAAAAGATATTTCTCAAGAAAATATCTTTCTCAAGAAAATTATCTTACTCAATAAAATGTTTCTTACAGAAAACATTCTTATGAAAGGAAAAGTTTTTTACAGAAACATTGTATCAAGAAAGTTTGAAGCATTGAAGAATTCAAAGGAATATAAGAAAATAAAGGAGATTTGAATATTTGAAAATTAATTAAATGAGTCAAATATATATCAAATATTTAAGTAGAATTAATGATTCAAGAAATTTTGTTCAGCATAAAAGCATTCTAGAATCCTGACTAAGCCATTTTTGAGGTCCCTATAAAAGGAGAGCTGAGTGCGTTTGTATGTGTAACTCTTTAATGTTCCAGAACTCGAGCTCCAAATTTTTTGTAAAAGGTATTGATTATCCAACTAAAATTTGTGTTTCAGGTTGATGCTTAGGAAGTTTTTCTAAATGAGGATCTAGAAGACTATTCAAAACCAATATATTCTTTAAGTGAATTTTTGACGTTCGTGAAGAAGGTACACTAGTGAAGTTTGATCCAGCTTACTTTTGGAAGAAGTGAAGACTTTATGAAGTTGATTATAAAATAATAAAGAAAGTGAAGCTTGTGGATATGGATTTTTACCATTTGATGAAAAGGATTATTTTGGGAAGTGGATACTAAAAAGGATAGTTGGGGTTACAACCAAATATAAAACGAAGGTTTGTAATAGGACTGTATAATTTATCTTTATATGTGCCTTTGAATTTTAGAAATAATATAGTGAAAGAATCTATATTGGTCGGTCTATCCAACCTGATAAGGAGTAGTTCTTTGTATCTTACCATGTAAATATCATGTGTTACCTTCTCTTTATATTTCTTTCATATAAAAGGTGAGGTTCTGAGTTATACTTAAGTGGATTGTAACTCTAAAAAGTTTTAGAGTTTAAGAATGATTTTGTTAATAAGTTAAGAAAATTTATTATATAAACAAAAAAGAAACCATTTTTAACCTCCCCCCCCCCTTAGTGGTCTTGACTATACTTGGGAACTACATTCCACCTCAGTAAGGATTTCTCAAGGTGATAGAGATGGGCTTGGAAGATCAGTACTAACCATGGATGATGTGGTTGGAGAAAGTGTTGAGATCTTATATATAAATCCTTCTTACCCATTGACCAACCATAATCATTCAAAATACCCCCTCAAAAAATATTTTTGAGCCTCAAAACTGACACACTTTTGAAATTTTCTTATTTATTTGAACGGTCTCACACAAACAATTAAATGGTGTTTTAAAATAAATATTTGAATAGTTTAATGCTTATATTTCATATTTTTAATGAATTTTTTTACTTTATTATTATTAGAGTTTATAACGAATGTGTTTATCTATTTTCTTAATGTTTTGATATATATTATTAGCATTTATTCACTGCAAATGTTTTATATTTCATTACACTTTATTGATCATCTTTACTTATTTTAGGATTTTTTCTACAAAATAGTTTTTTAGTGTAACTTGGTGCCAAATTATATTCACAATTAGTGGTTTCAAATATTTACACTTTTCCATGTTCCATATTTATTGTATTATTTTTCCTTATCCTACTTTTTTGTAATATCACAAAAAGTCAGAGAAGAAAATGAGATTACAAAAATTAAAATTTATTTTAATTCTTCTCTTGTTAAATTTTTGTTTATTATTCAATGGGTTTTTTTATCATCAAGACGAGGGATATTGTTGGACAGACTTATGTTGTTCCAACCTATGTTAGTTCTTATGTGTTTTGATGATTCAAAATTTCCCTATTCTTATTCTAATGAGTTTATTATAAGTGTTTCATATTATATTATTTTATAATGCATTAGATATTTGTTTCAATGGATTTTATTCTATGATTAATATAAGTTATTATTTTATGCTAAGTAAAATTTTCAAATCTATGATAAAGTATTTTATCTTATAGGATTCTTGTGTTCAGATTTTATCTTCTATTTTCTCATAGTCTGAAAACACTGTATTGAAAATTTATCTTACTATGTTATATAATATCCTCATAGGAGAATAAGTTATCTAAAGTATGTTTAGAACTATATATTTCAGTCAAAGAGTAGTTATAAAAAGTATTTAACTTACACAAAGGATATTTTGAAAATATTATTTTGTGATCACCAAGAGAATATGTGACAGTTAAGTATCACACATTAGTAACATAATTCTCATAACCAAAAGAATTATTCTATGTAATGTTTAATTTAGTTTATCTTACACACAGTATAATTCAAATATCAATTTTATCTTAATAAGCCTCTTAGAATTTTATTTAATGAGGATAATTATATCATTTTTTATCTTCTGAAGAAAAATATGTTGTGAAAATAATCATGATTTATTTTATAATGTTTTCATAATCTCTTGATAATTCGTTTCATGATTTTAAGTGTATCGAAAAAGGATTTTTCTAATTAAGGAAAGGTTGGTTTTTATAGTGTCGTTATTTGAGGAATAGAAATATCTGAATAAGAAGATTTATGAAATCATCATCAGAAATGTATACTCTATATTTGAATGGAATGTGTACATTCCATTAAGATAATGTCACATCAAATTTTCAATAGATTATTTAGACAACCATGGAGATTATCTGGTAATCCTAAGTTCAAATCAAATATGATATATAAATATTAAGAACTAGCCACTATATGGATATACATAGAGAGATAGATATGAGCACGTACATATAATTACTCTAGTAATGATAATGAAGAATTTTTTCACACAGAAACAATCTCGTACAATGCTCTTGTATTATTCTTATAAGTTTTTTAGTTAAAATAAAAGACCCTCAAGAGCTATGATTTTAAGAACATCGTCTTCTCAGGTTGTATCATTATCCGATTTCAGTTGATTCTTTCAACTCTATACTAAAAAGGAATCATCAAATTTCATTCATCTAAATTTTATCTACACGCATTATAAGTAACTTTTTTAAGACTATGGATAATTTTTTAAAGGGAGAACCTAGTTGAGAGTTTTCTACCTTTGTAATAAGTACGGTTTCTTGTACTCTGGTGGGAGTCAATGAGAGAAGGTATTTCTTAGTGAAAATCACCAAACTCATAGAATAGAATGTTGGTGGAGTGGAGTAGGGGATTTGAGTTTCCAGAACCACTATAAAACTATTATGTCCAATCTCTTTATGCTATTGTTCTATATTTCCTCTTCATAATTTTGTTAAGTGAAATATTATAACTTTCATACCTTTAAGAGGGTGATTTTAAAGTAAATAAAATTTTAGGAACTAAATTCAACCCCTCTTGAGTTTTCCGATATCCATATCAAGGAAAATAATTATGTTACCATTAAGATAGGTAACACTAGAAAATTGTATCACCCCAAAAATTTTATTGTGTGTTTCTATGAAAAACACTGTATTCATTAGGTAACCTATATATCATGAATCACTGAGCCCCTATGGAATAAGACATGGTTACTTATAGGATATGGCCATAACTTAGCCACTAAACATAAATTTACCAGCTCTGTGATTTGAATTATAAAAATCTGATATACATGGTTGTGTTCAAGATGATATTTAGAGTCTGATAGAATTAACTTAATTTTCAGTGAATAGTAACCTACCCTTATGAATAGTAACTTGCCCTTATGAATAGTAACTTACCCTTATTAGTATTAATATGGATCTTATTAATGGTATCCATACCCTTGAGTGTATAAATGAATTTAGACACCCTAAAGATGATGATGAATGTTCTAAGTGTTTATATATTTCAATAAAATAATTATTTAATAAAATATTTAATTAATCATATTTAGAAAATTATCTTTGAAAAATGACTTTATTTTTGGATTCTACACGTCGAAAAATGGTTAGGGTGAATTTTTGGTATTTTTCTGAAATACTTGAATTTTTTATGAATAGTAAAATCTGATAATTCCTAATAAATGATAAATAATGGATTAATTGGGTAATTGATGATGATATGCTTGAGTAAGTTAAATTGGTTCGAAGTCACATGCATATATTACTATTTTGGGTCATGTAATACTCACTATTCCTTGTCTTGAGGAGAAATAATAAATTAATGAGTTTTATATTAAGAAATCCCCTCTCTCCTTCACTATAAAACCCCCTCTCACCCACCTTCCATTCACTCCTCTAAAGCCTTGTTCCTTCCCCAAATTATATCCAAATACCTTCCCAACTTCCTCCCCCACGTCCAGAAATCTTTGGTCTCATAAAAAGACCAAAACCTCTACCCTTAATAAGTTCTCAAGGAGGAAGTCTCAAGAGGTAAATTCCTCTTTCAAATCCCTTCTTTTCTTTTAAGTTCTTTTATTTTTATTTCTTTTCTCACCTACCTTCACCAAAATAGTATGATAAATCTGGTAACATACATGTACTGGAATTTTTTCATGCTAATGGTATATATTCCATTATCTTCTCTCCTTTCCCCACTTTTATTTGAAAGAAATGACAGAACCATTTAAGATGTGCTAATTTAGCACATTCAAGGACAACAGTTTATCGATTTCTATTATAATCATTAATTCGGGTCAGGAAACCATTTTTGTTATGGTTGAACTAGCTTATTATGAAATATATTCTATTTTTAGTTATGTAATACTTTTGTACACATGTTATTAAGTTATAAAGAAAAAAATGTTCAAAGTAATCAAACCCACCGATTAACCAAAACGGTTATCACTAAGGTTATATATATAAAAATTTGACTTCAATCTAAGTAACCCAAATTAAATTTAAAACAATTTAATCTCTTGGATGTTCATTAATAGTTTATAACTTCATTTCTGGACAACCACATCCATCTTATATATTTATCTGAACTTGAATATAAGTGAACCAATCATTTAAATCCAAGTAAACAAACGATCCCGAACAATGAAATTGAACCTTAGAACCAATAAAAAAGACCTAGAATGAACTAAAAAGGATTATAATAAATCATTTACATATAAAATAGGTTATGTACTTATAAATTAATAATCTTAATTTGTTTATTCAGGTATTTAATAACAATTCAAGAACACCCTCAGGCATAAGGTAAGGGATTGCTTAACTCAATTTTCATTCTTTGAGTTAAACATCTATTTCATTAGTTACATTGTTCTAAGAATAAGTGTGAATGATATATTATTGTTTTATATTGTATATCCACTTATATTTTGTGGATTTTTATTATTATTGATAGGGTGGATTTTTATTTTGTGGATTTTTATTTTTATATTATTGTTTCATTGATTCATCTTCACTCTAATGACACAATCCTTGTAAGGGATCCTCTCTCTCACTTTTATTCAAGAATCCACCCTATCTTGTGTGATTTTGTTTTTAATTTCTAATGATGGGGTGTGTTTTCTTATCTCCCCCATACTTCCCTTTTGACATATAAATAATGGGATACCCCTTTACCTCTCATTAATACCTTGCAATAACACTCGTTACCATGCCAAAATATTTGTAAGAGGTTTTTCTCATCTCACTTTCAATTATGTGGGATCTCCATTGTTCACCTATTATTTCTTATATGTGTTATAGGTGTACTACCATTTGATATATTTTATCATGGTTCTTATTATATTCATTGTGTTATGTGACTCTTTTGGTCATTATTAACTCTTTGTCATACGACTCAATTGAATACAACACTGTAACGAGCTTTGATTAAATTTTCACTTCGTTATGACTTGCTTACTAATTGTGCACCTACTCTTTCTTATGTGGTGTACCTACTTCACATTTGATATAAATTTTCCTTTGAAAGTATATTCCATTTAAATATTCATATTCTCATATCATGGATATTATTATTGTCTAATCCGTATACCATTTTACATAGGATATTTATTTTGAATGTTGTTTTGACGGTGTAAATGTTGACGAATCTGTATCCTCTATTCTATGCGGATAATGTAAATAAATATTGCTCTTTTATTAAATCTATTTATAAATAATTCATGGATGTAGAGGTGGGTGGGGCCCACTACAGCCCCTCAATGCATCGGTAGGTCTCATGAGACAACACAGTTTGGCGACAGACCCTTCATGTTTGATTCCAAAAAATCAGATAGGTTTCTACCCATAGAACTAAACTGTTTTTACGGTATTATGGTTCATGTGCTAGATACATAATGTCCAATTAATAAGAATTTTCTTTTTTCATTCTCAGTTATTATTATTATCCATGAGGTTTTCACTATGGAAAAATATTTGGATGTAGTTTCATTTTCATTTTTTTAATGGCATTACTTTTTTATTTATTCACTATGCCATTTTGATTATGTCAGATTGATTATGATTCCCTTATTATTGTACTCATGCTTCCACTATTTGTAACCCTTACTGTGCATTTTACCTCACCCCTTTCACTGTTTACCATCAACAGGTTATGAAGAGGAGGTCATTTATTGAGTGATCGTGGATGCGGTTTTTGTTTTTCATTATGAATTGTATATTGTAACCTTATCCAATGTAATTTGGGTTAAATCTGTGTATCTAGTTTCTTCAAGACTACTAAACTGATCATTACTTCAGGATTTTCATTCCTTCTAACCATGCCAATATCAAAAGTAATGCACTGGCTCTAGCCTAGTGGGGTCGAGGTGTTACAGTTGGTATAAGAGGAAGTTTAGTAGAAAACATGGAAACTAGAGTAGGAAATATATAGTAGGGAATAAATCCCTAAGGTAGTATTTGAGGATAAACTTACAAGATCATCCTGGTATTTTGGTAAGGAATATATTATGTAGAGTTTTCAAGCAGTACATCCCTGTCTAGATACGAGCAGGTAGAGGCGGCTCTGGCACAGATGTATCTAGGGGTAAAACCAAAAAACACCACTTTGAGCTAGACTCGAACGAGAACTAGTACATGAAAACCGGACTTTTTGCACTCTTGGTTACGACAATCCTGGGGGATATGCTTTGGATAATTGAAATTTTCCTTAAAATCCATTATGAGGGTGTTTAATGTAAATTTTCCTCATAGGATTTGGTTTGGAAAACATTGGAAACCAGAACTGAACAATGAAAAACTTACTTAAACAGTACTAAGAGTGATGTTTTCTTAATTTTCAGATGGTGGACGAAGGTACTTGTCTTTTGTCTCTTCCAACAGAATTATTAGAGGCCATAGTGGGAAAATCATGTGTAGAAAACTACGAGACTTTAAAAAATATTCGTTTATCATGAAATACCCTCTACCGAGTATCCAACTCTCCTCGGGTACTCCAACTTCACCATGGAGCAGGTTTCATCTATTACCTCATGATGAGTGAAAAATTCCCATTCTATGTAAGACAAGGGAAATATTTCTAGGGTATCTTAAAATGTTTTACCCTAGCCAATAATTTCTTTTCTCTTCATAATTTTGAGGAGGCTGCACAAGGGTGCGACCTCTGGGCAGCATATCTATGTTAGATTTTGACCTACGGACTCCATGGTTGAGTTGTGGACTTTGAAGCCCTTGAGAACGAGACTACCCATTTTCATTATCAGCATCATGTTCTTACTGATGTTGCTCAACTTGTTACCTGACATGCTTCTTTCAATCTGATTTCTAGATGTCCACACGCGGTTGACCCTAGTTGCACACGTTGCATCTGGACCATGGAGATAGAGGAATTTAGAAATGCATTGGGTATCTGTTTTTGTGAAAGCTGGGAAAATCTCCAACATTAGTGGAATCTATGAGGAGTCATCTTAGAGGATGTCAGGAAGACCATACTAGTTTTTTCTGAAAGGGAGTAAGTGATTGTGTAATTTCTTGAGTTTTATAAATCATGTCTAAATAAATGATGTTGTATTCTTTGTTTTGATATGTTTTTATATAAAACAATAACTTTGTTTAAAACGGATTTTCCATACTGAAAGTTGATTTACTAAAACTTTTCAGATAGATGATATGAGTCAACCCACCAATATTTTATCACTACCTACCGAGCTATTAGAGACTATAATTGTCAAGACATGATCCGAAGAGGATCAACCCTATGCCAACATGTGTCTGACTTGTAAACTACTCCATCCAGTATCAAATCATCGGAACATTATCCATATTTACCAAGGATGCAATCTGGTCTATTACCGTATTGCATATGCACAATTTGCTGCATATAGAGAAAGAGGGAAGTATCATGAATCTCTTTTTCTATGTTTTACTTTGGCTGATAACTACCGAGCTGTGGAAAAATTTCTAGAAGCTTCTTTGGTTGGTGACCATTGAGCGACCTACCTATTCTAGATCCTGAGTTTTAGTATGTACAGAGAACATTACGATATCAATATCTTCAAGAATGACGTGGTGCGTGGTAATTATAGGGATTTAGTCCACACTGAAATTTCCGACCTCCACACTTCTCGTGCCTCTCTATGGAAGCCTGAGTGCTATAAGCACAGATTCGACCCTAGTTGGTTGCAGTGTGTCTAGGCTAAGGAAATCGAGTAGATGAATAATACCTTAGGAATCCACCTAAGTTCGCCAGCACCCTAGAATTGGTGGTATTACCAGTAAATGTACTTCAGGAGTGACGTGTGTCTAGTGTTGCATATGGTTCTTGGAGATTGAAAGCTTTTAACTAGTTTTGGGGATTCATGTATTGGGGGACTGAGGAAACCATTAGCCCTATTTTACTTTTTGAACCAGCGGTTATACAAGAATATAACTTGCTGTCTCTTATTTTTGTTATCCTTTCATCAGTTATACTTTTTAATGAGTATCACTAAGTGAAATTTTATAATAAATTTTTAGATGGAAGGACAAACCCATATGTTATCTCTTCTTGTGGAGGTACTGAGGATTGTTGCGATCAAAACCTATGAAGAGGATTACCTACCTGTTGCAAACTTGTGAAAAACGTGTAAACAACTATATGAAGTGACAAAAATTTAGGAAATTATCCACACTTATAAAGAGAATTATTCCATTTACTATCACACAGCCATGCCACAATTGGTTGAGTATAGGTGAAGAGGAAAATATCATGAAGGGCTTTTCCTATGTTTCACCCTAGGCCGAAACTACATGGCCAGGTTATGTTTTCAAGAGGCTACTTTGGAGGGAAACCTTCATTCGTCCTACATGTAAAAACTCCTCATTTTTAGCCTCTACAACAATTTCTATGACTTAGAATGTTCTCATTCGAGACATAGTTCGGTGAGTTCTTCATGTGTTGGTCCATTCGGACATTTCCAATATTTCTACTGTTTGAGCCTCTCTCTGGAAGCTTGAGTGTTCGATGTAAGATTTCAACCCCTTCTGTCAGAGGTTTGTATGGGTCAGAGAACTAGAGGAGTTGAGAAACAATTTGGGTTTTCTGCTAAACACACCTCAGGATCCTCTATGATAGGAGATGTGGTAAGAACATTAGAGAGTTTTCTTTTGTGGTTATGAAATTAATTGCGAGGACGCAATTCTTTGAAGGAGGGAATAATGTAGCACCCCAAACATTTTATGGTATGTTTCTCTGAAATACACTGAATTCATTAGATATCCTATATTTCATGAATCAATGAGCCCCTATAGAACAAACCATGGTTACTTATAGGATATAGCCATAATATAGCCACTAAACTTAAATTTACTAACTCTATGATTTGAATTTTAAATATCTGATATACACGGTTGTGTTCAAGATGATATTTAGAGTCTGATAGAATTAACTTAATTTTTGGTGAATTGTAACCTACCCATATGAATAGTAACCTACCCTTAATAATATTAACTTACCCTTATGAATAGTAATATGACTCTTATTAATGGTATTCATACCCGTGACTGTATAAATGAACTTAAACACCCTAAAGATGAAGATGAATGTTCTAAGTGTTTATATATTTCAATTAAATAATGATTTATTTAAATATTTAATTAATCATATTTATAAAATTATTTTTGAAAAATGGAATTCATTTTTGGATTCTATATGTTGAAAAATGGTTAGGGTGAATTTTTGGGATTTTTCCAAAATACTTGAATTTTTTATGAATAGTAAAATTCGATAATTCACAATAAATGCTAAATAATGGATTAATTGTTTCATTGATGACTATCTACTGATGTAAGACCAATTAGTTCGAATTCACATGCATATATTACTATTCTTGGTCATGGAATACTAACTATTTCTTATCTTGAGAAAAAATAATAAATTAATGAGTTTTATATTAAGAAATCCCCTCCCTCCTTCACTATAAAAACCCCCTCTCACCCCCTTCCACTCACTCCATTCAAGCCTTGTTCCTTCCCTAAATTCTATCCAAATACCTTCCCAACCTCCTCCCCCACGTCCAAAAATATTTGGTCTCATAAAATGACCAAAACCTCTCACCTTAAGAGGTTCTCAAGGAGGAAGTCTCAAGAGATAAATTCCTCTTTCAAGTCCCTTCTTTTCTTTTAAGTTATTTTATTTTTAATTTTTTCACACCTCCCTTCACAAAAATAGTATGATAAATCTAGTAACATACGTGTACTAGAATGTTTTCATGCTAATTGTATATATTCAATTATCTTCTCTCCTTTCCCCACTTTTATTTGAAAGAAATGAAAGCAGTGTTTGGGATGTGATAATTTATCACATTCAAGGACAACATTTTATCGATTTCTATTATAATCTTTAATTCTGGTCAGGAAACCATTTGTGTTATGGTTGAACTAGATTATTATCAAATATATCATATTTTTATTTCTTTAATACTTTTTTATGCATGGTATTAAGTTATAAAGAAAAAAATGTTCATCGTAATCAAACCCACCTATTAACCAAAACGGTTATCCCTAAGGTTATATATATATATATAAATTCGAATTCAATATAAGTAACCCAAATTAAATTTAAAACCATGTAATCTTTAGGATGTTCATTAATAGTTTATAACTTCATTTGTGGGCAACAACATCCATTTTATATATTTATCCTAACTTTAATATAAGTCAACCAATCATTTAAAACCAAGTAAACAAACGATCCCAAACAATGAAATTGATCCTTATAACCAATCAACACGGCCTATAATGAACTAAAAGGATAATAATAAATCATTTACATATAAAATAGGTTCTGGAATTATGAATTAATAATCCAAATTTTTTTATTCAGGTCCTTAATAACAAGCCAAGAACACCTTCAAGCATAAGGTAAGGGATTGCTTAACTCAATTTTCATTCTTTGAGTTTAACATCTATTTCATTGGTTACATTGATCTAAGAATATGTTTGAATTATCTATGATTGTTTTATAATGTATATCCACTTATATTTTGTGTATTGTTTTTGTAACACATAAATATTTCATTGATTCATCATCACTCTAATGACACAATCCTTGTAAGGGATCCTCTCTCTCACTTTTATTCAAGAATCCACCCTATCTTGTGTGATTTTGTTTTTAATTTATAATGATTGGGTATGTTTTATCATCTCCCCCATACTGACCTTTTGACATATAAATAATGGGAAACCCCTTTACCTCTCATTAATACCTTGCAATAACACTTGTTACCATGCCAAAATATTTGTAAGAGGTTTTTCTCATCTCACTTTTAATTTTGTGGGATCTCCATTCTTCACCTCTTATTTATTATATGTGGTATAGTTGTACTGACATTTAACATATTTTATCATGTTTATTATTATATTCATTGTGTTTTGTGACTCTTTTTGTGGTTATTAACTCTTTTTCGTATGACTCAATTGAATAGAACATGGTAACGAGCTTTGTCTAAATTTTCACTTCGTTGTGACTTGCTTAGTAATTGTGCACCTACTCTTTCTTATGTGGTGTACCTAATGCCAATTTGATATCTCTTTTTAATTGAAATTATATTCCATTTAAATATCCATATTCTCATATCATGGATATTATTATTATCTAAGCCATATTCCATTTTACATATGGTATTTATTTTGAATGTTGTTTTGACGGTGGAAATGTTGATGTATCTACATCCTCTATTCTATAAGGATAATGTAAATACATATTACTCTTGTATTGAATATATTTATAAATAATTATTGTATGTAGAGGTGTTTGGGGCCCACTACATCCCCTCTATGCATCAGTAGGTCTCATGAGACAAAAAAGTTTGGCGACGGACCCTTCGAGTTTGTTTTCAAAAAATAGACGGGTTTCTACCCATAGAACTAAACCATTTTTATAGTATTATGGTTCATGTGCCAAATAAATTACGTCCAATTAACAAGCATTCTCTTTATTCATTCTCAGTTATTATTATTATCCATGAGGTTTTCTCTATGAAAAAATCTACGGATGCAGTTTCATTCTCAGTTTATTAATGGCATTAGTTGTTCATTTATTCACTATGCCATTTTGATTATGTTAGATTGATTATGATTCATTTATTATTGTACTCATGCTTCCACTATTTTTAACCCTTACTGAACATTTTATCTCACCCCTTTCATTGTTTACCATCAATAGTTTATGAAGAAGAGGTCTTTATTGAGTGCTCGTAGATGATGTTTTTGTTTTTCCTTATGAATTGTATCTTATAACATTATCCAATATAATTTTTGTTAATTATATGTATCTAGTTTCTTCAATATTTCTAAATTGATCATTCCTTCAGGATTTTCATTCCTTATAACCATTCCAATATCACAAGTAATGCACCGGCTCTATCCTAGTTGGGTCAGGGTGTTACAAAAATATACTTTAAATTTCATCCTTTTTTGGGATTTGATCAATTCCCACTTTATCTCTTACCCCAATAATGTAATATCCAAGATAAATTTTTTTTATTCCTTAATCACAATAATTAACATTTAACATATCATTAAACAAATAAAAGAATGAAAATTTATTCCTCCTATCTCTAGATATTTTCCAAAACTGAAATGGTTAACACATGTTATCGAATATCATCCAAAGTTCAGGTTAATGCATTATATGATTATTTAACCTTAAGACTCATCCTAAATACATATGAATAAATTCAATGTCTAGTAATTTATAAGTATGGTCACTAAATCAACATTATATCCCCTAGACAATATAAAGTGCCTATTAATGTCACGTTAAAAACATGTGAATACCATGATAACCATAAAACGTTAACGAAAATGTGCATGATTCCAAAAATAAAATCTCATGTTATCAAATATATTATATAAATCTAAACATATGGTAAACTCTAGAAAATATAACATAAACCATAAAATCACAAAATAATTTCAAGTTCACTAACATTTTCCCATAAACATCTCGTTATCACTATTATATCAACATATATCACCAATTAACGGTTATCTTCCCTCAATAACATGTTCTCTAAGAAGTAAAAATTTGCACTGAATCACTTTTCAGTGTCATAGGAAACATTCAACATATTCTATAAAATCCTTAAAAAAATGTGCTAGAGTACAATCCTAATACATTTCATTACGATTATAACCATAATATCATTAATAAAAATACTCTTATAACATAATTCTTATATCCAATCAAATTAACATTAATCATTCTACTTCATCTGTAATAAAATAAAAATCTTGACCTTGATCCCTTAACTTCTTCTAAGGTATATTCCCTTAACACTTGGGGAATTCTTTTACATTGTTCCCCATATTCTTATAGTTAAATCATTCAACATTGGAAACTTATTTCTTACTCTTTAGATCATGAGCATGGTATCCGTTCTCTCCACACTTGTAGTAAAATTTCATTCCCTCCAAGAAAGAACTAGGGTGCTTATTTTCACAATTATCACATATGTTAAAATTATTCTTTCCCATAGTACCTTAATAATTATTTTATCTTCATTAATAATCTTATTTTTCTTCCCTTTTAAGATATAAGACTTGGGTATTTTTTTCTCTATCTTTATATTACATGATATTATGTCCTTATATGATAAGATTTTTTTGGGGAATAATTCCCTTCAAAGGATTGGGTTTAATCCATCAATAAAATAATAAATATTTATATTTGGATTCCATATGTTGTCCAAAGCATTCCATTATAACCTTGTAAAGATTGATTTATACTTAGATATATTTTCATCATCCTTTTTTCTTAGACTCGGGAATTGTCTCTTCATATTCACTCAATTCTCAATAAGAAAATAATTTTCCAAAAACAGTAATTTAAAATCCTTCCATTCCATGTTTGATATTTTTTATTCATTCCTAGTGTTTTGAATAAATTACCACCATTGATATGAATTTCTTAAGATATGATAAACTTCCATGACAACCTTCTTCCTTTCATTACATCCCAAAGAAATAAATATCTTCTCTAAAGAACTTATCCACTTCTAAACTATAAACTAATTTTTAGTCCCATTGAATGATGGAGGTTATTGATATATAAAGTGGTCATAAATTCTTACATTATATAGTGGATCAATAGGTTTCTCTATACGGGAAATTTTATTTCTCATAACCTGAGTCATCTTCCCTAATATAGATATAGTTTCTTCTGTTCTAGCTAAAACACCAACTTTAGCTTCATTACCATTCCTAGGAGGGAAATCACTTCATCAGGTAAATGCATTGATACAGTTCTTATTCATTCCACAAAAAACCATTTCTAAAAAAATTCATATATTATATTTGATTATAACATTATGAAACATAATGTATAATCTAAAAATTATTGAAATACTTAACATAAATAAAAATATTTATGCATTTCCAATCTCATAATAATAAACATTTTTTCTTTTGGAAAGTTTTCAAATCATAAAATATTTTCAAATCCTTTATAATGGTTTGAATAGAAAATTTGAATTAACCAAAGAACATCCCTAGAGTTTCAAACCATGTTCAAAGAAAGTCTTTTTGTTGTGTAATAGGTAATTCTTGAGTCAAGCCCAATTTCCCTTTTCTATAGTTATTACCCCTAAGTATATATATTCCAGAACCATGTCTTCTTGTAGTATTCAGATAGGGACGTATTCATAGGAAATCCACATAATATATAACTTACCAAAACACTAGGAGGTTATCATATAATTATACTTATCCTTTAATAAATTCATATTTTTATATTTAAAAATATATGTTTTTTTAAATCTACTTCTCAAGGTTTATACTAAACTTCCTTTGATACCAACTGTAAATACCCAAACCCATGTAACCCTAATCTAGTATCTAATTTATTACATTGTAACTATAAACAAGGAATCACATACCGAAGGACAAAATAGTTTAGTTGTATTGGTAAAATAGATACATACTTTAATTTCACATACATTTGAAAACATAAAATACACAATGTTTTTTCTTATAATGACATTATTCCCATTATCATATCCTTGTATATCGATCACAAGACACTTCCTGGTATCATTGAAAAAATAAGATATAAGGGGTGAGACCATATGCTCAATAAGGGTAAGCATAAAGTGGAAGATGACATGAATAAATAATTATAATCAATATAGAAAGGTAAATAACAAAAACACATTCTATTTAAATAATAACTTGAGAAAAATATGGTAGGAATAAATGATGACCAAATAAATCCATATAGATAATCGCATGATATTGAAACTTATATGTGAATATTATAACTAATCAAACAAGACCATAGACATCAATAATTAACCTCATAATGGTAGAATGCATAATTTTAAAAATATTAAACATACTATCATGGCCTTTCATAAGAAAGTTTAAATCAGTGGTAGAAACCCATCTAATTTTTTCAAATGATTTTTCTGAGGAGACCTGTTGATGCATGTATAGGTTTTCTATAATTAGGCCTCACCCATCACTTAAAAATTATAATTAATTTCTCATATAAAATGGGGTAAACAAAATAAATATAATCATTCATATTGAAAAAATAACATATGAAATATTAATACTTACCCCCAATCAAATAAACATAATCATAAAACATCCAGAGTAATGTAGTGAATGGTAATAATATTATACATCATTATTCAAACTAATAATAAACCATCCAAAGAAATAAAAAGGATGATATCAACACAACATATCCCTATTTGATCATAATTATAATAAATGATTTATTTCATTGATGAATAGAAATACCATAAGAATGTTATTAAAAATATTTTTAAGGAAAATATACTTTTTACATATAAAAATATTTTAAAAATAAAAAGTTCAAAAAAATATTTTAAAAATAATTTTATTTGAAAATAAAATTTTGAGACTTGTAAAATAATCTTTAAAAAATTGATTGGGTGTGATGAAAGAAAATTTCATGCATATTGTTCACGTTAAAACAAAGATTCCTTTAAAATTTTCTATTTTAGAAAAATGTGGATTATTTGGAAAAATAATTACAAATTAATTTTAAAAAACATGGGTAAAATTTTATTTAATAAATAATTCATAGAATGTTAAAAATATTTTTATAACATTTTTAGAAACATGTTTGTGGAAAAAAAATGTATTATCAATCAAAAGGATAAATGAAGTTGGATTTTCTTAAAAACATTTTCTAAATAATTTAAAGAACTAAAGAGGCGAAAAATGGTGCTATTACTTAAAAAAATATATGAGTAACCAAATTATAAATAAATATACTAGTTTTATGATATAAATAAAAAATAATTCTACAAAAGGAGACTTAAGAAAAAATAATCTCGAATAAAGATGAGACTGTGATATAAACCCCTACCACATTGGTAACTTTTGAATCATAGGCCCTATGAAATAAATAACTTCAAATGAAACTTTAAATAATATGAAGAGAAATATTCAGGATATAACATATAAAAAGGAGTAACAAATATACCACAGAGAGGAATAATTGGTAAATATGGCATATGTCTCACGAAAGTAAAATGGAGATTAGAAAACCCTTACCTTAGGTTCAACTACCATTATATGTTTCCAAAACCTCAATATAATAAATATAGATATATTTTTAATCTACTACATAAATATACACATATTTCTTATACCATATATGTAACAACCCAAACTTTTATAAATAAAATTCTCCATGTAATTTCATTAAATTTGTTATTATATATTATTGACATATAAAACACATGCACTTTTTGGTTTCATTATATCCTATAAGATTTAAATGATCATTAATTATCATTATCATTGATAATATATTCATTGAACATTGATTGTATGATTTGTATAAATATAGGGTTTTGATAAATCTAATTATAAAAAACAAAGGAAGTGACGGCCTCAACTAGTAGGATCGTACCCTACGAAGCTCATTTATCGAAGTTCCCATGGGAGATAGAATCACTGGGATTTTACCTTGACCAAGACGAAGTGGACATCAAAAAACATAATAATGAGTGAAATCAGTTACGGGAGATATTTAAGATCATCAAGACCACTGCCCAAACCATGTTCGTAGAACCCCCTCAATAAAGTCTCACCACCATTTACCTTACTATTGGGGTGTTTTCTGGTGTGTTAAAGGGATGGGTATCAATACCCATATAATATGAGTATCTATAGTTTATATAATAATGAATATATTTTCATTTTATTATTGTTACTTCATAAATAATTTTTATTTTGATATAACAAACCCCAGATTTTATTTTTGGGTATCATTCAAATTCAATTAAGGAATTTATGATTTAATGGATTTTAGATGTAGATAATATTTTATTAAATTATTATTATTTAATAGTTTTTTTAAAATATAAATGACCATATAATTTTCATGAATTCAAATGTAATTTTTTAAGGTTTTGAAAAACTTTTACTGTCAAAAAAACCCAGCATTTCACAATAAATAAACATTATTATTTCAAAATTAAAAATTCACATATATATATAAGTATTTGGATAAAATTAATATTATTTTTGGAATCCTAAGATCAAAATTATCCAACGATAAAATTTTCTAAATTTTCTGAGATAGTCAAATTTTCAGTTAAAAATAAAATACGGTATAAATATATGGTGCGTATTAATACATCATGATGACACAAAAATGACGTAATAAACACTATAAAGTTTATCCAATGAAAAATATTTTCCTTCCATTTAATGTAATGTAATATTAAATTTATTTCATTTATTTTATAAATCCTTTATGAATCCTCCAACATCAATAATGTATTTATAGTTTTTAAAGTCGTTTCTTTATAAACATCACTCACATCCACATCAACAAGGGTATTATTTAAATAATTTCGGAACTTTTAATAACAAAAAAATCAAAAAAAACCCTATTTTTTAAAAACCATTATCAAAAAACATTTGAAGGTTTTTGATTTTGGTCATTTTATTATATAGAGTCCAAAACCTAAGTTTGAGAAATAATAAAGAATCCCTCACTCATTTTCTATATAAAAGCACCCAATATCCCATTTATATTAACTAAAAAACCTTGTATCATGTCCTTAATCTCTCTCACCCTATCTATATTCCTCATAAGATACCCTCATTCTTTCAATAATCTCCTCCCAAGCATTTGGAATCACCCTGTCATGGTAAGGGATCCTCTCCTCTCCTCTTTATTCAAATATCTTCTTTATCTTATGTCTGTTATCTTTATTTCCTATTGTTGGTATATGTTCTTACATATCACCATTGATTTTTATTTTATGTCTAAATTATTAGATACCCATTTCACTCTCCTCAATTCTTCCCTTGAACATTCATACACCCCTGTTATGTTGCCAAATTTTCACCGTGATTTTCCATGCCAAACAAATGTGTAGTGAATAACAATACCTATTTCCTATAGAGGGTTTTTACCTTTATGGAAATATAATTATTTTATTGGGGAATTACCTGTATTCATTCCAAACTCCTTGATCTTGGAGTGGAATTCTTTGATAAATGATTCCATGTTTTATGATCTATGTGGAATACAGAAGCATGAGAATGAAATGAAAGTGGCGAGTGCACCCAGAATTTTATAGTGATCCTATGCACTGGGTAATGTTTTAGTCTCATGATACATAATGAAAGAGATTAAGGAGTGAACCTAATCCATCATGTAATTTTTCCATCATGATTTATTTACAGTTATTCTTTACCTATGGTTATGAGGTAGTGTTTTAATTTGTTGCCTCTTTTCCCATGTTGCCTTTATGTTATCATGATATATCATGCCTCCTTTCTCATGTTTATAATTTTCACCCATTTTATGCCCCATTTTTATGCAAATTTTCTAAAATTTATTTCTTCCTCTATGTTATAGCATTTTTATTCCCTCACTAGCCTTTATATCTCACCCATTTCTTATATATTTCCCCATGTTATCCCATGTATTTTTAAGTACGAAGGAATAATATGAGAATGTTAAGGAAGTTTACAATAAATATGATGTATTTCATTTTTTAATTTTTTATGTAATGTACCTAATCACAGATACACTAGACTTATTGATATTCCAGGTTGTATTATGTTTAACATTATGTATTAAATCATGAATTAAATCGTAATAAAGAGTATTGTGGACATAGTTGTTATCAAAGTAATGTTTAGTTATTTTTTAGATTAGGATTAGAAAACTCAATTGAAATCCTTGGGGATAAAAATAAGTATAATAAAATATCCCTAAATTTGGGTAAAGTATAAATATAGTGGTTTATCAAGAAAATATTTCCCTTTTGGATACAACAAGTGGATGTGGGTCTTGCATAGATGTACATAGGGGTAAAACCCTAAAACACCACGTTGAGCTGGACTTGATTGGAAACTCATGAATGAAAATGATCATTGATGTACACTTGATTTCACACTCCCAGGGGGATATGGTTGGGAAATTCACAATATCATTATGAACCATTATTAAGGGAGAAACAATACCCATTAGAGTATATGTTAGAAAATATATCATGGCTAACATAGATTGAATCCTGGAAATTCATAAGTTAAGAAATAAATTTAATTTATAAGTTATCCCTTTAATATCATTTTGTTCATTTTTATGTGTTTAATAGTTTAAACATAATCATACCTAATTTCCCTTTATTCTATCCAATGGAAAAAAAATATGTGTAATCGGGTAAAAAACTATGGTGAACGGAAATGTGATGGATTCCTAAATTAGATCCCCAACCCGATTGGAGAAGGAATATAGAATTTATAATGATACTCTCTTACTTGACTCAGGTTTTGAATGGAAAACTATATTAGAAGAAGCACCCAAATCCCCCTAAGAAAGAAAAATCTATAATTGAGACCTTTATGGGACAAAGTCCTCCAACTTTCAATGGGTCATAAAATCCATTAATCATAGAACAATGGATCAACTCTATTGAGAATATATTATTTGGATTTTACTATTTTGAGTAAGAGAAGGTTATACTTGCTGTTTATTGTATTGAGGGAGAATCTAATCAATGGTGGACATTGATTATGAATATTAAGCCTAAGGAAGAAATCGAAGCGATAGGGTGGAAGGAATTCCAGAAAATGTTTTTTGACAAATATTTTCATCACACTCTCCGAATTAAAATGGAAAAGTATTTTCTTACACTCAAATAAAAAGATAATAAATATATCATGGTGTATAAGGAAAACTTCACAATAATTTCATGATGTGCCTCCATATTTTTCATTACCCCCTATTACACGGTTCACTGCTTCTTTGGTGGGATAAAAACTATTATACAAAAGTCCCTATAAATCAAAGACACTGATAGTTATGAGAAAATTTTTTGGTATTACCTCAATGTGAAAATAGAGATCAGTGAATTTCAAGGGTATCCAAAGGATATGATGTGGAAAATGGATTTTAATTCTTGTGGTCTAATAGAGGAATCTAATAGTGCTAAGAAATTTCAACATCATATGTGTCAATGGTGCAGAAAGAAGCACCCTGAAAATAATTCTCTATTCATCCCTCAGTGCATTGTTCATTGTTTCAATTTTAGGGAACATGGTTACTTTTTCAACCAATTCACTAAGGAAAGGGGTTTTGTAGACAACCAATAGCCTCCAAGGCAGAAAGTGAGATCTTTTACCATCACAACCGTAGAGGTAGACCGCAACAATTATGTTGTGATAAGCATGCTAGTTATTCATTCAAGAATAGAAAATGTACTTTTTTATTCTAGTTCTATGAATTCCTTTGTATCACTCAAGTTTATTAGAACTATTCAAACACCACTAAAAAATAGAAGTAGAACTGTCAGTGAAAATGGAAAATGGGTAAAAAAAATTCATCCCAAGTATATAACTCCTCCCCTATCAAAATCTATGGGCTGAACATTCCAAAAAACCTTGTGATACCCCCTTTAGTGGAATTTCTTGTAATTCTAGTCATGGATTTTTTTCCCTATATAGAACCAACATAAATTATCTTAGGAAGGAAATAACTCTATGTATCATTAATCATCACCTGATTCTGTACAAGTACAAGGGGGAGGAAGAATATTATTTAGCACCAACATCTCAAGCATGGATATTATTTCCCTATGAGGAAGCATATCTTTCTCCTGTAATTGAGTCTTATGAAAGTATCGTCCATGAATACATACCCATTGTAAGGGAATGTGATGAAGTGTTTCTCAAATAATTATATGGTCTTATTCCTAGCTGATATGTTTAATTTTAAATAGATATTATACATGGGAAATTTCTATTATCCAATACTCCATATAGAATAGTTGTTTTTAGAACATGAGGAGCTAAATAAAGAACCGCAACAGAATCTAGATAAAGGGTTCATATTCCCAAGTGCTTCACCATGAGGTGAACCAGTCTTCTTCTTTAAGAAGATGGATGGTTCAATACTTCTTTACATTGATTTTCATAAGACAAACAAGTCCATAATAAATAACAAGTGTCCTATTGTAAAGTTGTTGACTTGTTTGATCATCTATGTAGAGCACAATACTTCCCCATGGTGGAACTTTAATTGGGGTATTACCGAGTAATGGTGAAGGGGGAGGATATCCCCAAGACTACTTTTTGAACAAGGTATGGGAAATATGAGTTCATATTAATTCCATTAGGACTCACTAATGCTCCCGAAATCTTCATGGACCTGATGAATAGTGTATTTAGAGATTACCTTGATAAGTTCATGGTAGTATTTATAGATGAAGTTCTAATATTATCCAGAAGAAAGAAGTATCATGAGGAGAATATGAGAATTATTCTACAAACCTTACGAAAGGATAATCATTATGAAAAGTACGGAAAATATGAGTTCGGGTTAAAGAAGTTCTCATTATTGGGGTATATTATCACAAGCAATGGGATATCTATACACCCATAAATGATAGAACCAATTATAGGATGGTTGGGACCAACATCTCTGATAGAGTTCCATAGTTTACTTAGATTAGATGGATATTATAATTAATCTATGATAAATTTCTTATGATTTTCAAACCCACTAACAAATCTAACTCTAAAGGGAGTAATTTTTTTGTAATGATGAATGTGAAGAGAGCTTCAAGTAATTGAAAAATAGGATTATCGCTGCACTTATACTCACACTACCCACAAGTGGAGATATTTTATAGAATTAAACAATGATTTAAATAATGGTTTGGATAGTGAGTTAATGAAAAATGAAAAATTGAAAACCTATTATTAAAATAAATTGAAGTTTCACGAATAGAGGTAACCAAAAAATGATCCATAGTTGGATGAATTGATCATAGCATTGAAAATATTTTGGAATTATCCCTTTTGGGAGAAGTGTAAAATATATACAGACCACAAAATCCTCAATAATATATTCACACAAAAAGATTTGAAATGTTCCAATGAAGATGGTTAGATCTAATCAAGGACTATGACAGCTCAATACACTATCATCCTAGGAATGTAAATAAAGTGTCAGGCTCTCTATGTAGAAAGAATCCATAATTTTTTTCATGGATGATAATTGATAATAATCCAATGATCATATACTTGAATAGGATGTACATGGAAATCATAAAAGAAGAAACATTATCAATTCTTTCAAAACTGATTTCTCAATGACCCCTATTAGAAAAGATAAAGGATACTCCAAGAGTTGTTGTGGAAATTTAGAATAAAGTGGAAGATATAAGAAAATAGAACTCCTTAAATATCAATGTTAATGAATAAGGAGTTGTAAGATTTTGTTCCAAACTATGTGTTCAATAAAATCCTGAGTTAAATTAGGATTGGTTGGATGATGCATAGAGTTTGACCTTATCCATATATCCAGAAACCACAAACATATATCGGGATCTCTGATAGAATTATTAGTGGGATAATATGACTATGGATATCATAGAATATACATCATGTTTTTCTATATGTCACCAAGTGGAGGAGTAAAGGAAAAAATCTAAGGGAATAATGCAACAGTTACCCATAACTATATGGAAATGGGAAAACATCATCATCAACTTTTTCACTGGTATTCCAAATAAATAAAGAGTAAATAATGTTATATGGTTTGTGGTAAATTATATTAAAAATATTGCTTACTTCATTACAATTCAGGTGGACTTCTCACTTGATAAACTTACAAGGATATATATAATTGAAGTGGTGAAGCTGCATGGAACACCACTATCTATTATATCAAATCGAGATCTAATATTTCCTTCCAAGTTATGGATTAATCTCAAATATGATCTAAATACTAAATTTCATTTCACCATGTCTTATCACCGTCAAATGGAAATCCAATATGAGCAGATTATCCATACACTTGAGTAAATGTTGATTGCATTGTCAATTGACTTCAAAGAGGGTGGGATCAACATCTTACAATAGTCGTGTTCTCATACAGTAATAGTTTCCACTCAAGCATCCAAATGGCCTCCGATGAAGCCCTTTATTGGAAGATATGAACACCATAATGTTTGTATGATGTTGGGGAACATAAACTTCTAGGTCCTTAAGTGGTTAAGTAGATGATGGAAAATTTCAAGACCATTTAACAGCACATCAAGTTTTCATATAGTCGATAAAAGAGAAATGTGGAAAAAAATTTATGAGACCTAGAGTTCAAGGTTTGAGATATTTCATTCCTCCTCATATCTCTATGGAATAAAATCATGAGATTTGGGGAATAAGGGAAATCTTATTTCAAGATACATCGGTCTCTTTGATATCCTTAATTGCATTTGAGTAGTGTCCTATCGATTTTCACTCCAACCAAAACTTTCTCAAGTACATGATGTATTTTATTTATCCCTCTTTAAGAAGTACATACCAGACCTATCACATGTATTTAATCAAGAGTTGGTACCATTGGAGAATTTCCCTTAGTATGAGGAGTAACTGATGAAGATCTTATATCAGGGAGACAAAGTTCTATATAATAAGACAATGCACCTGGTCAAAGTTTTGTGAAAAAAAGTTTGAATAAGTGTTGTGGGAACTGAACGAAATGAAAAAATATAATTACCCTATTCTATTTTAGTTTTTGAAATGAAAATTTCAGGGGAAAATTTTCAAAATGTGGGAATATTGTAACAACCAAATCTTTTATAAATAAAGCTCCCACTATAATTTAATTAAATGTGTTACTATATATTATAGATATAGAAAACACATGAACTTATTTGGTTTCATTATATCCTATAATATTTAAAATACTATTAAGTATCATTACCATTGATAATATATCCATTGAACAATTATTGTATGATTATTATAAATATAGGGTTTTGATAAATACAGTTGACACAAAGGAAGTGATGGCCTTAACCAGTAGTATCATACCCTACGAAACACATTTATCAAAGCTTCCAAGGGATATAGAATCACTGGGATTTTCCCTTGACCAGTCCCAAGCTGATATCCAACAACTTAAGCAATATTGATACTGTTTATAGGAGAATTTCAATATCATTGATATCATGACCCAAACCATAAATGCCAAACCACCCCATAAAAGTCTCACTATCACACACCTTACTCTTAGGGTGTTTGCTGGTGTATTAAATGTATATATATCAAGACCCTAGTAATATGAATATTTATATTTTATATAACAATAAATATATTTTCATTTTATTATTGTTACTTTATAAATGATTTTTTATTTTGATATAATAAAACCTAAATTATATTTTTGGGTAATATTCAAAATCAATTAAGTTGTCTATAAATTAATGGATTTTTAAAATAGATTATATTTTATAAAAATATTATTATTAATTAATTTTTATTAAAAATAAATTATCATATAATTTTTATGAAGTAAAATTCAATTTTTATAAGGATTCAAAAAACTATTATTGTCAAACAACCCATTATTTCTTAATATATGTCAATTATTATTTTAAAAGTGAAACTTCACATATTAATAAAAAAATTGGATAAAATAAATATTATTTTTTTAATAATAATTTATAAATTATACTATGGTGAATTTTTCATAATTTTCAGATTTAGTCGAATATTCAAGTAAAAATTAAATATAGTATAAATATACAGTGTGTATTATGAAATTGTGATGTCCAAAAATGATGTAATAAATACTATAAATGGTATAAATTACCAAAAATATTTTTCAATTTAAAAATAATTTAATATTAATTTTATTTGATTAATTTTATAATGGTTTTATGAATCCTCTAAAACCTATAATATATTTTAAGGTTTTAAAGTTGTTTCTTTATAAACAAGACTCACTTCTACATCAGCATAGGTATTATTTTAATAATTTTGTTCTGTGGCCTATTAAAATAAAAAAACCACCCATATTTGTTAAAAATCCTCAGAAAATAATTATAAGGTTTGTGTTTTTGTTTATTTTATTATGTAGAGTCCAAAACCTATGTTTGAGAAATAAAAATTAATTCCCCACTAATTTCCTAAATAAACCCAAACAAACATCAATTTATCTTCACTAAAATACCTTTGGGAACATCCTTACTCTTCTCTACTCTCTCAAGATCCCTCTCAAGGTTCACCAAGCTCTCGATACTCTTAAAGTAAGCCTTTGGAATCACCCTATCAATGTAAGGGATCCGCTCGTTCTCTTCTTTATTCAAGAATCTTCTTTATATTAACTATTTTATCTTCATATCATAATGTTGGTATATATTCTTCCATATCCCCATTACAGTCCATTTTATGTATAAATTTTGAGATACTCATTTTACTTTAATCAATCCCTCCCATGATCATTTATACACCTTTTTTTCTACCAAAACCTCACCACGATTTTCTATGCCAAACAAATGTGTAGTGAATACCCATATACATTTCCTATCATGGGTGTTCACCCTTATGCACTTATACATCTTTGATTGGGTACTTACATGTATGTATTCCAAAATTCTAGATAATTTAATAAAATTTGATAATAAATTATTCCATATTTTTTGATCTACATGGCACACGTAAGCATGAGAATGAAATGAAAGTGACAGGTGCACCCAAAATTATTTAGCGCTCCTATGAATTGGTATTGTTTTAGTATTATGGTACATCATGCAAGGGATTAGAGAGTGAACCCAATCCATAATGTGAATTTTTCTATCATTATTGTTTGGTATTTATCCTTGATATATGTTTATGATGTAGAGTTTTATGTTTTTTCAAAGTTTCTCATGTTTCCCTTATATTATCATGTTATATCATGACTCACTACTCATGTTTATGATTTTCACCCCTTTTGTGTGACATTTTTATACCTATTTTCTAAAATGTATTACATTATTCATGTTATGCCATGTTTATTCCCTTACTTGGATTTATAAATCACATATTCCTTATTTATGTCCCCAATTTAACCCATCAAGTTTTAAGTTCAAAGGAATAATATGATAATATTACAGGAGTTTTCAATAATGATTGTGTATTTCCTATTTTAAGTTGTTATGTAATGTACCAAATTCATAAAGACACTATAATTATTGATCTTCAGGGTTGTATTATGTGCTATATTATGTATTAAATCATGAATTAATGTGAAATAAAGAGTAGGGCTTCCGTAATATATGATTTAATTATATTCTTTCATCACTCCTTTATTAACACTTCTTTGTTAACATCACTATTTTTTGTGATAATTGTTTCATTTTCATGTATGATTTTGTTTGGTTGTTTTGGACCTTTCAATATGATCATGGATAAATAATATATGTAATATTAACCATGATATATGTATCATATATATTCATTATATATTCATTTTTAGTATTCTATAAAAGTTAGAGAGAGAAAATTTATTACACTATTTATGGAGACGGTAGGTTGTACGTATGCAAGAATGTTGTTTCCATTTTTCTCGATGGATAGAATGAACGGAAAATAAATACTAATTAACATTTAAATAATAATTATTATTTTATATATATATCCTTTATTTTTATAATATCCATCCTTATTAACATCCATGTAAAAATAAAATGAAAAACATTTCACAACGCTACGTGGAGGCGGTAGTCCACACATACAGATGAGCGATGTTATTTTTACAAATGATTATAAGGTGATAAGTTAAATGTGATATTATATTTCCGTATATATTTTTAGATAATAAATATCCAATATATTCATTAACATTATACTTACGTCCTTCCATGTAAAGTATAAACAAAAAACGAATCACATCGCTTTATGGAGTGGTAGTCTGTCGTACACATGAGAGACATTATCATATCCCCCCACAGGATGGAAATTTAGAAGTTATATTTGATATTATAATTATATAAGTTTAAAAATTTCATAAATATAATATAAATATTTTAAATACATCATTATATCCATATTTTAAATGTGGTAATGGAAAATGAATTACATCGGTCAGTAAAGTAGTAGTTTTCCATACACATGATCGACGATTTCGTTTTCCATTTCATAAAATAGGATATAAATATAGTTATTTTATTTAAAAGAATAAAATATCAGTATATATGATATCATTGTGTTTTTTTTTATCATATATGAATAATATTTGAAAGTGGTGGAGGAATAAATAAAACAAATACACGCGTAAAGGATTTTACCTCTTCTTTGGAGAACCACTTTAATAATATAACTGAGGCCATTATAGATTGTAAGTATGATAAAAAAGATTTTTATAGGATATTGATATAGTAATAAAGATTTTATTTGGGGATATATTGGAGGAACCAAATTTTTTTAATTTTTGAAGAGGAGAGAAGAGGAGTGGCCTTTTATAAGTGGGGAGAGGACACACTTTTGATCTTTTAAAATAAAAAGTGAAACCTACATTTTTATCATGAGAAAACCAAAAAATTGGTCATTTAATAAATTTATAGATGAAAATTTATAAATATTACTATAGAATTTGTATTGGAAAAGTTTTAGGTAATTTTTATCCCTTATCTACTTAGTTTAACACCACGGAAAACCCATTTTTACCTTAACCGCAGTAATTAATTTTTACTATTTTCACTATTTGTTATGGTTATGAATTAAGTTACCATTATTAGATAATATATATTATGTTTTTTTAAAATATTTAATCCGTTTTAACAAATATAACTCACCTAAGTTGAATATTTCTGTTTAAAATCATACCTACAAGCATGTTGAAAAAACAGTTTTTCTAAAGAAAGAAAATCAAAAGGTTAAAATGTGATTAAATCATATTTCAATGTGAAAATGATTATAAAGACAAAGATTAGTAAAATTTTAATATAATAGAACTAATTTTACTTTAAATAAAAATTTAAAATATATATTAACATTTAAAATAATTTAAATGAAAAGAAATCTTTCAATAAAAATCAGTATTTTTCACTATTCATCAAAAAATTAATCATTTCAAAAAATTCTAGAAAATTCACCCAAAGATAATTTTGATATATATAATTCTAAAATAATTTTTTTTTCAAATAAATTATCTAAAATTTTTTAAAATAAATTTTAATTTTTTGTGTTTAAAGCGTGACCGACACACCTTTTTGAAAAATATAGTTTTTCAGAAAACATTTCCTTTTCATTAGAATGATTGTTATTTTATTTATAATCAATAGATATCCAATTAATTTATTTTATACATTTTTAAACTATATAATTTTTATAATTTATTATTAATATTCATAACCACTAACTTAACAGCTAGGTTATAATGGTCATGTTTAAATAATGATGTTTTAATTGAGCATGGTGTTTCATTCAAACTTGTTGTTGTGTGCATTGAAGCCTATCAAAAAGAATGAATTTATTAAATATATATATCGTAAAGTATCAGGATATTACATTCCCTTTAAATATTTTTTCTTCATTTCATATACACTATCAAATATGATGTTCCACTTTTAAAATCTCAGGGTGTTACAATCTACCCACTTAAATAAATTGTTTCCTGGAAATTAAATCTTAATTTCAATAATTAAGGGTTTGACAAATGAAGATAATTTTTTTTATAAACACAAATTATAAAATGGGTTAATAAAACTTACTCCCGAAAAATATAAAGGTATGTATGAATGTTTTCTAGAATAACATGTTATTAGGTTTCCAAGTAGGAGAACATTAGTGGGAAATGAAGATATAGACATGGAAGAAAAATATAAATAATTTTGGAGAGTGACAGAGATCATTTTTCATAAGAAAGTGAATTATATAGAAAATTTGGTGGCTAGAAATCCAAAAATATAGGACAAGCTAACATTATAAGTGAAGGTGCTAGGATAACATTTTTGTTTCAATGTCCTTTTCCTAGTGTTGTGGAACTCTTTTTGGATTGACTTATGTTGTTCCAGTAATCTAATAAATTATGTGTTTTGATGATTATAAAATACCTATTTTTATTCTAATGGTTTATATTACATGTTTAATATTGTATTCTATTATAAAATGTGATCAATTTTTTTCAAAAGATTTTTTTCTACTCTTAATATAATTGATTATCTAATGATGAGTAAAATGTTCAAATATATATCAAATTAGTTTATCTTATGGGATTATAGTATTGAATGTTTATCTTTTTTTCTTAGATTCTAAAAACTCAATATTTAAAATTTATCTTACAAATTATGATATTATCTTATGAAGAGAATAGATTATCTAAAACATGTTCGGAACCAAATATTTCCGTTACAGAGTATTATGAAAATTATTTATTATACAGAAATTTCACTTGTAAAATATTATCTTGCGAGCACAAATATTTTTTCTGAATTTTATGTATCACCATTCAATAACATAATTTTCTTTAGTAGAATAATTATTCAACACAACATTCAATTCAGTTTATCTTATACACAGTAGAAGGAAAATATTTTTTATCTTACAACTACTCTTAGAATTATTTTTCCTGGGGATGGTGTTATAAATTTGTTATCATACGAATAAAAAGATATTATAAAAATGATCATGATTTTTTTTATAATGTTATCATAGTGTGTTGATAATTCATTTCAGTCTTTTAATATTATTAGAAAAGGAGTTCTCTAATTAAGGAAAGGTTTATTTTTATAAAGTGTTATTTTTTTCTGGAATGGAGTGATCTGAAGAAGAAGATTTATGAAATCCTTATTAAAGAAGCCTATTCTATATTTAGAAGGAACGAACACATGACACTAAGGGAATTTCTCAAAAAAATTTATTATTCACCGGACCATTGTGATTATCTCGTATTCTTATGTTTAAAATAAAATAGGATATGTGAATTGAGAGAATTATCCACTACATGGATATATAAAGAGAGACCATGTGTACATAATATTACTCTGATAACACTAATGAATAAATCATGTAAATATAAAAATATTGTACAATGATCATGTGTTGTTCTTAAAAGTATATAAGTTGTAACTGAAGATCATCTTGAGATGTGATTTAAAGATCATAATATTCTTAGGATGTATCTTTATCTATTGTCAGTTTCTAATTGCAATTGTATTCTATAACAAATTATTAAATATCATTAATATCTATTTTATCAACACTCTTTATTAGAGAGTGTATTATGATGTGGATAAGTCTTGTAAAGGGAGAACCAGGTTGAAATATAATGTCCCTTTGTAATATGAAACTGCTTCTTTAACTCAGTTGGGAGCCCCCAAGAAAAGTTATGGCATAGTGAAAATCTCCAAAATCACATAGTAGAGTATTGGTGGAGTGGAATATGAGATTTATGTTCCCCAAACCACTATAAATCCCTTGTTTTCAATCTATTTCTGCTCAGATTTTATATTTACTATGCCTTATTTTATAATGGGAAAAATTATAACTCTCATGCCTTAAAAAGGGTGGTCTTAAAATAAAGAAAATTTTTGGAACTCAATTCACCCCGATTGAGTTTTCAGTTAGCTATTCTCTAGGAAAAAAATTGGTATCAAAACTCATGACTCTTGAGTTTGTGGATAACAAAGTTTGAAGTCTAAATAATTCATTTCAAATGGATTTTATGGAAGATAGCATAGAAGGTATGTTAATGGTTATATCTCCTTAAATTAATGGTAGAAATTATAACTGATGGAAGGAAACAATGGTCATCTATTTGAGGAAACATGGATTTAATTTTTCTCTTAAAGTAGAGAAGACTTATAAAATTCCAAAGACACGACGAGAAAAATGGTATGCATGTATAGAAGATAGTTATGGTATGAATTCTAAATATATGAATTCTATAATATATATATTAGGTCTAGATTATTTTAATCGATTTTCCCAATTTCGAATAGCACATGAAATTTGGACCACTATAGTAGTTTCTTGTGACGGTACGAACGATGTGAATACCCTTGTATATGATATTGCCAAAATTAAGTTATATAAATTCAAAATGGATGAACGTTGAACTGATACTCAGTTGAATGGAAGACTAACAAAGATTTTAAATAATTGTTCTTCTCTAAAAAACACCAATTACTAATCTTGAGTAAGCATTGAATGTTCTAAGAGTTTTATCACTTAAGTGAAGTGAAATCTCAGCTAGCATTAGACAATCTATATAGGTCAATAATTCTAAAATAAAATATCTCAATGGTACTATTATAATGTATGAAGTAGAAATAGAATCCGAAACTATAGTATATAAAATGGTAAAAAAATAAAATACTACTTTGAATGTTTATACTTCTAAATATAACAAAAATAACAAGTTTATATGGATCTATGAAACATATAAAGGAGAAGATTATGTAAGAAATTTTGGATCAAATGATGATCTTTCGTAGTTTTTCGGAAGTTACCTAATTTCTATAACAAGATAAGAGGTTTCCAAAGACCATTTAACAAGTATAGTAAGCATGGTGAAAAATATAAAGAAGTGATATTCTATGAGTTCAAGAAGTTGGAACATATCAAGACATAATGTCCATAATTACATGAAAATAAAAATTATGATAAAATATTTTTCAATAATAAGATATATAAGAAGAAATCCAAAAATGTTATGAAGTCCATGTGGACGGATTCTGAAAACATTACTGAATGTACATCTTCATAATCAAAATATTAAGTATATAAGGCCCAACCTTTATACACTAAATAATCTTGAGTTTTAATCAAACATTTAATTTCTTCCACATTAAGGATATTTTTTGGTTTATATTTTTAGATAATTATTCTATAAATGTTACGTAACATATCAAATATAAAAAATTAGACACTTCTAAACAGGATCCATTTTTTCACAAAATAAAAATCCTTAAAATAAAACATGATTTCTTTTTCTTGATAAAAATATTTATAACATTTGTATTGATTACTTCTTTCCTCTTACATATCCTTATACCCTTTGTAAAACATTTCAAAAACTTGGGATGAGCATAAAAAATCAGTAAGGGATATAAATAAGTAATGAAACTATTAGTTTATGAATATTTTAAACTAACAAAAGCATTATCACAAAGTCAAAATTTTCACCCATAAAACATATGTTATTTAATATACCTCATGAAATCATAATATTTATGAAAAACTTCTTAGCAATAATAGATCATAAATAAAACTTGGGGCATTCATATCATACATACATTGTAGCTTTCACAACTACATAGGGAGACCTTAATGGTTACGTTTGGAATAACCATCAAAGTATATTCCCTAAATATCTTAGGAGAAACCTTATTGTTTATCTTCGTCTCATTATCCAACTTATTGGAGAGATATCACAACCTCACCCACCCTTGGTTTATCACAGAACCATGTGTATACATAATCAATTCCCAAGAACCATAATATAATCATAACACATTAACAAGAATAGAGGAAAAAATAACATTGCCACATTGAAATCATAATATATCATTTCAATATATTGACATAATAAATCTCTTTTTGAAACCATTTTCAATACCAAAATACCTGAAAATGGAATATGGTATTTATTTTCATTTAAAAAACATTATGGCTTATTGAGGAATCCAAATATCAAATAATGGTCATGACAGCAGAAAGGTTGTTGTCACCTTGTATGTTAAAAAACATTACTTTTTCATTTAGTAAAACACTACATAGAAAAATATTCTTTTTTAAAACCTTTTAATGAAATTAACAGTAAAAGGGTTTAATTATATACCATATAAAATAATGTGGTTTATATTTTCGAAATATGCCTCAAAGAAAGAAGATTGAGACAAAGACCCTTGTCATGAGTATAACTCATCACGTTTAATATTTAAATTACTAAATAATAAAATTTGGATAACTTATAATTTCCTGAGAACCTTTTAAAATTTTAATATTTTGTTATATCACTTCTTTCCATGATATAAAAATTACAAAATTATTTTAGTTTATATCGGACGTTTTGTCGATATTTAGTACTTGAGTCGAAAATGAACATGGTTTGATGTCACTAGTCCATGTGGTCATAATTCCATCATCTCCAGAGTAGTATTCATGAAATAATCATCAATTATATAAATTAATCATTGTTTTTAAATCAAACCATTAGGTATGGTTATGGAAAATGAAAAACTTTATAATTATGGAGATGGTAGGTCGTACGTACGCATGAGTAACGTTTCCAATTTTTCATTGATCATTATAGAAATATAGTAATTATTATTTTATATTTATAGAATGATAATAATATTATTAACATCATAATAATCATTTAAATATACTTATATATATCATACAAGTGATGTGGTGAATAAAAATGATTTAGATCACTTTGTGGAGGTGATAGTTCACACGTACGCAAGAATGACGTTGTCATTTTTATGTACATGGAAGGTAAGAACAATATTGAAATATTATTATTTTAAACTGATAAATATTTCATGAATATAATATATAAACATCTAATCCATAATTATAACTACTCTTGATATATGGTAATGAAAAATGAACTATATCGGTTCATGAGGTGGTAGTTTATCGTACACATGAATGAAATGTTAATTTCACATTTGATAAAATTAGAGATATATTTATGTGATGATATTAATATAATAATATCTTATTATATTTATAATACTATATTTATTATTTCATATTATATTAATAATATTTAAAGGAATTGGAAGAATAAATAAAATAGAAACACTTAAAAATGATACATCTTCTTTAGTTGATCACCTTCGAAGAACACCTTAACACCATAAGAAGGGTGTTATTCCTACACTAATTCCTCAAGGAAGTTGATATATATTATAGGAAGTGTTTTTGGAAGAGTTTTTCTGAATCATATGGTTCTTTAAGTGTGTGTGTGTGTATTATAGAAGAGTGGTATCATTTTATAGGAGGGGGCCACCCTTGGAAACTCTTAAAATATTAAATTTATTTAAATTTATTTTTTAATCCAACTGAATCCAACTAGATATATGTAGAATATAATACGATGATACATATAAATACTCTCATACAAAATTTTTAGACATATATTTATTTTATTTTAAACTTTATCTTTTCGGTTTACCCTTAGTTTTCTCTTTAAAATTTAATTGTGGTAAAAACATTATAAATATTTAGAGGCTATAACATTTGCTTATATGGGGTCAATTTACAATAATTTAACACTTAATGAAATTTTTTACCTTATCACAGTCACATTTTTATTTTAAACTATTTTTAGGATCTTTAAATAATTTAATAAATTATTATTTTTTAAAATATCAATTATGTCAATTTTTACACTATTCATTTCATTGAATTTAAATAAAATCCAAAAATAGATATAACATCAAAAAAACAATTTAATAGACTTATAACATGTCATAGTACCCTATAAAAGTCATGGATGGCATAAATTAAGTCAAATAATATATTTTTTAATATTCAAAATATCATTTATTTGATTCCTTAATTAATAAATCTATTATTGCATCATCATCGTGTCATAAATAAATTTACTTTTTTATTTCCCAAAAAGTGTAAATAAATGACCATGATATAGGTAATGTTTTTATATTTATAATGACACTTTATATTCGAGTATATCGCTTATATAACCCAATATTAAAAAAAATTAGTAAGAAGAGATGTGATTATGACATTTTTTCATTTACTTTAAATTAAATGTTATAAATGTCATAATCACACCCAAGTGGCTTCCAAAGGACAATATTTTGACACAGGTATTTTCTTGGCCTTCCATTACTCATCCAATAATATTATAATAAGTTTTAGGGTAGTTCTATATTAGTATAATATTATTTTTATCTTTAATTTCCTAGTTTACCTTTAAACGTGGTAAATAAAATACTAAAGTTACTATTCACCAAAAATTATATTGATCATATTAGATGACAGTTTACATAATTATTATAACCATGTATGTCTATTTTTGAAAATTCAATTCATAAAAGTGACTAAAATTAATTTAAAGTTAATCCCATTAACAGATTGAGGAAATGAGTTTTTTAAAAGTAAAAACAATTAAAAGATTGGCATGTGTTTATTTACAATTTGAAGGTGAAATTACTTATAATGTCCAACATTGAATTAAATGATAAAAAATACATATAATTATACATTAAAACTATGTAAATGGACAATATAACAATATAATTAAATTATATAAAAAGGCAGTTTTGAATTAAAATGTAGTATTTTTTCACTATTCATTAGAAAAATGAATTTTATGATACAAATACCAAAATTTAGACCAAATTGAATTTTGATGTACCAATTATAAATAATAAATTTCTTTCTTTCAAATATAACATTAAAAAGTTAAAAAACTAGATTTTAAAAGGGTTCTCCATCAAAAGTTTTAAAACTACCTTTTATAATTATTAGAGTGTTTCATACTTAAAATTGGATTTATTCTCATTTTAAGCATCTAAATTTTATTATAATAAAGTAAAGACATTTAATAAACATGTGTAAACATAATACATTTCTTTTTTTCATTCACATCAATACAACATCTAGGCGATAACTACCATTAAAAAGAATAATACTAATAATATATTATTTTTCATTATATCTAATTCTTGTGTGAAATATAAGATTTCGAAGAAAACCATTGTTGCATGTCGGGTACACTATGATAAATATCATCCCCTTTTAAGTAAAATCACTATCTAATTCATAAATATTAATAGATAAGAAAACATCTTATTCTATAATTACATAGGATGTTATATCCTTCCCCCATTTTTAGAAATTGCATCCTCGCAATTTTATTCACTTATCAACTAAGTATGTAACGCCCCGACCCCAGCTACCCAGAGTCGGTGCATTACTTCGTAACATTGGCATGATCACAAAAGATCAAGTCTCGAAAGACCGATTAGTTTAGTAGCCTTGGAAACACTAGATACATTTGTAAACGTTACATTACATCATAAAGTAAACCAAAACAACAACAACATATTGTCTTCATATCCCCTCAGACTATCCCTGCAGGTCATTCATAATATACTTCTTCAAATCCTGGAAAACATTAAAACATTGAAAGGGGTGAGCTCAGATGCTCAGTAAGGATAACAATATTGCGGAAGCTTTCATAAATAAACATAAACATTTAAGGCAATGTATAACTAAAACAAAAGCCTTTTAAACTTGAACATCAACATAATATGGCAAAAGTAAAATGAGATAATGCCATTCACTTCTTCACATGGATATTCTACTGGCCGAATAATCACATGCAATATCAATAACCACTTTCATAATGAGGGAATGTATAATGCCGGACATTCTGAAACATTTTGTCAAGGCCTCGGCCAAGACATCTAAAATGATTAAGGCCTCGGCCAAAACCATAAATCAAATTGGGAAAGGGCCTCGGCCAATTCCACATCTAGTTGTCTCATGAGACCTACTGATGCATCGAGGAGCTATTACGGGCTCCACCCGTCACTTATTAAGTCCAATACATTCCTCATATGAATAGGTTTAAACATATCATAAACCATAACATAATCATATCACATAAAACATGCATAAAGGAAACATAATATTTCCACATTTCAATCACAAGATATCAATACAACACATTGTTATAATAAAAACGCTTTCAAAACCATTTTCAATACCAAAATAAAAGAAAGTTAAAACTTTGTATTTATTTTTCATTAAAAAAAAGATGGCTTATAGAGGAAGCTGAAACTCAAATAATGGTCATGGCGGCGGAGAAGTCATTGTCGCCGCATAAGTACGGAAAGAAAAACATTCCCTTTTTGTCGTTTAGTAAAATGCTTCGTATAAAAAAAGATTCCTTTTGAATAAACATGAAAGCCAAAGGGGTTTATACACCGTATAAAAGAAAGTTGTGTATAAAGCCAAATATGCCTCAATGAGAGGAGATTGATACAAAGTCCTTAAAAAGATCATTTTTAAAATAAAATAGATCTATTATGTGTATTCACTATTGTTACACATAAAGAAAGTAAAAATACAAAATAGGACATAATAATATCATGACATAATTTGAAAGTAGGAGATTAACCCAAAGAATGGAAGTTGGGTTAAGAAATTCCCTTACAAAGAGCATTTTTAAAATAAAATAGATCTATTATGTGTATTCACTACAAGTACACATAAATAATGTACAAATACAGGATATGACATAATAATATCATGACATAATTTGAAAGTAGGATATTAACCCAAAGAACGAAAATTGGGTTAAGAAGTTCCCTTACCTCATGTCTGACTTGACTCAACCGTTCTTTAACCTCCTGAATAATAAACTAGAGTTAATATATACCTTATTAAGAACCATTTTCAATTTCATTATCCTTATTATATCACTTATTACAATGATATGAACATTATGTAATTATTTAAGTTAATAACGGTCGTTTTGTCGATCTTTGGTACTTGAGTCAACAATAAGCTTCTTATAATTACAAGTTGTTTATGTGGTGAAATATCCATTATATCCAGAATTATATTCATGATTTAGATGTCATATATATATTATATATCCAGTATATACATTCATTTATAATACTACGTAACATTTAGAGGTGAGAAATGAAATGCACCGTTCATGGAGAGGGTAAGCCGTACGTACGCATGAACGCTACTTTCATTTCAATTTCATATTTAATGGAACTAAATCATAATGATATAAATGTATAATATAATTCCAGTATAATATAGTGTATAATACCATTTACTCCATCCTTTATACATCCCACATATGGCATTAACGATTCAAATCACTTTGAGGGGGCGGTAGTCCGCACTTCCTAAAATGAAATTATCGCGTTTTACCCATAATGGAAATCATAAAGTAAGCCATAAATGAGAAATACAGAAGCATAAGTAAAACATAAACACATTATATATCATATATAAATATAGTGACATCTTAATGGCCACCTTTGAAGGTGTTATATGAGTGTTGAACAATCATCGTTTCGTGAGGCAGAAATTCGCCATCCACAGAAACCGTATGTTCTTTAACCATTAGATGTAGGTGTGTGTAAGTGTAGCTAGAATCCTTCTTATAACAACATCCTAGTATATTGAGGATACTGGTGTTGTCACAAAATAAATGAATAAAAAGAGTTTAGGGGGTTGGAGAAGAAAAATAAAACAAAACAACATTAGAAAAGACATTACCTCAAAATCGGGTAACTCTTTTTGATTTGAGCCAAAGGCTTCCTTGGGAAGAGTTCTGCCCAATGTGAGGCTTCTATGAGTAAGGGAGGAATGTTGGGAGAGTATTTGGGCAGAGGTTGGCCGAGCCAAATGGCTTGAAAGTGTAAATGAGGTGGGAGAGGTGGGGGCCTTTTATAAGTGGAGAGGAGGGGCACTTTTGGAAAGATTGAAATGTTACATTATTTCACAATGCTTTCCGGATTCTAAAGGTCCCACACTTATATAATTCGAGGATAAGGTGATAAGGGTTCGAAATATCCTCATCCAATTGGCTTTGGACAAGTGTAAGCCTTGGATGTTGCATTATCTTCCCATTTTATTTAAATCATTAAATAATGAGGTCATCGCTGCATCATAATGATGTCATAAATAATTTAATTTATTTAATGTATAAAAATTATAAAAAAAATACTATGATGTAGGAAATCCTTTTAGCTTTCTAATGAATATTTATAGTCAAAATTTGGACTTTTGTAACCCCACTTAAAAACTATTTTAGTAAAACAACTCATGTTTGTGTCAATTTAATTTTAACATTAAATAAATATATATTAATGTCATTTTAAAACTAAAGTGGATCCATGGGGTCCCCAAGTTGACCCATGGGTTGTCTTGGTCGGCCATGACTCATCCAATAGGAGTAGGACAAGTGTCAAGCTCATATAATATTATCAAAACATTGTTTTTACCTTAAACTACACTAATTACCTCTAATCGCGATTAAGAACTTAAAAGTTACTATTCACCAAAAAATTATTTTAATCTTATTGAACCACATTTTACTTCTTAATGACGACCATGTATGTCGGATTTTTGAAAATCAAATCACAGAAGTGGTAATATTTCATTTAAACGAAAAATCAGTTATTTAACTACCACTTAGTGGTTTCACTATTCATCAGAAATTGAAGTTTTTCAGAAAAAGGCCAAAATTTCACCCTAAGCTATAATTGATATTACGAATTCAAAAATGATGTCTATTTTGAAAAATTCCAAACATATTAGTTGCATTAATTAATTTTATAATTAATTCCCGCTGTCACAACAAATAGCGTGTTTTTAAGAAACAATTTATATCAAAAGATTGGCAATTGTTTATGTCCAATTTCAATGTTAAATTAATTCTAATGACCACCATTGGATAAAATGGTAAAAATATATTCTAATTATACTCTAAAACCCCTCAATAGTATAATTTATCACTATGAATTATTTTGATTAAAAAAGTTGTTTTAAGTATTTTTCACTATTCATAAAAATTTTGAAGTTCTCAGAAAATTACAAAAAATTCAACATAGGCTAATTTCAATATTAGGAATACAAAAATGAAGTCCATTTTGAAATATAAAATTTATATAATTTTAAAAAGTGGTTATTACTATTCATAACGGCTACTTTGATTTGTCGCGATGTTTTAGAACTCGAAGTTGCGTACAATGCAGGCTATTGTATTATTGAATGAGAAGCGTATCGTGGAAGCTCGGGGTGTTACATTCTCCCCTCCTTCAATAAATTGCGTCCTCGCAATTTGATATTTTTCTTTAAAAATAAGAGGTTGAAAATAGAAAATACCTTTGTGGAAAACCCACATCGGAAATAAGGTTAATAAAATTTAGCCTTAATAAGAGGGAAAATGGAAATAAGAAATCACCACCAAATTATGATCTCGATAAGGAGAACATTGGTGGAAATTAAAGACATATAATTGGAGGAAAAACGTAAATATTTGTAGAGAGTGATTGAGGTCATCAATCACAATCAACTGTCAAATTGAGGGCCTCAAAGCCTTCAATCTATGTTGATTTAAAATATCATCAGTTCAACAAGACATAAGGTATTAGGATAACACATTTTTTGTTTTAATATCCCTTTACTAAAGTTTAAGAATTAATTTATTCATTGAATAAGAGATAGGTATATATATATTTATGCTTGACAATTAGTGTTTCAACCTTCAACTCATCTTTCACTCAAAAAGATAATAGAACTCAAAAATATTATTATTATCCTAATTGTATAAGGTTCCAAATGTTAACACATACCATTTAGATTAGTAAAATTATATTGTAATAACCAGGGAATTCCTGTAGGCTAGTGGTAGGAAATAAAGGCATGTCGCACTATGATTGTGGGTTCGATTCCTCCAGCTTTGTCCGACGCGACGGGTTATGCCCCGCCCTGCAGGTTGTCCTTTTCCTAAAACTATAGTATCATAATATTCCAAAAATAATCTTCATAAATTTTTTAACCTTAAACAATACTATCCAAAGTTCAACTTAATCCATTCCAACCTTAATAGTTATCCAAAATACCTTCATCCAGACTTTCTCTAAAAGGTCTCTAAATTCCAAAATCAATTGTAACATCAGATTACCCAAACAAAGAAAAGTTTCTCTTATTATCACATACTAAAAATATGATTACCTTAATCATATTAAAACCTTACTGAAATCAAAAAGTACTGCAGTACAATCCATATATATATATTACATTATTCTTATAACCAGAATATAATCCTTGAGTCCAAAAGCACCAATACATTAGTTATTCTGCTTCAACTGTAGTAACAGCATAAGATTGTCCTTGATCCCTTGGCCTTTTCTGAGGTAAGTTTCCCTGACGCTTAGGACATTCATTTGCATAATGACCCATTTCACTACAATTGTAGCATTCAACTTTGACAGCCTCTTTCTTTCCCTTGCAATCACGAGCCTGGTGACCCTTTTCTCCACATTTATAACAAACTCTCATTCCTTTTAGGCAAGTACCAGGGTGATTCTTCCCACAATTATCACATAATGGAAAATCCTTCTTTCCCTTTTTCCCTTTATCTGTCTCTTGTTCCACCGTTCTCTTCTTCTCTTGCTTTACTTTGTTGTCATAAGACTTAGAGAATTCCTTTTCTGTCTTGATAGCACACGAGACAATATCTTCGTATGATGAGAAGGATTGTGATACCAAAGCTCGACGGAGAAATGGTTTTAACCCATCAAAGAAACGATCAATCTTACTCCTTGGGTTACGTATGTAATCGGCAGCATGCCTCGCTAACCTTGTAAAGTTAGCCTCATACTTTGCGACATTCTCATCCTCCTTCTACCTCAGACTCAGAAATTGCCTTTCCATATCTTCTCGATGGTCACGAGGAAAGTATTTTTCTAAGAAAAGATCTTTGAACTCCCTCCATTCAATATTCGATACGTCATCATCTTCCTTTGTGTTTTGAATCAGCGACCACCACTGATCGGCATCTCCAGTGAGGCGGTAAACTGCCATGACAACCTTCTCCCTTTCACTACTCCCCAAGGCATGGAATATTTTCTCTAAGGAATTTATCCATTGCTCAGCTACTATAGGATTTGTACTCCCATTAAAGGTTGGTGGTTGTTGCCTCATGAAACGATCTAGCATTGATCCTCCACGTTGCGGATCAGGGTGCTCCATACGAGTAAGGTTATTATTCATAACCTGAGTGAGTTGTCCCAGTATGGTAATAAGTTGATCAGCACCAGTTGTATCTCCAGATCCTCAATAATTATCTTGATCAGGAGGGCAATCCCTACACGGAGTTCGTGCATTGATATGGTTTCCATTCCTTCTACTAGGCGCCATTTCTAAACAATGGCATAAACTAGATTAGTTTATGAATCAAAATACATAATTCCATACTTGTAAAACACTTTACATAAATTGAACTATTTATGGATATAATCCATAATCATAAAAAAAATGTTTTCTTTGAGAAAGTATATACTCATAAACCCTTCATAATGATTTGTAAAGAAAATGAGAGTTATCCTAAGCATATCCCCCGGGAGTGTCGTAACCAAGAGTGCAGCAAGGCCCGTTGTCGTGCACCAGTTCCCGTTCGAGTCTAGCTCAAAGCGGTGTTTTCGGGTTTTACCCCTAGGAACATCTGTGCCAGAGCTGCCTCTACCTGCTCGTATCCAGACAGGGATGTATTGCTCGGAAAACTCACAAAATCTCTACAATACCAAAATTCTAGGAAGTTCTTCTATACTAATCCTCAAAGTCTATCTTTGGGCTATGTGCTCTAATCAGAGTTTATCTAAATCTAGCTTCCAAGGTTAGTACTAAACTGCCTCTGATACCAACTATAACGCCCCGACCCCAGCTACCCAGAGTCGGTGCATTACTTCGTAACATTGGCATGATCACAAAAGATCAAGTCTCGAAAGACCGATTAGTTTAGTAGCCTTGGAAACACTAGATACATTTGTAAACGTTACATTACATCATAAAGTAAACCAAAACAACAACAACATATTGTCTTCATATCCCCTCAGACTATCCCTGCAGGTCATTCATAATATACTTCTTCAAATCCTGGAAAACATTAAAACATTGAAAGGGGTGAGCTCAGATGCTCAGTAAGGATAACAATATTGCGGAAGCTTTCATAAATAAACATAAACATTTAAGGCAATGTATAACTAAAACAAAAGCCTTTTAAACTTGAACATCAACATAATATGGCAAAAGTAAAATGAGATAATGCCATTCACTTCTTCACATGGATATTCTACTGGCCGAATAATCACATGCAATATCAATAACCACTTTCATAATGAGGGAATGTATAATGCCGGACATTCTGAAACATTTTGTCAAGGCCTCGGCCAAGACATCTAAAATGATTAAGGCCTCGGCCAAAACCATAAATCAAATTGGGAAAGGGCCTCGGCCAATTCCACGTCTAGTTGTCTCATGAGACCTACCGATGCATCGAGGAGCTATTGCGGGCTCCACCCGTCACTTATTAAGTCCAATACATTCCTCATATGAATAGGTTTAAACATATCATAAACCATAACATAATCATATCACATAAAACATGCATAAAGGAAACATAACATTTCCACATTTCAATCACAAGATATCAATACAACACATTGTTATAATAAAAACGCTTTCAAAACCATTTTCAATACCAAAATAAAAGAAAGTTAAAACTTTGTATTTATTTTTCATTAAAAAAAAGATGGCTTATAGAGGAAGCTGAAACTCAAATAATGGTCATGGTGGCGGAGAAGTCATTGTCGCCGCATAAGTACGGAAAGAAAAACATTCCCTTTTTGTCGTTTAGTAAAACGCTTTGTATAAAAAAAGATTCCTTTTGAATAAACATGAAAGCCAAAGGGGTTTATACACCGTATAAAAGAAAGTTGTGTATAAAGCCAAATATGCCTCAATGAAAGGAGATTGATACAAAGTCCTTAAAAAGGTCATTTTTAAAATAAAATAGATCTATTATGTGTATTCACTATTGTTACACATAAAGAAAGTAAAAATACAAAATAGGACATAATAATATCATGACATAATTTGAAAGTAGGAGATTAACCCAAAGAATGGAAGTTGGGTTAAGAAATTCCCTTACAAAGAGCATTTTTAAAATAAAATAGATCTATTATGTGTATTCACTACAAGTACACATAAATAATGTACAAATACAGGATATGACATAATAATATCATGACATAATTTGAAAGTAGGATATTAACCCAAAGAACGAAAATTGGGTTAAGAAGTTCCCTTACCTCGTGTCTGACTTGACTCAACCGTTCTTTAACCTCCTGAATAATAAACTAGAGTTAATATATACCTTATTAAGAACCATTTTCAATTTCATTATCCTTATTATATCATTTATTACAATGATATGAACATTATGTAATTATTTAAGTTAATAACGGTCGTTTTGTCGATCTTTGGTACTTGAGTCAACAATAAGCTTCTTATAATTACAAGTTGTTTATGTGGTGAAATATCCATTATATCCAGAATTATATTCATGATTTAGATGTCATATATATATTATATATCCAGTATATACATTCATTTATAATATTACGTAACATTTAGAGGTGAGAAATGAAATGCACCGTTCATGGAGACGGTAAGCCGTACGTACGCATGAACGCTACTTTCATTTCAATTTCATATTTAATGGAACTAAATCATAATGATATAAATGTATAATATAATTCCAGTATAATATAGTGTATAATACCATTTAATCCATCCTTTATACATCCCACATATGGCATTAACGATTCAAATCACTTTGAGGGGGCGGTAGTCCGCACTTCCTAAAATGAAATTATCGCGTTTTACCCATAATGGAAATCATAAAGTAAGCCATAAATGAGAAATACAGAAGCATAAGTAAAACATAAACACATTATATATCATATATAAATATAGTGACATCTTAATGGCCACCTTTGAAGGTGTTATATGAGTGTTGAACAATCATCGTTTCGTGAGGCAGAAATTCACCATCCACAGAAACCGTATGTTCTTTAACCATTAGATGTAGGTGTGTGTAAGTGTAGCTAGAATACTTATTATAACAACATCCTAGTATATTGAGGATACTGGTGTTGTCACAAAATAAATGAATAAAAAGAGTTTAGGGGGTTGGAGAAGAAAAATAAAACAAAACAACATTAGAAAAGACATTAACTCAAAATCGGGTAACTCTTTTTGATTTGAGCCAAAGGCTTCCTTGGGAAGAGTTCTGCCCAATGTGAGGCTTCTATGAGTAAGGGAGGAATGTTGGGAGAGTATTTGGGCAGAGGTTGGCCGAGCCAAATGGCTTGAAAGTGTAAATGAGGTGGGAGAGGTGGGGGCCTTTTATAAGTGGAGAGGAGGGGCACTTTTGGAAAGATTGAAATGTTACATTATTTCACAATGCTTTTCGGATTCTAAAGGTCCCACACTTATATAATTCGAGGCTAAGGTGATAAGGGTTCGAAATATCCTCATCCAATTGGCTTTGGACAAGTGTAAGCCTTGGATGTTGCATTATCTTCCCATTTTATTTAAATCATTAAATAATGAGGTCATCGCTGCATCATAATGATGTCATAAATAATTTAATTTATTTAATGTATAAAAATTATAAAAAAAATACTATGATGTAGGAAATCCTTTTAGCTTTCTAATGAATATTTATAGTCAAAATTTGGACTTTTGTAACCCCACTTAAAAACTATTTTAGTAAAACAACTCATGTTTGTGTCAATTTAATTTTAACATTAAATAAATATATATTAATGTCATTTTCCAACTAAAGTGGCTCCATGGGGTCCCCAAGTTGACCCATGGGTTGTCTTGGTCGGCCATGACTCATCCAATAGGAGTAGGACAAGTGTCAAGCTCATATAATATTATCAAAACATTGTTTTTACCTTAAACTACACTAATTACCTCTAATCGCGATTAAGAACTTAAAAGTTACTATTCACCAAAAAATTATTTTAATCTTATTGAACCACATTTTACTTCTTAATGACAACCATGTATGTCGGATTTTTGAAAATCAAATCACAGAAGTGGTAATATTTCATTTAAACGAAAAATCAGTTATTTAACTACCACTTAGTGGTTTCACTATTCATCAGAAATTGAAGTTTTTCAGAAAAAGGCCAAAATTTCACCCTAAGCTATAATTGATATTACGAATTCAAAAATGATGTCTATTTTGAAAAATTCCAAACATATTAGTTGCATTAATTAATTTTATAATTAATTCCCGCTGTCACAACAAATAGCGTGTTTTTAAGAAACAATTTATATCAAAAGATTGGCAATTGTTTATGTCCAATTTCAATGTTAAATTAATTCTAATGACTACCATTGGATAAAATGGTAAAAATATATTCTAATTATACTCTAAAACCCCTCAATAGTATAATTTATCACTATGAATTATTTTGATTAAAAAAGTTGTTTTAAGTATTTTTCACTATTCATAAAAATTTTGAAGTTCTCAGAAAATTACAAAAAATTCAACATAGGCTAATTTCAATATTAGGAATACAAAAATGAAGTCCATTTTGAAATATAAAATTTATATAATTTTAAAAAGTGGTTATTACTATTCATAACGGCTACTTTGATTTGTCGCGATGTTTTAGAACTCGAAGTTGCGTACAATGCAAGCTATTGTATTATTGAATGAGAAGCGTATCGTGGAAGCTCGGGGTGTTACAAAGTAGGGGTATTTCTCCATCATATCATTTTCAGATTCCCATGTTTCCTCTTAATCCACATGGTTTTTCCATAAAATGTTAACTTGATGAGCCACTTTATTCTACAATACTTGCTCTCTATGGAAAAGAATTTGGATTGGTTGTTCTTCATAAGAAAGATTATCTTCCAACTAAACTACCACTTGACCCAAAACATGATATGGATCTAGAATATACATTCTTAATAATGAAACATGAAAACTATTGTGCACTAGATAAAGACTCAGAGGAAAATCCACTCGATAATAAACTATTCAAACATTCTCTAGGATTTCATAACGTTCAATGAACCGCAAACACAACTTCCCCTTCTTACCAAAATGCATAACACTTTTCCATGGTGAAAAATTGTGAAAGACATGATCACCTATCTCAAAAGAAATATCCTTCCTTCAGTTATTCACATAACTTCTCTACCTACTCTGAGCGGTCCTCATGTTTTTTTAATCAACTAAACTTTTTATGTCATCTATTCTACCAATGTTGTTCCCATAAACTTCCTTTAACCTACTTCATCCCAAAAATCTGGAGTTTGACACTAATTTCCATATAATTCCTCAAATTGTGTCATATATATAATAGAATAAAAATTGTTATTATACTCAACCGAAGAAAGATGTTGGTCCCAACTTCCCTGGTAATCCATTGAACAAGCATGTGGCTTATCCTGTAATGGCTGAATTTTTTATTTTGTCTTCCGATATGATTGAGGGAGAAAATTTGTAATAAAATTTAATTTAGTATCTAATGACTTATGAAGGACTTTCCAAAAGTTATATGTGAGCTTGGGATCACGATCAAATACAATGGAGGTAGTAACTTCATGTAACCTGCCTATCTCTTTAAGATACAACCAAAAAAGTTGATCAAGAGATAGTATATCTCGAAAAGGAATAAAATGAGTATATTTATTCAATCTATCAACAATAACCCAAATCACATTGTTATCTCAAAAATTATTTGTAAATATTACTATAAAATCCATAGATATATTTTCCCATTTCCACTCTGGTACTGGAAAAGGCTAAAGCATCCCTTTGGAAACACTAATTCTGCATTCACCTGTTGAAAATTCAATCACTTCATAGGAAAGTTATTGATATCTCTTTTCATTATATCCCACCAATAATAAACTCGATGGTATCAATACGTTATAGTACTTTCAGGATGAACTGAATTTGGGGAACTATGAGCTTCACCTAACAAATCATTCTTCAACTGTGAATCACAAGGCACACATAACCTCTACCCCAATATCAAAACACAATCATTATCAATTTTAAATTCAGGTAACTTACCCTTATGAACCAATTGTACCTTTTTATTCAACTCACTATATTCCTTCTATGCTTTCATAATTCTATCTAATAGAGATCATTTCACTAACACCTGAAACAAAATTGAGTAATTTCCTGCAACAACTTCCATACCAAATTTCATCAAATCATTAACCAAAAGTTCATGTTACAAATGTAACATAGTTAATGTAGCATTAATTTTATGACACAAAGAATCAGACACTTTATTTTATTTTTAAGGATAATAATGGATCATTCAATCATAATCCTTGATTAGTTCCAACCATTTTCTCTGCCTCATGTTCAATTATTTCTGAGTGAATATATACTTTAAACTGTTTTGGTTAGTATATATTTCACATTTTACTCCATACAGATGATGCCTTTAAATTTTTAAAGAAAAAACAATAGGAGATAATTCCATATCATATGTAGGGTAATTTAACTCGTGAGTTTTCAATTGACGTGAAGTATAAGAAGTTACCTGGTCATTTTTCATGAGGATGCAACTAATTCCTTTCAATGAAGCATCACTGTAGATAAAAAATTCACCATTTCTAGAATGTAATGCCAATACTAGAGCATTAACCAATATTATTTTCAATTCATAAAAACAATCATCACATTATTTTGTCCAAATTAACTTAAACCCTTTTAGATTTAACTTAGTTAGTGGGCTATATATCCATGAAAAATGTTCAACAAACCTCTAGTAATGACCTAATAAACTAAGAAAACTATGAATCTCAGTTATATTTGTGGGTCCTGGAAATTCTTCAAGAACATTTTTTAGCAATATTAATATTTATACCATCTTTATAAAAAATGGACCAAGGAATAAAAAAAATTAACCAAAACTCACACTTTATGAATTTCCCATACATTTTATTTTCTTTTAAGGTTTTCAATACAACCCTTAAATGACTTTCATTCTCCTCTTTAATTTTATAAAACACCAAAATGTAATCAATAAACACAACCAAAAAAATATCCAAGAACTCATGGAATATTCTATTCATAAGATCCATGAATACATCATGTGCATTGGTTAACCAAAAAATTCATTACTAAAAATTCATAATGGCTATATCTAGTATGAAACACATTCTTAAAAATGCATGGTTCCTTTACTTTAAACTGATGTTACCCGGACCCTATGTAAACCTTCAAAAAAAATCTCCCTAGAGAAAATAAAAAAAATCCTCGATATGAGGAAAAGGATAATTGTTATTAATGGTGATGTTATTCAAACACTATAATCAATGAAAAGTATCAATGAACCATATATCTTTTTAACAAAAAATATAGGATAATCCCATGGTGATGTGCTAGGTTGAATTAAACCTTTATCTAATAACTCCTAAAATTTATTCTTCAACTCTAAATGTTCAATTTTATTCATTAGATAAGGGGGTTTTGAAATTGGATTAGCATCCGGAACTAAGTCAACAGTAAATTGAACTTCTCAATCAGGTATAATACCAAGAAACTCATCGGTAAAAACATTAAGATAATCATTTACCACTGGAAAGTAATTAATCAGAACAGTTCATTTGTTTTCAACAATATGTGAAAGATAACATTAATTTCCATCTTTCAATAGTTTCTCAGCTTCCTGATATGTTATCAGAGGTAAGGTTTCATTCTTGTACACAAACTAAATATCTTTCTGAAAAAAAATTATTTATCTCTACATTCAATCTATGAATGGAAAATAATAAGTCAATATATACCAAAAATAACATCAAACTCTACTAAAGTCAAAACAACATGGTTTTCAGATAAATACTTTCCATGGATAAGGAAAAGAAGATTCTTATAATTTAATTTTACCTCAACATTTCTCCCGAGTTTTTTACTATAATTTTGGATTCATTTCTTCAAGTGTAATTCCTAATTTACCATAAAATTTAATATAAATGAATGAATGTGTAGACCCTGAATCAAAAAAACAAATTGGAAATACCTAAAAAAATTTACCAGATAACACTTCATTTCCTAGCCCAACATCTATTGAAATAGTTTCAAAGTATTTCACTACACCTTTATGCTTATATTATAGTTGCTTCCCATAATTTGAGTTGATTTTTGGACACTAATTCACATAATGAATCATCTCATTACACTTAAAACATTTTATTAACTGTAAATCATATTTTGTCTTTTCACTACCTTGATCTTTTTCAGTGAAATGATGAGCATTATGTCTCATCATAGCACAATGGAAACACTTAATAGATTTCAAAAGGCATTACCCAGTGTTATTATTAAAATAATTTTCAAAAAGTATAAACTTAATTTTCTTACCATTAGACATTTTTGAATAATTCTTCCATTTTTCATGCGACCTCGACTTCCTATTCTTCTATTTTTTGAAGAAAACATGATCATCAGAAAACTCCATTTCCACCTTATCCTCATATAGAACAAGTTTTTTATATCTTTTGAACTCATGATAAGCCAATGCCCTTCAATAATTTGGCTTTAATACTGAGTAAAAATGATTGATTTTACTATCAAGATCTCAGTTTAAATATTGAGAACACCTTGCCAGTCGAGTAAATTTTATTTCATATGCTTCCACTGAGTCCTCATATTGCCTCAATTCTAAGAATATTTTTTCATCCTAAGTCAAAACACCTTAGGAAAATATTTCTCAAGAAACATACTTTTGAATTCATCCCAATCTAGAGTATCAATATACTCACTATACTTGATATTCTTAACCATAGAGCATCGCTAATCTGGTTCACCTTCAAAACGGTAAACATCAAGACTAGCCTTTTTATTTTTTGAACACCCCATGAAATCGAAAATATTTTCTAGGGATTGAATCCACTATTTAGATAGCTCAAGGTTAAATGATCCTCTAAATGATGGAGGATCTTTCCCCATGAAATGCTCCACTACCGACATGTTCCTTTGTGGTTGATATGGCTGATCTTGTTCATTGATACCAACACTATTTATATCCGGATTGAATTACATCAGCAGTGCAACAAACTATTTAGATCCAATTATGACCATATCAAGTTGCTGATTTGGAAGGTTGTTTTCCTCTTTATGTCCTCCCAGCATAACCTACATGTTTCCTCTATGAAAACCCATTCTGAAAAAACATATCTTAGATGAATCAAAATCGTAATCTTCAAATGCTATATAATTCCAATTTGGCCATAAAGTAAAAAATAATTTATGGATATTCTATTAACAATATCATAACCCCTAAAGTTAACTAAACCAACCTCTGATAACAACTATAAGGCCCTCTCTTTATACATTACATAATATTGATTTTTAATCAATAATTCACTTTCTTTCACATTGAGGATCATTTCAGGTTTATATTTTTAGAGAATTAGTCCATAATTATTACACAACATCTCAATTATTATAAAGTATACATTTATACTCACTATCTATTTTTTCACAAAATAAAACTTCTTAAAATAAAACATGATTTATTTTTCTAAATAAAAATCTTCATAGAATTCATCTTGATTTAGTCCTTCCTCTTACCCATCCTTATAACCTATAGAAAACATTTCAAAAACTTTGGATGAGCATTAAAATAACAAGAAGGGATATAAATAAGGAATGAAACTCTTAGTCCATGAATACTATAAACACATTAAAACATTATCACAAAATAATGCTTTTCACCCATAAAACATAATTTATTTAACATAACTCATGAAATCATAAGATTCCTGAAAAACTTTTTAGCAATCATAAATCATAAAGGTAACTTATGGCATCCATATCATACTTACATGGTAGCTTTCACAACTACATAGGGAGTAACCATTATGGTTACATTTGGAATTCTCATCATATTATATTACCTAAACCTCTTAAGAGAAACTTTATTGTTTAACTCAATATCATCAACCAATGCATTGGAGACCTAACACGAGCTCACTCACCCTCATTTTATCATATAACCACCCGTATACATATAAAATTCCCAAGAAACATAATGTAATCATAACACTTTAACAAGCATAAAAAAATAACATTTGTACATTGTAATCACAATATGTGATTTCCAGATATTGACATAATAAATACCTTCTTAAAACCATTTTCAATACCAAAATACCTAAAAGTGGAATGTGTTATTTATTTTTCTTTTAAAAACATCATGGATTGTAGACGAATCCAAATATCAAATAATGGTCATTGCGGCAGAAAGGTTTTTGTTTCTGCTTACATTAAAAAAACATTCCATTTTCATTTAGTAAAACAATTAATAGAAAGAGATTCCTTTAGAAAACCTTTTAATGAAATTAAAATTAAATGGGGTTAATTATACACTGTATAAAAGAAGTTCGTGTATATTATCCAAAATATGCCTGAAAGAAAGAAGATTGAGATAGAGTCATTTATCATGATTCTAACACATTAAAAAATTATATTCCTAAATAATAAACTTAGGTTAATATATAATTTCTTGAGAACATTTATCAAGTTTATTATTTCATTCATATTTCTTATTACCATGTTATAAAAATAACATAATTATTTATGTTCATATTGGATGTTTTGTCAGTATTCAGTACTTGAATAGAAAATAAACATGGTTTGATGTCACTAGTCCATGTGGTAAAAAGTCCATCATCTCCTAAATAGTATTTAGGACATAATCATAACTTTTATACATTAATCATACTTTCTAAATCAAACTATTAATTATTGTTATTAAAAATGAACAAAGTAATAATCATGGAGATGGTAGGGCGTACCTACGCATGAGTAACATTCTCTATTTTTATTGATCATTATAGAAAAAAGGTAATTATTACTTTTTATCTCCATAGTTATAATCATATTATTAAAATCATAATAATTATTTAAATATACTTATATATATCATACATGTTATGTGGTTAATAAAAATGATTCACATTGCTTCATGAAGGGGATAGTTTACATTTACGCATGAATGACGTTATCATTTTTATGGGCCTAAAAGGTAAGAACATAATTGAAATACTATTAATTTAAAATGATAAATATTTAATTATTATCATATATAAAAATTTATTCCATCCTTATAACTAGTCATGATATATGGTAATGAAAAATGAACTATATCGGTTCGCGGGGCGGTAGTTTTCCATATACACAAACGAAATGTTCATTTCCCATTTGATGAATTTGGTGATGGATTTCGGTGATGATATTAACTCAATAACATCTTAGTATATTGAAGATACTGGATTTATTATTTCAACTTAGAATAATAATATTTAAATGAAGTGGAAGAAGAAATAAAACAGAAACACTTATAAAAATGATACCTCTTCTCCAATTGATCGGCTTTGAAAAATACCTTAACACCTCTAAGAAAGGTGTTCTTCCAAAACTAAGGCCTCAAGAAAGTGGGAGAGAGATTTTATTAAGGGTTTTGGTTAGATATTTTCCAAAAAAAATGGTTCTTTAAGTGTACTTATTAGATAAGAGAAGGTACCTTTTTCTTGGAGGGGGAGGGTCACCCTCAGAAACTTTTAAAATATTAAATTACCGTAATTTAATTTTTTTACTCCAAATGAATCCACCTTGAGATATTTGGAATATAAGATGAGTATAGTTATAAAACCTCTCATCCAATAATATTTTTACATAATTGATTTTATTTTAAACCTTATGTTTTTGGTTTACCCATTATTATTCTCTTTTAACTTTAATTGTGGTAACAACATTTTAAATATTAAGAGGCTATAAATTTTAATTAAATAACATCAATTTAAAATAATTTGAAACATAATTAAATTTTGTACCTTATCATAGTATATTTTGGATTTCTAAATATTTTTAGTATTTTGAAATAATTTAATAAATTATTATTTTTATAAAATATAAATTATGTGAGTTTTTACACTATTCACTTCATTGAATTTAAATAAAATCGAAAAAGAGAGATAAATTAAAAAAAACCATTTAATATAGTTATAACATATCATTATCACCTATAAAATTCTTTGATGGAAATAATTATGTCAAATAATATTTATTTTAATATTTATAATATCATTTATTTGATTCTTTAATTAATTAATCTATTATTGCATCATCATCGTGTCATAATTAAATTTAATAATTTATTTTCTAAAAAACAAAATAAATTAACATGATTTATTTAATATTTTTATCTTTATAGTGACTATTTATATTCAAATATATCACTTATATGACCACATATTAAAACAGTTCTAATAAGAAGACACATGATTATGACATTTTCGCCTTTACTTTTAATTAAATGTTATAAGAGTCATAATCACACCCAAGTGGCTTCCAATGTCCTGACCCGTCCCCTGTGGCCCGTGACATGACTACCCCAAGCCCACCTTCCATAGGCCAGGGGCTCGCGACTAGCACTAAAAGCCGTATTCCCTAAAAACCGGGAATGCATTGCCTTTATAACCTGTAAACACACACAACCAAGAACACAGTAAGATACTAACACAAGTAAACTGTATAGTAAAAAATAGTGTGTATAATAAGAAAACGGGTCCAGAATACAAGATCAAAAAGAAAGTACAAGAAAATTGAAAGGTATAGGTAAACTGAAATAGCTCATGTGAACTCCCTCCAAGGACACTACTTAAAGGGTAGGTACAGCTCTCGAATGGTCGTCTCTATGGTACACCTTGTCTAATGTCCACCTATGAGCTACCTCTAGTCCTGGTACTCTCATTCTCAGTTAGTGTTGTCCTTTTTCTTCACCAAACACAACACGTTGCAGTCGTATCCCAAGCAGGGGTGAGTATAACGATACTCAGTAGGGACCCCGAGACCCTCAAAGGTCTCACAAAACCAGCAAAGGATAACTACAAAGCATGAAAACATCTAAAAACCCTACTTAGGTATATGCCCATACATATACTTAAGTTATCAAGTATATCCATCTCATTCATGAGGAAAACACAAGGCCCGACTCTTATCCAAACCTCAACTATTCCACAAAGGAAAGAATACCACGAAGGTAACACCACCAAGGTAAGTACCACAAAGGTAACGCCACACAGAAAAATACCATAAAGGTATCACCATGAAGGAAAGTACCACAAAGATACACCACACAGAAGAATACCACAAAGGTATCACCATGAAGGTAAATACCAAAAAGGTACTCCACACAGAAGAATACCACAAAGGTATCACCACGAAGGTAAGTACCACAAAGGTACACCACACAAAAGAATACCACAAAGGTATCATCACAAAGGTAAGTACCACAAAGGTACGCCACACAGAAGAATACCACAAAGGTAAGACATAGGTCACACTAGGTATAACATAGTTAAGGAAGCAAATATGATTAGATGAAACTACTAAATCATCTTACTCTGTTAAGAGGAAAACCCACGTAAGATCCTAAATCATCAGACCCACGTAGGATCCTAGTATAGAAGACCCACAAAGGATCCTAGAGTAGTCTCTCATGGATTCCTAGAGTGGATCCTACTGAGACTCTCAAACACACACCCACGTAGGATCCCAAAGCATAGACCCACATAGGATCCAAAAGCACAGACTCACATAGGATCTTTTTCTCATGTTACATCCAACTACAAGGTTCTCGCACTAAGCTCGCTTGATTCCGGGAGGGTCCGCTCCTCATTCCATAGGTCAATACTCCAACTACCATGAATTCCTAGGAATAATAGACCCCAAGGACCACTACGTGATAGGGGTCTCAATGCAATAGACGGTGTGTCAATCAAACGCTCGGTCTATAAGTTATTGGCCTCTTAGTTCTGAGGGACCGGTTGGATTTGTGTCTGATCCAACTCGGACGTACCCCAACCTTATCTAAAACTCATGTTGGGTACACCAAAAAGACCATCTCGATCCAAGATATCTGGTGCCATAGACAGTTCATTAAACGGACGCCCGTAGCTCAAGATATGGTCGAAATAATGAAAAGAGTCAAAGTTTGTCCGGTTTTGGTCCGACCGAATCGGACTGACCCGGCCAGGGCCAACTCGACCCGGTTTGGCTCGATCTGGCCTGACCCGGGTCTGGACCTAGGTCCGACCCAGCCCACCGGGTCCGGCCCATCCTGCTGGGCAGCCCACGGTGTGGCAGCTCGCCGCAGCTAGCCAGACAACCAGCCTCCTCCGTGTGGCGTAGTCGTGTGTCGTGCCACCACCGATGGCATGCTCTGCCAGTCACCCTCCCTTTTCCGTCGCAGTACAAGATCACGGCTCATGCTCGCCTGGCGGCATAAGAAGAGGACCACCTCCTCCCCTTCGCATGGTCGGCCGACGTCGGCTGCCGCCCTTGCTCCACCGTGGCCGACGGGCCGTGACCCTTCTCCAGTGACACGGTTGCGCCACTGCCGTCTTCGCGGCCGACCATGGTGTCGGTCGCCACTCCTGAATCTCACCAGTGCCAATTTCTGGTACCAATCACCATCATCCTTCATCAAGAAGATCGAATCATAAACCACAGGGGTTCCATAGAGTTTGGGCCATGTTCGTTTGGCTCGTACCCTCTGCGTTAGAGTAGTATCAAGCGGCTCATGTGGAGATATTCAACATAAAATAAAATTAACAAAGATAACTAAAAATCACACCCCTACCTCAAAGGTTTATTAATGTTGGTGAGGAGGTAAACATGGACATCATTTCATTGTCATTAAATACCTTCTTCATTGGACACGGCGTTCTTCGCAGGAGAAAGAATTCTTCATTGGAGAAAGGTGTTTCTCAAAAGTTCTCCCATTTTTCCAACACTTACCCCCCAATTCAACCAAAAATGAAATATCCAACTTATTAAATTATGTTTTATTAATTTAATTAGAGTTATCCATTAATTAAGTTAATGTTGGTATAATAAATTAATGAGAGGTGGCACAATTAATTAGGAGAGAACCAGGAGTCCCCTCCCTCATTAAAGATGGAGTTCAAGGGTCTGGTGGTGCCCAAAATTAATTTCAAATTGGGTGGTTTTCCAGCTCAGGTGGTCCGCACCACCGAGCATTCAAATGGGAGGTTAAAAATAAAATAAAATTTTGTTCTTTAATTTATTTTTATTTCCACGAAAAACATGAAAACTAAATTTCACCCTCATCCTACTACGGTTGATGTGAAAGTATCTTTAAGTGAATACCAGTGTTGCGAGTTCAATAGTGTCCTTAGATTTCAATTCCGAGCACCGGTTAAAAAGTTACAAAAACTCGCTCTCATGTTTATTGATTGTACTTAAAAAAGTTCAAAAATTCATTCCGGAAACACCGGGCCTCGGAATCATGCGCCTTCAATTTTCACGAACTCATAAAATTCCCATATAATAAAAGGGGTAGATGAAAATTAGAATAAAAAATTTTAAATTTATTTTAAATCTTATTTATTTAATTTTTTGTTTATTATTCAATGGGTTTTGGGGTCATCAAAATGGGGGTGATTATTGTACAGAATTGTTTTATTACAACATATCTTAGTTCCTATGTGTTTTTATGATTAAAAAAATCCCCAGTATTATTCTAATTAATTTATCTTAAGTGTTTCAAATTATATTCTGTTATTAGACAAGAGCTATTTATTTCAAAGGAGTTTATTCTACGATTAATATAATTTATTGTCTTATGCTGAGTAAGATGTTAAAATCTATATACAATTATAATATCTTATGATATTATGGTGTTGAAAGTATATATTCTGCTCTCTCGGAGTCTGAAAACTTAGTATTGAAATTGTATCTTACTACATAAGATATTATCTTATAAAGAGAATAACTTATCTACAACATGTTTTTAACTAGATATTTCAGTCATAGAGTAGTTATAAAATATATTTATCTTACATAAAGGATATTTTGAAAATATTATCTTCTGAGCACTAAGAGAAGTTTTTAAAGTTAGTTATCACACTTTATTAACATAATTCTCTTATAAAAAGGAATTATTCTATGTAATGTTTAATGAAGTTTATTTTATGCATATTTGAAGTCTAAGATTACTTTTATCTTATAAATCTTCTCAAAAATTTATTTTATTGGGAAAATTCAATTAGTTTCCGATATTATAAATAAAAAGATGTTGTGAAAATCATCAGGATTTATTTTATAATGTTATCATATTCTCTTGATAAGTTGTTTCATGCTTTTAAGAGTATCAGAAAATGAGTAGTATAATTAAGGAAAGGTCAATTTGTATGGTGTCATTTTATTAGGAATGGAAGTATCTGAAGAAGAATATTTATGAAATCTCAATACAAAAAGTATATTCCATATTTTTAAGGAATGGAAACATGCCATTAAGATATCTTCTCGTAAAATTTTTAATGGATTATTCACCTGACCATTGTAATTATCTTGTATTATTATGTTCAAAAACAAAGATGATATATAAATAGAGAGAGTTAGCTACTGTATAGATATAAATAGAGAGATAGATATGTGCACGTACATACAATTAATCTATTAATTCCAATGAATAATTCATGTGCATAGAAAAAAATTCATAAAACACTTGTGTGTTGGTTTTACAAGTTTTTCAGTTGAAATCAAAGATCATCTAGAGTTATTATTTATAGATCATCGTCTTCTTAGGATATATCTTAATCTAATGATAGTTTCTTCTTACAACTATATGCAATGAAAAATATTCAAATTTCATTAATCTTTATTTTATCAACACTCATTATAAGTGAGTATGTTAAGACTATGGATAAATCTTGTAAAGGGATATATTGGTTGAAAGATGTTGTACCTTTGTAACAAGTAATAGCTACTTGTAATCAGATGGGATCCACCAGTAAAAGGGATATCATAGTGAAAATCACCAAACTAATGGATTAGAGTATTGGTGGAGTTGACTAAGGTATTTTTGTTCCCCAGACCACAATAATTTGATTTTTTCAATCTGTTTACACTAATATTTTATATTTCTTCTACCTACATTTGTAAATTGAAATATTATAACTCGCATGCCTTGAAGAGGGTGGTTTAAAAGTTAATAAAATTTTATAAACTCAATTAACCCCCCTTATTGAGTTTTAAATTACCCATTCTTTAGGATAATAATTCTGTTACCATTATGATATGGAATACAAAAAAATATACATACAATTTTATCTTTTGGTTATTCTTTAATCAATTCATACTTTATATCTTACTCTAATGAATGAATATCTAATGGGAGTTTTTTTTCATGAATCACTGAAATTATCATTTAACATATCATTAAATCAATAAAATAATGGAAATTCATTCCTCATGCATCTAGATGTTTTCCAAAACTAAATTGGTTAACACGTGTTATCCAATATCACCTATAGATCATATTAATCAATTCTATGTATAGTTAACCATACGACTCATGAAAAATACATCTGACCAAATCCAATGTCCAAAAAATTAGCAGGACATGAAATCAACATTATGTCCCCCAAAGAGTATAATGTTTCTCTTAATATCACATTAAAATATGTTAATACCTTTATAACCATAAAACCTTAATGAAAACATGAATAATTCAAACAATAAAATCCTCTTTTATCAAATATATTACACAAATCCAGACATACAGTAAACTCCATTAAAGATAAAATAAACCATAAAATCAATAATAAATTTCATGGTTACTAATACTATCCCATAAACTACTCATTATCATTATTATCTCAACATAGATAAAAAATTAATGGTTATAACACCTCAATCGTGTCTTTCCATGATGTCAAAATTTCTACTAAATCATTTTTCTTAGTCATTGGTACCATTCAATTCTCTAAAATCCTTAACAAGGTAATATATTAAAATCCTTATACTTTTCATAATAATTATAACAATAATATCATTGATAAAAATACTCCTATAACATAATTTTTGAATCCAATCACAAGAACATTAATCATTCCAATTCATCCGTAATAATACCATAATATTAACCTTGATCTCTTAGCCTCTTTTGAGGTATATTCCTATGATGTTTGGGGATTTTTTTGTATAGTGCTTCATATTATTACAATTGAATCATTGAACATTGAAAACTTATTTCTTACCCTTTCAATCATTAGCATGGTGGTCTTTCTCTCTACACTTGTAACAAACTCAAATCCCTTCTTATTTATCATATTCCCTTTATCCTTATTTTTCTCTATTTTATTATTCTTCTATTTCTTCCCATATAAGCTATAAAATTTGTAGAACTATTTCTGTATATGGATAGCACATGAAACTATATCCTTGTATGATGGGAATTTTTGGAGAATAATTCCCTTGAAAGGATTGGCTTTAACCCATCAAGAAACAATCAATAATACTCTTTGGAATATGTACATATTACATAGTATACCTTTCTAACCTTGTAAAGTTGGATTCATACTTAGATGCATTTTTATCTTTCTTTTTTATTAGTATAAGGAATTATCTCTCCATATCCACTCATTACTTGTGAGGAAAATACTTTTTCCAATAATAGTACTTTAAAATCATTTTATTTCACATTTTCTATTTATTCTTCTTCTCGAGTGTTTTAAAACAGTGATCACTATTGATCTACATATATCGAGAGGTAATAAACTTCCAGGACAATATTCTCCATTTTGTTACTTCCCAAATCGAGAAATATCTTCCCTAAATAACTTATCCATATCTTAACTACAAAAAAAATCAGTCCCATTTAATGATGGATGTTATTGGTGTATAAAGCAGTCAAAAATTGTTATAGTATGTTGTGGATTTCTAGGATGATCCATATGGGAAAGGTTATTCTTCATAACCCAATTCATCTTCCCCAATATAGTTATGATATCTTCAGATCTATCTATATCTCTAGTTTTACCTTCATTATCTTTTATAGGAGGTAAATCCCAACATGGGGTATGTGAATTGATATGATTCCCATTCCCTCCACTAGGTAAAATTTCTAAAAACATTATGTGCTATATTAGATAAAGACATTACGAAGAATAATGTATAATCCCAATATTAGTGAAAGAAATAAGATAAATTAAACAAATTATGCATGGCCAATCTTATAATCATAAACATTGTTTCTTTTGGAAGGTTTCCAAATCATAAAATATTTTAAAATACTTCATAATGGTATGGAAAGAAAACTTGAATTAACCAAATAATATCCCTAGGTGTGTCAAACCAGGTGCACAGCAAGGCCCTTTTTTGTACTAGATAATTCTTGATTCAAGCCCAGTGTTCCTTTTTCAGAGATATTACCCATAATTAATTATGTTCTAGAACCATGTCTACATGTTGTATCCAGATAGGGATTTATTTCTTGGAAAACCACATAATATCTACCTTACAAAAACTCTAGGAGGATTTAATCTACTTTAAATTATCCTTAAATAAATTCATATGGTTATATTTCCAAATCTATGTTTCCCTAAATCTAGTCCCCAAGGTTTTTACTAAGCATTCATTGATACCAATTATGAAGACCCCAACCTTAGTAACTCGGATCTAGAGATTACTTTATTCCATTAGCACTAGATACAGGTAATCACATCCTAAAAAACCAAATAGTTATATAGTCTGGTAAAAATAGATACATGAATTTAAAATACATTTTAAAACATGAAATACACAGTTTTTTCTTATAAATCCATTATTCCCATTAGCAGATCCCTATATATCAATCACAAAACACTTCCTAGTATCCTTGGGAAAATAAAATATAAGAAAGGGGAGAGATACTATGCTCAATAAGGGTAAGAATATAGTGTAATAAATCATGAATAAATATGAATAATCAATATAGAAAGGTAAATAACTAAAAAACATGATATTTAAATAATAACTTCAGTATAATATGGAAGGAATAAATGATGATCAAATAAATGCATAAAGATAATCACGTGATCTTGAAAAATATCAATGGATATTATAAATAATCTAATAATCACATAGACATAAAAAACTAATATCATAATGATGGAATACATAATTTAGAACATCTTATACATAATTTCATTCCCTTTTAAAAGATAGTTTAAATTAGTGGGTAAAACCTTGTCTAATTTGGGCAACATATTTATCTCATTAAACCTATCGATGCATCGACAGGCTATCTATAACTGAGCTCCATCCATAAATTACTCAATATAATGCATTCCCCATATAAAATGGGTGAAATATATTCAACATAAACATTCATATTGAAAAACTAACATATGAAATGTTATTACTTACCCTAATCAAATAAACATAATCTTAAACCATCCAGAGTAATGTAGTTAATGGTAATAAAATTATTCATACTTAGTCAAAATAATCATAAACCATCCAAATAAAGAATAAAGATGCTATCAATACAACATATCCATAGTTTATTATAAGTATAATAAAGGTTTAATTTCTTTTATGAATAGAAATACCATAATAATGTCATTAAAAATATTTTTGAGGAAAATAGCCTTTCCACATTAAAAATATTTTTAAAACCAAATTTTCAAAAAATATTTGGAAAATACTTTTCATTGAAAATAAAAAATTAAAACCTGTAAAATAATCTTTAAAACATTGTGTGTTAATGATGAAAGAAGATTTCATTCATTTTATTCATGTTGAAATAACGATTCCTTTCACATTTTCTATAAAATCCAAATGGGAATTGTTTTGAAAAATACATGAATATTCATTTAAAAAAATTAAAAAATCAAAAATGGTTAGAAATTTATTTAATAAATTTTTCGTAGAATTTTAAAAACATTTTTTAAAACATTTTTATAAATATGGTTTTGGAAGAAAAGGTATTTTCAACCAAAAAGAGAAAGGAATTCAGATTTTCATAAAAATATTTTTCAATCATTTTAAGAATCAAAGAGAGGTAAAATAGTACTATTCCATGAAAAGTTTATTAATAACCATATTATACGAAATATATAAGTTTTATTATATATAATAATAATAATTCCCCCAATGTAGACTTAAACATAAATAATCCTGAATAAAGATGAGATTGTCATATAAACCCATACCACTTTGGTTACTTTTGAATCATAGACCCTATTGAAAAAATAACTTCAAATGAATCTTTAAATAAAATTTAGAGAAATATATTCATGATATAGAATGTATGAATGACCATTATATACACCAAATAGAGGAATAATTGGTGAATATGGCATAATTCTCATGAAATTTAAACTGATATGAGAAAATTCTTACCTCAGGTTTGACTTCCTACATATGTTTCCAAAACTACTATATAATAAATATAGTTATATTACAAATATATTAATAAAAATACATATCTATATCATACCATATATATAATGACCCAAACATTTATACAAAAAATTCCCTTGAAATTTAATTAAATGTGTTATTATATTGGTTTCATTATATCTTATCAGATTTAAAATATCATTAAGTATTATTATCATTCATAATATTTTCATTGAAAATTTTTCATATGATTAGTATAAATATAGGTTTTTGATGAATCCAATTGACATAGAAAAAGGAAGTGATGGCCTCAACTAGTAGGATTGTGCCCAACAAAGCCCATTTATTAAAGCTTCAAAGAGAGATAGCATCACATGGATTTTCCTTTGACCAATCCCAAGCTGATATCCAACAAATTAAGCACGATTGAAACTATTTACAGTATAATTTCAAGCTCATCAAGATCACGGTCCAAACCACGTACACCAAACCACCTCATAAATGTCTCCCCACAACGCACCTTACTCTTAGGGTGTTTGCTGGTGTATTAAAGGGATATTTTTCAAGACCCTAATAATATGAATATTTATATTGTATAGAATAATGAATATATTTTCATTTTATTATTTCTAATTTATAAATGATATTTTATTTTGATAAAAGCAAACACAAATTGTATTTTGGGATTATTTTCAAATTCAATTAAAGAAATTATGAATTAATTATTTTTTGAAATAGATAATATTTTATTAAAATATTATTATTAAATAATTTTTATTAAATATAAATTATCATATAAATTTATGAGGTCAAATATAATTTTTATAAGGCTTTGATAAACTATTATTATCAAAAAAACCATCATTTCTCAATAAATTCTCATTGTTATTTTAAAAGAATTAAATAAAATATTTACAAAATTATTTAGATAAAATAAATATTTTTTTAATCAAAAAATTGAAATTATCCAATGGTGAATTTTTCATAATTTTCTACGACGGACGAATGTTTAGGTAAAATTTAAATATTGTATAAATATATGGTGTATATTATGACATAATGATGACCCAAAAATGATGAAATAATATACTATAAAGGGTTTTTAATACCCAATATATATTTTATCTTTAAAATAATCTAATATTATATTTATTTATTTAATTTTATAAAGTCTTTATTAATCCTCCCAAACCTATAATATATTTTATGTTTTTAAAATCATTTCTTTATAAACATGACTCGCTTCCACATCATCAAGGGTATTATTTTAATAAGTTAGACACTTTTCCTGGTAAAATAATGAAATCCACCCCACTTTGGAATAAACTAAGAGAAGAAGACAAGGTATGTTATGTAATTTTGGTTATTTTATTATATAGAATCCAAAACCTAAGTTTGAGAAATAATAAATAATTCACCACTCAATTTCTATATAAACACACCCAATATCTCATTTATCTTCACTAAGAACCCTTTTAGAATGTCCTTAATATTAACTAACCTCTATAGAGTCCTCCTAAGGTTCCCACATCTCTCAAGACGCTCCTCCTAAGCATTTGGGATCACCCTCTCAAGGTAATGGATCCACTTCTTCCCCTCTTTATTCAAGTATCTTCTTTATCTTATGTATTTTATCTTCATATAATAATATTGGAATAAGTTATTGAATTTCCCCCGTACTACTAATTTTATTTCTAAATGATTATATACCCATTTCACTCTCAACATTCCCTCCCATGAACATTCATACACCCCTATTATACTTCAAAATTTTCACCATGATTTTCCATGCCTAGAAATGTGTAGTGAATACCCATACTCATTTCCTATCAAGGGTGTTATGTCCTAGACCCGGCTGCCCCTCAACCCGAGCCCCGAGCCCGGTTGGCCACATGACCACTGGCTCATCTCCCCATAAGCCAGGGGCTGCCGACTAGCAGTGGGGGTGTAATGGTAAGTCAGTAGAGATATTGTACCCCCATGTCAGAGTACATAGTGGTATAACATAAAGTGATTAAATAGTGTAATCCCAACTAATGGATAAACATGAGAAAAAGAGAAACAAACAAACCAAACAACAGAAGTAAGGAAAACCCTAATAAATATACAAAAGCCACATAGATTGTGTCTGACACAAAATGGATGCATGGCATGTTGATATGGTAGAAATAGCTAGCAAGCATGCTATACAGTAATACATAAAGAGAAAAAAAGTAGTCCCTGAGCATCTCTAGCCAAGCTCAGTCCTCTACTCTGGATCTCCAGCTAGAATATACTTGTATCAACAATCTGAAGAGGGGCCTTTTCCCTTACTAGTACCTTAACAAGTAAAGTCTACATGGGTGACAAGGAGGCCGCACGGGTAGGGTGTGAGATAAGTCCCAGTAAGCCACCACCAATGGGTTCTACGTGGAACCCAAATAGGTGTTTGCAAAATAAACAGTGTGTAGTAAACTGAAAGTAAGTAAAGAAAAGTAATAAATAACCCTCTCACTCAGGTTCCGGAAGGACACCTGGCGGTCTACCTACTTCAGCTCATGGCTGGTATTCTGAACAATCACCAGGGGTATAAGTACATAAATATAGGTTATCACTGGCATGAGGTAAACATGACTCTCGTCCCTGCTTCTCACATATGTAATAATAATCACTGGCACGAGGTATGAATGCCTCTTGTCCACAAGAACTATATCTAGCATGGGGAAGAATGTCTCCCACCCATAAAGGATATATAGGCATGAGGTATGAATGATTCTCATCCCATTACACAAATATTCAGCTAGAATGGGGTAAGAATGCTTCCCGCCCACATACAGAGATTCATCTCGCATGGGGTAAGAATGCTTCCTGCCCACACACGGAGATTCATCTAGAACGAGGTAAGAATGCACCACGGCCACACATGGGTTATCACAAGCACGTCAACACAATAAGGAATAACCATTCACATCACAATATATATAAGGAAATCCATCTTATATCATATCACACTAATCACATCACAGGGAAACATACATTTCAATTCATTTAAGGTGTTCAGGCTATCTCATATTATCCAACCTCTAACCTAGTCATCTCTTTGCCTAACATGGAAAAATCCTTTTGAGACATATTGTTAAGGTCCAAAGGTGAAAAAGGGCCAAATATCAAGACATTTCACCTATAGTTGACCACTCTCAGTCCACACCTCATATAAATACCCTAACAAGGTTAGATTCATCAACCTCATACAACACATTTCATTTAGATATAAAGCAGTCATTTCAAAAAATGGCTTTTGCGAAAGACAAACCACAGCATGACAATAATAACTCAAAAAGGAGAAAACCCAAAATGGAAACCACATGACCACCTAACTTAGAGCTGTAGACATAGGCTCACTTTATATTGACCTCAGATTCATAGTAGGTTGGAAGATATCTAAGTTCTAGTCCAATTCCCAGGAAATAGGGCATATGAGACTACGGAAAAATAGCGAAACGAAAACCAAGATTTACCAAGGAAGGAAGCTTAGGTGTGGTAATCCTTATCAAGGGTGATTCAACGCCTTCGACGGATCAAAGAATAGTTTCCAGATGGATAATCCAAAAGAGAAAGAGTGAGAGAGAAATTTTTGGCTTAAAGGAGGTATCCTCCTCTGGTTCTGTCTGTGGGAAAGAATAAAGAAAAGCATAAGGCTTTTAAAACAAATTAAGGGAAAATGGTAATTTCACCCAGAATAGGGTCGCATGGTTTATGCGCATGGTTTACCCAAGCCATGCGCAAACTGTGAGCACCTCCCTGCCTCCCTGACAAAAGCTGCATGGCCGTGCGGCCTGGTCTGTGGGGACGTGCGCCCCTGCAGGTGCCCCAATCTACAGCTGCACGGTTTATCCCAAACCATGTGCAGACCATGTGCAAGTTGTACGCCACTGCCTGTAAGCCCATTTCTCAAACTCTTGGGCTCCGAACCAACCTCAGAAACTTCCTGGACCTTCTTTAGGATTTTACACACATTATACAAGCTTAAAGGAAAGATTTTAAAGAAAACTAACAGTCTACACCTTTGCTAAAGATTCAGGTTGTTAAAACCTCCCCTCCTTAAAGCAACTCGTCCCCGAGTAGGCCTTCCGAGGGTACTGAGGTGTCATCAATGAAAAGCTCTGGCCATTGAGAACGCATATCAGCCTCTCGCTCCTAGGACTCGTCCTATACTCGTTTATATTGCCATAGCACCCATACAAGAGGAACAGACCAGCCACAGAGTGTCTTCACACTCTAGTAAAAAATCCACATTGGATACTCCTTGAAAAAAGCATCCAAATCTAGTTCAACCTCATCGGGCTGAAAAACATGAGTCGGATCTGAAATGTACCGGCATAGTTGAGATAAATGAAAAACATCGTGCATGGCCTAATATCTCTGCGGAAGTTCAAGCCGGTAAGCTACTGGTCAGATCCGCTTCATCAGCTCAAAGGGTCCTACAAACCTTTGTGAAAGCTTACCCTGCTTCCATATACGTCTCATCCCTAACCAGGGTGAGACCTTCATGAAAACCCGGTTCCCAACCACGAACTCAAGAGGTTGTTGGTGCTTGTTATCATAGGACTACTGTCTAGACTGAGTTGTCTGCATATGCTTCCTAATAAGTTGTATCTACTTTGTAGTCTCCTGCACAAGACGTGGTCCTAGAACAGCTACCTCCCCTGCTTTAAGCCAACACAAAGGCGAGCAACAAGTCCTACCATATAAGTCTGTATAGGGATCCATCTCAATGGTAGCCTGGAATCTATTTTTATAACTGAACTCGACAAGAGGAAATTGTTTCTCCCATGAACCTCAAAAATCGTGAATACATGGGCGTAACATATGTTTTAGTACCTGTATAGTCCACTCAGTCTATCCGTCAGTCTGTGGGTGATAGGTCGTGCTCAAAAGTACCTACATACCCAAGGCCTTCTGTAAACCCTGCCAGAACTGACATGTTAAAACAGGATCTATGTCTGAGACAACAGAACATGGTGCTCCATGAAGGCACACTATTTTCTTGACATACAGTATTCCCAATTCATCAACCGTGAAGGTCTCCCGCACAGGTAAGAAATTTGTGACCTTCTTCAGATGGTCAACGATAACACATACTGCATCATTTCCACGAGGTGACCAGGGTAAACTGGTTACAAAGTCCAAAAAAACATCGTCCCATTTCCACTTCGGAATGGAAAAAGGCTGCAAAAGCTCTGGCATACGCTGATGTTCCGCCTTCACCTGATGACAGGTGGAACAACACGTGATAAATCTGGCTATCTCCCGCTTCATGTTAGGCCACCAGTAATGTCGTCACAAATCATGATACATTTTGGTGATTCCTGGGTGAACTGCCCGTGATGAGGCATGGAAATCCCTCATCAGCTCCTCTCTGATGTCTACTGGGACCCATACATTCCCACGGAACAATAAAGTATCACCTTCATCCATGGTCCAATCTATAGATGGATCATCAGCGACACTTTCTCATAGAACAAGGCCTTCCGGATCTGATAATTTTCTTGCCCTGACCCGTTTAAAAAGATTAGATGTCACTGCTAAGGCCAAGAGAACAGTTTGAGCCTGACCCTCCTGAACCTCAATGTTCATCTCTAAAAATAGGTCCATCATCTTCCACTCCACATTAGATTCCTAAACCACTAGTGACTGAGTTTTCCAACTCAGCGCATCGGCTGATGAATTTCCTTTCCCAGGAGTGTAGGCTAGTTCAAAATCAAAGGATTTCAGGTACTCGACCCACCTGTGTTGCCTGAGATTTATATCCCACTGAGTGAAGATATATTTGCAGATTTTGTGGTCAGTGAATACCACAAAATGATCTCCCAATAAATAGTGTCTCTAACATCGTAAGTCATGTACAATCTCTATGAGCTCGAGGTCGTGTGTTAGATAATTCTGTCCATGAGGCTTTAACTAAAAAGAACCATTAGCAACGACTCGCTTGTATGGAATCAAGAAAGCTCCAAGACTAATACATGACACATCACAAAAGACCGTATAAGATCTGTCTGGCTCCAGCAAGATCAGTATCAGTGCTGATGTTATTCTGCCCTTCAGTTCCTAAAAATCTACTTCACAGGGTTCTGACCAATCGAATATCACCCCCTTTTTGGTCAAAGCTGTAAGCGATGCTGCTAGGTGTGGAAAGTCCTGAATGAACCACCTATAATATCCAGCATTCCCTATGAAACTCTTGATATCAAGTACATTCTTGGGATGCTCCCAATAAATTACAATACTCGCCTTCTTAAGGTCAACTGAAACTCCAGACTTAGAAATAATATGACCCAGGAAGTGAACCTTATTTATCCAGAAGTGGAATTTACTGAGCGTAGCATAAATATGATTCTATTTTAGAGTATTTATCATGATCTCAAGATGGATTGTATGGTCGTGTCTTGAGTGTGAATAAATTAAGATATCATCCAAAATACAACCACAAAAGAATTAATGTAAGGGTGAAAATCCGATTCATGAGAGCCATAAACACTGCAGGTGCATTCGTGAGCCCAAACGGCATGACTAGGTACTCATAGAGACCATACATGATCTTGAATATCGTGCGAGGTATGTTCGAACACCTAACATGCACCTCGTGATATCCCAACCTCAAATATATCATTGAAAACACCTTCTCTCCATGGAACTGATCAAAGAGGTCATTAATTAGAGGTAAAGGATACAGATTTATAATAGTCAGCTGATTTAACTTACAATAATCCACGCAAAGATAAAGGGTACCATCTGCCTTCTTCGCAAAGAGAACTGGTGATCCCCAAGGAGAAGTATTGGGGTGTATAAAGCCTTTTTCTTCCAGGTCCTCCAGCTAACTCTTGAGCTCCAGAAGATCCTTAGGTTCCATCCTATAATGAGGAATGGTCACTGGTGCTGCTCCTGGTATAAGCTCAATAGTAAACTCCACCTCTCGCACTAGAGGTAGACCAGAGAAATCATTAGGAAATACATCACTAAAATGCTCTACTACAGGAGGATAAACAGAGGGTTGTAACCCTTGGTCATCGAGATAAATACTGGAAACCTATGACGTGACACCACCTACACTCTGGTGTTCCAGTCCTGCTCGTGTCGCACTAAGATCCCATCCTCTGTTATGAATATTTGTGTCTCCCTCTCATGACGTAAACACCACCCTCTGACGATAGCAGTAAATCCAGTCTCTATAGGGAACTAACCAGTCCATACCGATTATTACATCAAAACATGTCATATCCAGAACATAGAGGTTCCACACGAAAAGGTAACCGCCCACCTTGAGGGGAAAATTCTGAAAACGACGAATGACCACTGAACGGATGCCTAATGGGGTTTCTAATGTGATCATTCCATGATATGACTCAACGTCGAGGCCCAAAATTCCAATAATCGCCTCCGATATAAACGAGTGAGAAGCGCTTGTGTCAAAAAAAATAGATACTAACGTAGAGGCAAATAGAATCGTACCTCATAAAGTAGATGGTCTAGCGTACTGCTCTTGTGGAATAGGCTCTACTGCATACAACTGGCCAGTACCACGACTCCGAGTCATAGCTTGGCTAACCTGAGTAGACCCGCCTTGCTGGCGCTGAGAGTCATACGCCTGATTACCTCTGGCTCGACTACCACCACGGCCTGATCTGCCAGCGGTATTCCAGCCGCATGACTAACGTGATCCTGTCGATCCAGCACTAGATCATGGAGTAAGTATATAACCCTTCTCACTAGGCCTTGGGGTAAAAGTCCTTTAGAAACGGTGGAGATGACCCAACCTATCACAAATTCTACACTCCACTAGATTTTGTGTAAACTGCCTCCTCATATGTCCCGGCACCCCACATTGGTGATAGATAGGAGTACCACCTGAGAAAAGGGTCTGACCACCACAAGCACCCCAAGAGTCCTCAAAATGATGCTTCTTCCCAGAAGCAGATCCACTAGAACCCTTAGGTGTCGAACTGCCCTGGGTCACACTGTCTGATTCTCTCAAATTCCTCTATGTGATCAAAGCCTGATTGATAATCTCTGAAATGGTCATCAACTTGAACACGTTAACCTGCGACCAGATGGTGTAACACATCCCATAATTAAAATTCCTAGTAGCCTTGAGGTCATTAGCAGCTAGTGTAGGAACAAAATTGTAACGTCCCGGACCCGGGTACCACTCCACGGGTGCCCCGAACCCGGTTCGCCACATGACCTCAAGCGCATTTCCCCAAACGCCAGAGGCTGCCGACTAGCAGCGAGGGATCTGGTCTGATAGTGGGGAAACTATGCCCTCATTTGTTAAAGTGAAGAGCAGCGGAATATAAATAAACAATCAACAACAACGGAAGAAGTAAACCATACACAACTGGATTACACAACTTTAATAGATATAACCAACCAGATACATATATATGATGCAACAAGTCTCCAATTCTAAGAGAACTGCCATAACATGTTACATAGCAGTACAATACAACAGAAGTACAAGTAAAAATAAGCAAAATAGAACCGCATGCGGCATCGCGAGCTAATGCTCATTCCCATGCTCTCCTACACCCCAGCAGCAATCAAATACCTGTATAAGGACCCCTGCCCTTATCTAAACCTGCAGAAACGTAATCTGTTTGGGCTGAAAAGCATGACCCAAATAGGGTGTGAGAAATAAATTCCCAGTAGGTACCCACCAAAGGCACATGCTAAACTATGTGTAAAACATGCAACAATAGTGTGCAGTGGTAAAATACAATAAAGTAAGCAGTATTAAAAAGTAACTATCTTAACCAATTATATTTCTATTTTAATATCCATTTAATAATTTCATTTAAATTGTCACCACAGTGAATATTCTAAGTAAACATCAAATGTCCTCAGACACGTAAACCCCTACCCTCAGGTAAAGAGTATACAACACAAGAATCTACCCACAGGCACACGAATATTGCCCTAGGGTGTAGTAAGTGTCACCCTCAGGCATAGAATTAATTTCCCACAGGCACAGAAGAAGTTTCCCTCAGGCTAGGATAACAACTGCCCTCGGGATAAGCAAAACAATGCCCACAGGCTATGTAAAACACTACCCTAAGGCGCAAGTAACCGGGCCATTCCCAACATGTAAATTAACATTCACAAGCAATTGCTCTCAAGGCAATTCTACAATCATTAATTTATAGGCATACCCTCGGGTATCCTGGACAAATGGCTAAATAGAGGAACGCACCCCTGGGGAGGTCCTGGATCCAAGCAACGATCCCAAACAACATTTTAATATCACATTTAATTACCTATACAATTATAGGTATTCTAAATAGCCACGGCCTCATCCACATGACACCCCAACATGGGTTTGTGGCACGAAAATGCACAAAATGCACAACAGTTGGAAATAAACACCAAGCCACCTACCTTAAACGTCAACAAACGTTATACATGAATGCCGATTCCAGAAACGCCCAAGAACGACGTAGATATGATGAAGAATAAACACTTTTTAAACACAAATAACTTCCCTTAGAGGAAGAATTGGTAATAACTACTCCAGGAGAAGGGAGAGCTTACCCATGCAGTTCCAATGAGATCGTCCGAGGTGGAAATGGATTCACGACGTGCACCTGGCGGATCTCCAATGTTTCGGCCATCCTCTCCCAAGATCCCATATGGTTCTAAGCCTTCCCTGTGAACAGGGGAGGCTACTACCCATTTTAAGTGAAACAAACAAAGTACACGGAGTGTACTTCCAAGTACACAGCATGTACTCCCCATTTTTAAACTGTTCCTCTGGTGGCTTCCCACCAGCATGGCACTGTTCACTTGACGATGTGACTACATGGCGTGTCTCCTTGAGTACATGGTGTGTTCTGTCACACAGTTGGTCACCGCCTTACCATTCTCCTGCCGACTGACTACACAGTGTGTAAGGGACCACTACACAGCGTGTAGTTTGTTCCTACACCCTTCATCGTTGGCACGTCCACATGCCCTGTGTACATATTCCACACAGACTATAGTAAACGGCGTGTGGACAATGAAAATGGCGTGTACTTTACAAAAATTTAAATTTTCCCCCATTTTCCATATTTTCTCAAAAACACTTAAGGAAAGGAGAAAGGAATAAACTCGTACCTGAGAAACAAGAACTGGGTTCTTACAAACCTCCCCCCTTAAAGCAATTCGTCCCCAAGTTTCCCTTCCAATGGTGGTGAGGATATAGCTGTGAACAACTCTGGCCACTGAGCATTTATATCGGTCTCCCACTCCTATGTTTCATCCTGCACTCGGCCATGCTTCCATAGCACCCGTACGAGAGGAACTGACTGGCCTCGGAGAACCTTTGTGCTCCTGTCAACGATACGAATCAGATGATCCCCAAAGGATGCATCTAACTCAAGCTCAACCTCTTCAGGCTGAAAAACGTGAGACGGGTCTGAATGATATCGGCGCAACTAATATACATGGAAGACGTCATGCATGGTCTAGTACCTCTGAGGTAACTGTAAATGATAGGAAATCAGCCCCACTCTCTCCAGAATCTCAAATGGCCCCACATACCTCTGTGAAATTTTACCCTGTCTCTTGATCCGCTTGTGTCCCAGCCTCAGCGAAACACGCAAGAAAACCTGATCCCCGACCACGAACTACAAAGATCATCTGCGGTGATCAGCATAAGATTTCTAACGAGACTGCGCAGTAGCCATCCACTTTTGAATCAACTGGACCTGCTCAGAAGTCTCTTGCACAAGACGTGGTCCCAGCAAAGCTGCCTCACCTATCTCTAACCAGGACAAGGGTGATCGGCACGGCCTACCATATAAAGCCTCGTAAGGTGTCATCTTGATAGTTTCCTAAAAACTGTTTTAATAGGAAAAATCGACTAGGGGTATATGCTTCTCCCAAGAGCCCCCAAAGTCTAGGATGCATGCACGCAGCATGTCCTCAAGCACCTGTATCGTACGCTCTGACTGGCCATCGGTCTGAGGGTAGTAAGCTGTGCTCAGAAGCACCTGTGTACCCAGTGCCCTCTAAAAAATCTGCTAGAAACGAGACATAAAATGGGCGTCCCTATCTGAAATGATAGAACGAGGGACCCCATGAAGACGTATGATCTCTCGGATATAAAAATTCCCAAGCTCGTCCACTCCGAAGGTCTCCTTGATCGGAAAAAAGTGAGCTACCTTTGTGAGTCTGTCCACAACAACCCACACGGTATCATTGCCTCTAGGTGTCCTCGGAAAACCAGTCACGAAATCCATCGCGACATCATCCCATTTCCACTTCGGGATGGGTAACAGCTGTAACAGTCCAACCGGTCTCTAGTGCTCTGCATTCACCTGCTGACAGGTGGAACATTTCGTGACAAAACCAGCTACATCTCTCTTCAAACCCAGCCACCAGTACTGACCTCTCAAGTCACGGTACATCTTGGTAACCCCGGGATGAACTGCCCAAGATGAATCATGAAACTCCCGCATCATCTCCTCACATATATCCCCTAGAACCCACACTCATCCATGGAAATGCAGAACCCCATCATCGCTTATCGTCCAGTAAGGAGGAGGGTCCTCACTTGCCACCGACTCCCATAGAACTAATCCTTCTGGAACTGATAGTTGTCTCATCCTCACTCTATCCAAGAGGGTAGAAGTCACAACTAAACTGGAAAGATAAGATTTCCCCTAACTGTCGTGCACCTCCAAATGCATCTCAGGGAACAAATCCATAAGCTACCATTCACCACTGGCCTCCTACACTGCATGTATCTGAGTCTTCCTACTCAGTGAATCAGCTACTACATTTCCTTTACCAGGTGTATATGAAAGCTCAAAATCAAAGGACTGAAGGTTTTCAACCCACCTTCTCTGCCTTAGATTTAAGTCACGCTGAGTAAAGATATACTTGAGACTTTTGTGGTCGGTGAAAACCACAAAATTTTCTCCCAGTAGATAATGTCTCCAACAGTGGAACTCATGAACAACTACAGAAAACTTGAGATCATGCGTCAGGTAATTCTTCTCATGTGGTCTCAATTGCCGAGACTCGTACACAACAAATTGATCGCCCTACATCAACATAGCTCCCAGCTCAATACCTGATGCATCACAATAAACTATATAGCACTTCCCCTACTCTGGGAGTATCAGGATTGGTGCTGATGTCAACCTTCCTTTCAGGTCCTAAAAGGCTGTCTCGCAAGATTCTGACCAAATGAACTTCACACCCTTCTTAGTCAAACCCGTCAACGGTGCTGCTAAGTGGGAGAAGTCCTGTATAAAATGCCTGTAGAAACCAGCCAGCCCCAAGAAACTTCGTATATCAAATATGTTCTTAGGATTCTCCCAGGAAACTACTGCTCTCACCTTTTCTGGGTCTACTGAATCTCCTGCCTCTGAGATAACATGACCCAGGAAGTGAATCTGTTCCATCCAAAAGTGGCACTTTGAAATATTAGCATATAGTCGATGCTCTCTCAGTGTACTCAATACGATCTCAAGATGGGTGGCATGGTCGTGTCTTGTGTGAGAGTAAACCAAGATGTTGTCCATGAATACTACCACAAAAAGAATCCAGATAAGGATGGAACACACAATTCATCAAATCTATGAAAACTTTTGGCGCATTCGTGAGTCCGAACAGCATAACTGTATACTCGTATAGACCATACCTACTCCTGAAAGCTGTGAGAGGTATATCAGAAGGTCTAACGCACAACTGATGATATCTGAACCTCAAGTAACTTTTCGAGAACACTCGTGCTCCTCAAAGTTGATCAAAAATATCATCAATCCTCAGTAAGGGATATCGGTTCTTAACCGTCAACTAGTTCAGCATTTGATAATCCATACAAAGACTGAGGGTATCATCCACCTTCTTCACCAAGAGGACCGGATAACCACATGGATAAGTACTAGGTCAGATAAAACACTTTTCCTGTAACTGGTGTAGCCATCCTATAAGGAGGAATGTACACTGGTGCTGCTCCTGGCACAAGCTCAAAAGCAAAATCCGCATCACACTCTGGAGGAAGACCTGAAAAGTCACCCAGGAAGACATCCCTGAAACGATCAACCACTAGAGGGAAATCCGTCTGACAATCCTCTGGTCATCCAGAAATAAACTCGTCATCTGGGCTATGACTCCACCTCGCCTATGATGCTCTGGTCCATCTTGACTCACCTGAACATCCCATTCTCCCTTGTACAGAAACTCTCTGCCCTCTGGTGACGTGAAACTCACCCTGCGACGATAGAAGTCCAAAAAGTATTGGAATGGAGCTAACCAGTCCATCCCGAGAATGACATCATAGCTCATCATCTCTAGGACATAGAGGTCCCAAAGGAAGTGACACCCACCAACCTCAAGGGGGCACTCCTTGAATTGACACACATTAGTTGTTCTAGTCCCCAACAGTGTGTCTATCGTCATGATATCAGAAGAAGTAGAAACACAGATCCCAAGGCTCTCCACAATAGGTACAGATATGAAACTATGTGTAGCACCTGTATCGAAAAGTACTAAAGATAGAACAGAAGAAACTAGAATAATACCTCTGACTGTAGAAGGTCCGGGATCCTGCTCCTACTGGGTCTGTTGCACTGCATATGTATGCCCAGTGCCACGGCCCTGTGACACAGCCTGGCTACCCTAAGATGTCCCACCCTACTGCCTCTGTGATCCTGGTGTCTAGCTACCATGACCACGACCACCATCTCTGCCTGCACGCCCTGACGTATTCCAGTTCCCCAACTGGTAATAAGCTACTGGTCCTGCTCCCACACGTAGAGTCTTCACAGAATCCCTCTCAATAGCCATCGGTGGAAATTCCCTATAAAAATGCTTCAGATGACCCATCTTGCCAGAATCTCGGCACTCCAATGGGTCTCATGGACACTGAGGTCTCTTGTTCCCCTCTCTACCACACTGGTAGCACATGACCTAGACACCTGAAACATTCTTCTGACTAGTACTGCAACCCTGAGAGAAGTCCATCTGTCTCTTCCTCTTGCCCGCAGAAATAGTACCAGTAACTAGTGTTGAACCGCCCTGGTCCACACCACAAGATTCCGGAAGGTTCCTCTCTATAATTAGTGTCTGGTTTACAATAGCATGTATAGTAGGCAACCTGAAAACATTCACTAGCGCCCAGATGTCATAATGAAGACCATCTTCAAAGCATCTGGCTCTCAGTATCTCGTCGCCCACCAGCACGGGTGAAAAACGCTGAATCTTGTTGAAAGAAGCAGAATAGTCAATCACCGACATAGTGTCCTGCTGCAGATTCATGAACTCTCGAGCTCTATCTACCCTCAGTGTCTCTGGGAAGAAGAATTCATAGAAGACTGCCTGAAAATATTCCCACGTCATGTCTCTGTGATGCTCTGACTGGGTGGTAACATCCCACCACCTCTTGGAAGAATCACGAAGCATGTAAGTCGCGAGCTTGAACCTCCGCCCTGGAGGCATCTCAAGATGCTCTAAAATAGTCTGCATCAATCCTAGCCAAGACTCCGCAGCCTGTGGTCCACCATCCCATGAAAACGTTGGCGGATGCTACTTCTAAAAGATACGAGTCAGCTCAGCCATAGATGTGGCAGCCTACGGTGCTCCCTGAAAGGTCTGCATGAACCGTATAAATCCTTCACGGAACTATGCCTCCACGCCTGCGCCTGGTATAATGGTTGGCGCCACATCTGGCTCTGCTGGAGGATCAATTGGTAGCCCATGGCCCACCATTTTGGAGTATAGTCGTCGCCGCTCTCCTGGTGAACAACATGTGGTCGTCTAGGCGGCATGACACAACAAGGTCAAAACACGCCCATAGAACTAGATTAACAATGGCCAAAAACACAGAAACCCAAAAGGAAACACAAGAATGTGGGAATTAATCATTTTCAAAACAAGACTACATAGTGTGTACTTGACTCCCCCTCCCTTGCCCAGGTCCTTCTGCACGGCTAAGCCACACGACTCCCATTTGAACAAAACTACACGGCGTGTATATTATATACATGGCGTGTATGGTGTAATTTCCTACTGCCCGTGTCACTTGTGACATGGCCGACTACTTGGCTTGACACTACACGGTGTGTTACACCCGCACACGGTGTGTACACCACTTCATTTCCTAGCCACACGGCTTACTCCACACGGTCTATCCTCATACAAGACCACACATCATGTCCCAAAGGTACATGGTATAATGACCCATACTTTACATAAATTGTTAATACTTCAAAATTGAAGCACACTTATTACAACATATGACAAAACCACAAAGGACCGTATAGGTATAGTGTCTTTAGAAACTGGGAAACATAAACAACTGGTTCATAAATCTTCTACAGTGTCTCCCATTTATTTCATAATATCTAGGGTCCATTTTAGAATATTCAACTTAATATCCATCTTCCTGACCTGGGGAAAAGAAAACATACAAAAAGGGTGAGCTCAAATGCTCAGCAAGGGCAAATAAATGAAATAAAAATCATATCATATCTCTTTGAAAATCATAACCTGCAAAAGAGATCATAATATCTTAACATGGAATCAATCATAGAAGTGAAAATGAGATCCCCATAATCATAACATAAAACTTGAAACTTTGTGGCATGCACACATAATCATGGAAAATCATTTCTTGTTAGTCATGACTCATTGCCAAGACAATCTTAGCGGAAAAAGTCCATTTCTGAACCGAGTTCACTCCTCGTTTCAGTCCTGTATCACTGAACCGAAATAACCTTCCATTCCAGCCATATATATCTCATGAGATATAAATCTTTACCCAATTCATTGGAGGGAGATATAGGTGCCACCCATCTTATAATGAATCCTTTCTTATGTGTGCCACATAATCATAAATCATACATCATCGCATAACACATGTAAAAAAAATGGGATTCTTGAAACATCATGACATCATAAAACAAATCATATAAGGTAAATGACTTCATAAAAATAATTCCCTAAATACATAATCAAATCAATGTAATAATAGGGATAAAAACAGAACCCTATATTATCTTCGATGGAAAATAATTTTGATAAAACATTTGAACTCCATTCTTGAGGAAAATATCCTTTCTACTTCAAAAACACCTTTCTTTTCTTAACATGTCATACAATTATAAACTAAAAGAAGTTGATTAAAAATAAACTTGAAAACTTATAAAGGAAGATTCTTGGAAATAATGTTTTAAAAATCCATTCTTGCCGTATATGTTAAAAAAACATTCTTCTCGTACTTTTGTCGGAAAAGTCAAAAAGTACCTCGTACGAAAAACGACAAAAGATTCCTTTCATATCTTTTACTAAAAACTCACCGAAGGGTAAAATTGGATTTAAACAATTGTAGGTGTTTGGTAATAATATTAAATATTGAGGAAACATGGATGTGGATGATAAAATACATCCCATTAAATACCAAGGTATAAACAATCTCAGATAAAAATGAGATTGTGATATTTCCCTTACCTTAGGTCCGATTTGCTTTGTACGTGTCCAATGCTCCTGTATAATGTTTTAAATAATGTTATTGACTTATTCCAGAATCATAAATATTGATATGATATCATATATGGTCATATTATTAGATTCTTATTAGTAATATTTCATTGTTACTTGTTACTCGGGTCTTTATTGCCGTTTGTTCTTATGCGTGTTTTGCCAAATAAATTCCTATTCTTCTTTTAAGGTTATTGATACCTTATATCCAGAATGGTATTAGTGTAACATATATCATATTTATTCATTCAATTCATTTATATAATTACTATGTAATGATGATCATGTAGAACGAGTCGCATCACATCATGGAGACGGTATTCCGTACGGACGCACGAGCGATGATATTGTTCCCATGATCGTGGAATTGTATTTAAGTGTATTTATACTATTTCAGTATCAATATAACTTTATAATAATCATATATAGTTACTCATTACACCATTATACCCATCCTTGTAAGGTGATGGTGGAAAATAGATTACACCACGGCGTGGAGACGGTATTCCGTACGTACGCACGCGCGGTGATTTTATTTTTCCGTAGGATGGATAGAAGGTGAATTAGGGTTGTTTCATATTTATAATAACATATCAGTATTTAATTAATACTGATGTTATTAATTTATCATGAAACAACTAAAGAAGAAGAAGTTGAAGAAGAAATAAATTGAAAAGATCGGTAATTGATATTACCTCTTCTTTGAAACGCCTCTTTGAATCCTCCACTTAGGGAACTAAGATTGGTCTTTGAAGAAGACCAGGACCTCTAGGATTATTCTAGGGAAGTGGAGAAGGGATTTTGGTAGGGGTTGGCCGAGCTTGAGTGCTCAAATTGGTGTGAGGAGGAGGGGGAGGAGGTGCCCTTTTATAAGGGAGGAGAGGGGCACCTTAGGAATATCTCAAAATATTATTTTATATTAAAGTCAAAATTGGTTTATAATGGTTCCAAAGGGTCTTATTTTAAAGTTAAAGTGGGTATGGGTCTAAATAATATCAACCAATAGGATTTAGACAAGTTTAGGTTATTATTTTAACCTTATCAATTAGATTTAACTCTAAGTTAAGTAATTTAACTTTTACCGTGACTTTTTGTTTTCTTAAACTATATGGTTAATACACTTACTATAACATGCCAAACGAACCCCAAGTTGTTTATTATTAATATATATATCCTTATCTAAGTCATTTGGCCAAACCTTAGATTTTTAGGAATAAAATAACAATTAATAATATAATATTTGATTTAAAAACTATTTTGTGTCAATTTTGACACTATTTGATATATGATTTTTGTGAAAGTCATAACAGAATTATATGATCTAAACAAGTTGATTAAATCAACACTAATATATTATAGTAACCTAGAAAATTAGTGGAATTCATAAAAAGACTCAAATGCCATTTATTTGAGCATTTATAACATCAATTATGTTAACATTTCCTTAAAAGGGTAATTACTGCATCATCGTTGTGTCATAAATAAATTAATTTATTTAATTTCTAAAAATTATAAATAAAATATCATTATGTAGGAAATATTTTTAGATTTCTAATGAATATTTATAGTCGAATTTATCTTATGTATAACCCCATATTAAAAATGTTTTAGTTATTAAACATTGATTTTAACTATTTTAACTATTCATTAAATAAAATAATATTAAATGTCATAATCTAATCCAAGTGGACCTAAATGGTCATATTATATTCATAAGGTTGTTTTTGGTCGAATTACACTTATCCAATAGAATTAGTACATGTGTTAGGGTAATAGTAATATCATATTTACCCTTAGTTACCCTATTTACTATTAACCGCGGTAAAAAAAAGTAAAAAGTTACTATTCACCAAAAAAATTATTTTTATCTTATTGAACCACATTTTACTTACTGATATCAACCGTGTCTATTGGATTTTCGAAATTCCATTCATAGAAGTGGTAAAATTAAGTTTTATGCAAAATTCAGTTTTTAACCTACCACTTAGTGGTTTCACTATTCATCAAAAATTGAAAGTTTTCAGAAAAATACCAAAATTTCACCCTAGGCTAATTTCGGTATTCCGAATCCAAAAATGAGGTCCATTTTGAAAGATAAAATTTCAAAAAGTGGTTATTACTATTCATAACGGCTATTTTAAATAATATTTTAATACCATATCGTCGTTTAGTGAAAATCGGTATTGCGTACAACGCAAGATATCGAGGAAGGTCGTGATTGCGTGTAAAGTAATCCAAGCTAGTTTGTAGTGAAAGATTTCTTTTGATGATATATATATAACATAAAAACAAAATATTACTCATAAAAATCTCGGGTGTTACATTCTACCCCCCTTAAAAAGAATTTCGCCCTCGAAATTCGTCACTTTGTAACAAACAGATGAGGATAATTCTCCCTCATCATATCCTCAAGATCCCATGTAGCTTCTTCAAGTTGGTGGTTCCTCCATAAAACATTCACCAATCGAGTGGTCTTGTTTCGTAGGACTTTTTTGCTACGATCCAGAATCTCTATCGGTTGTTCTTCATAAGAAAGATCTTGCTCCAGCGGTACAACTTCTGAGCTGAGTACATGTGAAGGATCAGGTATGTACTTTCTCAGGAGAGATACATGGAACACATCGTGAACTTGAGAGAGATTCAGTGGAAGCGCCAATCGGTAAGCTACCTTTCCAACACAATCCAGTATTTCGAAAGGATCGATATATCTAGGGCTCAACTTCCCCTTCTTTCCAAATCTCATAACCCTCTTCCAGGGAGATATTCGTAAGAACACTTTATCACCCACTTCAAACTCTTGGTCTTTTCTTCGGTTGTTGGCATAACTTTTCTGTTGACTCTGAGCTGCTCTTATGTGTTGTTGAATAGATCTGACCTTTTCTGCCATTTCATCAACGAGATCAGGTCCTAATAGCTTTCATTCCCCAACGTCATCCCAGAAAGTTGGAGTCCTGCATTTCTTTCCATAGAGAGCTTCATAAGGAGCCATCTGAATACTGGAGTGAAAGATATTATTATAAGAAAATTCCACCAAAGGTAGGTGTTGATCCCAAACTCCTTTTAAATCCATAGAGCAAGCTCTCAACATATCTTCTAGGGTTTGAATTTTTCTCTCAGACTGACCATCTGTCTGAGGATGATAAGCAGTGCTGAAACTCAACTCTGTATCCAGAGTATGATGAAGACTTCGCCAGAACTTCGAGGTAAATCTTGGATCCCGATCAGATATAATAGAAAGTGGTACTCCATGCAATCTTACCACTTCCTTTACATATATCCTGGCAAACTGATCTAGAGAGAAATCCTCTCTAATAGCAATGAAGTGTGCAGACTTTGTAAGACGATCAACTATGACCCAGATAGTATTATTGCCTTTGGATGTTTTAGGAAGTCCTGTGACAAAGTCCATAGTGATGTTTTCCCATTTCCATTTGGGTATGGGTAATGGTTGTAACATCCCCTTAGACTTCTGTCTCTCAGCTTTAACTAGTTGACAAAACAAGCATCGAGAGACATATTCAGCAACATCTCTTTTCATGCCATCCCACAAGAAGTACTCTTTCATGTCCCTATACATCTTCGTGCTTCCAGGATGAATAGAGAATGAAGAACTATGAGCCTCATCCAGCAGATCCTTCTTTAATTTGGGGATGGGAGGAACACAAACCCGATTCCTGAACTTTATTATCCCATCACAATCAAGGTTGAATTCAGGAACATTTATCACCTTCTTTTGTAACTCGACATCTTCTTTCTGTGCCTCTTTAATCTTCACATGTATAGATGGTTGAACATTCATTTGAGAAAGATAATATTTTTCCCCTTCCATTATAATTCCAAGATCCATCCTTTGTAAATCCATAAATATTGGATCTTTTGTGATCCTCATCATGGATAAACTAACATGGTCTTGTCGACTTAATGCATCTGCCACCTTGTTTGCTTTCCCAGGGTGGTAATGGATTGAGCAGTCATAATCCTTAATCAGCTTCAACCATCTTCTTTGACGCATATTCAGCTCCTTTTGTGTGAAAATATACTTTAAACTTTTATGATCAGAATAAATATCACACCTTTCACCATAAAGGTAATGCCTCCAAATCTTTAATTCAAAGATTACCGCAGCTAACTCCAAATCATGTGTTGGGTAATTTTTCTCATGGATTTTCAACTGTCGTGAGGCATAAGCTATCACCATATCATTTTTCATAAGAACACACCCCAATCCCTTCTTGGATGCATCACTGTAGATCACAAACCTTTCTCCACTACAGGGCAGTGTGAGCATAGGTGCACTGGATAACCTTCTTTTCAACTCCTTGAAATTCTCTTCACATTCCTCTGTCCAAACAAACTTAACTCCTGTCCGAGTCAACTTGGTGAGTGGATTAGATAATCGTGAAAAATCTTTTACAAAACGTCGATAATATCCAGCCAAACCAAGAAAACTTCAGATCTCAGTTACTGTTGTTGGTCTCGACCATCTTTCGATAACCTCTGTTTTTTCTGGATCCACAGATATCCCCTCTTTTGAGATTATGTGACCCAAAAATGCAACTTTTTGAAGCCAAAATTCACACTTGGTAAATTTGGCATAAAGCTTCTCCTTTCTCAGGGTCTTCAATATAATTCTCAATTGATCTTCATTCTCTTCCTTGCTCTTTGAATAGACAAGAATATCGTCTATAAAGACTACCACAAATTGATCAAGATAGTCTCTAAAGACTCTATTCATTAGACCCATGAAGATAGCAGGGGCATTAGTAAGACCAAATGGCATCACTATAAATTCATAGTGTCCATACCTTGTATGGAAATTTGTCTTTGGTATATCCTCCCTTTTGACCCTTAATTGATGATACCCTGAACGAAGATCAATCTTGGAAAAGTATTGAGCTCCGCATAGTTGTTCAAATAAGTCATCAATGCGTGGGAGAGGATATTTGTTCTTGATAGTGATCTTGTTAAGTTCTCGATAATCAATGCAGAGTCTCATTGATCCATCTTTCTTCTTAACAAATAGAACAGGTGCTCCCCAAGGTGACGCACTAGGGCGTATGAATCCCTTATCAATATTCTCTTAGAGTTGCTTCTTCAATTCCTGCAACTCAATTGGGGCCATTCTATAAGGTGTCTTTGAAATAGGCAAAGCACCCGGTACGAGTTCTATTGAAAACTCAACTTCACGATTTGGTGGAAGACCCGGTAATTCCTCCGGAAAGACATCATCAAACTCCCGTACGATGGGAATATTCTTAATCACGAGTTTCTCACCAACCATTTGAGATAAATAACCTTAATTTAGTGGAATCAATACCCATAAAATAGAATAAATTTCCACTGGAAGGTTATGTTCATCGTTTCATTGATAGACGATCATAGATTGATCTGGAATATGAAATGTGACTTCCCTTCTTTGGAAATTGATATGAGCTCCGTATAAAGAAAGCCAATCCATTCCAAGAATCACATCGAATTCCACTAAAGTTAGGATCACAAGATTTGTAGGAAGCACTTTCCCACAAACGTCAATTGGAGAAGAATTATAAACTTTTGATCCGATTGATGTGCCATTAGGTGTTGTCACAGCTAACTCAACATCTAATTGTTGAGGTAATACGGTGATACCCTTAGAAAATTCTTCAAAAATAAAAGAGTGGGTGGATCCAGAATCAAATAAAACATTTTCTACTTTAGATTGTATGGTAAGTGTACCTTTCACCACTTTGTTATCGTACTCCACATCGCTGATAGAAATTGCATGTGACTTTCCTTTGTCTTTAGCCTTAAGAGTTTGTTGACGTCGACCATCATCATCAACCCTTGGATTTGGGCATTGATTGGCATAATGCCCCATCTTCTTGCACTTGAAACATTGAAGTGTAGTAGGTTCATTCTGTGTATACCTTCCTTTGTTTGCATCATTAGACATCTTCTTCTCATTATCGCGGCATTAAAATGCCCGATGACCTTCCTTTCCACATTTGAACCATTTACTTGTCCCTTTAAGACAACTCCCTCCATGTTTCTTTCCACACTTTGAGCATAAGGGAAAGCTCATCTTCTTTTCAGTGTGCTCTTTAGATTTTCCTTTGAATTCCATTTTCCTCTTCTTATCAAAACCATATGACTGATGGGTTACTCAAATCTCTATCTCGACATTGAGAGCACATCGAACGATTTCCTCGTAGCTATTGAAGTCCCTTATGGCTAATTCCCTTCGAAGACTTGGTTTCAAGCCACTAAAGAATCGATCGATCTTACTCTCTGGTTGGATAATAATACAAGAAGCATACCTTGCAAGTCTTGTAAAATTTGCTTCATAGGTACCAACAGATTCATCATCCCTTTGCTTCAGTTCAAGAAACTCTTTCTCCATCTTTTTTCGGAGAATACGAGGTAAGTACTTATTGAAAAATAAGTTCTTGATCTTGTCTCATTCCATGGACTCAATTTCATCCCTTTGCCTCATATTCTTAATAAGATTCCACCATTGATCAGCATCTCCTTCCAAACGATACACTGCTAGGATGACTTTATCATGTTCAGAACATTACAGAACTGAAAATATCTTTTCAGTAGTACTAATCCATTGTTCAGCAACTAATGGATCAGTAGACCCGCTGAAAGAAGGTGGACGCTGCCTCATGAAGGATTCAACAGAATGTTGCTCCTTCCTTTTCTCGTTTGGAAGTTCTGCATGATTCATATCTTGAGAAAGTTGTGTGAGCATGGCTACAAGATTTTTCATTCCAGCTCCCATATCATTTGGTTGCTCAGGGGACAATCATTGCATTGCCCATCGCATTCTGCATTAACACGGTTCCTTCAGGTTCTAGCCATTGACTAAAACCAAGAAAAATAGTGTGAGCAACACTAATTATAATAGGAAAACCACATAATTCAAGAATAAAATTTTCACGCTTAAGGTCTTATCCTATGTTATTCATGGCCATTTCTAAAACACTAATATTGTGTTCTATGCTTAGACTTATCCTTAGGGTTCTTACTAAGGCTTTCACATCCTAGTTTCCAAAGGTTGACTATACCTTTCCTCTGATACCAACTATAACAACCCATACTTTACATACATTGTTAATACTTCAAAATTGAAGCACACTTATTACAACATATGACAAAACCATAAAGGACCGTATAGGTATAGTGTCTTTAGAAACTGGGAAACATAAACAACTGGTTCATAAATCTTCTACAGTGTCTCCCATTTATTTCATCATATATAGGGTCCCTTTTAGCATATTCTACTTAATATCCATCTTCCTGACCTGGGGAAAAGAAAACATACAAAAAGGGTGAGCTCAAATGCTCAGCAAGGGTAAATAAAGGAAATAAAAATCATAACATATCTTTTTGAAAATCATAACCTGCAAAAGAGATCATAATATCTTAACATGGAATAAATCATAGAAGTGAAAATGAGATCCCCATAATCATAACATAAAACTTGAATCTTTGTGGCATGCACACATAATCATGGAAAATCATTTCTTGTTAGTCATGACTCATTGCCAAGACTATCTTAGCGGACAAAGTCCATTTCTGAACCGAGTTCACTCCTCGTTTCAGTCTTGTATCACAGAACCGAAATAACCTTCCGTTCTAGCCCTGTCTATCTCATGAGATATAAATCTTTACCCAATGCATGGGAAGGAGATATAGGTCCCACCCATCTTATAATGAATCCTTTCTTATGTGTGCCACATAATCATAAATCATACATCATCGCAAAACACATGTAACAAAAATGGGATTCTTGAAACATCATGGCATCATAAAACAAATCATATAAGGTAAATGACTTCATAAAAATAATTCCCTAAAAACATAATCAAATCAATGTAATAATAAGGATAAAAACAGAACCCTATATTATCTTTGATGGAAAATAATTTTGATTAAACATTTGAA